>CM032879.1:29368527-30568527 GCA_019176425.1 Megalops atlanticus
CACCTTCTATGCAGTCTTTTATATTATGTGTTTTGACCCTATTTAATTTGGAGTATGAATACATATGTATGCCACATTATGTACGTCAAGTATATTTATCAGTTACTGATGCACTTTAAGAGTTTAACATTTCTAGTTCTAGTTAGGTATATTGAGAAAACAAAATACTTGATGACCACCAACAATACACAAATTATATATAGGTATAGGATATATTAGGTACAATGATCACTCCATTAAGCACTTGAAAAACCACTTTATGAAGTATGACGTCTACTCACTTTCGCATACTTGAGTTTTGGAAGCCTACTAAATGTGGTGGCCACGAACTTCCATACTTTTTTGAACACTAGCTACTATGACCTGCAGCTGTGTTCCCAATCTCATGCTAGTATCTCACATACTCGGAATGCCTAAGGGCTGTTCGGGGGGAACTAAGGCAAAAGTTACTGGAAAAGTGCAATCCATTCTGAATATCTAACACAGAAAATGTTTAGCTGTACTGGAAGAAGAGTAAATGACAATAATGCTGACATTAAGAAAATCAATAATTTAGGTGGGGTAAAGGGTACACCTTTGAACAAAAAACAGCCAGTGAGCGGAAGTTCTGCGGATGGAAATGCCTTGTTGATGAGAGAGGTCAACGGAGAATGGCCAGACTGGTTTGAGCGGACAGAAAGGCTACAGTAACTCAGATGACCACTCTGTACAATTGTGGTGAGCAGAAAAGCATCATAGAATGCACAACATGTCAAACCTTGAGGCAGATGGGCTACAACAGCAGAAGACCAAGTCGGGTTCCACTTCTGTCAGCCAAGAACAGAAAGCTGAGGCTGCAGTGGGCACAGGCTCACCAAAACTGGACAACTGAAGGCTAGAAAAACGTAGCCTGGTCTGATGAATCTCGATTTCTGCTGAGGCACACAGATGGTAGGGTCAGAATTTGGCGCCAGCAGCATGAATCCATGGACCCAACCTGCCTTATGTCAATAGCCCAGGCTGGTGGCGGTGGTGTAATGGTGTGGGGAATGTTTTCTTGGCACACTTTGGGCCCGTTAATACAAATCAATCATCGCTTGAATGCCACAGCCAATTTGAGTATTGTTGCTGACCATGTGCATCCCTTCATAGCCACAATTCTTCTTCTAATGGCTACTTCCAGCATGATAATGCACCATGTCACAAAGCAAAAGTTGTCTCAAACTGGTTTCATGAACATGACAATGAGTTCAATGTTCTTCAAGGGCCTTCCCAGTCACCAGATCTGAATCCAATAGAACACCTTTGGGATGTGGTAGAATGGGAGATTGGAAGCATGAATGTGCAGCTGACAAATCTGCAGAAATAACATAGCAAGCACACATGACCCAACAATAGCTAGCTGGCCAGCTGCCAACTACCAGATTGAAAGTGGCTTGCAGCATGTAGCTGCCTAGCTGCTTTGCTCATAGTACAAAGTAGCAAGGCCACAGGATTAAGATATGTCACAGTTTATGCTCACGAGCTAGCAAATATTCAGGGACATAGCTACTGACACTCCACCAGGTCTGACAGCAAGCCAACTAACATTAACATCGCTTTAGACATCCACTGTGCAGATAGCAAATTAAGTTCATAAAGAGCTGACTGAACATCTGTAAGGATTTATCCATCTAAATAATGTCAGAACCACCCATTCATCCAAAACAAAGCTAGCTATATGGCAAGGCAAAACAGCCTGATGTCATAAAAACTGTGCTGTAAAGCTCACAGAGCTGCTGGACTCATTTGCTGGAATTTCCATTTACTGTCACTGTCCAACCTTAATAGTTTCAGTTAGTTCCTCCTCGCTGGTCTTTGCACATTTTTAGTTAGACAAGACTGAGACCAAAAAGGGGCGAGACTGAGTCAAGACCGAGACCGAAACAATGCAAGTCCAATTTAAGACCATGATTGTTATTTTGTAAGATTGCCACCGTAATAACAGTTTGAAATATACAATAGACTATTACTTGTTACTATATGACATGCACATAATCATTTCAAGTTGGATTTATCTACTTAGCTAATGCTTAATCAGTGACTAAACAGCATTTTCAAAGGTGAATATCCATGATGATTTAATAATAATGTAGTTATAATGTAATGAAATGTAGTTATACTTGAGAGGAAGGACCACATTGTCACATCATTACCACATTTTTTTCCTGTAATAAGTACAACAAAAGTGTAAAAAGAGGTATCCCTAAAACATGTCTCTCCTTTGAAAATTAAAACCAATCACGGTGGAAAAACCACACGTCCCATGAACCGACAACATTCTGATTCCCGCTCTCCGGCCTTGCTAGCTGGAGTGTAGCTAATCATATCCGCTATAGTTATAGCTTAGCTAGCGAGCTAGCAAGCAGCAATGGTGTCGTTCACGTATGTACGGTGGCTGCAGACCAGGAAAACGCAGTGAACCATCGTTGTTGCGTCTTTGACCATAGACATCGAAACGTAGATACCGCGTTTGCGATTTGACGTGGGTCTGCGTGGTCACCATATTGGAGTGGTCAAGATCTGCTAGTAAACAAATACAATGCGTATTGAGAGATGAATACTTCTCTACAAAATCGACTGTAACTCGCTTAATTCTGAACCAATTGTCACGAATTTTGGTTTGTTATAAACGAGAGAAACTGAACATGATACTGGTTACTTATTGGAATTAAATTCAGTTACTGGCGGTGGATATAATCAGCTCTATACCAAAACATTAACCTTCTGAATAGCCACAACTTCCTCTGGGACATGCAGGCTCCGATCTATGAATAGGCAACATCAAGTGTAAATTATTTAGAATTTCAGCTTTTTTGAGTTTCTCCAAAAATGTAGATCTCTATCGCACCAAAATTCGTATCTTCGCATCTGTCGCACCAAAATTCACCAGAACCACAACACACACCAGTACTACAACACTACATAGGTTAAAATTTTTTATATGTTATCCATTTATACAACTGGATATTTACTGAGGCCATTCTGGGTTAAGTACCTCGGCCCAAGAGTACAGCAGTGCCCCAGCGGGGAATCGAACCAAGGAGCCCTGCTCCTTACCAGTCTGCTATTCTGCGGCCCCTATAATTTACATATGAAGTAAATCAATGAATTACTCACACATACCCCTTTGCATAAACATGACTTATTATGGAAGTAAAGTAGTTACTTGGCTGGACTAGCCTGCTAGCTTCAAAAGCAGTAGGTATTATAGCAAAACAACTATTTATCCAAAATTAGCTACCTTGATACATACTAGCCATCGAGTGACAAGAACTTGCTAACAAGCTATAATACACAGCTACCTAGCTGGCTATAGCACTCGGCTAGCTAGCTGTGCTATAGTTAGCTGGTTTTAATAACCCGCCAGCTATCTAATAATAATTTGCTTGTTATTACTGGCATAGCTGAATATTTTATAATTATAGCCTGGAATAATATTTCACAGGAGTAACACTCGTTTTTTGTTTTACCCGTAGTACTCCGTGACAGCTTGCTAGTGGCCCTGGAACATCATTATCTTAATGTGGTTGCCTCCTTTAGGTGTATTTTAATGATAGGCCTACATGTAACATAATGATATACGTGAAATAAACATGAAGCAAATAACGTCAGTGATTTAGCCTGATACTAAAATGATTTTATAAAAGGCCAGCTGGTTTATGATAAAAAGTTTCGCCCATTGTTAGTAAAAAATAATCTCAATATCGTGTACATTACTTTGTAGCGTTGGGCTGGGGTTGTATACGTAACTTTTGTGTTGTATTGTAGAGGAAAACAAAAAATAACAGAAATTTAATCCTGACATAATGACACAAAGTAGCTGGGTAGCATATACATTGATCGACAGGTTTTTGATTATACATCAGTCGGCCGACGTCGCACAATGTGAGAGCTGGTCAGCCAGCTACCTATCCATTAGGAAACGTGAACCATTTCCAGAAGCTATCATGTTAGCTAGCCAGGTAAAATTATATATCACGCAACTGAATATTAAGTTTCTAACTTACTACCTCTTTTTCAGTGGCATTGACAGCTGAAATTTCACCACTGAAACACTAATTGGTAAGCTAGCGAGGTTGATTTCCCCGTTACGTGTAACTACGATAGAAATAACTTATTTCTAAACAACAAACCTGTGGCAAGACAGTGCGCCAACTTTGCAGATCATTTTTATCATAAACTACTGCTAGCTACCCAACGAACTAACGTCACCAAGGTTAGCCAGCCAAGTAGCAGTACTATAAAACAGTCTTTATCTAACGTCAGTAAGTTAATTTACTAACCGGCTAACGTTAGTTACATATGTAGGTAGCCAGTGGACTAACCAGCAAGCTTAGCGAAAGTGACTACCTAGACAGCTAGTAAGCTAGCCGACTGGTTTTAAATGTCTTTGTCATGAAACAAAACCTGTGGCTAGCTAGCCAGAACACTGATCAGAACAGTTGAGCCGGAAAACGGCACAGAACAAGAACTACACGGACAACTATTTTCAAATGAAACAAAAACAAAGCCTGTTTCGTTTCATTGTGTGACTGCGTTACCTTTGGTGGGGGGGAATCGAGGTTCTCAAGCAAGGTGCTTTTGCTCCATTCGTAATGAAGTTCACGTTGCTGGATAAAATAGGAGTTGTCAGACGCAGACAATGCAAGAACGGAGCAGGGCAACAAGACAGGATCAAACGGCGACTTGGCCTCACCGTTTTATCCTCGCCTCGATCTCCCTGGGTTAGCTTGCCCCGGTTGGTCCACAGACTTCAACAGCCAAGAGGAATCGAATTAAAATGGCTGCCGAGTCACAGTGGGGGAATTGTACAGATAACGTACAGAAGAGAGAGGCGTATTTTTGCGTAAAAATAGGGGAGGGCCTTCTAGGTAGAACACGCCCATAAGTCATATTAAGCTATTTAAAAGGTAAAAAGGCGTGATCTCTATCCGACGATTTGACAATAAAATGCCATGTTTTAGAGATTTGGGCGTTTCAAATGCATAAGGGGCTGGGCATTTCTGAAATATGATTAAATGCATACTAAAACAGATTTTATTGGATGAAACGCTCAGTGGGTGGTGTTTATCGCGACAATGATCAAAAGTGACAGCAGATTGACAGGGAATCAAGGAGGGGCCTGCATGGGTGGGGCATTACGTCACCGCTTGGTGGGAGGGGTAAATTTAAATACTTTATAATACGTGAGATCAATAAAAATGTCTATTGAAGTAATATCAAAGTCGCAGTAGTTCAACTTCGAACCAGCTCTCAATGCAAACTGGCGAAATTCAACATCAAATATCTCAGCCATTTCATCATAATATCTGCTGAAATTTTACACACCAACTCTGAATATACAATCAAGGAATTACAACCACAATAGTAACAGGCAAAGCAGCAGTTTTCAGATATAACAGAACACAAATACATTAGCATTTTCATCACTGCAAATTTGCATTCAAATACTAAACAATTTATTGAATAGTTTCCTTTTAAAATTTCAAATGACTTGTACTGTGAATAGCAGCAGTGCCTTTTCCTAATGGAATAATTGTAGGGGCTGTAGATTTTATCAAAATGACTGAAATGTTGACTTTACTCCCCCAATAAATTTAAAAGCGTTCTTATAACAACATGCTAACATTTTGCAGCCTGAGATTCCACTGTACGGAATGTGGCCACCCTTGCATCAGACACTGACTCCTAGCTTCCCTCACCATCTCGCTGGGCCATAGTACGGTACCCTACACACATGGCTATTCACAGCACCAGTGCCAGACGCACTAGGCTCTGATTAACCCTGCCCATATCACAATTTTTTCCCGGGCATCCCACAATTATGCACCGTCTCTGAATATCCTCTCAAGTTCCCAGGAAGGGACAACTGGTCACCCCCATGGAACCCAAGACAAAAGCCTCCCCCCCATTTCAGATAACTATTTCACTAAGACAAGTAAGCAATCTTGATTCATAAATATGTATGTGTAAAGCTGATTCACCTATTACGATGGCTAACATGTATCCAGGCTAGGCTTATTAGCTACATAAGGTAGACTCGCTGTGTTAAGTAGTTAAATCACATTGGTCCAGTTGTCCAAACAAGAAAAATGTAAAACCTCTCACTTGGTGATAATGTGTCACTCACTCCTCTGCATTTGCACCTAAACATTAGACACATTTTCTCTGTTTGAAATGATTACATCAAACAGAAAGAGGAGAAGTTGCTGGCTGAGCAAATTTCCTCCGTGGAAAACTTTTTGCCGAACTTGGTAGTTCTTATCATGGGAGCTTTCAACTCGTGTAGCCTCTCACAAACAGCTGGTGACGTGCGCCACACGCGACGGTAATACACTGGATCACTCTTACTCCACCATCAAACATGCATACCACTCCATCCCCTGCGTACCCCTCGAACAATCAGATCACTGCATAATACAGATGGTCCTGACATACAGACAGCAACTGAGGAGGGCTAAACCAACCAGGACCATAGTAAGGAGATGGACTCCAGAAGCTACAGATATGCTTCAGGACTGCATGGAGTCCACTGACTGGGAGTCTCTGAGAGGCCCTGAGGACAACAACAACTCATTTGCTGACACTGTATGTTCATATATCAACTTCTGTGAGCAGATCTGCCCCCCAACCAAAACCATCATAAGGTACAATAACCAAAAGCCCTGGTTCTCCAAACAGCTTAGAGAAGGCGTCACAAAGAACAGGGAAGGTGATATGGATACATTCAGACTGGCTAGACAGAACCTCAAGAAGGCCATCAAATCTGCCAAGGAGGAGTACAAAGCCAGGCTGGAGCATGATTCAAGTACCAATGACTATGCAGCTGTCTGGAACACATTCAGGACAATCACAAATTACAATAAGAACAGCCCTGCAATCACCCCATCCCCTGGACTTTCTGATGACCTCAACACCTCTACACTAGGTTTGAGAGGTCCCCTATCACACACACTGATGGCCCATTGTCTGGGCCACCCTCATCACTTCAAGACCATCAGCCTACCCTCACCCCATCTCAGGAATACAATCCAGAGCCATTAGGTGTGGAATGCTCGCCTCCCCCCTCCCCTCTATCTCACCTTTACAGAGAAGGACATCCATAAGCTTTTCACATGGCTGGACCTGATGGTGTCTCCCCAGCCACACTATGGCATTGTGCCACCCAGCTCTCATGAGTGTTCTCACACATTTTCAATCAGTCCATCTCTGAATGCCGTGTGCCATCCTGTTTCAAAGCAACCACCATCGTCCCAGTTCCAAAGAAGGACAGAATTACATGCCTGAATGACTACAGACCCGATGCCCTGATGTCCGTAGTCATGAAGTGCTTCTAAAGACTCATCCTGTCCTTCCTCAAACCAATCCCAGACCCCCTTCTGGACCCTCTACAGTTCGCTTACAGAGCCAACCGCTCCGTGGACGATTCTGTTAACCTCAGCCTCCACCACATACTACAGCATTTGGACACGCCCAGCACCTATGTCAGGGCTTTGTTCGTGGACTTCAGTTCAGCCTTCAATACCATCCTCCCCGACCGTCTGCACACCAAGCTGCTACAGCTGCAGGTACCCCGCCCCATCTGCAAGTGGATTATGGACTTCCTGACCAATAGGAAGCAACAGGTGTGGCTCGGCACCCACCTGTCTGCCCCCCTCACCACCAACACTGGAGCTCCACAAGGTTGTGTTCTCTCCCCATATCTGTACTCTCTGTACACCAATGACTGCACCTCCAGCCACCCCTCCATCAAGCTGGTCAAGCTTGCTGATGACACCACAGTCCGAGGCCTCATCAAGGACAATGATGAGTTGGCCTACAGGAACACTGTGTCACAGCTGGCAGCATGGTGTACAGAAAACAACCTGCAGCTCAATGTCAACAAGACGGTGGAGATGGTCATGGATTTCCGGAAACACCCACCTTCACATCCCCCACTACTCATCAACAACGTAGCCGTAAAGGTGGTGGAGTCTGTTGTGTTTCTGGGTACCACCATCACCAGTGACCTGAAATGGGAGACACACTCATCTAATGTCATCACCAGAGGATGTTCTTCCTCAGACTGCTACAGAAGATGAACATCTCCTCAAAAGTCCACACCCAGTTCTACAGAGCCACCATCGAGAGTGTCCTCACCTCCTTCATTACTGTGTGGTACCCCGCTCTTGGTATTGATTGGTTGATCTTTCTGATTAATTGGACTCTTTCATTCATTAGTTACTGATTGATTGGTTAAATGGTTCATTGATTCCTTTGTTGAGTAAGTGATTAATTGATTTTTAGATATACATAACATTTCAAAATAAGCTAAATAATCAATTAATCAACCTAATTATCAATTACAGCCAATGTAACTTGACACACTGCACAAAAAACAACGCTGCTGTCGGGAGAGTACCAGGCATTTTATGGTTCTTTGCCCTTGTCTGGGTTTTTATGGTTCCTTTCATTACTCAGGACCAGACCAAGGGCAGACAAGATAAGTCAACAAATACACACACATAGCAGGCAAGAGGGCGAATGGTCTACCACCATAACTACCCTAAAATCAGTGACCACAGGTCACATACCTACTTAAAATAAGCAGCCATTGCTTTAAGATTGCAAAAACCCAGTCAGATACTTAAAACCTCTCAGCCAACTCTCTCCTCTCAACCCATGCCTATTAATGTTTGGTGTCATTGTGATGCTCATGAAGAGCTGAATGTAAAATTGACAATCTTGAAAATATATATGGTATTTCCAGATGTTGGGATCTAAAACATAAAATTAAGTCCTGGAGAAACTTCCAGACACTCCCCCGCCATAAAATTAATTATGCGTGCGTCAGGGAGGTGAAGAGAGCTTCTTCTTAAGTCAGGCCTAGAACACGCCTCATGGCTCAGTCATACGTGCAGATAGATGCTGTTTTTTTTTTTTTTTTTGCCTATGCTCAGTCTTATGCTCAGCCAACTCAGATAGACGCTCAGTCATCCGTTCAGTCATCCAGTCCGTGGCTCAGTTTCTCCTGCAACTCTTTGGATTTTTCCTTTTGGAGTCTTGCTGCTATTGTGAGTGGTTCCTGTGTTCTTCCCTGGGAGAGGTAAACAATTGGCTTGGGTAATTTTCTCTGCACGCATTCATTCACCCCCCTCTGTGATCCATCCATGTTCTTGTTTTGTTTATGTATTTATGTAATTTAGTGTCTGTTAAGGTAGTGGACCAGGTCTGTAGCGCAGACTCTGAATTTTGTCTTGTCTTAGTGTAACTGCTCAATAAACCTTTTTAATTTATTCCAGTTGTGATTGTATATTTCTGGCAAAGGTTGATCCACCAGACAGCTCATTTCCTATCAATGAATTCAGCGATTTAATTGATAATATATCTTTTATTAATAATTAATTCAACTTCATATTTCCTAGAGGGAATAGTATTCTTTTAAACTGACAACAAAACATCTGAGATGCAAGATGCAGTTTGACTAATTTGCTCTGCTGCTTTTTGTGTTGTTGCTTCTTCCTTGCATCTCTGCCAGGAAGATCAGATGCAAACACTTGAAATCGGATGGTAGTTTTTGAGACGTTGCATCCTAAAGATGTGAGCCACTCCTAAGGAAAGAAATGACCTCCAAATGTTGTCCCTGAGCTTGAATTTGACTTCAAAAAATAACTTTTTCCCATCAATATGAATGAACAACATCCCCCTAACAAGACAGAAGCCACTTACTGTTTTTGTCAAATGTGTGATACCAGTACTGCTAGCAGTAAATGAGGGATACACAAGATATTTAGTTAATTTATTGAAAAAATCTTCTTTTGAATATGGTTTTGGAAATTAATGTGCTTCATCATTATAAGTAGTCCATTTTCTTTCTGCCCAAGACACAAATCACTGTTTCATTTTTGCTCAATAAAAATTTGAGCCAGAATCATTTGTTGTAATTTTAATGCACCTCATTATATATTTAAAGAGACACAACACAGACACACATAATAACATGTTTACATATTTTATAGGGATTTTTTAAGTACCATGAAGGATCAGTTATTCATCAGAATATTGAGACATTACATCAGGTACATGTCAATACAAATTATTTACACAAAACATCATTGATGCAATATACTTTTTAAACAGAAGTATAAAAATGTATATCAGGCTGGGATGTTCTCTTTCAAGGGCATTGAGAAAAAAAAATGTTGGATGGGTTTAGCATACTTAAGTCAGCCTTTTAATTGCCATCTACTTGAGGCACACTAGGCATGTCCTACCATATTCTTGGGTATCATTTTGTAGTTCTGAAAATGTTCATGAGATCTTTAAAAATAACTTCCAGATCCTATAGATATAGCAGTGTAAAAACACAAGGATGGTGAACAACTTATGATTTTTCAGAGACTGTCCCAGGTGCACTTTCATGCTACATGCAACACACCTAAACATATGTCTGTCAGATCACGTAATTATGTTATGTTAAATGCAAACACTCTGGTGAACTGTTCAGTTTGAAGAATTCTCCCAGTGGACACTGTAGGGTTTTATGATGATTTGACAGGCAGGAACAGAACACAGAATAACTTGATGATTTTCTGTAAAATCTCTGTAAGCAGTATGTGAATAATAAAAAAACCACACTGCCTCGTGTGATTATGGATAAATCCTGACCATATCCCTACCATATTTATGACAACAACCGCATGAAAGGTTCAATAAAAAAAAAGACCCCAACAAAATTTAAATTAACCTCTACAATAAATGCCTGGTAAACTACATGAAGGTAAAAAAAAAAAACCTTTGTTCCATTTATTTTGTTCCCGTAAAACAAACATGCTTGAAGAGCTATCGCTACAATGTTTTTTTGGACATAAAACTTCCTTTGAGACTGAAGCTCAAAAGTTCAAAGTTCAAAAACAAAGCCATCTCAAGTCTAGTACACGTTATGATTTTAAGTCCAAATTAGCCATTTTAAGTGGACCTCAGAATTTACTACAAGCTTATCATGACTTTTCATAAAACTTGGCACATGCATGCTGAAATCATATCATGTCTTAAAACCTTAGAAGGTACAGTATCAGATCCTACAAGGAATAACTGCTCTTTTGAGCCTATATTTGATGACTCCTGTTCAATGTCTGGTTTCACAAGCAGTGAGGAACAACAAACAGCTAATGAAAATTAACTCAATAATGTAATGTGCCAATTAAGCTGTAAGTGTTTCTTGTAAGACCTCTGCAAAAAGCAGAAAGACTGGAATAACAAACTCTGAAAGGTCAGGTACAAGCCTCAAATACAGAAGGAATATGAGAAATTTACTGAATTGCAGCAAAACCATAAAGGTTTTATTAAATCCTTTTGCAAACAGCTACCACCGCAAACAATGGAAACATGATAAGTGAAAACAGGTTGAATGATAGAAACAATTAGCCAGTTTGTCTGGGAGCAAGTTCTTTAGAACCTTAATATGTTGGTGTCAGTGATCAGAGAGGGGCACCAAATGGTTCAAAACTTGTTGCAGTCATGGATTAGTGATACACAGTACAATTCACTAATTTTAAAACTTGTTCAAAACAGCCAACTGCCCAGCCCTTTTGTAATGTGTGTCAGGTTCACTCACAGTACAATCACTTGTGACTTTCAAGAATTGTAACATGTACACCAGGCTTTAGGATCTGTTGTTTCCCCCCAAATTATAATGATGAAAACAATGAATATAACACTCATGATGGTCTGTTAGTCCTCAGTCTTTCGTGCAAGTCTACAGAAAGTCCAGTGATGCTCCACTGTGTTCTCATTGGCACGCTCACTCATGTGGTGCACTCTTGTGTTCCGGATCGTGAAGCCCTGCTTGGTTATGTACTCCACCAGGTGAACCCTGAGTGACACCTCTTGGTGGTAGTCACAAGGTCCAAAGGTAAAGGAGACCTGGAAGTCCCTGGTATCCATCATGTGCTTGTTCCACTTGGTGAAGTTGTTGGAGATGCCCTCTAACAAGGAGTGCACCTTGGTGGTGATGGTGAGCTGAGTGATGATGACAGCTACAGGGTTGGAGTACTTGGAGAGCTTGCGGGTGCTGGACAGCTCCACCACCTGTTCAAAGGTGTCCAGTGGGTAGAGTGGCTTGGTGTCATTCAGGCACTGAATCAAAGGCTCAATCTGGTAGAAGTCTGCCTCCTTGCGGAGAAGCTCAGTCTCCTTAAAATCATAGGGGAGGGTCAGCTCCGAAGTTCGCAGGAAATTCAAAATGTAGCGGAAGAGCGGCCCGTCACGGTCGATGAAATAGTTTCCCTGAGCATCCCGAGCTGAAGGGAAATCGCCACGGAACATGGCACCCAGCATTGAGTCTGGGTACCGCTGCAGGGTGGACAAAGAAGTGGTGTACAAATGGCCACCGACATTCAGAGTGACTGGATCCGTCATCTAAAGAGAGGTAAACACACATGAACACAGCAGCCACAGTGAAGTTGTAGAGAGATGTCAGTCACTGTATCTGCGTTTACAAAACTTAGGCCTTGCCAAAAAACCAAGATCTTTCAGAACAATACTGCTAGAAAGTTTGTGTTGGCATCATTCTCAGTAATGTACGTTGCACAGTAACATTGAGACAAAAGTACAGATGATAAAAGCCTCAGCAAAAGCACATTCTTTATCATTTTATTTTTTTGTTCATCACAAAAATGAATTTCTTCACAGGTGCAATAAACAACAAGAGATCAACATTCACACAGAAAGCCTACTGCAAATATAGCTGATGCCATAATGACCTCAAATGCAGCCTATACAACCAACTATATCATTCCTATTCATTGTTATTTATGCATCCATGACCACATTCTGTGCTCGCAGAAGGGTTATGCCCTGATTATGTTTAGGAATTCATTACAACTAGGTGAGAAACTCATATAAAGCCATATATAGGACAGCAGTGTAGCATAGTGGTGAGGAGCAGGGCTTGTGACCATAAATTTGCTGATTCGATGCCACACTGGGGCACTGCTGCTGCACCCTTGGGCAAGGTACTTAACTCAGAATTGCCTCAGTAAATATCCAGTGGTATCCAAGAGGCGTTTCATCTAGGAATCAATTAAGTTGAAACAAGATCCTAGATTTTGAATCTCTTTCATTCACCTATACAGAACCTACATGTATTGGCCAATTGTGCATGCCAAGGACTGGAAAAAATGTTACCCCATTTCAGTTGTCCAGTAATGGAACTAATACTATTTGACCTATTTTGAAACAGAGAGACTATTTACCGTATATAGCATATTCTACAATAAATACAAATCTAAAAACAAAATAAAACATAGTCTTCAAGCGGGCTGAGTTAATAAGGTCATGTATAGCTGGTACATGTTTCAGTTACTCTCTCACTGACCGTATGTCCCCAGTCTCCATTATCCATTTGCACCACTGTTTGGCCCAAGTCTACGAGGTGGAGAAGGTTGACGATGTCCTCTCCCACTTCTGTGTTGTGTTTACACGGGGCGATTATCACCTGTGCCAACAACAAATGCTCGTTATTTCTGAATTGGCTTAGTAACTGCTGAAATGTAAAGTGATT
The DNA here is from genome assembly GCA_019176425.1 of Megalops atlanticus. NCBI lineage: Eukaryota > Metazoa > Chordata > Actinopteri > Elopiformes > Megalopidae > Megalops > Megalops atlanticus. The sequence goes on from CM032879.1 coordinate 29,382,092, forward strand.
TCAAGGTATATTTTGTTACAACCTTAGAAGATCATACTTACTACAAATGGGACTGGCTAATATAAAATTGGCTTTCTACATAAGTAACGCTAGCTATCAATTCGGCTCATTTTCCTTCTCCAAGATACGAACGTCATAAGAACTCCACTGGATCAGGCCGATCGAATATTAAATACTAATTCGAGACAATTTAGCAAAATGAATGTTACAATTTCAGAACATAAGGTTAATTGCAACGGACGCTGTTTTGTAATTGCTACACTGGCTCTGTAGATATGTGCAAGCTCAGGTACATCAGCAGTTAGAGATACTAGCTATCCATTAAGTTCTAGGAAGTGTATCTATCAAGAGTAGCTGTAAGGGCACCTCAGTGAAATGTTATCATTCTGAATCCCTGCCCCGCCCACGTTTGCACAAACGTCACCGTAATAGTTGGCTAAAAAGTCAAGCTACCTACCATGCTACCATTAATCGATTTGACATGATTATTATCTGGGAGCTAGCTGGCTAGCGTTAGCTAAGCGAATATGAATCTATCTACCTCGCAATTTATCAAAATAGCACCTGAAATGCTGCCCGCAATAGCAGTTTGCAGCTAGCACATAACAGTTCGTTGGCTAACGTTACAGCTATTTATATCGATAATTCAGTTAGCTTATTAGATAAGAAACTGGCTAACCAGTTAGCTACCCAAATATATTGAAATGGGAAAGCTAAAATATATTTTGCACGTTAGTTATTGTTACCGACACATCGCTGAGTTAGGTGGATCGCTGGCAATAGCCAGCACAGAATAATTGCTTACTTTATTATCTTAGCAAGCGAATATTTGAGGCAAGAGGCTGTATGGCTAATCAACTACCCATCCATCAATAATTTAGTTAGTTCGCTGGTCTAGCCAGCGAGGCTGCTGTACAGTACATTGGTTGACTAACGTTAGCTAGAATCGCTATCGATCATTCGGTCCCAAGCAAATTTCCGCAAATCTGTAGCCAGCCATTAAGCTAACATCAGTCGACTTAGCTAGGCAGCTAAAACGATGCAAATTTTAAAATTTCGACTTTACCGATCATATTATTTAACTAATATATATATTAGCTACATAAAACGACACGTTAACCACATACCCTACCTATTAGGTAGCTAGCTAGCTATTTGGCTAGATAATTAGCGTGTGCCGTGGACTCCTTTCATCTGCGAATCAAACGTTTGTGGTGCACAAAATTTAACACATATCCTTCCGTGTTTCCTTACCTGTTTTTAGCACGTTACATCAGCTCTCTAATAAACACTAATAACCAGATGTTTGTCTACCAATGCCTTGCTGTCCAACTCAATATGAAACTAAACCAACTGAATGTGGTCCGTCGCAACAATCAACCGCAGCAAACGCGTAACTCCACCTTCTCTTCAGTATACCAGATGGACAACCAGTTACTACACCGGCGTTGCAATGCCGGTATTTTAATTTAAACAATCCAATCTTTGCGGTATGACCAACCCCCTCTAACAGCATGGTTACCGGATAAATTCAGGCTTTCATAAAGTGTCAAAAATACGCCACATTATAAAACTACCACGCTCAAGAACCATATACCAGCGTTCTCAAAACTTCTGATTTCAATCTCACATAAATTTCGTGACTTTCCATCTCACGTTTTATAGAAACATGCCTGCAGTGATACGTGCCAGTTTCTCTTTAATGTATTATTTATTTTCAGAAGTCAGAAGCATACGGGCCAGTATAAGGAAAGCATTGGAAGATACTTGCCTTTCTTCATATTTTAGACTGAATTTTGATGACAGGACACACAACCACCTCTTTCATCGCAGTCGGTCACAAAATTATCCTAAGAAACAAATTTCCAGGTTTTGAAACGTAAAGCACTGGATTTGCGCCAGGCTTCGTATTCAACATATTAATCAACTCATCACTTTTAGTCTATCTCCTTAGGGACTTAAACTCCATATTGGGTCCATATTAACTCACAAGCTGCAGGCAGGATATACTTTTTTTCTCACAGCATACATGCATAAACATTAAAGCTTCTACTGATACGCAGTTTATTTTCAATCTGTTGTGATAACTGTGAGGTCATGTCTGTTTCAAAGAAAATTATTGGCAAGTAGTATATGTGAGTGCACACACATGCATGTGTGCATAATTAACTGTCCCCCAAAATATTATTTCTTCTCTATTTTCCAACATATTTTGCTCTGAAAATTATAGCTGTTGATTAAATCTATTTACTTAGATTAGTGCACATTAACACACTCACATTTTCAGAACTAAACATAAGCACAAAAGTAATTAAACATGTGGCCTGAGGCACATTTTATCCCTGTACACACACCTATATGATCAGTGGAATGAATGCAAAAGAGTTGCATTTCAGAAGTTTAACCAAATGGCCACTAAAATATGGCCTTCTAATAAATCAGTAATACCCACTAGTATTACTAGAGGCACTGGTACATTTCTTTCAAATAAATACTCCATGGCTTTGCGTGGCAGAAACAAAACAGGAGGCAGAGACTGTTGTGTGTGTAATTGTGTGAGGGTGACTCTAAGGCCTTTGTTAATGTGATGGATGGGATTGCCCTCATATGGCTTTTTTGGGTATTTAGGTACCACACCTGCACTTTAAGTCTAGATGCTAGTCAGGAAGAAAACACCATACATATATTTTTTAATACCGACAAGGATTTTAATCAAATCCTATGAATACAGACAGGAAACAGTACAGTGAAAGCAGAGAAGTTCGTTGAATGACCATGGTTCCAGTTATGATGCAAAATGTAAAAATTTCATTGCAAACTGAATTTAGCCAGTAAGTGATGTGTTAGTTTCTTCTTGAGCAGAGAGCCAAAAAGGAATTTATTTAGGTAACACTGTATTATGTTAGATGATAACCTAAGACATTATTTTGGTCTGGAGTTCTTATAGTATATCTTATCAATAATAAATACATTTAGTTGCACCAAATTATAAATTGTGCGTTTCCAATCACTTAAGGGACATTTTCTCCCTACAAAGCTAATGTGGTGCAAAACTGCCAATTAAAAAAACATGTAACAGAATGAGAGGACAGACTAGTGTTATATGAAATACACTGAAAGCTTGTGAGAAAGTGAGATCACTCTGCTTAAAGCACTCCCTACGAAACAAAAGTATGTATATATATGATATGTTTTTTTCTAGAAGAAAATCACGCTAAGTGCCAGAGGGGAATATGATTCAAAGCCTGCAATTGAACTGGTCTGATTAGACATTCAGTGTCTTTTTCACAGAAAATATGATGTCCTTAATCTGAGGTATACTATTGTCTTCCAAAATCTTAGCATAAGGCATGGGGATATCCACACCCGTCACTCGAATAGCAGGGGCATCCAAATAGTTAAATGCTGGACCTACAAACAAACAACAAAAAAGAAGTGTGTGAATTCCAGTCACAGAAGTTTCTTCTCTTTTATACATATCCCCATATCACCATGACAGAATAGATCTAAACTCTCATTTCACAACACTGTCATAAAAATGCTCTGCAATCATCAGCGTACAGCTAGCAAACACAAGCTGATAAAATGTTTGAGGTCTCCGGTCACGAAAGCCAACAACAATTTACCTTCCATGATCCTTGCGCATATCTCAGCTCCGATGCCAAACTGCGGCCACCCCCCTTCAACAGTAATCAAGTGGTTGGTTTTCATCACACTGGCCTCAATGGCCTCCACATCCATGGGTCTGATTGTGCGCAAGTTAATAACCTATGGGTTCAGCCATCAAAGAGGGTCAAAAACAAATATCTCAAAAGCACTTGAACATTATTTTTTATACATACAAAAATCCCCGTTTTCCCTGAAAATGACACTGATGACAAGAGGCAGTTACCTCACACTCAATACCCTCTTTTGCCAGGACAGCTGCTGCATCAAGACAGAAACTCACATACCGGGAATGTGACACGAGAGTGATGTGATTCCCTGCAAAAACAGAAAAAGAGCCCAAGTGATCTACCAATTTCAGGCATCTTTCCACAGACCATGGATATATTTTCAAACACTGATGATGGGAGGTTTCCCTTGGTTCAGCGTGATGTCTATGGGCCTTTTCACGTTCAGTTCAATTCTGTTTCATTTGATTTCTTAGACCTTATTTGTGGTATTGAACTTGAAATGTATTTGTTGTCACAAACTGACTAAATTCTACCCGTTTGCTGCCCTAGTGATGCATAATAGCTTCTGTATTCAACTATAGTTCCCTAGATGCAAATACTAGTCAGAAAATAACAGTGAAAAGCAAATAACTACTTTCAGAGCATGAGTAAATCTTCTCACCGAAGGCATATTTATTATTGCGTTGAGTAATGAGACCAACAAACAGAGGAAATGGAGTAAATATTATGCTTTGTCAAAGCTGCTCTCCATGTGTCTGTAGTATTTCTAGGTGACACCAAAGCTGCTGGAAACTGTAGGCTAATTCAACAGTACACAATTACAAATGGCCTTGTACCTTTTCATTAAATGTTAAATACTCTAAATATAAGCAATCGTGAATTAGGATTTTTTTATGACACAAAACCTTTTTTAAAATAAAACAGATGGACAGACAGAAAGCCAGGGGCAGAGGAATCACATTGACAAATGTATTGAGAGGCCTACAAATGTAATTTGGCTCCATGCATAAATGGGAACTACTTCTTGCTCAAACAGCCATTCTTGCACAATTATTTTGCAACTTCATCTACACAGGACAGGGCTATCAAATAAATGCACTGAATCTACGTTGGTTTCACAGCAGCTCAAGTATTTTGTATATCTGAATGTTGGCAGTGTAGCATTTTGGTTGAGGAGCAGGACTTGTAACCGAAAGTTTGCCAGTTTGACACTGCTGCTGTACCCTTGGGCAAGGTACTTAACCCACAACTGCCTCATTAAATATTCAGCTGCATAAAAAACTGTAACTGATGTAAGTTGCTCTGGATAAAAGCGTCTGCTAAATGCCAATAATGTAATGTAATGTAATGTAATGAATGTGCCAAAGGAGGCACATTCGAATGCTGTTGGTATATGTAAAAGTACAAGTCAAAGCAGTTATTTGATGGAACCTTCACATTAACACTAGGGCAAAACAGAAAAGTAAAATCAAATTACTGTCCATTTTCACAAGCCTCTATTTATTTTTTTCCGCCATCAGTTCCCACCCACCTTGTCTTTCAGTTTTTGCCTTTCCAATGGGAATGGTGAAATCCTTAGACTGGGCTTCCTCAGACATTTCAAATGGCACACCATACATCAGCTCATTCTCCAAAAACACCACTGGAGGAAAGAAGGATACAGAATATACAGTAAAGAACCACTCTGGACTGATTACTTGCCACACTCATTCATTGGATGCAAAAGCACATAATTTCCATTGACCTCCAATTTGTTAGGAATGTGCAAGTGAATGATTTTATAGTATATTATGTAAGTCTAAACACAGGCAAACAAACTCATCTTTAAAAGGGTTAAAGGTATGAAAATAAATTCATTCAACATTCTACATGGAATCAATGAGGTGATGCCTATACATTAAAGAACAACAGACTTTAACTAAAGGCCAAAAAAACTGAACGCTACACCTGCGCATCTCCGTACACCAGATCTTACCAGGATTATCGTCTCTGATGGCCGATTTGAGCAGTCCCTTGGCATCCTCAGAATTCCAAGGACTCAGCACTTTGAGTCCAGGACAGTGTCCGTACCAGGCAGCGAAGCACTGTGAGTGCTGGGCTGCGACTCCGGCAGAGGCCCCGTTGGGCCCGCGGAACACGATTGGGACAGGCTGCAGGCCAGCCGACATGTAATACGTCTTTGCTGCTGAGTTGATGACCTGGTCAATGGCTTGCATGGAAAAGTTGAAGGTCATGAACTCACAAACGGGCCTCAGACCTGCCTGAGAAACCAAACACAGACTGGTGAAAAAAGCTTATTTTGCATGAGGTTACATTATTTTCAATGTCAACACCAAGATGTTAGTGATGGTAAAAAAAAAAAAAAGACAATGAAAATGAAGTCCGAAGAACAAACTGCATGACTGCTGTAAAGACATGCCAATACATATGGTTTTTGGAATTCCAATTTGGAATGCGCCATTTCAACGCAGTGACATTGCCCCCCACCCACCCAATAACAATCCACAAGCGCCCGGGCAAGCATGTTCTCTTCTCAAAACATGCGATGCCAACCGCTGCTTGTTTTCACACTGCGGTCCTCATCCCAAGCTTGCAGTCAAACGAGGACACTTCAAAGGCAGCATTATACAGGCAGACTGTGCGTACATGATTGACCAGCGGGGGTCACTGGTGTGTGTTGAGACAGGCAAACCCTGGCCTTGCCTTTCGGTTAATTGGTGTATGAACAGCAATAAAAGTATCATGATCTGCAACAGAGCATTAATGAACATCTTTAAAATATTTTCAGAATTTTCTAGCAAAGTTTGATATATTAACTTACCATTGCAGCACCAACAGCAATGCCTGCAAATCCCATCTGTAAAATGTCAAGACACATAATATATCCACTGCTAGCAATCTCCAGTGAAAAAATTCAATTACTGTAGAATGTTTACACATAATATTTTTCTTTACCTCTGTGATAGGAGTGTCAATGATGCGTTTATCTCCATATTTCTTCCACAGTCCTCTGCTTACCTGCAAAAATACTAAGCTTTAATTAGGCCAGTAATTGCCTTTTTATGAAAGCTTATAAACATTTTTTGTTCATGGTATGTTCATTGTTGAAGTCATAGCCCACTGGTTTTATGACAGCTACAGTCTGAAATATAGTCAACATGCATTTTAACATGTTCACTCATGAAAAACTGCATATACTTAGAGTATGTTTGTCTCCTCCAAAACAGAAAGTCAACCCCTAATGGTCCTGGTGTATAACTGGTGATGAGTGACCCACAAGCAGTTTCACTTAATTCTACTTTTGAATCTTTTGGCACAGAGGGCTGACCATCCCTTGCAGAAAACTGTATGTTGTTTGATTGTGAAGGTTACCCTTCTGTATCCACCTTGTGACAAGTACTGTATGCCACACTGGCTACACAAGCCATACAATTTGATAACAGCTAAGTTACCTTGTAGGCACCATCATACTGTGCCACTTCCTCTCCAAGGAGGAACACTCGCTCGTCCCTCTCCAGCTCTTCATCCATGGCTTGGTTCAGTGCATCTCGGACAGTCATCTGATATGCAGAGGAGTTTATAAGCCTTGTATTTTTTTACTCAACAGTAATCTCTTGCGTTTTACCCATGTCTTTAATTACATATTTTTATGTCTGCCACATGTTTATGCGACTGCCAACAATCTATTCAGGCTTGAAAATGATGTTCTGTTGTACCAGTACTATTATTATTATTAGTGCTCTGTATTGATGTCAGGGGCTGGAGGGGACTCAATGGAAGAATTGACCCCCACACACACACACATTGCCACCTGTTGGGAAATCAAAGTCTAACTTTTGTCCTTTTCGCTCCTTTTGTCAGGGAAATGCAATATCCAATACTGACTGTTGAGGGGCTCTCTCCGCTGCCAACAAACAGAAGTGACAGCTACATATTAATTCAGACAGCAAGTCAACCGATGTTGTCTGGCTAGGCTAACAGAATGTAATTAGACCAACCAGCAAACCTTTGCTCATAGAGAATTCAGGACCATAAAACATGAAAACTGCACGTTAACTGTAACTTTCTGACATCTGACATTTAACAAGTCAGCCTCTAGTTGATCGTTTAAATACAATTAAAAATGAAGTACAGTTCAAAACATGTATAAGAACCGTCATTTGTCATCTGAACATAATTCGTCATACATGGGCTGGCTTCCAAGTTTGCCATCTAATCCTGAATCTACAATTTATCTATAGCTACGTCGGTCGCTAATCGCTGCTGGCAAATCCCTCTGTGCAAGAAACTGCAATGGAAATTCATGAGACATTCACGAGACAGCCAGAGCATATCCTATCCACTCATATTTTCTGTCACCAAAATAAGATCGAGAGAGACAGAGTATGGCTGCTGCAAGTGAAAGTTATCTTAGCTCAAAAGCTAGCTTGCTAGCTACCTGCAAAGCAGCCGGTGATGTCCGGTGGAACTCTCTTCGCAAAACCACCGAAGCGGCTTTCTGCGTTGAAGAAAAAGAAGAGAACCGATGAGCGCTCTATATTGTTCTCATTATCAGACATTCGCTCAGGAGATGTTTTCGATTTCGATAGCAAAATACATACCCTCCCCGACCGTACGAAACACATCAGCGATGCCATCTTTGACATGTCCTCTATTTTGAAAGGCGTGCTGTGTTGTCACAGGTCTTCTGCCAATGAGGACAAGCGATGCTAAATGAGTGGGCGGAAATGAGGACAGAGAACCAGTTGCGGCAAGATTCGTATCGGGTGATGAACCGGAAGCATTGTGAAATTTACGCCAGGTATTCTGCCAAGGGCATGAAATAGCTGTGCATTGCAGTAGGTTTGATTAATAACAAATTGGTTGAAAGGGGGACTGAAAATCGGGAATAATTGGTAAGGTTTGCTGAATTATGTTACGTGAGAATCAAAAAGAGGCGGTGTTTTCAAAGGTGATAAATAATAATCCCCAATGAGCTATATTGACAGTGCTGTCCCTGCGAGAGAGACTGAGTGAATAGGCCTATTTAAGTACAGATCCAACTCCCAGTCCCAACCTTAAACATTAATTGTGACAGACGGGTAACGTTACAAAAAAATTACTGTTCCAGAATCACATAGGGAGCGATTCCCCGCTCCCCAAACAACCGCAGTATGGGATGTCTTCTTCATTTAAACTTCCCTGCTCATTCCTTCGCATGTCTTCCTTTACGTCAATCAACGTTAGTCTGTTTTAAGATAAACTGCTCTAGTCTAGTTGCAGGTTTCAGCATCCTTTCACACACAAAGCATTATGGGCAATATTAAAGGCAATAGTACATATTTATGATTTAAAAGGGCAATAGTAGGACCTTGCGACAGAAACAAGCCTCTAGCATACACTTGTATCTTAAATAATCTGGTCCAGCTACACCTAACAAAGCACAGCGTCTGCGTTTCCCTCTGTTAAAAGCGCTTTTGATTATATATAAAAAATATGAAAAATTGTAATAAGTTTTAAGTGTAATAATTAAACTCAGGAGCAATGATAACAATGAAAGAGGGAAGAAAGAAGCTATTACACAGAAGGTTTCTCCATTATTTTAATAAAATAATCACAGATTTTGTTGCAGGTTACATGGATTTTTACATATATACAAACACAACAACTTCTGTCGTAATTATAAGATTTTCATGGTTGTTTTCTGACAGCGGATAAAACTAGTTGAGCCACTTAAAAAAGGAAAGAACACACCACATGAAACTATTACATAAATTGCATTTAGTATTAGTTACATTTAAACAAATAATTTATTTAGTTTGATAAAGGTTAAAACAAGAGGCAAGCAATGAAAATATCTCAGTGGTGAAGCAAACCCCTGCCTTCCTTCATCAGCAAAAAGTACAGTTTATTTATATGCTCAGAACAATTGTAAACCAAGTAACAAAAACTAAATTCTGCATCTGAAAGGAAATGATAAATTTGTTGAGGGTCTGGGAAGTTCATGCTAAAGTGCTGATTTACCTTTAAAAATGTAAAAGACCTTTGTATACATGCCAGTTACTGGGTAATAAAGGCTCACATGTGTCAGCAGTCTTCATTTTGTACAGACACCTTTTTTCAAAATTCAACAGTGCAAACAAGAGGCAAAACGAGACAGGGCAGTGGTATGCAAATCAACAAAATTCCAGGTTATTACTTAGTTGCATATTACATGGCTGCTAACTCCTCACTATATTCAACAACATTAGGAGGTGTACACTAACCATCAAGACAGCACAGCACATTCATTTTTTTTGATGTATGGCTGCCAGCCTTAACAGACAAGATCTAATGACGCATCAAGACTGTTTCTCACAATAAATAGGAGGGTCTTTGTTTTCACAATTATTTCACTTTGTAACATTGTAGGCAAGTAAAACACTGTCAAATAAGACTTTAAAAAGCAGCTACAGAACCAGTCTGGAAAAGGAAAAAAAAGCCTGTATCAACTTTAAAAAAAAAAAACAAACAACAAAAAGTACTTCCAATTCTCTCTCAGATCTGGAAAATAAACCTGAAACTTTTGTAGAGATTAAAGTGCTACTATAGCCACTCTGTGCAAATATCACCAAATAATTGTACTTACTTTGCTGTTAGCTGAATTAGCATTCAATGAAATATACACGAGTCTAGGCAAATTTAATTTTAAATCCCACAGAGAGCATGTTAGAAATCTTGAGTTCAAACAAACTGCACTACAAACCATAGTTTTCAACTGAACAGTCATGAGCTATAAATGCAATCTCATTTTCTTACAATTTGGATTGCCAAATTGGCAATTGTTGCTGAAAGTTTTTCATACATCATGTATACTGAAAAACACACTATTCAGTTGTATAAATGCATTAAAAGAGAGACTTATTTGTGCAGTCTTTTTACACAGAACCCACTTTCTGCTTTGTGAGAGTTGGATTTGAAATTAGCTTCCAGCAAGTATTTTGAATATGTAAAGTAACATGATAAAACTCTTGAAGACAATTTGAAGACAACATAATCTAGGATCTTCTCCCTATAGCTACAGTAATCTTTTAGTCAGACTAAGGTTTTTAACAGCTGACCCTAAACCACGCAATCATTTGTTTAGAGCTTCCCAAGCTCTGAAATGTGTGAAAAGTCTTGATTAAAAAAGAATTGCAAAATTGATATATTTCTGAATGGGACAAAGCATATATTTCCTGCATTTTCATTTCCAGTAACAGGAAAAGTATTCAAATTAGAACATGCATCCAGTATACAGGAGCACTGAAGAATTCACACATTGGAAATTTTCCAGAGCAACACATAATGGAGGTCTTTTTGAATGGTGAAGCATAACTCAATTGCTTTTCAGAGATAGTGGTTGTGAAACAATGTCAGGAGGAAGTCAGCAAGTAGTCACTACACACCCTGTACTTTGTAGTACATATCAAGTGTCTGTATTTAAAAATCACCTTTTCATTCAGTGAGATTCACACCCTCCTTAAAACTGTCTTGTCAGCTGGTGAAGGGACATGCCCTATCTCCAAATTTCAATTTCAACACACCAAGAACAGAAAAATGAAATATGTTAGTGATTTAGTAAAAGAGAGGCAAATTTTGTCTGCTGGTACTGTATGTTAATTGTACAAAAATCACTACAAAGAGCTTTTGGCATATTTTGAAAATAAAATTTATAAAAAGATTTCAGTTTCTAGCTTTCTAACATGTTTTCTAAGATGCTGGTCCTTCTGCTGCAGTGCTTTTATAATGAAAATTAGGGTCCAAGATGGTCTGAGAGGACAAAAATGCATATTGGTCTTTCTTGTCCTGCGCAGTAATCACACAAAACTTCCTGGGTCAATTACCTACAGTTTACTGAGAGTGTTCCTAACAGGGTCTTAACCACAGCAAACAGTGACATAACTGACACTTAAGAAAATATATTATAGGCAAAGGTAAATGTGGCACAAATGAAAGCACTCCAAATAAACAGAACGTATCTGCATTATTCCTCATGCCTCAGAAAAGCATACCAAGTTAAAATGAGAATGAAATGAGAATGAGTTAAGAAAAAAAAAACCTATTGATGAGGTACGTACAATGTGTCTGTGAGAGGTGTTTGGTAATACGTATTCAAGCATTCATTCATCTTTTATTACCCATCTTTGAAAGGGCCACTGACTTGGTGCTTGCTCAATATGTCCAACTGCATACATTGACTGAAAGGTCATTTTCAAATGCTCATTGACTTTTTCTGAAAAACTTAAAATATTGATAAACATTAATTGTTCTTGGACAATATGGTACTTCCCTCCCATTAACAGCCAATAAATACTACATTATACTATTCTGTGAAACATTTATAAAACAGAGGAAAGTCAGGCATTTAATCTGATAACTGGAAAACTTATTCAAAGTTTTTTTGTAAGCTATTATAATGAAGCACACTTCCTCAATTATTTGAAAATGCACAGAGCTCATTACTAACTGGTGGTATTTGGTGGATGTGCTGCTGTTGGGTCTTTAGGCAGGGAACAGAGCTAGAGGCACATTGTGTAGCTGAATGCTAAGCAGGGGAGTTATGAGTCTCACACAGTAGGAAAACCTGAACCTAATCGCCTAACATGAAAACCTTGATTTCCTCAAACAAGCATGTCAACCTTTTAAAATGAACATATTATTGCTGGACAACACCTGAATGACCTTTGCCTATAATGAATTGCTGTCACCCCTCAGAAGTATCCACAGATTATGAAGACAAAGAGGAGCATATCACTTTTGGCTCATTTCCATCTGCCACATTTAACTACGGCTGGATGATCACCATGCTAAAAAGAAGGTTTCCAATTATGGCCAGCTGTAGGTAAGGTAGAGCTGAAATCAAGACCCTCTGTGTACAACTGAGACCTAGTGGCTAGGGTGTGTTTGCACAATGTTTGCCATGTTTGTGGACCTTACAAAGGAGGAAGTAGCCTTATCAATGTCATGTAAATAGTGTGATCTTCCGTTTTCTGCATGCTTTCTAGTTAGGCAGCAACACAGGAAAAGAGATCTATCATTACATCACAGACCAAGAAATGTGAAATGATATTAAAATATGGAGAGTCAAACTATCCTTCTAGGTAGGTAGACAGCTGGCAAGCTAAGTTGCCAGGGGCTAGTTTTTTAGTTACCCAATTGACAGCTGTACCCTTACTGGCATTGTTTATCAGAATGAATAGTGGGTTAGAAACACTAACTGCACCTCAGGATAATGTAAGGAAACTCAGTTTATTCTTAGATGGATCCAACAGTTCAACGTGGCTGGTGGAAACAAGCCATTTGTCTCCAGTTTCTAGGTTTCCTTGTTATTCAAGCTAGCTTACACAGGAAAGGTAAACAGCATGCACTCACAAAGTAAAACTGTAATGTTCAAGGGCTGTCTTAACACTTGCCACGTAAAAGCTGAGTGAGGGGCAGCTGAGCACTGACAGCTGCTGGAATTGATGCAAGGTCAGGTATACTTGCAGAAATTTAATGAAAATGCAAACCATTCTGAAAGGTTCTGAGCTGACATGGTACAGGCCAGGCACACTTGAAGGTGGCCAGTGTGGATGAGGCATAAGTAACCAGAGGGGGAAACAACCCATGACACTTCACGCTGTAGCAAAAGCATCTATCTGTAGCCAAATTAAATAAAAGTGGTTGCTCTAAAAGCCCATATCAAACATGAGACGTAAAATCAAAAATAGAAACAACCACCACTGCATGGGAAAAAAGAAAAGAGCAGTGAATTAATGAGTCCCTCACAAATGGGGGTTGCTGCGGTCGTTGGTCTCCGCTTTCTTCAGCTTTCCTTTGCTGAAGGTCTGGATTGAACTGAGCAAGGCGCCTCGGCCCACACCATTCTCAGATGGCGGCGGGGGTGTTGGGACCTGGGCAGGCTCACTTGGTGGTGGAGGAGGGGGTGGTGGCGGGATTCCTGTTTCAACCAGAGAGAAATTTTCAGTACAAGGAAAAAATCATTTTTATTTAGGTAACATTTACCACTAATGAGGACAATAGGTAAATTGTGAAAGTCTTATGTGTAATGAAGACCAACATACAAAGAGTGACAACATTCAGCAAAAGAGAAAGAAGCCCATTGTGTTTTGGATGTTCTTAGAGTGCATCAAGATGTGACAGACACTTAAACACAGGGGGTTGGCAAACCAATGAATTTTTAAATTAGATGTTATTCATCCTTCACATTAAAGTATTCCTATTGTATTTTCTCCACTTAAATTAAATAAAAAGCAGCAACTGAAAGTCACTTACATGACTTATTTGCTTATCAGATTATCTTCTCCAGAACAATTTAAATAGTTCACATATTACATATTTTATATGGCTGGATTATACAGAAATTTAGGTTTAGTACCTTTAGGTACCTAGCGCTGCTCTGTACCACAATAAAATACTGCTGCTTGATAGGTTTGTGGTTGAAACTTGAGACAATAATACTATTTGTAATATTGTTTCATTTCTTCATCGTGTTTGCAAGCCCCCCCCCCATACAAAAACAATCATGATCACAATCCACAATAACATGATCACAACTCAGTGTGAAATAAACATGGGGTTTTCCTAATGTATTTTCTATTTTATGACGTGAAAGAACCGAATCTGCCAGTAAAAATATGTATCAGTTTCTGCCACTGTAAATGTATGCCTGAGTGGACCACTTTGCAGATTGTGACATTTTAAAGGTGCATTTACCCTTTTCAACGCAGGTCCCAAAAACGGGTATTGTCTGGTTGTTTATAAGATATGAAACAAAAGCATCTCCTTATTTGATGCATCAGCACTGAATAGCAAATAATGTATCCATACCATTCTAATGTTTTGTTGCAAAGAAGCAGAACAACACTTTATATTTGGAAAAAAACCCATATGATATTAAAAACAAGTGAATCATAACATTTCAAAGAAGCAAAAAGCACTTCAGTAAAACAATGTACATTAGAGCAAATATGTGCACGATTTTTACATGCATATACATTAGCATGTGTATATAAGGACAGCATGTAAGTATAGGTTTTCTTGCAAATATGAGAGATGTTCTGCTTCTTTATGTCACTATGCCTGTTCACAGCACCTGCTCCCATTTTCTTCTCAATGAGTGGACATTAGGACTATGGAAACAAGATGAGCACAGAAGGAATGGTAATAACACACTGCAATGTGCAGCACTATATACGTGGACACGCTATGCTAAATACCAGACTGTGAATTCAGAACGCACGTGACATTATGTTAATGGTTTGCCTATCCATTCTTTGCTTAAATCAATTGTTCTGTTTAAAGCTTCAATATTTACAGTGCTATTTTCAAGCATTGTGTACCAGTATGAAAAATGTTCATATACCTTGCCTTATTCACCTTGCAAAGCTACATTCTCTGAATAGATAGATTTGATACATTAATTTTAGCTATGGATGGATTTCTATTAGATCAGCACGGTCACTATGACGCTTTTGGTCAGGACTACATGCACATCACCACCATTCCATTTAAATTCATCTCTTTTTTGAAAGCACACTTTTTCTTACAAATGCAAGAGAACAGAGGCACTGTGGAAATTATAATGCGGACAAAAATCTGCTGCTGAAAGAGGGTAGTCTGCAGCTTTAAAACCGGTAAGAATCTGTATTGAATTACTTTACCCCACACACGTTCAAAATGGTGCATGCTCTACTTTGAAGACAGCATAGGAGGAAAAGAGAGGCAGGTCAATGTTATTGTTCATTTTCGATTTGACAGAATTAGAACACTGTTTCTACAAGTGCATATGATCCATGTGTGATTAGGTTAGGTGGAGACAGATGTTTGAGAGGAAAACTAAATGACCAACAGTAATCACACACATCTGATTTAAACAAATACATGAAACTTACTCATACAAATAACATTACACCAATGCTGTACATTCTGAAAACTGAGTCACGGTCCTGGCTATAATTGCAGACATGTAGAGATCATAATGCTTTTTGGTTTGAATGAGTGAAAAACACAAAACATACTCAAAGAGATACAAAGAAGAGTACTGTAAAAAGACCTTGCACTGGTGGCTTACTTACATCTTGGGAAAGCATCACCTGGTCATGCTTGATTTAACATGCTAGAACAAGGCTGTAATGAGAATCTAAGATCCAGCGACCTACCTGTTGTGGGTGGAGGAGTTGGGGAGGAGGGAGATGTTGGGGGGGAGCTGGCTCCCGAGCCTGAAGGGAAGAGGGCCACAACAACAAATTTTGGATGCTTCTATCCACAATTCAGAAGTTCTATGAATAGTTTGCTGATTATACCTCTCAGGGTTCCTGCAAAAATTCTCTCAGCTTATTATCATCTTACTGCATCAAAATTCTGTTTCTGGCCCTCTTTTGTTTTCCCTCTGTAATGTTCATTGTGTTCGATCATTGCTTCTCATAATTTCTCCCCTTACTTCCATGCAAAGCAGGTGAAGTTACTCCTTGCCATTCTAATTCTCAGGCTTCTTCTCTGATTTCAGCATACCTATAAAACATCTCCTGATGGGTGCCTACCTAAAAATCTTCTCTTATTCCTTTCTGCTTCTTTATCCCCCACTACTGACTTCTCTTTCTTTATAAAGTTTTAACACACTTTCCCTCTTGTTCTATTTTCCTCTGCGTTAATCATGCTTCTTCTCTATAAGTTCCTTGTGCACATGTACACCATACACAATTAACTGTTCAATCCCTCAGTTATTCTATTGCTAAATCTCACTGTTTCTCCTCTCTTCCTCCCTAATGATGGAATGGACTGACTGCCAACATAAGGACTGCACAGACTCCTACAACTTTTATTATTTCCTGAAGACACACCTTTTGAGACCTTCTACTCCTTCTTTCTCTTACTCAGGTCAACCTTTGAGCATGTATTTTTCTAATAACCCATTATTTTTCTCTTTCAAGTTGCCATGCTTTTAATTTAAATTCCATTTTATTTAATACCTGCCCCCAATATATGACATACCAGAATTGTTGTTATATTTTGCAGAAAGGTCTTCTTCATTTTCATAAGCCGACTGCCTGGATTTCTAAGACAAGAAAACATTTCTACTGTCATAAAAGATTTCCAATATCAACAAAACCCACCAGTTCAACGTATAATATCAAATATATCAAAGGAGCACTAAAAAGCTACTAAATATAGTCATATGTTGACTGCAGCCTGTACAGACTGTTTTCTGAGTCTTGTACCTTCCTAGCCAGGATCTTCCTCCTCTTTTTCTCTTCCTCTGATCCATGGTGAGACTGAGCCCGGGTCAGCCTTCTGTGCTGGTGGATCTTGGAGGGGTTGAGGACAACATTATTAATGGCTGCCTCACATCTCAGTTATAGAAAGTGTTTGACTGAACTAACATTTCATCAGCAATGCTCCCCTTGGAATCAAACATGTGTAAGAGTACATAACCAGCCAGGAAACAGGTGTCATTCAGATATCTTGTGATCCATCTTTTAGGCGAGGATAATACTAATGCAGTCCAAGGTAACTATGGGACACTAACCATTTTCTGTTCTTCTTGCAGTCGTTTCTCCAAACACTCTTTGGCAATTTTCAAGGCATCCTTTAATTTGGTGGTGATCTACATTTTAATTAAAAGGACAAGATATATGTAAAGAGGTATGATAATAATACATATAAGTAAGCAGAAATTACGTCACCTTCAAAATGACATGACATTCTTTATTCACATGCAAAAACAGCTGATATATCCAAGGAGCATGACCAAATACTCTTGAAGTAACTCCTGGAATCCTAAAACTAATATAGCTAATTTTACTGCATGATCAAGTAATTTGAATAATCTGTTTATGTTGGTTTTCAAATGACCAGAACTTCATTCATAACCAGGAAGCAAATTGCTTGTGTAGAAAAGGGTCATCTTTTTTTATACACTTCTCACCTTGAACTGGAGCTTCTCTGAGTTTAGCAGCTGCACATCACTAAACAGTCTGAAAAAACAGTTAAAGAGTAGGTTGGAACCAACACTGCAAGGGTAAACAAGTACAGAGGGTGTAATAATATTTTTTTGGACACTAAATGACTATAGTGATGGTTACTCACGGTGTCTGCAAGAGTTGGGCAACTGTGGGCATCCCACTTTTACAAGCTTCAGTGGTCAGGATAGACTGCAGCACAGACACTGCAACAAAAAAACACAAGAAATGATGCAGATCCACAAATAAAGAACCATTCCAAAACATTATGAATTTCTCATTTGTGATGAACACCTGGGTCACTTTTTTAGATAAAATGACATGTGATTCCTGAGCCAGTGTTGACAGCAGTCTGCCTTTGCACTGGACTCTTCTGATAAACCAAAGATGCAAGTGACATCACCATTTGCAACAGACGACAAAATTACATTTTGTGTGGAATGACTTGTTTGATTTCACGGACATGATTGGCACAAACTATGAAGGGCTTGGTACCCACCCACAGAGGTGGATGGAGCAGGCGGGTAGTGATCAACTGGAACAGCATCTGGAGGTCTCCCATATGCCATTTCATACAACAAGTGTCCGAAGGCATACACATCAATGCTCTCTGTTGTCTGAAAATGTTAAAATCACAAGTTACATTTTCACGTAAAAGAAAGGTTGACTACATCAATCTGGTACAAGGCAAATGTTCATATTTACTGGGTACAATTACAGTGGTAATTCAAGCACATGTCCTCCTTATTCACATCCCAATAACAATGCTGATGAAATGTACATGACACACTGCTTTGTAGCCTAATTTTAAATTCCATTCTAAGTATCCTCACTACAAAACTGTTTTTAGTGTTAAGAATCCATTGTTCTGATTTTTGAAGACATATCACTGTATCACTCATAAATTATTGGGCAACAAAGCTTTCAGTTACTTACATTGATTTTCCTGAACTGAGCTACATAGGGTCTGTAGTATGAAGGAAGCCCGAGCAAAGAGTTCTCTATGTCCAGCAGTTTGCATGTGTCATCTTCTAACAAGATATTGGATGCGTGGAGATGTCCATAGGGAAATCCTTTGTCGTGAAGAAATTTAAGGACCTAATCAAGGGAATAAAGCCCTTTAAGTAAAGTAGCATTCCAAAAAGAACAGTAAGCATGACAAAATCAAGACGTATATACCCCAAGTCCATTGATATTTCTATGACCTATGCATGTCACTTTCATCAAAAATAATGTGAAACAATAAATGCAGACCATGTCAATAAAAAGCCAAATACCTGACATATTTACAGTACTTTGACACCCAGCCTCTGCATTTGCTTTCCCATATATAAAAATGCAAATACAGATGGGATCATTACAGTATTAAAAACTTGGCAGTCATGACTGTATAAGACAAGATTTTGTTAAAGGCTGAAGGATCAGACTTTGTTCTTACCTGAAACTTGTCTTTTAATTGTATGGATGAGTGTCACATGATAGGTGTAGGAGACAGATATTGAGATCAAAAGGGCAATGTGTGCTGTGGCTTACCTCTAAGATCTGCCTTCCATACGTTCGGATTTGCTGGAGGTCCAGACCTTGGATTTTCTTAGGGTTACAGTACTTCTTCAGGAAAGGTTCTTTTGGCTTCACCTTTAACCAAGGACAAGAAGAACAAACTGAATTCAGTCAGAACCCTTATCAATGCACTTGTATTTTAAGTAAACATGTGGTTACGATATAAGGTTATCATATATCATATCATATAAGGTTAAGAAATAAGGTTATCAATTGGATTTTAGTAATTTTTTTCTTCAAAGCTCATTCCTTATCTCATAATACTTCATTTTTTTCAAATATTACTACAAATTTGGAAAGGTAGTGATGGAAAAAAATTAAACATTTGAAAATTAAAGGGAGAAAAATATTTCATACTTGGCCAATACTAGCATATGAATACATGTTGACAGCGTGAAACTGTAACAACATCAGACCACATCGTACTCGTGCCATACCTTACATATGTGATCTCTCAGTGTGCCTTTTTCATTGAACATCCTGATCACTAGTGCAGAGGACTCACTGGTGGTGGCAAAGGTGACTGGGCAAATGTAAGAATTCTACAGAACAAAGAATTGAAAGAAACAAGAGTTTTTTTTCATGAGACAGATTCTGGAATGACACATCCCCCAACACAGCTATTGAAAGGAGGCAGTATTGTGGCTCCAGATACTATAGTCTCGCTTTGAAACAGACCTTTTTGGAGCCTGTCCTTCTTTTTTAAGCCGAGTTAAGCACTTAGGCGAAAAAATCCATTGGAAGAAGAGCTCAGCTGAAATTTAACATGAATAATCTCTTTGTGTGCCAAGCTTGTTTATGTGTTTTGTATCTTAGTGATAATTGAGGGGAGTCATGAGGTCTTGTTTTTTCCCCATGGTGTTCGTGCCGAGATCTTAATCAGCTGCCCCGAGAACCATGGGAGAGAAAGCAATTGCGGCCTGAGGTAGGAATTGGGTGAATGCATCCATAAAGTCCTAAAGACAAATTCCAAAGCCTTTAGTATACGGCATCAATGTACATGCAGCAGGTGGTGCACATGCATCTTTTCTGTTAACCTACTGGTCTATAAAAAAATCTTTAATCCCTCAGGAGAAATAAATCCATAAGTATGGAATCCATGTTCCATACATTAAAACATTCAGATATGGAGAGTTTGCGAAGACGCAATAGTTCCATCCCCCCACTGCCTACATTCTGATGCGAGTTAGTGTCTGATGTTCACATGCTTCAGGAATGGATTAAATCACTGAGGGCCATCTTAGTGTGGAATGCATCAGATCAGCTGATACAGACAGGGGTTGAGAAAGTAGTCGAGGATGAAATGAGATGGTAATAGGTCGGTAAAGTATTCACCAAAAAAGTTTTCTTGCTTTCAATATTGTTAATATTTGAGAGATTTTTTACATGCTTGCCTTTCTGGCAAAGACATTTACATTCTTGAGCTTCTCTATTCCAGTTCAGATGCCAAATTAGGAATGCATATGATTGGTTGTCTATGTGGATTGAGCTACTGTCCAGCAAATGTCCTAAATATATCCTTTCTAGTAATGCTAAATCCTCCTCATGTGTGCTTGTACTCATCTTGTATGTCATCACATTTGCTACATTTTTTAAATGAACAAGTGTGAGTGATTTCTACCCTCTTTCCAGATTACTAAAACCATGTATGCCTCCACATAAAGAAAAAGCTGAAACCTACTACTTCATGGTTTCAAGAGAGTTCACTTCAGGTTTTAAGAACGTTTATGTGAGTAACGCATGTCCGTATCTACGTCATGCTTACATGTCACACAGTGTATTTTCAGCTTTATCTACATCACATCTGAGGTGTTGCAGAAACTCCATTAAGCTGTAGCTGAACTGTGTCTGAAGAAGGTTCATCCGCGGCTAAAGTGCATCAGCATTAAGTTGGCATAGCCTCTTTACTCAGTAAATTACTCTGCCTCTGTGGCGGGGCTGCACTGGCATTTCTCCTCTGTCAGAGCGGAGCTTTAGGTGTAATCCACATGCTGTGCTCTCTCTTCTGCACATCTGAGCGCACGTCATTTGAAGAAAGAATGTCGGTCATGTTGGATATGACCACGCTGCGGCCGTTTGCTAACTCTGAACAATAACCTAACTGCCTTTTGTAAATTCAGAGTGCTCCACTCTTGGAGGGCTGATGGAATGCTCTGGATGCTGTAGGGACTGGAGAGCCCGCTTGGCAGAATCTTCTGATTTCAAAACGGTGAGTGAAATAACAGCTGGATGTGGTAGATGCAGCTGGGTGGATTCCAACACTGTAGTTCAGCATGCACCCACTTGTAATAGTCATTTTTTTCTCGCCTGATAAAACTTGTTCAGTTTCCTTTTACTGAAAACCCGCCTCTGCACAATGTGACAACTGTTTCATCAGCTTCCGCAACCACCTAACGGTCATATCACCTTTAGGTCACATTGCAAAATAATTGCCTGTGAATTTATGAACACGCCCCTAGAATGCAGCTGAGTCATAGACACTTACTGATACCGTGGGGAGAAGCTTCATGGCAGACTGCAGGTCTTTGTCAGAAAGGAATTTATCAGGACCCAGGTCCACCTACACAGTGTAAAAAAAAAAAAAAAAACACTAAGCAACATATTGTGGAATTTTAAAGATATGACGACCTCAATTACTGACCAGCACGTTAACTGCTTCTAATCCATAAACAGAAATTCTCCATTTTTTTCATTACAAAAAAATATGAAGATGCTTTTACAGTTTAGCATTCAACTGTAGAATTGTGCCTTTGTAGTAAAACATGAATTAATACATTGCATTTCATATTCATTCATTCTCCACCCCACTTTGACCATTGCAATTTTGGGGTGAACATATGATTATCTTAAGAATCCATATCAAACTCAGCTGAATACAAACCCAAAGGCAAGACATCAGCACTTTTTTAAAAGTCAGAAAGTCCAGCCCTGAGGTAAAATGTGACCTCCTACTTTCCTGATGCACTACATGACGATTCATAAGTGGGCATAATGATTAGAAGCCACACTCTGCTTATTACAGCTGTTACATAAAACCAGAGAATCTGTTCCTTTCCGGAAGACCGTAGCTCTGCATTTCACGCATCAACTGAATCTTTATGTAAGGCTCAACGCTGCCTGAGAACTACCATTGGGCAAAATGTGCAATAACTCACCCAGCTTAAGACTTGCCGTTCCTTGGGTTGATCTTTGTTTTTGATTAAAAAGTATCTCTTTCGTATCCTCCAGCCTGTGATATAAACAGGAGAAAGGCAATCTGTCACAAACGCACCCTTCTCTCAGAGAGCGCAGTCAGAGGGGGACGCAATGTTCACTACAAACTGCATCTACGACCAGCTGCTGTGTGGTGGAAACAGCTGATAAATTCCCTACCTGTGGTTTTGAGCTGTCACCTCTTTATTGGGGCCAGGATGTACTCTGTAGTGTAATATACTTGCCTTTCACTTCCTTTTTTTTCACCTTAAAGGATAATAGCTAAAATAGCTACCGAATAGCTAAAATTTAATCTGTCGTTACAGATTAGTAGGTATGCAAATTCAAAAAGCAGGGGACCAGTTCCATTTCTGTCTGTTAGCATGAGGCTGGCACACTGCTGCAAAAGGCATGATTTGAAATTCCACACAGGGAAACAAACACCAACATAGCCTCTAATGAGCAGTCTATACCTCCAAGTTAAGACATTTAAGTGATCGAAAATAGTATCTAGTGAATATGTAACAAAAACGCAATCTGCAAATGAATAAGAGGTACAGTTAAGGCTTTCTGTGCTTTGAGGGTTGATAAGCTGAAGTAGGTGAGGAAATCATGAAAGAAGTTCAAACTGGATTGTTCACTTAGTTGTAAAAAGAAATGAAGACCTTTTCAATATGGATACCAATAACAGCTAAAGTATGGAAAATATGACATTTTACCTTTAAAGTGAATTTATTCTTTATAACCAGCATAACACATAGCTTGCCTCTCAATATTCCTGGCCTTGTTCTTCAAGCAGCAGAGATCATGAATGAAAGTGACGCTTCTCAATTCTTTTCACTTAAGCACAAATTAATTTCGATTAAGTAAAACGCCTGCACTAAATACAGGACTAAGGCAGGTGAGATTTCAACACAGAGAAGGTTTACTCACCTATGTCCTTCAGTGGCTCCACCACCTCCCACTTGGGGTCAGACCGGAAGAACATGGACACTTGCTGCAAGGCTATTTCTACAGAGGAAGAAGAGACAGGCAGGATGAGAGCCCCTCCCCAGTCATGTAAACACAAGCACCTAAAGTGTTCTTTTACAAAAACAAAATGGAAAATCTCTGACCACAACCTTAATGTTGAGAGAGAATTTTTATTGCTTGCTAATAATATATATTTGTTAATAACTGCACAGAAAATTCAGTAGAGTAACTGTATACAGTAACTCAAATGCACTGAGAAAAAACACATGTCCACAATGTACCAAGTGTGGACTCTGTCATCAACTAACCCTTCTCACTTCTCAAAAATATGACCCGTTTTCAAAACAAATAGCTTAATTGTTGTTTTCCTCTCACCTGTGTAGTTGGCAGAGTAATTGTTTGGGTCGAGGAACTTCTTGACCAGCTCGCAATTGGATAGGATGTGGTGTGTTGTGATGAAGTTCAGGTATGTCTGCAGGCCTTTCTGCCTCTCTGCGATGAACTCTCTGTCCATGTTCCCAATCAGTTTCTTGGGCGGAAGGGGCAGGTTGATGCCAGAGATCTGCAGAGGAAGAGAGTGACCAAAGGGTTAAAATGAAGTGGCTGTGTGGTTCAGGTTTTTGTTTACCACACAGACCTCATGGCTTCTCCACTTGCCTCTGGAATGTGGGGTTCGTAACACGACTAGTTCACAGGAAATTCTTTTTGAAAACCACAGCAAAAAATTTCAAGGATTCCCTTTGGTAATTTCAGTTGAAAATGTTAACCAGTTGTTCCAAAACATGGGAAGAACAAGGTCTTTCGGAAGATATTTGGAGGCCTTTTACACTGGTGTCAACATTAAGGGTAAAAATTTCACATCTGTGATGTGAACGGAAGAAACTGTGCACACAGAACACTCACCAATAAACTATTGTTCAGCATGTCGAAGTCACTGTATCTCCTTATGACCTACAAACAATTGTAAATAATGTGAAAACCAAGTAAATGCTTAAGGACATGAAAACCATTAGTTAGAACAAATCTACCAGCTAAACTGACAGAGGTTTTTTCATGCAAAACATCAAGTATCAATTATGACAGTACTGCATAATCAGAAAAGTCTAAGGACCAATGGATGAGACAGCATGAAGTACTGAATCTATCAATTTATTAGGATAACTATTTATCCCATTTATTGTGTAACTTTATTTATAGGTACTGAGCAAGTTATGCTTTCTATAGTTTCCTTAAGCCTCAAGGAGTTAGTATTTTGAATGAAGTAATAGCCACCACTTTTTGCAGATCAACACATATTTATTTACCTGCCAACTGTTTTCTGAAGAAACTCCCCTCTGAACACGAATAATGTATTCCTGTTTGACAAAAAGAGACCAAAAAATTGTTTTAAATTATTTCAGTGAAGTACACCTTTTAATGGAATCTGGTGATAGTGCACCATGTCTGATGCAAAGCCTGATGGTTGAGAGTGTATCATGTGATTTGTGAATGACAGCGAAGAACTGACTCAACAGATCACTATCTTGGACCTTGAATAAAGTTTGCACAAACGAAACAGAAAGAAGCACGTTGTAGAACACAACCCGGAATGACTTCCAATTAGCTGTCAGGCTGAATGCTTGACATTCAAATCATGTTTGAATGTCTGCTGCTGTGTCAGCTTCAGGTTTCAGCATCACGTTTAACACAATCAAAGTGATTTGCTAGTCCTGTGATCCATGATTAGTGGGTGCAGAGGCCTCAGGTTCTTTCTGC
The DNA here is from genome assembly GCA_019176425.1 of Megalops atlanticus. Taxonomy (NCBI): domain Eukaryota; kingdom Metazoa; phylum Chordata; class Actinopteri; order Elopiformes; family Megalopidae; genus Megalops; species Megalops atlanticus. Next base: position 29,407,209 of record CM032879.1, read on the forward strand.
CTTGCTTCAGCAAATGCCAAGGGTAGCTGTGCACAGCACAGGGACGGAGAAGAGTCCAAAGGTCTATCTTAAATCCGATCTGTTCACCCCGTGACACCATAGTGTACTGGACTGTTTACACATGAAATGGCTGAAAATAGTAACAACACTGCACTATAATGCTTTACTGCGCCATTTTTAAAGCAGTGTAATTCAAAAGAAAGGAGTATTCAGTCCATGGTTTGTGGTGAGTGGTTTCATAGTTACTTAACATGGCAGTATGGACATTCAGGCACTACACGCATATATGTGCTGGGACAAACAATCAACATTAGTAGCAAACGCAGAAGTACAATGCATGGGCCTAACAGCATGTGTATGGAGACTGCAAATCCCACGAGATCAGAAACATTTCCCCCAGCTGCTGTTTTTATACTATGTTACAGCAAAATAAAGGCCCCATGAGATCACTGCAACAGTGATTTTTCTTTCTGAACAACGTCAGATGATCAGAGACAAGGCATCAGAATCAAAAGCCTTATTTTATCATTTATGATGCTGATAAACCAGGGGGATTTGTGCCAGGGGGATCATTCTATATATAAGTATTCAGGCCATTATTTGACATAGTATTTTATAGGCTAAGTTCCAAATCCAATAAAGTTTTAGAAACTCACTCTCTTTACAACTACTTCCTGCAATTAGCAGGACTATTAGCCATCCCTTACTTTCCTTACCTTTGGTATGATTTCACTGTGAATGCCTTTCTTGGCTTCTGTGCTTTAATGCTCATTCAACAGTATCCAATATCATTATGAATATGTGTAATCATGCAGATACTTTTCAATCTACTCTATCAAGAACAACAACTTTACATGTAGCAAAGAATGTACTTCTAGTACAGCTATTCAACAACCTGATTGTACTTTTAGAATAGTATGCAAACAACAAAGAGGTCAGCTATTTTACAGTACATAGCATTCATTGTATTTGCTTAATTTATGCCTTTGTGTTTTACTGCATGACTTCACAAAAGTTTTGAAACCTAAATTTAAATGAAACTGGAGTTTTAGCTGACACAGGAAACACTATTTTGCTTCAAAAAAAAAAAAAAAGTGGAAATTCCAGACGAATCTAAACAGTCATCAACAGTACACTTTTCTGTTCAATTTCATGGCCGCATGTTCCTCTTGGCTCACACAGGAAGTTTCATCTAAATTTGCCTAAATTTCAAAACTGCACAGTCTTGTTCTGACTCAATTACTGGTGAAAACCACATCCCAGTATTATTATTTGGGATAGTAACATGTGTTTACTTAAAACGAAACTGCTTTTGAAATCAAATTCCGGAGCGGAGTAAACAGTCAAAACGATTCTAATTGGCACATCCACATCTGTGGTCCTTGGCACTTTCCAGGTAGCAGTGCGGGGAATACCAAATGTTCCAATTGTTGGCGACAAATAATCATGATACGGGAAGGCACTAACAAATAATGTCCTTTTTACTCGCAAATTCCGTACTAACATAAATCCGAAAAGCAAAGTGTCCAGTTTTCTGTCATGCCAGCTGGTTCACACCAGCCTCTGAAAAAGAACACTTCATGAGTGGTACAAAGTAGCCAACTAGATCGAATGAGTAGGTTAAAAGTCCAGCCTGTTTAGTTTTTAGCTAACGTTGTCCAACTAGTTAGGCTAGATCTGTAATGTGAAAGATACTTTATGTCTATAATGCAGAACACGTGGTGTTTGTTGTATAGTACAATTGACATGTCACCGGAATATAGGTAGTCAGCTTGATAAAAATGAATGGCTAGCTATCAAGCAGCTGATGGGGTTATCGACAACATGGGCAATGTTTGAGATAGTTAACGTCGATTTAGAATCGATTAAGAATTATTTAACGTTCGCTGATGTTAGCTACCTTGGCACTTAAGTAAATGAGGGTTATCATTTAACCAGGAAAGTGGTGAATGCTTAGCTAGGTAACTAACTAGTTACCCTCTTACCCAACATGATCGGTCGGAAGAATATATATTCGCTGGTTAGATAGGTACGTTTATTCGTTTACTAGTTTAAAACGAAGCTTACTGTCTATGTTACAGCAGCTGGTTCACTACTGTTAGCTAGCGAACTAACGTCAGATGCTGTGCTGATTAAGTGTGGTTATCTAGGCTTTGGTGACTGGCAGAAACTGGACTTCACGTTGTATCTAGTAGCCAGCTCGTTAGATTGTCTGTCTTGTGTCAATAAAGCGAGCTACCTTGGTAGGAAGGTTCTGGACCAAAGACAACTAACGATACTTCACTGCCGCAAGATCGCAATTAGCTAGCTATAGCGTAAAGGTTCGATAATTGGCTAACCAACTAACTAGCTAGCTGGCTAGCTAACGATGCTATATTTGTTGACTTCGCAGTGCTCTATGTGGGGTAACGTTTGCTAGCTTGCTGTCGAGCTGGGTATGCGCGGTTACACCACAGCTAACTAGCCAGTTAGCTAGCTAGCTAGCAATTAGTTGACAACGTTAACTACAAGCTAGCTGACCAACTAGCTAGATGTTCCTGGCCAACATACTATCAGACTCTAGCTAACGTTATTCGCTAGCTACCGCGATATATGATATGTGTAAGGCAAGATAATCCATCAAAGGGCCGCCACAATAACATCCGAATCCCTGTGACAGGCTCCCGCTAACACGATCGCTTACTGTGTGGGAGTGCAGACTCTGGCTCGCTTCGATCACTGCTGTCAGCGCCACGGTGTCGTCCAGCAGGATCTTCCCAGCCGACGGCTTCTCCATGAACGCCATTCCGGCGTTCGGGCAGGGTGACGGTTATCACAGCAGTCGCGGCTAGCTAATAGCGTTTAAAAAAGTAAATATACCGTATCCTCACGGAAAGAACAGAAGCTTTTAGATAGTGACAGGATAAGTCCTCTCATCAAAGACTTGTCAGTGGGCAGCGGGACTGGTTTCCTGTGCTGCCCTTGTGGTGGCTTGCTAGTGCCTGTCAGTCTGATTTGAGGTAGGTGTATGTCTGCGCGTTTCCTTGGCCACGACTCCAGCGGAAACACGTAACTAGTCTAAAAGTTACATGAGGTAACTTATTAAATTCCATTCAGACTGCTTTATGGCATTGACAGATAGTGTTTACACAAAGGTCTAATCAACTACGCAACAAGCGAAGTGAAGAATAAAACAGAACTGCACAGGACTACAACTATACCAAATAAATTAAATGACCAAAAAAAAAAAACAGTGCCATACAAAACATCAGCAAGAACTCAACCCAAAGCATGTTATGTTTAAATGAGGTGCCGTTTTAGTCTGTCGGGCTTCGACCGATAGTTATATAATGTTTTGCGATACTGTTTTTCAACATTGTGATAGACAGCAGGGAAAAAATTTAGGGTTATCGTCTTTCTTTTTGTAAATCTCAGTTCTGCAGGGAGTGCACCAGTTGTCTTGACCTCTGGTATGTACGTAATCCATCCAATTAACCCTGCAACATATAATTTAAGAAAATCAAACTATTGTGTTAGAAATATGTATGCCAAACGTCTACCCTTGATTGTAAGTTTAGAAACCAATAAAACTCTTTGCCGATTGTGTAAGCTCTCACTCTAAATAAACACTTAAGGGTTATTTTATCTTTTTGCATTGACCTACTACTTGCACATAAAACTATCCTAAAAAAACATAAAAAGTGCTAAATTACTGTATGGTCTGTATCAATGTGAAGATGTTTTATCACTATCACTTCACTATTACCACTTAGGTCATGCACAAAAATCTACATGGAAAAGTTAATTTCATTAAAGACGTCAATATGGAAAATTGTGTAATTAAGTTTTAAAGATTTTTTAAAATGTATTAGTTTTGCTACTCATTATTGTAAGACAGATGGCAGTAAAGAACCATTAACTGGAACCCTTGGTAAACTTTATTAAACGATTATACATTTTATTGCTGTAAACATCAGCAATTTGTTTCTCTGTAGTTATTTCCTGCTAGGCAGCAATATTGATGATTGTGTTTATCCATAGTTAGGTTAAAACTTTGCTTCTCACAGCCATCTTTCAACTAAATATTGGGTTATCCTAACATAATCTCTTCTAGTACCATGGCTATTTTTTAAGGATCTGAGGTGGTGTGAGAACCATACATGGGCAGCTGTCAAGGACCAGTTTTAGCAATCAGAACATATGTACTTTATGCCACAGGAAAAAAGATACACATGTACAATTACATAATTTGTTTCTACAGCAGGTAGAAATATGTAGCACTATGTTACAAGGGTGACTTATGTTGGCCTTAGTATATCGTACATATCTGGCAACTCATTCAGTCAGTGGAGGAGCTAATGAAAAGTACAATGGAACAACAGCAAAGGGCTACCTAGTGTTGATCCTTGGGGCCACAGAGCCAGCACTAACTGAAAGACTCTGATGAAAGGGGAAAACTTAAAGCCTTTCTGAACCGGTCCAGAATTAGAAGTATAATGGCTTTCAGAGAATCAGATGAAAGGATTACCTAAACCTAAAGAAGTCTTTATCCCCAGATAATGACAAATTAAATCTGACGGTAAGTGTTTTTGCTGTTACTCATAAGAACTTCTCTAGGACATTACTCTCTTGAGTTCAACAGTATGCTTGACCTCTTGCACCATGACCATGTAGTCCCCCCCCCTTCCAGTAATGCTTTTTCAGAGGCAGGAAACAGAAATGAAGGCAAAGCAAATCATGATCATTTTTGCTTCTCTTCACTGCCAACACCACCTCCCCTGATGTACAAAGGTACAGGAAAACAAATTTCCTGAGAGAAATATTCACCCGCTGCCTGGGGTTTTAGTCCCCAGAACAACTGAGATAAGCCCATCAATCAGCACACCCTGAACAATGGTAGTTTTTTTTCCCAGAGGTCACTGTGGAGTAACTGGTGTTGACATGGATGGCAGGGTGGTCATATTCAAGCCAGTTCTGTAATGGCAGAAACTCTCAGCTCTGAAAGCCTTCGTCAGCATGGCTCACTCTCTGATGAGGAGAAGTTTGACATCAAAGGAGTGTAGCAGGAGATGTTTTGCAGCCAGTCTGACAGGACGGCTATTTGTGGCTGAGGTGTCAAAAGGCAGGTCATTTTTGGTTTGTGCTGCTTTCTTCCGCAGAAACAAAAAGCATCTTAGTCCAGCTCCAGTTCTCTGCTGTTTCCACTTAAAGCTAGCAGAAATGGTGAAACCTACAAAAGATAGAGACACATTTTAATGCTGGAGGAGATGCAATTAACTTATATTTCATGGTTTTGCATGTCACATTATAAAATATTGCACAAAACAGTTATCTTGCACAGAAGGATTCTGCCATGTAAACAACATAAGTTCATTAGTTATTTATGCCAACAACTTTTTATTGACTTGTTTACATTATACTGACATGTTTGAGCATTTCTGTCGAGTCATTCATGAGGCAGAGGATTCTCATTACTGCCATCTATTGTTCAAAAAGTGCAATTTGAAAACGTCCAATCATGGTGCATAAAATATGTTCTACCAGGCCCAACGCTATGGGGTGCATGGGGGTGCACTGCACCCCCAGATGGACCTCAGTGCACCCCCAGCTGTCTCTTTATATCCCAGTGTCTACATAGCATTTATGACTTTTTGTGCATCCTGTGGATTATAATTGCACCCCTCTGAATTTTCTCCTGGCGCCAAGCCTGTGTTTTACACATCCAAAAAGGACACATTTTAACTCAATTTTTCATATTTACATACAGGAGTGGCGATAACAACATGAACAACTATGTATTACAACATAACAAAGGAGCTACAGACAGCATGCTGTCCAAATGTAAGCTTTTATGAGAATACAATTCACCTGTTTAACTTGGACAGCACATGGTTCATTCTGGTAGGATCCTAGTAATGTCAGGGCACTCCACAACTTCACCAAACCACTGGGGGAGGAATGGAGGATTGTTTGGATTATGGGGTGGGGCATTCAGTTTAAACATAAACTTTGCCTTCAATTTGAGTGATATATTCAGCAGTAATGGATTTTTTTGTATTCTTACACATCATTACACACTTGAGTTGTGTTAGTCATTGAACTGAATGAAAAACTCTGTTTAAGAATCAAGTAAAATGTCATACTTAAAGTTTGATTTTCAAGGTTAAGGACAAAACATCATAGCAATTACACAGAATGTCCCCATACTCTAAAAGCCAAAGGCATCTATCAAGAAATCAAAATACACAGATGTGCAGATGTAAATGTTAAAATAACTGATTCAACTGATAACTGATTTACAATTTCCTATTACAGTACCTGTTATAGACTCGTAGCACTGCTGTCAGTGTATTTTCCTCAAATTTCAAAACATCAAAAGGAAATGCAGCTCCGATCTGTAAAACATTAATTCAAAAACGCAGTTGCATGGCTGTGAAAATAAAGCAAGACAGATGTGAGATCTCGGTTTCGTGCTGGTCAAAACTGTGAGCATGCCCTCTTGGTTTATTTTCAGTGTTTATTGTCGCTTGTCTGTACCTCTCCATAAAGGTCCTTAAGTGCAGAGATGATGAGCTGTTTGAAATGGGCTGCGTTCATCCTTTTGTCTTCATTCTCCAGTATGCTGTAAATGGGTAGATTTAAAATGAACTGTAAAATATTCGTTAGCTAGCTAACTCCGAGCAAGTAATTTCATTATCTTCAAAGGATTTCACATCTTTAGCACCGGGTTTCTAAACACGGAGCTCAAGAACTCACTGAGAAGCGTACTCTCAACTTCACTGGACATTTCAACTTTAATGACAGTATCATATACAACTTCTGAATCGTGTACTCGCGACTGTATTGATTTAGTTGGCTATATTCTGAACATTCGAAGAGAGGTGAAAGACTCCAAAACAAAGCAAAATCTGGTGCATTTCATGACTAGGAACGGACTCGATACTTACAGAGCAATCTTCATATAATGGTAAACTGAAGCGTTTTTGAATACGCGCCGTTCGTAAATCGCAGATTCTTCCATTTTATCAGTAGGTTGCATTCTGTTAAGTCGAAGGCAAAGTCCTATAAAACAAGCCATTCACCTTTAGCTGAAACAATGTTCTCCCCATGTGCATCAAGTCAAGATCTCAGGTAAGTTTGCTGCATTAGGCTTACAAAGTAACAACGTTTGGTATCGTGTGTAACTAGTTATGTTTAATTTTTCATAATTCCGCAACAAAGTGTCAATTTGTTTTCAAGCTATGTACTTCTGTAAACATGCTGTCAAATTATAACATGGTAAAGCTACATTTAGATCTACATTACAGATCTACAAGCTGGCTAGCCAGTATTTGCATGCAGACATTCCTATTTTATACACATACCTAGGTGGAAAATCTGTCTCACTGCGAGCTACCCAGGGCATGCAAATTAATCAAGACAGCAAAAACAAGATCCTCAACGTTAGATAGCTCATTGTTGGCTATCTTCCGAGCTAGGAAGCGCCTACAGGTGCTTGCTAGCCGGTTAGTTAACGTTGGATAGCTAATTAGGTAGCAAACAGGCACTAGCTATCTTCAGAGTCAAACTGTTGAAATGTACCATTTTTAAACAAAGATAGATGATTCATAATTAGGACGGGTATCTGTAATGTACAAAATAAGTCACATCCATACATGTGCATTTCTGACTTACCAGCTATTTTAACGAAGACTATCCCTTTCTAGCAAGGCAACCATGAGGTAGCTACGTCATGCAAACTGCTTTACGGCACGAATAGCCACAAATCCCGCCTACAGGTACGTCACAAAGTGATCTGTAACTGAACCGAACGGTGGACGTCCTTTGCTAACCACTCTGTCAGCCGATCCACATATATATAAAGATACAGAGTGGGCGAAACCTTTGTTTTGGTAGAAACTGTGAGCATCAACTACACTAACTAGCGGTTGAGCACGTTACGGTGTGCATACCCACTGATCACAAAAGAGCCACACAAGGAGGTATGAGCCATTCAGATGACGCGACCTCTGCGAAATACTTGGACGGACTTACAGTACCTTATGTCCTCAGGGAGGGCTGAGGGGAATCACAAATAATTTGTCGAGCTTTCTTGATAGAATCTTTCAGAATTAAGTTCGGTACTCGATTGGATATTGTGAGACAATCTTTATTCTGTACAACAGCTCTGGATATCTTCTGACTCATCCCAGTGTAGCCACAAATCCTCATAATTTAGATGTACAAATAATTCTAATTCAGAGTTATCCCTTCTGGGGCAACATGCCATGCTGGGTGCCACAAATATGTTGGGTGTAACTACTTCAAGTCTTAATGGCAACCCTCATCTTCATTACACACAGTTTCCCGTTTTCCCAAGGACTTCCAAAGTCTTATAAATTAAACAATGTGGAAACACCTTTCAGAGTTAATGTCCTTACAACTGCAGAAAACTGTAAGGGTCATTCCTGCCACTACTAACACTTGCTTGTATTTCAGCTGTGTGTGAGCATTTCATTATTTATTAGGCTTTCAAACAAGGATTGCTGAATAGCCCATTCTTTGAGTCCTGTTTCTTATTCCACCCCCCCCGCCCCCACTCCTTTCTGTTTTTCTTGCACTTGTAACTCTTGTTGGTCAGTCAATATAAATTGGTTTTCAATGCCCTGAACCTAGGCCGCATCCAGTATAATGTCCAAAAGTATTTTTCATTTTTTCACTTTCACATTCATGCATTTGCACTCAGTGCTTAAAGCTAAATAACTCTTATAAACTAGATATACAATCAACTGTAATTGTTTCAGTAATAAGATGTAAATGACTAAGTGTCACATTTCATTTTAAGATCAAACACACTAAATCTGCCAATTTCTTTTCATCTACTCCACATAACCAATAGCGCAGGGCAGCTTGGACTATTGCAACTACCTTTTGACCTCAACTCATTCCGTCCTCCCTGCTGAAGTTCCATGAAAGGAGCTTGCTCATTCTTACCCCAGGCCTCCTAGTGGTGGATTGAACTACTTACAGTTATGAGAACAGCAGTCAATCTCTCATTCCTGTCACTGTATGAAGAGCATCTGTATGAAGAGCATCTTTTCTTCTTTTAAGCATACTGAGGTTCACTCAGCTTGAATCTTATCTAAATCAGTTGATGCGACTGAGACTGTACCTAAGATGAAGCATGCTTTGACTGCTAATTGGTTTTTACCTTCTGGCGACTGCATGTAGTCCACAGCTGGGATTCACATGGTTTATTTTGGACTTGTGTAGACTAATTTGCATTTAAGAGCTTTTAAGAGTATTTAAGAACTTATTTCACGTACTTGATTGCGTTGGAGCATTGTAGGTGCCACATTTAGTTATGTAGTATGCTATTGTGTTTGTATTTATGTCCATTTATCTGTTATTAGAGTGCATGAAAATGCACTCTATTGTTATCCGAATTTTTCTTATTCTTCTTTTTCTTATTCTAACCAATTTTGTGCGTTTAATACAGCTTCAACCGTTTAACGTAGAAACATCATTCAAACTGTGTTGCGTAGGTCTTACAAAGGACACTTATGCTATGTATTTATTTATTATTATTATTATTATTTATTATTATAGTTATTTATTTTTGTAACATTTATACTTTTTAAACTATTAATTAAAAACTATCAAAATTTTCCCCAAAGACTTAACATTGGCCTTTATGACATCACAATAGAGCCATTAAGCAATTAGAATCTTGTGGCAGCTGTTCTGACCACCTACATCTGTTTGATGTAGGCCTATATACTTTTATCTATGTAAAATTAGACTGTTTGCATTTTCATGCACTCGTAATTCCCTGGAATTACATTCTCTAGTTTCATTCTGTACTTGTATTCGCTAACGGAGTGTTTCTCAAAGTTTGTCCTGGGGGACCCTCTGTGTATTCAGTTCTTTCCAATTTGAGGTCTTAAGCACTTAGGTTTTACTGCGCTGTTAACTGAATGCTGGACATCACTTACAAGTATCAGCTATCAGTTCTTTGTTACAGATATGGGAATGCTGAAAATGTGTTTTCTCCAACAGAAAGATGCATATAAAGATGTTTTTAAGTTATTTTTCATAATATTCCACCCTTGATAAAATTTGGTGCAGCAACCACAAGTAGGCTTAATTAGTTTCTCAATTTCTTGTTTGTAAATGTCATTGAACTAATTACTCTTAGTCAGTAAAGTTGAATGTCTCTCTATACTACTGTTTTAAGGGCTAAAATTGATAGAAATATGTTTCATTAACATTCTTATATTAACACAAGCATATCTTCAACAGCACCTTGCTTTCATAAAAAAATTTATAGCAGATTAAATGTAGTGCTGTTAAATGAAGACCATTCTTCAAAGAACAGTCAAACAAGCCAGACAAATGACATGCATAGACTTAATATTTACATAATTTAAGGTTTTTACATTGTAACTATGCACCCTCTCAAGTGGGAACATAACTTTAATGACCAAGGAAGATTAGACTCAGGGACTTATGACGGATACTTTTAGTCACTTCTGCACTAGGTCTGCAGTAATTGTCAATTAAGCATACTATTTGCCAACTACCAAAACTGTAAAATAAACACATAAACATTGTAACCACAACACAATTGTTGATCTCCTTCAATTATGTATGTGGGGAAATTTTTGCCAACCTGGGATGCACAACCTATAATGTATGGGTTGGGGGGATGTGAACCTAAATGGATGTGAAAAGAGTACAATAACAGCAGGATGTAGGGAAATATTTGGACGATGATGACCACATAAAAATAGGCTGAGGCAAGCAATCATTTATTACCTCAAAACTTCATTCGAACCTACAAACATACAGCATACACTAGATTTAACAGGATCAATAAATACATAATAAAATTGACCATTTACACTAAAGTAATAGAATCTCAGTTTACCTCATTAATAACCAGATTCATATTTCGTTTCCTATATTGCACCATCATGTCCTTGCCATTTTTATTCCACTAAACTCAAACGTATTGCATCATATCCAATGTTTCAGATTTAGTATAGTGTGTATGTGTGTGTGTGTGATTATACATATACATATATATATATATATATATATATATATATATATATATGCAAACACACACAGTGGAGCTGCATAAAGTATTGTTCATGTTCACAAAGCATCATTTTTGGCACAAAATTTGTACTTTGTTCAGTACTAAATTAATAGACAAAAAAAATTAAAAACAAAGTGCAAACTGAAATTTACAAGATTCTGTAAGGGTTGTCATTCAACCCTTGTTTGGGAGTCCTGTCTTCTAATCCCTGAGACAGGAGAGACACGTAATCAGCGGCTCATGAATCTTTGCTACAGTAGGGTAAAAGGACTGCACTTTCAAAATAAACATGGTAGTGGATTCTGGATATACAGTGACAAACTACAGCAAACCATGTGAAGTGTTTCACTGCGTCACTGTGGTATTTGTGCTACTGTCCTGCCATGACCTTGTTTAAATGGCTTCATAGAATCATAAGCAATATTATGCTTACTACTGTGTGCTCCTATCCAGCCTGCTCAAAATGCAGGACACAAACAGCTTGATAATGTCTATGAATGTCTGTGAATGTCAAATTCAATAGGAATGACAAGATTAAAAATATGCACATATAAGTCAGACAAGACCACTCCGTGAAACTTACTGTCAGAAAAAAAGCCAAAAGAGGTAAATGTGGCACATTTTAAATAATCAGTGTCCTTGATTCATAAGATCTACTGTCACAGTAAGGTGCCAGAAATGCCCAAAAATACTGTGCATGGCCCTCTCCATGCCAACACCACAAAGAAGGACAACGGAGAGGAGGGGGGTGACTCCCTGAGAGGTGACTGGAACTGAAAAATTATGTACAGATAATATATTACTCTCCAGGGCCGTCTCAGGAGAGCTTCTTGCTGCTTCCGTTGCTTACGTTCTGCTGGGCTATGAGGAAGTCCATGATAAGCTTGGCAAGCTTACGAGGCCGCTCTACTGGCACAGAGTGGCCGCAGTTCTCCAACAGCTCCACCTGGCATCCGGGCAGGGCTTCTGCCAGGACCGAGGCACCTGAGACGTCCACCACCTGAGGGAGGGAGAGATGCTCCCGTTTACGTGCATCTGGGAACTGTGATGATCCACAATGCACACCTCACAGACCAAGGATGAATGGGTGTTTCCTTGCAACATCTAAGACAAGGACTGATTGGCTACAGTGCAGCAAGTGATAAGATGCTCTACTTGTAAGTCAGAGGTTTCAAGTTTGATTTGTAGGTTTGTCGCTGCTGTTGTTGCCTCAGTAAATATTCAGCTATATGAATGGATAGTGTAAAATTTGTAAGCTATGCAAATCACTCTGGGTAAGAGTGTCTGTCAAGATAATGTAGTTAAAGGGTTTCTATTAGTCCACTTACCTGATCTTGTTTTCCCCAAATGACTTGCACTGGGGCTGTGATCATGTGCATGTTCTCATGTAAGGAGTATCTTGAGTTCTCCCCTACTATCTCCAGGAATGCTGCAGAGGCCAAGACAGAGAGACAGTATAAAAGGGAACACATCAGCTATTGTTCATTAAATATTCATCATGACTTTCCACAACTCCAAAAATGTGACACATCTTACAACCCAGGCTGGAGGCATGGACAAAGAGGAGGAGACATTAGGGAGAAACCCCACACAACACCGCAATTTATTTGCTCATCCTGACACACTTCACAGATGCCTTTGTTTGTGCACCAGATATTTTCAGAAATGTCCATGTTATTTGTTCTATTTGTACAACTGCTTTAGGCTGTGGCAGGAAGAGAAGGGAGAGGGGGAATGAATGAGAGACAGGGATGAAACTAAGACTATGAGAAATAAAAATAAATTGTTGAGTCACGGTTGACAAGGGACTTTAAATGCATGATTGTTTTTCATTACCACAACAGGAAATATTCTGGCTACAGACTCCCCAAGTGTAGTGAAACCTGTTCCTTGCCTCAGATGGATGAAGAGGGGGTTTCTGACTCATTTCATTGCTATAAAATAAAATACTGATCTAACACTGTGCAAATGACTGACCTTCTCGGTAGAAGTCATTGTGAGGAATTCGAACATCCACTAATCCCTGAAGAATCTAACAAAGAAGGAAAAAAATCTTCAGCAAATGACAAAAAACTGAGGTAAAGAGGTAAATAAAAAAAAGTTACATCAATGCTTACCCCTTACCAGTATGAATGATACAGAGCTCCAAATGCTAGCTAACCAGTTTTCTGAGGAGGGAGAGCATTCTAGAAAGGTTCCAGCTAGAGCAGGGTTTTGAGGGCTGGAGGTTGTACCTGCTGGGGGATCTTGTAGCGGATATGGGAAACCAGCTTTATCATATCATCCATCTCCTGAGGGGTGGAGGGGATGAGCGGGATGCCCTGGATGTTCTGGGTCTTCTCTAAGACCCGAAGATGCTTGACAAAGTTGCTCTCATGGGGTTGCTTCAGGCCTGTGGGCAGAGCAGCAGTTGGGGGGGTGTTGAAATGTGTTTAATATGAGTCTGGTGAGTTTGAATCTTGGACTTCAAAATGAGATTAGTCACATTTAACTACAAAGATAAGGGATATTTCTCATATTTATTTGTATGTCTGAGGAAAACATACACTATATGGCCAAAAGTATGTGGACACCTCTCCTAATTATTGAGTTCAGGTGTTTCAGCCACACCGATTGTTAACAGGTGCATAACATCAAGCACATAGCCATGCAATCTCCATAGACAAACCTTGGTAGAATGAGTCGTACTGGAGAGCTCAGTGACTTTAAATGTGGCACTGTTATAGGATGACATCTTTGCCACAGGTCAGTTTGCAAAATTTTTGCCCTGCTAGATCTGCCCCAGTCAACTGTAAGTGCCATTATTGTCAAGTGGAAGCATCTAGGAGCAACAACAGCTCAGCCATGAAGTGGTAGACCATGCAAACGTACAGAGTGGGTCCCCCGAGTGCTGAAGCATGTAGCACGTAAAAACCGCCTATCCTCTGTTGAATCACTCACTACAGAGTTCCAAACTGTCTCTGGCTACAACATCAGCACAAGAACTGTGCGTCGGGAGCTTCATGCAATGGGTTTCCGTGGCCGAGCAGCTGCACACAAGCCCAACATCACTATGCACAATGCCAAGCGACAACTAGAGTGGTGCAAAGCACGCCGCCACTGGACTCTGGAGCAGTGGAAACACGTTCTCTGGAGTGATGAATCATGCTTCACTATCTGGCAGTCTGAAGGATGAATCTGGGTTTGGCAGATGCCAGGAGAGTGCTACCTACCGGAATGCACAGTGCCTACTGCAAAGTTTGGTGGAGGAGGGATAATGGTCTGGGGCTGTTTTTCAGGGTTTGGGCTAGGCCCCTTAGTTCCAGAGTGGAGGCTGCAAAGGGGGGGCATTCCATATTAATGCCCATGGTTTTGGAATGGGATGTCTAATAAGCTCATAAAGGTGTGATGGTCAGGTGTCCACATACTTTTGACCATATAGTGTACATATCATAAGGATCCCAAATCTAATTCAAATTCTAATTCAAGTTCTGTGGCTTACTCTGTCTGTAACATTATGCAGCACAGCCTTGGAACTTGCAGCTATGCTAAGTGACTCTGAGTTGGTAGAAAACATGTTGTTTCCAAATACTATCACATAATTCAATTTTGGCAAGTAGCAGTTACATTAGTTTTTCAACTACTAATATTGTAATGAGTACAAGGGGGTCCTTCCATCAAAAATTTGGGTTGTCCTTCAACAGGTAAAACCTCTTCAGAATTGTTAGCACTGGGGAACATCTCCCTATAGAGCCTGTACCATTGCTTTTAAATAAAAGTGAATTCTGCATCCACACATTTCAGTGAGTTGAGCTCTCTGAATTTAAAGCATCAGGAAATCTCTATATGTTACAAGATCTTCATGATTTTCAATTGTATGACATTGTACAGCACTGTTTTTTTCAGTTTTGTAATAACACAGCATGAGCCTAAGCATCTGAAAAAAAGCACAAACACTTCTGACAGCCTATTATTGTGGGCAAAGGTGCTTGCATTGATTGGGCACAGGCGAAGCCTTTTATTATTCATTAAACTAAATATTGATTCAAAACCGTTCTGCTCAGGCAGTGGATGCACGAGCCAAATATCGAACTGTTGGTAAACCAACTGAGGTCATGGTGCTCAAACACTGAGACAGATTAGAAACCTTACCTCCTTGCTCATACAAGCAAGTATGTCCTTGATATAACCGCTTTTATCATACCTTCACGTCTGCAGTAGTTTTACAGCATTCAGAAGGCAAAACAGAACAAGCAACCCCATATCTGGTGAGCTTGGTATTACTAGGGAAAAAGCTACCAGAGCTACCAAATATGACTTGTTTATAGTTACTTAACTCCTTCCTCCTTGCATAAAGGCAGTTAAAAAACTAGCAGTGCTGATGTAAGCAAACACAAGTACCCTGTAAGAAGATGGAACATCACTTAGAGGCTAAGTAAAAACATTTTTTAAACAAATACATTCATGATGCATTTACAGAGATGGAAAATCTTGAATTTTTGTTTCATATGCTTTGCTACATTACACATCATGGCTTGAGATGTGTTTGAATCCTGAATTCATGCTGAATATTTTAAAGTTTAAATGTACTAAAAACACAAACTCATCTCCACCTGAAGTGAAGGTGAGGACATTGTCTTTTGTAAAGTGAGTGCTGTATATTTCTGTTTTTCTGCGTGTTTTGAAAAGTCTCCTTCCTCTCCGATCATGAATCCACCGCAAGTCACAATTATGCCTGTTCATGTCACACTGTGATTAAATTCTGGTTGAACACCTGTTATGAGGCTAGACATTCAAAGCTGCTTTTGCAGTCTGCGAACAGCATTATGTAAAAAGCAAAAGGTTGTCCATACGTTTGTCTGTGATACATAAATAGCACTGATACATTGTGACACTTTTTTGGTGGACTAGGACCTCAGTTTGCAACTTATGCAATAACCATGATTAACTACATGACTTGTTTCATGAACTCCTAAACCATGGCCATGTGGAGTTGTTATCGAATCCAGGGTGGAATTTAATCCTATTTTGCATTTTGCCATAAATTTAGAACAACAAATGTTTTTTTTTAGGTGCTTACACAACTTTTTGCATTACATTCTGCTTGAAACAAAAGGAAGGGAGCTTTAAAGCACGTCCTTACATAACCACTGTACTGTATCTATAGTCAACACCAGAGCACAAGACATGCATGTGTTTTAGATTACTTTAAGGGAGGCCTGCTTACAAAAGTTAGTGGGTGCATGAACCTGACTGACCTGCAGGACATATGAGTGTGAGGCCGGAGACGTCTGCGGGGTAGCGGGCAGCGTACACACCAGCCACGTTGCCTCCCATGGATGTGCCCACCAGATGAAAGGGTTTCTTGTTCAGCTGGATACTCTCCACAAACTGTCACAGAGGGAACGAGACCATTGCAGCCATCACTGACTCCACCACATCCTACAGTGCCCCAACACTTCTGTGACTCAGCACATGCTGCAGGAACCATCTTAACTCTTAAAAAGGAAAAAAATCAGTAGTAGCACCTTACTAGGTTCATCAACTGATTATAATGAGCATGAGAAATACACAGTATGTACACTTAAGTCAGCAGAGATGTGTTCAGCGATAGAAAGCTTCAAACCTCAGTGTCTATTGAACCTACTGTTACAGCAAACGAGGTGTGAAGATTCCTTATTTCTGCTTGCTTATTTCGGCCTTATACTTTAGTTCATATTTTACTGTCATACTACAGCCCCCTCTCTCTTCCAATTGGACCTACTCACATTACAATGCAATTTTCAGAATATAAGGTGAGAGGAAGTGGCTTTTCCTCATTCTCCTTTTTGGAAATGGGATTCTCAGAACCATTTGATTTAGCATGTACCATATTAGATAAATATTAACATACTGTGAAATGGCCCTTTCAACTGTTCTTGAACATGAGAGGGAAAACCAAGCCATGAGAAGGGACCTACTCACTTCATGATTTTATTGTAGACTCAAATATGGATCATATGCAACTAAATACAAATACATAAGAAAAATGAAGGCTATGAATTAGAGACACATTTACATTTTACAGTATGCACAAATTATGATACTAAAACATGCATTGTTCATCATGTGATTTTTGTTGCAGTGATATCTAGAATGCAATAAAATGATGCGCGAATATGTTGGATGAGTCTTTCAGCCATTCAATCTGATAACTGCCCCAGATGGAGAGTGTTCCAGGACATCAGCTCCAATCAGCAACAAGCCACATGATTTAAACCCGCAGCCTCCTTCAGAGCTGTGAGCATTTTCTGTTTTGACTCCACACTGCTTAGGGAAATTACTAGATGACAGAGAGAGCACAACATTAAATGTGCTGCATGCCCAAACTTTACAATAAAAAAGAATTACTTTGCTAGAAGAATACATAAAGTACTGCAGTTCAGACAGGGAACTGACCTATTTTCCTCATATCTGGATATTAGCGAAATACAGTCTGACTATCTAAGAGAATTTACAAACATCAAGGGAGAGATTAACTGGCCAGGGATTACGGCTCTACTTTTACTGCATTGCCTTGGCTTGAACTATTTTGATGCTCCTTCTGGTGCCAGATGAAGAGAACTGAGTTCATGTTCTCCACAGGTACATTATTCCAGTTATTATACAGGTTCCAATTATTCTACTGCAGCACTGCACCATGTCTCACATTTCATGACAAACACTGAACATTTGAAAAGAAAACAGTGTACATTTAACCATCTACAGAAGACAAGGAGAAGCACCCACCTGGTGTATCCTCTTGACCTGGCCCTCAATACAGTAGTCCTCTGCATTTGTGCGTGTAGTGCCCTCGTGTCCAGGCATGTCCACACACACAAGATGCAGGTGTTTTGGCAGGAACTACACAGACAGGCACAGGCACAAGTTATCCTCCACAATACAGCTCAAGTTCTCTTTTGATTATGACCATTAAACCCCCTGACTCCATTAAGCCTGATCAGAGACTGACTTTGGACTCAGTGTTGTAATCTGGCGTTAGTCACAATTAAAAAAGCCAACTTACCATAATACGGATTCAAGATAATTTCAACTCATTTTGAGTTCATTGCCAATTGTGTTTATTACAAAGCAGTGTGTCACCCTTCCTGATAACCTGGGAGTGGGGGGTGGGCCTGCCTGTGGGGTCAGGAGAAACTCTTACCTTGGCCACAGACAACCACATGTCTTTGTGAGTGGAGAAACCGTGCAACATTAGAATGGAGGGCCTGGTCCCAGCCTTTCCTCTGGTCGAGTAACAGAACCGGTACGACCCACAGTCTGCATAATGCACCTGCAGGCCAAGGGCCCTTCTCCAGTACCTGTAAAATGCAACACTAAAGTCTGAATGGGAACATAGTTCATTACATACAACTGAGGTAGTACTAGAGTACCCGGCACTGAATGTTACTAATAAAACTTGTTTTACAACACACTTCACCGAAGTAATAGCTGAAGAGCATTATGCGCCATATGTACATATTTTATTTGCACGCCATAAAGAACCTAAAGACAGACTATTTGCTTGGAGTTTGGTATCTCAGTGTTAGAGTAATTTTTCAGCCACATCTCGGCCTCCCTCTTCCAAGGACCATGAACAAGTACTTTGAACTTGAGATTAGGTCTGAATGCTAATCTCTGATTGAAAATGCCTTTAAAAGTGAGTCATCCTGCACTGGAATCAGACCCTCTGCCTGAATCACATGGACACGTGGAACCCACCATTTGCCCCTCTGCAATTAGATGGCTGAGACCACAGGGCAGGCCACACACATTTGTGCTGCACTGCTGCACATGACAGCATGTGGCCCATAGGACAGACAAAGGCCACAGGGTAAGAAAGTCAGAGGGGAAAAAAAAACCTTCTCTTACTTCATTTGATAAAGGGTACGACACACATTTTAACCACCGAAATGCCCATTAATGAAAAGCATCAGAAATTTTCCCTCACGTAAAATCCATACACCTTCGCAGAAAAAAGAAATATTCTGTTAGCACTTTATGCTAAAGAGATATCCAGGTCCTTTAAAAAGGAAAAACTGCGCTTACCAGTAGTAGACCCTGATTAGAGCTGAGGGCCACAGAAGGAAGGAGGCCATGAAAGCCAGGATGGGAATGACCAGTGTCCCTCCGGCGATGAAGACCATGTTCCCCATCTCAAAGTCCATTGGCACAGCTCGCCTGTGGCAGACCACAGTCTTATTTTCTCACATCCAACGAGTGTTCACACAACGCCAGAGGACAATAAAATGCACACCCCAAAGACGCCATCATTGGAAGCTTACAAGCTGTCATCAGTTAGTAAATCTGAACAAAAAGACCACAGTCTTAAAACGCCTAAATCATTACCACACTTATTCCCCTTTCCCAATACTCATCCTAAAAACACTAGCCAAGATGTAATCTACACTTTCACCTGTCTACTGCACCCCTACCATCCTGGTATAAAAACATATTAAAATGTAAAATACGGGTACTAATGGTTACATCTTTTATTAAGACAAAAACAAGTGAATAACTCCAAATCATACTTTCAAATGAATTGAAGCATTTTCTGCCACATTAGGAATATGAAATAATATGTAGCTAAAAGAAACCATTCAGAGGGTGAGCAGTTTCTATCTCCATTTAAATACATGATATAGAAAAGAATAACTACAAACTGCATAAAATAGTTTTCCCCTTACACTGATTTTATACCCTAACTTCATATAATTTGAAACACTTTGACACAATCTCAGTAAGTTCTTCCAAACAATTCATGTTTTTATATAATTATATGGTTGAGAATACTTTGTAATACAGAGGCAGTGCCAAAAATGCCTCAGTGTTATTTCAGCTTCTGTGTTTTTAGTCCCCAACATATCCAGACTTTCAGTTGAGCAAATGTAGAAGTCCTGAATGCTGACTTGTGTCAGAATACTGAATACTGTCTAAAGTCCTCTGAGGCAAACACTTTGTGATGACGTGTCTTACAATACCCGAGCACTGTCATGACAAGTACGGTCACCACGCAGCACTCAGATCAACTCATGCACAAAACGACAGCGTGCGACATCAGAGCCAGGCTCGCACAAAGCAGGAGTTCACAGGCCCACAAATGGAGCACGAAGCCCATCACTTCAGTCTTGCAGCACAGGGCCAAAACAGGGGAACTCCTTCCCCAGGACACACAGCACAGAGGGGGCTGCTGTGCCACTGACAAAAAGAAGAACGAGAAAACATCCAGAGAGGGAAAAAAGAGGCCAATCACCAGCAGAGAGGCCAATCACCAGCAGCCTGCGATGATGAGTTAGGCTCAGGTCAAAGCCTAACTCAGCACTCACAGTGGCTCATGCCGTACAAGTTCCACCTCCATTTAAGTCACGGAACACAATTTCAACAGTGCGCCTTCACTGAAAACCTACAATGCAACCTTGTTCCTTACTTGCGGTTCAGTATGTGTGCATGCCGAGAGTCAAGGAAAATGTTTTACAGTGTGGCAGAGGAAGCTTCATTTCCTTCCTTAAAAAATGTCATGCTCTGCAATCAATATGCAATGTTCTTAAACATTCACATCCTCAGACACTCTAATTATATTTTTACACATGCTGTTCTTGCCAAAAAGAATGCGGAATGCTCCAGACTGAAAAATTCAGCAGTAGCATCTACAACCACCATTGTGCACATTTAATCAGATAACCCATTTCTGTGCCAAGTTAGACATGTTAAATGGGACAACACAAAAGAAACCGTGCTATGATTAGCATTTCATGAATATGTGTGGGCAAATGAATCTAGACAGTGTTGGCAATTTACCATCCAGCCCTGCTGAAGGTCTGGTGTTGTGGTATATTCAACACTCTTCTGTTAAGTCTCCTACTGGGAGACAATTCTAGATTATCTTTTTTAATAAAAAAATAAAAGCAAATAGTTACATAATAAAAAAGAAAGTTGTGATAGTGTCATTCTCCTCTGATGGCTCAGGATTTCTTCCACCTTCAGTCCATGATGCAACCACAATGGTCTACCCTTGCTCAAAAACAAAGACAGAAGCACTGCGTTATCACTATTTTCCTGTAACAACTTCTGACATACCACAGCAAGAACACACTGAGGTACAGTCTGCAAAGAACAGGGCACTCGTTACATAAATAAAACCAAACAGCTCCATCTGGACAGCGGCCAGATCTCAGAAACTGCAGGAAACACACCTCACTAAAAGTCTCCAGCTGTCAAAGCTACATCCTCACCACAGGACAGAGGACAGACAGTCACCTGTCTGACCTTTCCTTTAATTAGCCATTTGGGGGGGGGTTCTGTGTGTGTGTGTTTACAGCTGCTGTCACAACTTCATCAGGCTCAACTAAGACAAGCGCACCTTTCCCGAAGCCCTGTTTTGGTTTCATCTGGGACCATTTGGGAGAATTCAGACTTCACATGCGTTTATGTTTTGGAAAAAGTGTGATCATCCTGTCTTTACTCTCATCAGTTAAGGCCATTATTTAGAAACAGATTGAGTAGTGAGCCACTGAACAAATCAGCTCAGTGTTGTAGAACTGATTCTTGTAGAGCTCACTGGAACGCAAAGAATTTTGGTTGATTTTGTAGACCTCTCACACATGACTTTTATCTTAGTGTAATAATGGTAAACATGTCAAAAGTGTGTGTGAGTACGCGCCCGTAGCACTAGTACTACCCATTCTGAGTTTGCTCCATCACAATGAACGTACGTCCATGGAATTTCATTTCTACAGGCGACACTAGACAGACCTGGACACTCAACCCGAGCAACTATTGGGAATCGCGCTGCTTCAATCACGTGACGAACCCGTCAAAGTTCAAAGTCAATGTCATACAGTTAAACCAGAAAGGCTGTTTCTGGTGTTCCGTTATTAAGTTTTAAAAACCAGATATGATGACTGTATATCGATTGATTGGAAACCGACGAACGCTGTAATATTTAAGCTTTGTCCAATTTATTGCGTGTGTGCCCACTTTTCATGCTGGCTATCCAGTTGAGAGCCTAATAATGCCTCAAATATTTTAACTGAGTTTACACTCGCGGATGACTTCTTTACAGTGCACGTTCAACATAATTTCCAGGAATCGTATGAATGGCAGTCATTTAGATTAACTCGCAATATTATTATAGTGACACATGAATCGTAGTGAGAGTAGGGAGCTATATCGGTTTTGATATGACATATCTGTTTTAAAGTAGCCTACAAAGCAAAATACGGTAAAGACAACGGCTCCTTGCATGAACAATATTAAGAAACGTAGGTCATAAAATACAAAATTACAAAACGGAGAAAGCTAAATAGATAATAAATAGTGCAACCACGATTTTTCAGGCCCGATAGGATACGCTATCAGCAAAACCAAACTTTGATGTAATTAATTCATACCAGTTCTACCATGCTGGGTTCAGCATGCAGATACAATGCTAGCTATATATAAAATGTCCCCATTTCAGCTGCAACTAAACACAAATGCTGTAGTATTCTCGATTAACGATTTACAGCTGCTCAGCCGTATTTAAAAATGTAACAGCATCTTAATGCGTTTCAATACAATGGCTAACGTTATTTTGCTACAAAATAACTGTACCTTCGTATCCTCCTCCGACTCTTGCAAAAAAAAGTACCTTCACGTAAAGACACCTCTGAAGACGGCGACTGCCTTAAAACGTCTTTTCACCTGTACATTTCATTCTTGAGTCGGTTCAGCCAGTAGGTTTGCAGCAGCGTTTGCAACCGAAGTGTGCAAGCGAGCGTGACAGCTCTTTTAAAGGGAGGTTCAGAGGACATGCGTGGCGAGTGCACTCCGCTCAGTGATTTATTTATGCCGACAAAAACGGTTGTTAACCGTAAACAACCCTTTTTTCCTTTGGCTATGCACAAAATGAAAAAATATGAAATTTAACATGGAACAATATATGTAAAATTTAACAATGTGTGTGTTGCATAATAGTGTATTTTAAAAAGCTACGTAGGTCCCCATGGAGAGGTCATCATCTACACAAATTAATTGTAATGCTGATGATTGTGTAGTGGTATGTGTATTGACTACTTTGTCCATAAAACATTGAACCATATCAATGGGCCTATAGTATCTAGCTCCCTTTTAGCTCCAGTGACATGAAATTTTGGATTTGTAGCTTCACAGGTGGAATGTGCATTTCTACAGTAGTAAAGATGTTCTCCATGTTTCCATATGTACAATCACTGGATCTTGGGCCAGGAAGCATTTGGAGGATTTGACTCTGATTAAGTTAAAATCATGAGGTAAAAATCATCCAAAAAAATCAGCCAAATGAAAATGGATTTACAATGAGAGCAATCTGAACTATCACGGTGTCCTAAGATCATAACAACTAGTATGCAGCTCTCAGTGTTGTATAGTTTTTGTCAAAATATAGTTCAGTCCCTGCAAGAGAACATATATATATATATTTTTTTTACCAATGCCTCCTGTGTCTGCACCTATATAATATTTATACAACATTGCCTTAATCAGCTCATTTAAAAAGTGTGATGTAACTGTAATCTTAAAATAGCAAAGTAAAACTTCCTGAAAGCTTACCTCACAAGCTGCTTAAACAATTCCTACATATTCAGATAGCATACATTTTCAGTGGTATCCAAAGTTCAACTTTTGCATATTGTACTCTTGCTGCCATCAGTACAATACTTTGTAAAAATGACACACAATCAATGTATGTGAATGGAAATCAATTTTTATGGACAGTTTTGTTGTTTACTAAGAAACATTTGGTTCTGTTTTCTGATATGAGCCACTGTAGCCTCTTTCAAATAGCATGAAATTAAGGCAACTTCAGTCATTTGCATGTAGTGAACTAACAGTAACAATGGTCAACCAAAGGTTTTCTGCGTATTACTTTCTTAGGGGTTATGGTGCTCTTAAACAGAAGACCCAAGGACCCCTGAAGGGTTGTGCCAGGGTTTTTGACCTGAAACCATTCTAAATTACTTTTCTGTTACATTGTGAGGAGGTTCAGTAAGGATTACATAGACATAATATGCAGAGAACTTGTTTAATGTTGCTTGGTAGCGATGAGGAACACAGGGCCAGAAATCCTACATCAGTGCAATTCACGCAGCTCCCTGTATGGCAATCCATTGTGAACCCAGATTACACACAGTGCCAGCTACTGTCTACTCCCATTATTGCACTTATTCTCAGGTTTCTCCATGCTCATCAGACAATTAATAATAAGTAAGACAAAATGATAGTTGAATAAATATCCATTTCACTTATTCCTCTTGCAAACTGTGGTTAAAGTTGTTTCCATGTGTATAAATTCTGTGTACTCTAATGCCTCTTTTGCATGGAGTATTTTACAGATAGGTGTCTGCTATAAAAATGTACACCACTAGAAAGTAATTCACCATCATATTCTGCTGAATGCTGTTGTTACATCACTATGCATTGGATTTTCTGTACATTTCATATCATTTGTGTTGGATAAAAGTGCCCTTAAACACAGGGGCCTCAGCCAGATGGAAAATTATTATGGGAATTTGAGCGGCATCTGGAAACTCAGAATTCATCTGAGGAACTTATAATGCAGCCTGCTAATTGCCTCAGCATGGGACCTCTCAGGGCTATTGCTCTTGTTTAATGTAAACATGTTAAAATTTTATCTTGAATTACTAAATTATAATGTATTATCTGAATGCATTTCTCTCTTACATTTATAACAACATTATGAAAAGAGTTTTTAAAAATAAATTGCGTGTTATTTTGATCACATACTGCAATGGAAGAAACATACATGGTAAAAAAGTTACATATTGTGGAGCTTGACCTTATCTGGCTACATTTATATTGTACAGATCGGCATTTATACAAGTGAATACATGACATGGAAATATATTTGACTCAACAAATCAATATATACTGCCTGTCAATGAAACTGCTAAAAATACAAAAGCCAAATTTGCTGTTGGCAGTGTCAGCCCTTAAGTTGAGTTATGTGTTCCTGTGCCCTTGATGCAATCAGGAAGCAAAAGGACATTATAGTAGAAGGAAGTTTCTGTGAAATTCCTCTGAACTACTAATGTGTTTCAGATAGCTGAGCACACAGAGGCGTCCACACTCACTCTGGTGTTACTGAGATCTCACTCAGAGGGCCATCGCACCCCCAGGATGTATTGTTCTGTTTTTCTGCTGGCCCTGTGCTTCTGTGGGACATTATCACTGAAAATATGTTCCTTTAACATACAGTCCTTTGGAGAGAGCAAGATTTCCAAGCCAGATGTACGGGAAGTGATTATACAGGTAAGAGACTTTTTGTATTGTCCTAAAAGGTCTGTTTCTGTTTACACATTATTTGCTATGTGGAATGGACTTTTCAACCCATTTCATGGCCACTCTACATTTTTCCTCTTGATACAGTTTGAATAGATTCTGTCACAGTAACCAAGTTTTAGACAGTGAGATAGGTGGGTACTCTAGTTCTGGATATTCACAAACATTAAAAGGATCGGTAATTAGGATTCAAACAGGCAAACAGGGAAATAATAGCATACACACTACTGTGTAAGTGCATACATATTTCAGCGCTCTCTTTCATTCTTAATTAGAGTGTGTGCAAGCATATGTGTGCCTCTGTCTGTCTCTGATATGACTCTTCACTGAGGAAATAGACCAGATTATGGCACAAAAGGCTCAGAATGCATCAAATATTCACAAGAGTCATGCAGCTAGTGTACAATGGTGTCCATACA
Source organism: Megalops atlanticus (assembly GCA_019176425.1). NCBI lineage: Eukaryota > Metazoa > Chordata > Actinopteri > Elopiformes > Megalopidae > Megalops > Megalops atlanticus. The sequence goes on from CM032879.1 coordinate 29,433,003, forward strand.
AGATCAACCCTTTATTTCTGATCCATTCTGTAATGTGCCTCTGTTCAATGTATGACTTTAACTTTTGTTCAGTATTCTACAAAATGCTTTCATATCTGTAGTGATGTGTCCTGGCGGAAGTTGAGATTACTCTGTGGCTCAGAACAAAGCTCTTATCTGTGAAGTTTTTACTTGGTACAATGTAAACCGGGAACTCCAGAGAGTAAGATATGTTTTAATCATCCGAAATTAGTAATAGTAAAAGCCAGAGAAGGTTAGGTCTTTTCTTAAAGTATTCTTTTAAAGTTTGCAAGGCGAGAACAAGCAAAGTGGTTAGTGTCATAGAATTCAGGAACTAGACCAGGTGTTGGCAAAATTCTGAAGAAAATGCAACTAAGACTACCTGTTTCAGTTTGTTAAGCAGTTTGTGAGAACTGAATTTCCTTAAATTTGTCTAAAAATAGATCCAAAGTGAAAATGTATTTAGCCATTTGTGTCATTGAGATACCTTGCCCTCTGTTTGTAGTGCATTGTACGATGTGACATCACACTTGTGATGGAAATAAAGGACGCCCGAGAAGTAGTTTTCCCCCAGCTGGTAACACACCTGAACAGGTAACAAAGTCATGGTTTTTAAATCAACCCCCTGATTTGAAATACCAGTCATGTAAATTGGGTCTCGCATAAAATGACAATGTCTCCCACAGCAAATTCAGGGGCAGGAGCAAGGAATACGATTATGTCATCAGTGAGAGGCTGGGGAGGAAGTCATATAAGGAGCAGTATGGCTTTATCTACAGGTACTGTTCATCTTGACCTGCTTTTGTATTTGTTTAGGGAATGACATGGAACAGTAGCGTGATCACAGTTCGTGTTTACCCACCCAGCCCCTCAACATGTCTCTGAAGATATCTTTCTTCCTTTACAAATGATAAGATCAGTCAAAGCAATCTACTCTCACACTGATTATTCCCTGAAAGCCAGAGCCACTCAAAAATTGATTTACCTTGTTACCTTGGCAGATTAGACTGTTTAACAGTTCTGTAAATGGTTTCAATACATAGCAAACAGAGAGGGCTCTCTATTCCTGTACAGATCAGTAGAAGATATGCTGCCAGGTGCCACTTGATAGTTTGTTCCTTACTCTATTGATAAACATTATTATTTATCATTATTTAAAATGATCTAAATCACTAATGAAACAAAGGGTCATTCTTTTCTAGAAAAACATGCACCATTAAATAAATAAATGTAATAAGATAAAGTAAATGGATGTCTCAATGGCACCATGTAATTCAATAAATTTGGTTGAGCCACTGACATTTTGGTAATCTGTGAGGAGAGAATTTCCTTAGCTACAGTAAAGCACAGCTCCACCTGTGTTGCATTATCTTTGTTGAAAACAAGTGGGGTGATCATTAGCAAGGCTATGAGCTGGGAAATGACGAAACTGTATCCAGCAGCCAGCACTGAAGGTGGGAGTGATGTGTTGAGTATGCTGACAGTCTGACTCTCTCAGACGCAGGCTGGTGTCTGTGAAGGCCGTGCACCAGTACCCAGACACGCAGACTGAAGATGAAGACGTGTTTTCCCGTGAGCCCTTCATAGTGTGGTTCTCATCTCCCAAAACGGGTATGCCCAATGTGCGCTTTCTCTGTTAGACTTTAGAAATGCACCTAATGCAGGCTGAATATCACTCACTCCTAAAGACACTCTACCTGTTTTTTTTTCTCCTTTCCTTTAACACAGCCGTTAAGGACTTTGTGATAATTCCCATCCACACAACCCCAGAGACGGCAGTACGGGAGATAGATGGGCTCTATGACGTCTTGCAAGACATCAGACAACAATGGACAGCAGAGGTAGGCATTGAATTCATAGCCTCTTCTCCAGGCCCATTATTATTTCTTTTCTCCATTGTGTAATACTAAACTCAACAACCAGACAAGCAGTATTTGTAATACAAGCAGTTTAATGTAGTGTTGATAGGGTCATAGAGTCTGTCAGCACTCTGAAGTGTGGCACAGTCTTTTTTGAGGTCAGGTATGCTGGATTGACATGACCTGACACATTAGAAGGCCATGAGGGATCCAGCTCTCTATCTAAGTGAGAGAAATGTCCATTCTCTTGACCCTTATTGCACTACTGGTTCGACCCACACTGGGAGTCAGATTACCCGAGTGTTCACAGACACTGAGTCATGTTTCCTACTCTGTCTCACTTGCCTGTTCTGCAGAACATCATCATCATGGGGGACTTCAACGCGGCCTGCGGTTATGTGCCGAAGAGGCAGTGGGGCAGCATCCGGCTGAGGTCGGACCACAGCCTCCTCTGGTTGATCGACGACAGGACGGACACCACGGTGAAGGAGTCCACCAGCTGCGCCTACGACAGGTGAGGCGTCACCGCGTCGGCCGCCGCCGCAGGCCGCAGGCCCCGCGGCGCGCGTCCCCATTACCCGAGGACAGCGCTCGGCGCGGCGGCGTATCGGGTTGCCTCTCCTGCCGCGGGAACGCTGACCCCACTTCAGCTGAAAGTGCCGAGCTCTGTCCAAACAGGACAGGCGATCAAAACAAAGTGGGTGCGGCTCACTTTGCCCCAGGCTCATTTCCCGCCGTATCATTTACCCGTATCGCGTACCCCGCAGGAGCGCTTTATCATTTGCTTTTAATTAGGGAACCCAAACATATGAGCCCGCGGCTCCTCAGCCTGACGGATGCTGTGTGCAGCGTCTGCAGACGGCTCTCGCGGCTCCATCAGTGTAGCGATGCTGCTCCGAGGCCCGGGCCTGCAGAGTGCTTAATGGGCTGACTGCCACTGTCTGACGCCAGCCCACACCCCTCTGACTGCAGGATCGTTCTGCACGGAGAGAAGATGATCCAGGCTGTCAACCCTGCCTCGCTGGAGGTGTTTGACTTCAGAATGGCCTACGGACTCACAGAGCAACAGGTCAGGCATTGTTACATTTCTTTACGTTACATGCATTTCGGATACACTCTTATCCAGAGCGACTTCCAGCATAATAGAACATAACTGTACCCATTCAGTTTAAACAAACAACAGTGTCAGACCAGGCTAACAACACTCCCAGAGCAGTGAGTGTGAGCATAACACTATTTGAGCCCTACCACAAGTTAACGGTGATAGGGCTTGAATAATGTTATGCATTGTGTCTTGTTTCCTTGCAAGGATAATGCATTGTGTGCATAAATGTTCACAAACAGTTGTTACTGTTACCCAGTGGAGTATGTATCCTACATTGTGCAGCAAAGGCAGAAACAGTGTGTCTGTTGTGCTGGTATCCAAGTCTCTGACGTCTGTGTCTACCTTATCTCTGTTTCAGGCCCTGGCAGTGAGCGATCATTTCCCAGTGGCCTTCGCTGTCAACACAGCCCAGAGGAACGGTAGAGGGAGTAATTAAAGCATACTTGTGGATGTCAAGGCGACCCGCATCAGCTTGGCTCACATGTACTGCAGCATACGCTCCGAAGGGGTCTCTTCCTGACAGCTAGTGATATTAGGCCTCATGTAAGCAGCCTCAAGTAGTCGCCCAAGATCAGAGCCAACCAGGGCCTGTGAGAGTGTCACTGCGCCATTTTAAAGCATCCCAGGATATTAGATGAGTGATCATTGCGAGCTTAGACATGAATCAGTTGCACTGAAAACAGGGGCACAGGGGCAGGGCTAATGGGGCGGTTAAAAGGTGACTCTGCTCGTTAATTATGAACCTGCAGATTCAGGGTGTGGGTTTCATTGTTGCTAAGAGACCATTTCTGTTAGTGCAGTTGGCTCCTTCTGTAGGTACTTTTAGCCGCTCCCTCCTTTCTATGCAGCTATGCAAGTATTTTTGTCTATGTAGCAAAGTCATCTTACATTCATAATTGTATTTCACAAAAACTTATATTCAATCATAATTTTATTATCAAAGGTTTTTCTACCAGTACATGTAATACTGCATAAATGCTTGTATGATTTTATTAAAAGAAAAAAAAAAAAAAAAAGATGGGTAAAATGCCTGATGGTAAAACTTAGACATGTCCCATGCAATTTCAGCTAAATAAGTTGGAAGGGTGTTTGAAGTGCTTGGTCAAAGTGAAGAGACATGTTGTTTTTTTTACCAACTGAGAAAATATTCTGAGTCATTCTGAGAGACCTGCCAGACTGTTACCCTAGTCGATCGGTTGCAGAGGGAAAATTAAATATTCCATTCCTGGCATAAAATGTGTTCCTTACAATTCCTGATCTTCCATTGGCAGGGGATCTGTACTCCCTCTCATAGTCACCTAGCAAAACAAATTTTGTTTTTATTGGAGATTTCATATTTTCCACATCACTTTCATTTTTGTCATTCAGACTATAAATGTACACAAAAATTACAAAATTTGGCACAAACATCATTAAATACATATTTCATTTAAATCAATTTAGTTTCACTCAATTAATTATTCACACGTGGAGCCATCTCACCAAGTCTCCAGCCGTACTCCCAGGACGACAGCAGGGGATAGTCAAACTTCTGCTCTGGATCTCTCTGCGTGCGCCTCTGCAAGTAGAGGTGTCGCCCCTTCCCCTCCTTGGAGAAGCCCTGGTACAGTAAGTCCTTGGTCTGGGGTGTGACAGGCCTCATCAGGGGAGCTTCACTGAGGGTCCGCTCCATTGGGACCGGCGGCGCCTCTTTTTTCTTCTCAACGGTCTTCACCACAGGGGGCAGCACTGTCTTTGGGGCGGCCAGTTTCGGGGGCCCCTGGGTCTTTGCCCTCCTTGAGGGGTTGCTGATGGGGTAGTCTTTTCCATATTTTACCTTCCATGCCATGCGGGTGTAGGCCTCCTTCTCAATCAGCTCGCGGTAACAGTTCTGATTCTGAGTGGTGAGCAGGTTCCTCATTTCCGCCACCTGCCACGAGCTCACGTGCGAGTGTGTTAGGTTAGTCAGGTGTTTGAAGAAGAGGGCTTGCTCTCTTCTCTCTCTCTCTCTGTCTGTGAATGGTGCCAGAGAGAGAACTGACACCCAAGCCCAAGAACAGGTTCCTGTTTGTCCTGTCTCCATGGTTACCAGTGAAAGGGACGGACATGTCTCTGCAGGAGCCTCTGAGGGTGTTGAGTGAAGCCTCCACAAAGACACACAGCACCCCCCATACACACACACCAACTGGATGAGGGAGCAACAAAAGCCGGGGCATGCTACAGCAAAAGCTGAAATCTTGGAGCGCAGCTCCGGGCCTCTACGTTCCCACACTTTACAGCTTATTAGCACTGCCGTTCCAGGAGGCTGGCAAAGGGAACTGCGTAATAGAAGAAAAACCTGAACCATCCTGCTAAGCCTTAGCCCAGAGAAAACTGTCATTTCTGTTGGATGACTACTCAGTGGTGTTCTCTAAATTCCTAACACCACAATTTTTTAACAGGGTACATTATGCTTTCAGCACACTGTTATTTGGGGAAAAAACATAAGTTTTACATTTTTGGGCTCCTCTGTGCCAAATGCCTTGATCTGTGGCAGAACCTCTTGTACTCATGCGCACATAAGCAGTTTGTCCAGAAGATGGCAGAAGATGGCAGTCTTTCCACTTTGTAACATCTTTTCTCTTACCAGAATGGATAAAAGCAAATGGGAGGATTAGACAAGAGCATTTTGTAATTATACAGTAACTTTAGTACATCTAGGGGTTTTCATCTGGGATGGCAGATGGGGTGCAAAGACATTTGGGGGTTGGGGGGGGCTAATTACACCCCCCAGACACATCCACAAAATGCTGCCATTCATTAAAACTGAACATCTATCATATTATTGCCAAAATAGGCATGAAAAGACAACCCACCATCTTTGTGCAAAGATGTTTTTTTCCAGTTTAAGTACCCATAAAATCTGGGTTGAGTATATATTTGTTGCAAAGTGGTGACAGCAAATGCAAAACACACCATCTCTGTCTTGGGAATCCTGTAACCATAAACAGCCATCAAATATAGCTTCTTCTGTGGCGTGGTCTCATTGGTCCCTCATTTTGTATACCTAGAAAGTGAATTTTTTAAGCCTGGCCTCAGGTGTAAGGAGTGCCAAATCATATTTTACATGTACCTTTGAAATTACTGTTACAGTGGATGGTCTAGTTAACCAAATCACTTGAACTGGAAAGATAATGATCATAGTAGTTGGCCCAGCTTTGAAAGTGTAAGGGTTAGGCTGCACCATTGCAGGTTCAGATGGAAGTATTTCCTTACCATAACAGCATCCATGCTCTCATTGTCTCTTTCACTCAAGAGGTAATTCTGCCTCACTCAAATGAGTTGTTTTTATCATTGACATTTTCCCTCCTATTCCGATTAACTGGAGAGGAGCTGTCATTAGCTTCGTTTACTTTGGAAATTAAGAATTTCAATTATTCAGGCACCTGCCAGATGGAATTCTAATGGCTGTCATCTCTTCAACCTTCCAGGTTCTCCCATCAATGCTATAAGCACTCCATAATGTCATTATACATGACTCAACGTATATAAACTGAATGCAACTTGGCAGGTGTGTCTATGCCTTACTGATGCCAGAATTTTTGCATGTGTATACACATATAACAAAACAGAAAATATGTGTTTGTGTTACAGAAAAACTGAAGCTTCATTTTCAAAAACATATGTAGTGTACACAGTGTGAGATGGCTAAAAGTATTTTTAAAGCCTTAAGAGGATTATAATTCCTTTTAAAAGTCACAAAAGGTAAGATTAAATAAAACAATCACATTACACAATCAAATTTAAGCTTGCGTTATAAATTGTTACCAAGTAAATGGCAAATTGTTAAAACAATAGGAGGACATTTAAATGCAAGGGGAATTACATTTTCCAAAGGTTAAAGCTATGCAAAAATGACTCATTATGAATGTTAATCTCATAACTTTTCTCACAACTATGGAGGTTGGCGAGTGTCTCTTGATATTTAAAACAGGCCAATCTATACACTATCTATACACGCTATCTCAAGAGGAAGGTGGGGCTGGACAATGGCATGATCTTTGGCAGCCTGGGTAAGGGAGATGAAGCCTCACAGTTATAGAAGTGAATCTTAAGATTTAATTTGGTCTGCCAATTTGCAGTGTCACCTTTCCAGTTAATACACTGCTGCTCTGTTAACCCAAGAACAGACTGGTGCTGCATTATGGACTCACTGCAGCAATGTAATACCTTGAGTAACCTCTCTATGATCACTTAGGGGCAGAGGGTAGGTATTTACCCCAAGCAGAGTCCATTTTAAGAGAGGAGCAAAGAGAGTGTCAACAAACCAACATCTGAACCTTGGATTATATCGCATGAAATCACACAAACAGTCTTGTATAACTTTATTCCAGTTTATTGCTTTAATTTCCAAATGTACATCATTTCTAGGGATTTATTTCACATTAAGGCACCCCTGGCTAATACAAAATGCAAAGAGCTTTGCTGTTTTTTCTTCCTTTTAAAACAATCTTTTACAAAATACTCAGTTGTGTATCAAAACTAGCATTATTAAGTAATATAATAGACAAGCGTCATAACCAGAAGGAAACGTACATATTTCATTTTTCCAAAAAGCTATTGCTGAGAATATAAGCATTTAAAATTATTTGGATGGCAATTTCCCCCAGTCCCAAAAAGAGTGAATCCTTAAATGGCATATTTTTTTGGTAAGTAGGGACTTCTTGATTTAAAATACAACATCCAAGTAAAGTAGCCAATCACAAAGCCTCCATTTCTATCCCGGACTGCATGTTGTAGGCTTGGAGGCACCAATCACTGTGTAAGGAAGAGAGCAAGGTCAAAAGGAAGCAGCCCTCACCCAATCACATAAAGGAAGGTGTGTGTGTGTGTTAACACACATAGGCAGGACTTACAGAGATGTGTTAAAGTATGTGGGCAATGTGCAGATAGGTTAAAGGCACATACCATAACACTAGGGACAGCAGTTCACCTGTTCACCTCTGCCACTCTCTTTCAAGAACAACTAAATGACAACTAAACTACAGGAATCACACTTTATAAATAGAATCTGAGAAGCAATAACACAGAGCATAAATCGGAATATTTTGGCCCACGTTGCCAGTCATCCTCCACCCTATTTTAAATTTTTTTTTTTTTTTGCATATTTTCTGTAAGCGCACTGAAGGATAGGCGATACTGTATGGTGGGTAAAAAAAAAACGATGTATACTTTTGCATTGTTTAAAGAGCACTGCTCCTGGGAATGCCATAGGCGTGTGATCAGACACTCCCACTGCTGACCTACAGTACAGGAGCTTACAGACAGGCACTCACACTGTCAAAAGGTTAGGAAAAGCGTCTATCAGCGTCTAAGCCTGGGATTTATCCAAGACCTTTTCTCCTGCTTTTGCCATTTCTGGGCATTTGTCATCTTTTTTTTTTAATAAGATACAAACATGTAAACATCACAGTCCAGATCATGCTGGAGTTAAATACTACTGAACAGCAGTGTCAGGCGGAGCAATAGTAAACGTTGTTATTGCATCTTAAGACTTGTGCAGTGTGCATGATTGGACAGGAATGATCTGGAAACATACAAAACAAAGAGGACATTCATCAGTAGTTACATAATTTTTCAAAGACTCCATTCCAGTTAAATTACCATTAGTGTCTATTCAATAAAATAAAAAAAGGGTTAGGTGCTGTTTTCTTCCATTCTCTGGGCCAGACAAAGTAGACCACAAAATTAAAATCCATCAATATTTGACAAACAGCAAAAACAGGAGCATTTTACAATTTTGTGCATTATAATCTTTCATGTCAAGTGAATGGATTCACTAACATGACTTCACTTTGCATGCATAAATTATGGTCAAGTGCAAATCAGTCATAATTAGCGTTGGGCTTAATGAAGTCTCAAAGGTTTTGATGCATGACCACTCCCTCCTCCCCTTCACTCCCTCAACCTGACAGTCTCTAAACAGGGCTCAATGGCGACCTCTAGGGGACAGTGATGTGGAAAGGAGACCCAGGGATGTGCTCGTCTCCCCACTTGACTGCTAGGATATAGCTGCCCCTCTCTTTGACAATGTAGTTGACGTTGTACTGCCTGTTGCCCATGTGTTTGACGGACACCTCTTCACAGGGAGTGTTAGGACCATGCACACCCACGAGGAGCATGTTCTTGCCTGTAGAAAAAAACAAAAAAAAAAAACAAAAAACAAAATGCAGCTCAGTGCAATCCCACATGGCTTGACTCAACTTGACAAGGACGTGCCATTAATCTCAGAAGCAAACAGCAGATGAAACACAGCCATGAGAAAACAGAAACGAGTATGAAGATATTCCTGGGAACATCGCTGGGCAGCATAATGCGAGTTACCTTTGGACTTACAGGTTACCAAAAGCCACTCTGACAAAGTTCAAACTGGGTCCAAAGGTAGCTAGGGCATCTACCTATGTGCACAGTTTGAGACATGGGGGTTTTGGAGAGGCTTGTCTTACCAGCTTTGCTGCAGTCCACAGAGAAGCTGCTCTTCTGACCCACGTAGGCCTTGCTCAGTCCTGGGCCTCTGCTGACCACCTTGGTGGCGTCAGAGGAGAACTGGGGCAGAGCGCTGTAAGAGCTGGGGCTGGCGGACTTGGTCACTGGGTCCACCGTCAGCGTGGACGTCTCACTGGCGTTGCTTACGTTCACCAGCCGCGGGCCTGAAATGGGGGGGGGGGCGTTAAGAAAGATCACATTACACAAAAACACAGAAGAACCCAGCTTCCCAACTGTCACTCTGAGGTAGTTCTGGGCAGGGGTGAATATAGTGCTTTGCCTGTGAACAGCAGAGAAAGTGCATGCTAACCTGTGACTTTAGCCTTGAAGGGGCTCCCTGTGATGTGGTTGGGTCCTCCATATTTGATGCTGATCAGGTAGTTGCCCGGGGCCATGGGGGTGTACTGGACCTTGTAGCCCTCAGGGCACTCCTGGCACTCCATCTTGACCTTGGAGGGGCCCTCGATGGTGACAGCCAGGGATCCCGGTCCGGCTTTGGTGTTGTTAATAGTGAACTCTGCCTGGTTGCCTGCAAGGACAACAGCGGAGTGTTAATGGGCATGGACCTGTGGCTTCAGCAGAGATCAGGGAGAACCTGTTCACATAGAGAATGGGGAGGAGAAGAGGCCTTCAGGACATTATTCTAAGAAGCCTGCAGGTTACAATTCCCCCCCTGCGTTTTTGGCTCTACGGGCCCCTGTGACGTCACCCTGCAATCAGGCAATGAATAGAAGATGCTGCCGGCTCTTTGACCAAACACATAATTCCTGCTCACGGTGGCACATGTTGACGCAATCACCACCTCCCAGCTGTGGGAGTCTTTGCACAGCCCATTCTCAAGGCATGGCCTCGTAAAACCCTCTGATTAATGACTCTTCCTTCCCTGAGGCCTTCATTTCCACCACTGTGTCACTTTGTCTGGGGCGCAACAACAACCACCATCAAAGTCTATTTTCTTAGACTGACACTTGAGAAATCAAAACAAAAAAAGGGTGCGATGGTTTTCATCCCTGGACTGTCATGCCTGTGTCCGCTAAATACTCGTCCGGGTGCTACAATCAAAGTAATTCAATACCCAAAAAAAAAAAAAAAAACGCTACCATTTTTTGGACACAGTGAAGTGAAGTGTTTGGGTAGAGAAATACTTTATAACTAATGTTTCCTCCATTTCACTTGGTAAACAAAGGTGGACTCGACAAGAAGATTTGGTAAACGAATGAAGAAAGCACATGAGTGCTGTGACAGGGTAGGACTAGTGCCATGAAGCACCTCATGTAAATGACTGGGGAGTGGTGGTAGACTGGCTTGAGCACTGAGCACTGTGGCTTTAAGTAGCTGAAATAATGCTGGTAAAATGCTGGCAGACAGTGAGTGAGATCACCTGTTGTTCCCCTCTCCAGGCCCGCTCCGTAGGCAGTGATGAGCCCGGCCTCTCCTGTCTGCCCCGGCTCTCCCACCCGCACCTGGAAAGGGCTGCCGGGGATGTGGGTACCGTTGAACTTCACGTCGATGTAGTGGAGTCCGTTCTCCCGGGGGATAAAGCGGATGGCATACTTGTCTGGGGAAAGGACAGACCAGGTGAGGGGTGGACACACACACCAGCAAAGCACTGAGCCTGTCCAGGGCAGTACGAAGCTGGGCGTTTCTGTCCCGAGTCAGGACACCTGCAGAAGCTGCTTGGTTTGGAATGAGGCAGGGAGAGCATGTAGGATAGTGGAGTGGCGACTGCCTGCTGTGTGACAGACGTGGAGGGACGGCCAAGCCTCACCTTGCTCCAGCTCAGTCACCACACACTCCTCCAGGGCTCCAGAGGGGCTGTGCACTTTGGCATCGATGCTGCCCTGAGCACCGTTCAGACGCACAGCGAAGGAGACCGGGTGGTTCACCTTGAGCCCTGACTCCTGAGAGATACAGTGAACAGTGGACAGCTTAGCACATCCCATATCCCCTTGCACAGACAGGAAGGAGACCCAGGAAGCACATTCATAGCTCTGTCTCATACTGTATTACCACCCCTTATCTGTCATCTTTCAGTCACCGACTTAAAATGGGCAAGCAGTCACAAAACACATACACACAGAGGCATAAAATTATTGACCTGATTTCCACAAAAACACATTTGTATTTAAAGGGAAAGCATGTACGTATTCCAACTCTTTACCTGAGCTCACCTTGGACCAGCTAAAGCTGAGAGAGACAGATTCACTGAGTTCTACGTTCTACAGGACATAGGAATAGGATGAACTACAGGACACACTATGCTAACAACTACGACAAAACACACAACTGGTGTGGGGCAGGAGAGGGGAAGTGGGGGAGTTCTATGGGTTGGAGGAGGGATCTGCCTCTTTCTGCTTTAGCCGGCCACTCCGTGGGCGTGAACGCTGTTGTTTCTGTTAGAAGCCTTTAAATGAAACACAAGTGAAACACCCCAGGTCCCACACGAGGCGATGGATGTCCGTCAGCTATTCAAAGCAGGGCTTACCAACGTGGTCCAACCACGAACTAGCCAGGGCACTGGAAATCTGTGCGAATCACTGCAATAAAACCACTTTCCAATGTTGTCTTGAAATGGAACAGAATGTGCGATTATGCAGATGGAAGCTTCCAGACACAGAGAAGCTGAAGCTTGTGACTAGTATGATTTCTGATTTTGAGTCCTGCTTTTCCTTGCCAAGATTACGTATGTGAGTAAGCCCCTTTCAGAGCGAAATGCATCACAGGGGATGATTTACACACACATTGGAGCCCCTAACAAAGGTTCGCATACCAGGAACGCCCAGAATTTATCTGCTCACTCAAGCAAACAGTGATGGCTCATTAAGAGGGAGGAAGGGGAAACCTCAGTTATATTTAGTCTATGGATCCATCTGGACCAAAACTGAATATGGATTATATGGTTAGATCTAATGGAAAAATAGGATGAACAGAATGCAATATTTTTAAGTGTTTGGATTGAAATGTCAAACAAGCATATGAGCTGAGGAATAGACCTCACACAGAACCTCTCAGGGAAGAGATAAATCCCTTGAGGGAGGTTAGATGGTGGAGAAGAACCCTGGATGCCCTCGATCCTGCTCACTGCCTTGACGGCTGCCCTGTGGTTTGATAGCTGCGGACAAAGCCCCAGTGTGGAGATGTTTCCTCGTGCCTCACCTGAAGACTGGTAACAGTGAGCCTGCGGGCGTCGTCCGTGGGGGCGCACACAGGCACCAGGAAGGGGCTGTCAGGGATGTGCTCGTCATTGAACTTGACCGACACCTCGTAGTCACCTGTCAGGACACAGGACCCACAGGTGAGACGCGGTGCAACTCCGCCCCTCCTTCCCAATGACTGTCACTGCACAGTTCTGATATTGTTTAATACAGAACATAAGAACTGCCGGGGAGAACAGAGCTCAATTTGTCAAACGGCATACAAAATACATATATAAATATACAAAATATAACAAGAAAGGTATGGGTGAGTAAATCAGAGTGTGGGGAGCTGGAGGCTTCAGCGTACCAGGCTCCTGGGCAATGTAGGAGACACCGCAGGAACCATCCTTCCTGTCCTCGAAGGAGATCTCCGCCCTGCTCGGCCCTTCCACAGCGATGGACAGGCCTCCTGCCCCTGCCTCCCGTGTCCAGATATTGAACTCAGCTGCCAAGCAGACACACAGACACACACACGTAATTATGACCTACGAACTAACACTTATTCCACTGTTGCGGCTGTGGAGAGAACACACCATGGGAAAAGACTCTACCTGGTACTCCTGCCTCAGCCTTCTCTAAGCCAGGGCCTCCAGCTCGCACTTTGTGGGCCCCTCCTTCTCCCAGCGGCCCCACGGTGAACTGGAAGGGGCTCCCGGGGACGTGCTGCCCCCGGTACTTGACGCTGACCGTGTGCACGCCCATCTCGTGGGGCACAAAGCGGACGCAGTAGGTGTTGTTTCCTGCAGCCACAATCTCCGCTTCCTCGGTGGTCCCGGAGGGGCTGGTGACCTGGGCGGACACGTCGTGGATGTCGATTTCTGAGCAGAGGAGGAGGAGGAGGAGGAAGAGGAGGAGGCAACGTATGTGGTATTAGAACTGCTGTCAGTGGAACTGCTGCCAATGCTCCAGGAAGAGCTTATATAACTAGTTCAGCACTGTTTTCAGCGCAGAGATTATGGATCATACAGAGCTGTGAATCAGCTGCAGCAGCAGCAATATACTGCAGAAGAGAGAGGAGACCTCAATGGACTCGCCTGATGCTGAGCAATGCTGTGCTGAATCTGGCTTTGCTTATAACCCATTTTTTACGCACAATTCAAGAACAACCATAAAACGATGGCAACACTCCATTTAATGTCGTGCCTGACATTCAAATTTGTAGATGTTTTTGAAAAGGCAAGGACAGAGAGCAGCACCATAAGTAGGGATCACACATACGCCTACACTCACACACCGGCACTCACACCAACGGGCATCATGCTGGGATCGAAAAAATCGAATACGAGCGCATTCTGCCAACCTCATTGTCCACATGCCCAGTGCTTAAAACGCACCCTCCAGCCCCGAGGGCCACGCCGGGGGGGCGGCACCGATCCACACGCCCTCGCCTCTCCCACCGCGGCCTGACGCCCCCCGGGCAGCGTCACCGGCGGCCCCACGCCTCAGAGAGCAGCGCGACCGATAGAGCCCCTGAGACAGGATCTCCTGGGACAAGGCCAGGAGGAACCACGTCACTACGGAGGCAGAAGGAGACAGAGAGAGAGAGAGAGAGAGAGATAGGCACAGAGAGAGAGAAAGAGACAGCAGTGCAGTCAAGGAAAGACAGAGACAGGTCAGAATGAACAGTGCAGTCGGAAGGAAGTTAAAAAAAAAAATCTGAAGACAGAGTGCTCGGAAAGGTGGGGAAACGAGACGGCACACCTCATCCTTTTGAGGGACTCCCTGTTATTATGACGTGTGACTGAAGTAACTCTTAAGCCCTCTGTGCTCCACGAAATGGGATCCAGTGCCCTGGGGCGAACAAGTCTTAACTAAAGGGTTTTAATCCTGGATTAGATGGGAAAGCAGCATGCCAGCAGTGATCCCTGTGCGGACAGGGGGTGACCGCAGGCAGCTTCTGTGTGGGCCTCTCTTGCAGCACACCTCTCATTACCCAGACAGATCACATATGGGAGTAGTCAGCCCACTCCCCTACGGAAGACAAGTCCACTGGGACAGACGGCATATCTCACAGCATTAAACTCACAGCAACGGGGGAAAAAAGACATGTTTATATGCTGTGTAAATAAGGAAAAACATAAGCACAGAATGGATAGTTACAATGTAAGGGGAGGGCTGACAGGGTTTAAACTCGAGCCACTTTCCTCCTGTCGGCTGAGCGCCCCCCTTTCAGATTGACATGTCTTATAAACAACGCAGAATGACGCCCTGAGAGGCAAGCTCAGAGACCCACAAAAGGGCCTGCTTTGGACTGAGCAGGACACAGCACAAACGTCGACAGGGCTGTGATGTGACTGCACCGAAACAGCTGTGCTAAACCCGACTGCTCAGCAGGGAAATTACTGCACAAACAAGGTTAAATCTCCTTTAAACCCATGGTTTTTTAATGCTTTTTGTACAGTGTGTATTGGCCCTACCTTGCACCCATCTGGTTGTACTTACAAGAGAGAAAACCTCTTTCAAAACCCTACCTTGGCAGAACACTGGGGAGCGAACAAGCATTACAGCGGCTGGCTCCATTGTGAGCTCTGATTTTTAGCTTTGCAAGGGAGTTTAACTTAAATCCAATATCCAAGGTTCCAACAGGAAAAGTTTGTGTTGTAATGCATACATTTCCACAGAATAAAATGGAATAACATGAAATATAATGATTTATACTCATTTCAAATCTGTCATTCTAAAAGAGACCTGATACTTGGAGCAAATATTTATTTTGCCCAGTTTGGCTTCAGGTGCAATTTGTATCAAATTTTACTCTAATTTACTCTCTTCTGCATTCATACCTGCAAGTAAAATTCCTCACGTCAGGTATGAGTGAAAGCATTACTCTACCTGGCTATATGAAGAAACTTTGCTAGGGAGTCCATTTTAAATCATCCAAAACACAAGGTTACAACATGAAAATTTTTTGGTACAATGGATACACTTCCACAGAATGAGACGGAATAAGATTAAAAAGTAAAGATTTATACTCATGTCAGAACTGTAACTTCAAAAGAGGACAGATACTCAAAAAAAATTCTGGTTTCAGGTATAATTCATATCACTTTTCAATCTCCTCACTATTCATGCCCGAAGAGAAAATTCTCAAGCTGTCGTGCCAAGCATGAGTGGGACCCCACAATGCACGCATCTCTCCATCTCTTAGATACGGGATCTGGCCCAGCTCCAAACAGGAAATTGGTGAGATGGTGTCAGATGCGCCCCTGACAGCACCTGCACTGAGCCCTGTCACTTGGAGGACAGCCAGTGTGGGAGATCTGGAAGGTACAATACTGAAGGCTGAGACCAGGCAAGACAATGGCAGGTATTTAAAAAGCTAGTCTGGCTTTGGGGGGAATGCTGATCACAGCTAAAGAAAGCAAAAGAGGCTCTGTTAACTCTGTTAATGTATAGAGCACATGGCAGGTATGCTCATAGCCAGCGCCTTGGAGACACGGGGGGTCCATGCAGAAGAGTTCAGGCTCCGGTTTCAACTTTAACAAGCAGAGACCTGACTTCTTTTTATTTGACAAGCCAACCTCAGGTGGGAGATATTTCAGGTCTGATGTCTTCATGCGCTGTACCTGAGATCCATCAAGCTGAAAACAGACCGAGGAGTGCGATTCCCACAGCTGCGGGTTATGACAGCGGGCTCAAGGCTGAGGCGCAGCCAGCGCTCTGAGGTTGAGAGTTCAACCGGCGGAAACGTGGCACCACCGCAGTTTAAACAAGGTCACGCTTTAAAATAATGGCCGTAAAAGGTATGAATACCATGGGAATCTAGTTAATTCTAACAATTTCTTTCTTGGCTCCTGTGAATGAGGTAGCTACCTATGGGAACTAAACTAAAAGTGAATGCGGCTGGCTTGGTGGTGATGTATACCTGTCCTACTCCTGGCTGTCCGAGCAGGTTCTCCTACCTGGGATCTTGAGGTTGAGGTCGCAGACGCTTCCCACGGTGGCAATGGACGCGGCCCGCTGGCGGCGAGTGATGCTCTCGCGGATGCGTCCCTCTCCGGTCACTTTGACGGTGAACGGGCTCCCTGTGGAAGGACAGCAACGACTGGGTCATTCCACACTGCAAGCACCGCAGCCTGGCCCTGCACTGCTGGATGCGGGCCCTGGTTTTGGCCTTCCAGCTACCAGCATCATCATCATTACATTACATTATTTTCATTTAGCAGATGCTTTTATCCAGGGTGACTTATGTGTGTTACTATTTCAACATGTTATCAATTTATACAGTTGGTTATTTACTGAGGCAGTTGTGAGGTTAAGTACTTCGTCCAAGGGTACAACAGCAGAGCCCTAGTGGGGAATCAAACAGCAACCTGTCGGTTGCTTTTTTCCCCCAAATTTTCTGTCCGCTGTAAAGTGATATTAAATAAAATGGATAACCACTGGTCTGGCTAAAACAGAAAATGATCCACTACTACTGAATGATGGTGTGGAGGTCTTACCTGGCACATGCTCCTCAGCAAACCTGATGGAGACGATGTAGGCGCCAGGTTCCGTGGGACAGTAGGACACCCCGCAGGTTCCATCCTCCAGATCTTCTGTCTGAATGTCCACCTTACTGGGCCCCTCAATGGACAGAGCCAGACCTCCATAGCCTGGACACAGGGACCAAACAGGGATGTTACTCAATAAGCCTTGCACAAGTTGAGTTGGATCTCAAAGCAAGGCCAACGGCCAGAGCCAGGCCACCATGGACTAGCTCAAAGAAAAGTCATGCACAAGTTGAGTTGGATCATGGCAGCAAAATTAAAACCAACGGACAGATGCTGCTGTTCTATGGAAAAATTAAAACAGGATGTACAAAATCCTTGCAAATAACTTGGGACAGATTTGGAAATAAGCAAAGAATTCCGGTAAGCCTTAAACATTACACTACTAATTGCACGTGGATCAGAAAGACATCTAAGTAATTAAAGAAATAAAAATGGGCTAGTTTGTGAAACAGTGGTGCTAAGTCCATTTCTATTTCCATATTCACCCTAAAGGCACTTTTCACAGCTTAGTCGGAGACCATTCCTGACTAATTAAGTCAATTTGAAAGCATAACAAATAACATTAAATTAACCATAAAAAGACTAGACATTTTGGCAAAAATTGTTCATTTAGCACTTACACATTTCCTAAAAGCCAAAGCGCTGCACCCCCAGGATGGTGTGAAAAAGACTAAATGGTATGCGGGTTTGTGGCATAGTACCAGAAGACTGTTGGGCTAAAAGAGGAATGTGAGCTGCACAGTATTTCCATCAATATGACTGGATTCTCTCCTGCATCTGGTAAGGCTTGTCTTTCATCAAACCAATTGAACTCAAACATTAATCTAACTTTACTTTCTCTAGTATAACAAACAGCGTGAAGTGTGCCAGCCCAGTCATGTAACTGTTGCCAGCACCATGTGTTCTGACAGGAATCGCGTGCGCCTGGGCATGAGGTTATGATCTGGGAGGCCGCCCTCACGCCTGGGTCACGGATCGGCACGGCAGCAAAGACACCTCACCTGCCTCCCGCGTGTCCACCACAAAGTCAGACATCTCGAAGGTGTGGCCCTCCTCCAGGCCCGGTCCGTACGCCTTCACCTTGCTGGCGTCCCCGATCTCAGACTGCACCACCATGATGGTGATGGGGCTGTTGGCCACATGGCGGCCGTTCTTCTTGATACTGACCAGGTGCTCTCCCACCTCTCTGGGAATGAAGGAAATGCCTGCAGCGGGGAAGGAGAGTTCAAGTTCTGCATGAAACCATCCCTTGTAACGCCAGACTGTAAACTTTGTAAACGTCTTCGCCCTGTTTCACAGACATCTTGAAACAGACTCCTCTTTAACAACATGGCAGTTATACAACACATTACTGCTGCCCCACTCCTAAACACGCAGCTGCAGAAAAACTATTGGGGAAAAAGCTACTAAACAGTTAAAACCACAACAAAATAATTCCTCTAAAAGGAAACTACCTCGAATATGAATACACTGGTATCAGAATACTACCTTGGAATGCTGCGAAGATTGCCTTTTAAATTCAATCCCACCATGACCAGTGACAGTGTGCCAAGTGAGTGGATTCCCACGCCCTTTGCCTCTTTCCCCAGCCCCGTCTTACCGATGTGGTTGTTGGGCTGCCTCTTCAGCAGGCAGGGCTCGTCCCGGCCGGAGGGGGACTTGATGCTGGCTGTGAGCAGGCTGAGGTCAGTCTCGGTGATGTCAAGAGCGAAGTCTGCCGCAGAGCCCAGCTTCACCTGGGACTTCCTCCTATTGTCCTCTACACAAGAGCAGAGGGGGGCACCAGGTGAGCCAGAGGAACGCAAGATCAACAGCAACCCGCTCATTACCAACTTTCGGTCTAGACAGACCATTTGTCATTCCACCTGTGCTTCTGAAAGTAGAGGTACACTTTGCAATCAGGCCCCGTTATGCTGTCATATACATTATAGCTGACAGAGGAAAAAACAATTTCACTGACCATATGAAAAAGCTCCACTCAGTCCAAGAATGAATGGTATTGTAATGGCTTCTACCGTGTTAGAAGCAGCTCTCCTAAGGCCTGTGAGACCCTCACCTGTGATCCTGGCAGTGAAGGGGCTGCCGGCGATGTGCTTGTCGTTGTAGCGCACCAGAATGTTGTAGTCGCCGGGCAGTGTGGGCAGGTAGGTTACAGTGCAGGTGCCAACCTTGTTGTCTACGCAGCTTATCTCTGCCTTGGAGGGACCCTCGATCGCCAGGTCCAGTCCACCTGCCAACAGAAAACAGAAGCACGCTTTATGAATGCTGCCTTACCCGGTTTATCTGATCAAACGGTGCAAATAATGTTCAAGTCTATGAGCGCAACATTGACCCCTCCCACATATTTGCATCAACGCACAAAGCGCTCCCTTAAAACCGGGGAGGCCTGGCTGATCCACCCACCCTCTGTGGCGTCCTCGGTGAAGATGGTGAAGGTGGCCGTCTTGTTGGCGATGCCGTACACCAGGCCGGGGCCGTAGGCCGTCACGTTGGGGCTGTTGGCGTTGTTCACGTAGAACTGCAGCGGACTCTCTGCGGCGGGAAAAACCACAGGGGGGTGAAAATAACGCTAATGAGGACCGAGTGTGAGCAACCCGGGGAGCAAAACCGAGAATAAAGAAACAGTAAATCATTGAGAGGAACTCTGTCTTGGGGCACATGTTAAGTAAACATGCCACACTGCCCACACCCTACAGAACAGGACATTTAGATCTGAAAGGAGGAAAAAATAATGAAATGCTTTTTTTTTTATTGTGTATTTACTTAACCACTCCATTCACCACTAGGTAAGCATGTAGAAACACGGCAGATTCACATTAAGCGAGGCTTAAGTAAAGGATGTGATCTATAGGGGACGTAAATGCGTCCTGAAAACAGCCTATGCTTTGACACTGTAATCCTATACTCATACCTAAACTGATAAATGACCTATGAAGTAACTTACGACTCATGAGAAAGGCACCTTATAAGGAAAATACACTAAGCTTCCCCCTGAAATCTGGGGGAATTGTGTCTCACTGATGCAAGAGACACAAGGGGTTTAATTATCACCAGATCACAGAACGGCAGGGTGGCAGTCTGGAAACCACACCTGTAGCAAGTGACGCAAGCACTAACCCAAACCACATATTAGACAATCACGCTCAACAACCGTCAGCCGGAGACAGGACTTCCACTGAAATAATACCCGAATCAACCCTGTCTCCGTTTGGCCCCAGCTGATTGGAAGCACAGAGATAAGAATCTTGGTATCAACATCCAAGGTCATTTCCAGGCTTCACGTCTGTCTAAGACCACATCACAGGAGTCTGGATAGTCGGGGATGAAGTCTGAATCACCAGCGTCTGTCTGCCTGTAAGAGGGAGAGGTCTGTCTCTCTCCTGTGTGCTCCTCTGAACTGGGTAAATGAAAGGGACTGACGGAGGTGGGGGGGCACAGAAGCACAATGATCCAGTCATTCCTGTGACTGCAACAATGCTAGAGACCAACCTCAACCCTCAAAACAAGCGCCAACATGAAAACACACTGTACTCCGCAACTACAAGGCTCCTGTCTGGGAAAGAGGCAATGAGGATTCCATTCAGCTGATGTCATGCAGGGATTTTCTTTCAGAACTTCAAATAAATCAGGATTCAAATGATTTTTTTTGGGGGGAGAGATAAATCATTTCAGCACCTCCCCCAACCCCCCTCCCCCAAACCATCCTCCACTCCATGTTCCACAGCATGCCCTGAGAGTAACTTCAGTGCACAGAACCCTGACAGGAAATTCATCACAAAGAACATTAATTCTGTGCATGAGCACATGGACTGCCCCTCGTTCCAGTGGCTGGTATTTCAAGCACCCGAGCACTCAGACGGACACTCAGAGCTCGTGGGAGAAAGCAGTAAAACTGAAGATGGGGAGTTGGGGGGGGTTGGCTGACCTGGAATGTGGGTGCCGTTGTACTTGATGTGCATCTCATGCAGCCCTGCTTCAGTGGGGGCGTACTTCACCGTCACCGTCCCGTCTTTGTTGTCCGTGATCTCCGGCTGGGCCGTCTTCCCGGACGGCATGTGCACCTCACCTGAGAAGACCGACAGGCACAATAGAATCTCTGCAGGAGAGCATCTCCCAAAAGCCGTAGTGTGGGGCAGAAAGTTTTCTTAAACAAGTGAGAATGACTTCAGGCATGCAATTCAGCTGCTTTCACAGGTCTGTATAAAACTGTCTCAAGCACGACCGCAGTTCCGCTCTGAGCGCTAGCGTGTTCCACAGCCAAAGCTATGACAGAACTCCTCATAAAGGAGGAGAGATCTGATAGAGTCTTGGCTCCAGTCAGCTGCCCTGGCTAACCCTCACCTGTGATTTCTCCCTTCCTTAAGGCGAAAGGGATGACCATGTCGAAGGGCCTGAACCCAGTCCCGTTCATGCTGTTGACAGGAATGTACGATCCGTCTGTCACCTGTGAGAAGGGGTAGGGTGCGGGGGTGAGGGGGTGTGGGGTGGGGGCGGCACAGAGGTTCAGGGGGGACAAAAAAGAGCATTCATGGTTACTGGCAGGTTACTGCAGCTCTCTGGCAGGTGCTTGTGTTTGACTGGTTTCCCCACACAGTGCAGGCCTTTTTCAGAGCACAATGCTACAGTCTGGACAGAGCTGCAGGAGACTGGAGGGAGAGACAGAGGAGGGCTGAGCACTTCAGCCACAGCAGAGATTGCGGTAGTGCAGCTTGCAAATGAGGCGGCGGGGGGTAGAGGGAGGGGCGCGACTCGCCTACTCCCTCACCTGGGAAAGCAAAAAGACTCTCAGAATCCTGCAAGGGATGAAAAATAACAACCCCCCCCCCCAAACTCCCACAACCAAATTAGAGGAGCTGGAAACAAAGACAATGAGGTGCAACAGTGCATAGATGAGGTAAAGCAGCGGTAGCATTCCCTACAGAATACAGATCCCTCTTTGTCTCTCACACACACACACACACACACACACACACACACACACACACACACACACACACACACACACACACACACACACACAGATACTTAAACCCACACCCCTTTCAGGTTATTTTTATGCTCAGAAATACCCTCTGCTCTCACACCCTTTCCCATTCTTGTGATAACTTGGAAACATGGGTTCGTTTTTTCCACTGTGTGATGAGCTGCTCTGTCTGGGTGGGCGTGAGAGCAGCGGGGGGGGTTTGGCTGGGGAGGCTAAATCCCCCCCCCATTAAGCAGTTCCTGCACTGCAGACATGATCATTCCTGAGTACCGCCCGAGGACGAATGCTTTGGACGTGAGCTTACACTGGTGAAGTTCAATGAATCTTAATGTTTTTTCTTCCACTTTTCAGGGAAAGCCATACAGCAGTACAGTATTACAAAATGAGGTGTGTTGTGGAGGTCCTTTGTAGACACAACTAAGCTAATGTCCACAGCTAAATTAAATTAGCCAGAAATAAGGTATTTACACAGTGATTATGTTACTCATACGTTCCTGCATTGGCTGCCATACAGCCATACGATCTGTATAAATATGATGAATATGCTGCTGGAAAAAGTGGACTTATGAAATGACATTTTGAAAGGAGGATGGACCAGAAGTTAGTGCAAAAAGGTGTATTTCAGTCTCAGGGCTCAGCAGGTGCAGTGCAAATTCAGGAAGAAACACAGGCATGAAAAAGGTTGCTTCCTTATGCTGAAACAGTGAGTGAATGAATGATTGGCAAAACAAAGCACAACAGAGGGGAATCGTATAAACACACACACCCAGATAACAGGGATTGGTGAGGGAGGGGGAGGGGGGTGGGAAAGGGGCCTTTCGGATCAGCCAGCGATCAGTGTGTCAGTGACAGAGACTGGACAGGGTGATTAGGAGGAGGAGAGAGGCCTGGAGAGGTAATCCCAGCGGCGCAGGCTGTATCAGAGAGGAAGGGAGAGGGAGGAAGGTGTGTCTGTACCCAGGGCTGGAAGCCAGGGGGGCAGGCTCCAGGAGCGGCCTGCTGCTGCTGCTGGACTGACTGCTGCTGTACCAGGGGGGCCTCGTCAGTGGCCTGGGGAAGGACAGCGGAGGTTACTCTCACACACACGCACACACCCAGACATACATGCGCATACACACACACACACACACAGAGACACAGACATACATGCGCACACAAAGGCACAAACATGCACCGACACACAGAAACACAGACAGACACAGACCCACAGACAGCACTGCTCAGACCGCACAGCACAAACCTGCCCACACAAACAACTGGGTAACATGCTCTCACACACACTCACAACAGTGCTCATATTCACCTGAGCAGTATTTGCCTTTACATGACAGTCATACTGTAAGGAACTTCAAAACAGACAGAGCTCATGTATAGTGCACATTGCAAAAACTCATGAATACACAACCATGCTGTCAAGGATGTACAACGAGGGGAAAGAATTAATGGTCACAAAATATAAATAAATCCACAATAAATTATCAAAACATACATATTGTACCAATCTTTAAAAATTCTAACAGTCTACTTTTGAATTTTTGAAAGACAAAGGTACATCATGTCTGTGTTTCTCACCATGACTTTGAAGGGACTCCGAGGAACATTCTCCCCGCCAAAGCGCACGTAAATGACGTAGGTCCCTGGCTTTGGAGCCGTGTAAAAGATGTCAAAGGTCCCATCTTCATTTTCAATGACTTCTGCCTCCACCTCTGTCCCATCTGGCGTGACCACAATGCATGATACCTTCCCCTTCCCAGCGCCCTGCGCATTCACCACGAAGCCCACCTCCTCTCCAATGGCAATGGTGGGACCAAGACCTGGACCTGGGGAGCAGAGATTGGCTGTTATAGAGTTTGGGGGAGGGGCTTAATTAGACATTACATTAGACATGGGCCTATTACACTATATTTCTGGTGTCATATCACATAACATTGTGGTATCCCAGTAACCAATTGGAGGGAGGGAGGGAGGAAGGAGAAGACACCACACAGACAAAAGAATGTCACCCTCACCTGTGACGATGCACTTGCTGGCGTCTCCCGTTGTGGTGGCACGCACTCGGTACGGGGAAGTGGGGATCTCGTCTCCCCCGTACTTGATGACGATGGTGTAGCGGCCCACCTTGTCCGGGACGTAGGACACCCGGTAGGTGCCGTCCTGGTTGTCATGGATGCTGACTTTCTTTGGTTTCCCTTCCTGGTCCTGAAAAAGAAAAAAAAAAACACAAAAACATTGCAAACGATGTATGGCTTACACTGAAGATGTATCCCTGTAATCCCTGCAGCACTGACGTGTGTGCTCTGCCAAACCCAGAGAGGTCGGCAGTGACAGGATGACAAAGAGGAGTTAAGAATTCAGTCAGCTGCAACTAGGACAAGGGGAGGGGAGTCCAGGTCTGTACTAAGCTACATGAGAGAGGAAAAAACCGATAAGATTAGGGTATTTTACAATGGGCATTCACGCAATGGGGCTTCATCAATTATTCCAATGTGGAAAGCCAGGGAAAGAGGGCTCATTTTTCAGCGGGAGATTACTTCAACATAGATCTCTGCAGTACTAGGGGGAACATTATTAGCCCTGGTCAGATGCCCATTAATCCCACCTCTCTTCTCATTCTTATCTGTGGACGTCTTCTTGGCTCCGGTGACGGATTTCCATAAAATGTCCATAAGCATTACCTGGAGTTTATGTCTGAGATGACGGATTTGAAACTATCGGAGTCTCCCTCAAAGTGTTGATAACCAGAGACAGCTGTATATTACGGGCTGTGAAAATCTATACTGTCTGCGCACAACAAGCTGTCATAGAGATTTATGGGAGCTAAGTGGACAACTCTCACTTGCCAGTGGGGAAAGTGAGGCGCGCACTCACACTTCTTAACATTATCAAGGAAGGAAAAAAACAAGATAGATAACTAGGTGTGCGGAGTGGAAAGTGCAAAAAAAGTAAAAAAAAAAAAAAAAAAACAAAGTAGGACTGAAAATAACATCAGTGAACAGACGTCCTGTCCTCTGAGTAAACTCACTGTGATCTGCACGGACAGCTGTCCCTCCCCAGCATCCTTTGCGTCTATGGTGAACTCCACAGGCAGACTGGCTGGCAGGCCGGTGGTCAGCCCGGGCCCACTGGCCCGCACCTTGCTGGCGTCATGAGTGGGCAGCACCCTGAACTTGAAGGGGCTGCACCAAACATCAGAAATTCACCACATTAAAAAGAAAAACTTCATTCTACAAAGAAAATTAATATGTTCAAAGTGTGTTCTTTAGATCTCCAGAACACAAAATGTGAAATGCAGCAGGAGCATTGGACAGCTGTGTTTTAGAAAAATCGCACCAAAGTGCTTCGTGTGCAGCCTTGATTTTGGTTCCTCTCACCTGCGAGGCACGTCTTGGTCGGCGTATTTGACCGCCACGGAGTAAGGCCCTTCCACGGATGGGGTGTAGGCCACGGTGTGCGTCCCGTCCCCATTGTCTGTCACTTCCACTGGCTCTGCCACACCTGGACACAAACAGGAGCAGAGGTCAGAGGTCACGCAGTCATGGTCCATACCTCTCTCTCCCCCCTTTCAACAGTTTCAATTAACATTCAATCACCTGATTGGACTAGCCTGCCATGAGCTAGTCATGCAAAAAACAAAGCACAAGATCAGTTACGTTGTCATAGAAATCATTTTCCCTGCTCCATGCAATCAGTTCAAGAAAATCAGCTTGAAGATGAGAATGCTCACATATGGAATACATTAAAACAAATGCAATATCATGGATCATTTTAAATAAGACAGATCATTCATATGATTTAGAAAAAGAAAACCCAATCAATTGTATGAAAATGCAAACTAACTACTCATAGGCATATTAAAACACAGACGTGCACATGAATTATAGATTACTTAACCCTTGATTTTCTGCCACTGTTTCAACAAAGGCTGTAATTGTATTATTTACCCAAAGAAAACACATTCGATTTGAACACAGACACTGAGGCAGTAACCCAGCTGAACTTCATTTTAAATCCCTAATTAAATCCTATTAAAAGCCATTAGGGGGTGGGGGAGGTGGTTGTAATTGTCTCTGCATTAAAATCACTCACTTGGAATGGAATGGAATTTACGAGTGCACAATTGTGCTTTTTACACACACTGCAATTAATTTGATTGTTATTGCCACTTTACAACAGCAGTCCTTAACCACAATCGTTTCCTTTATTTACATGGAGCCCTCAGAAAACACAGTCTTAGTCCATTTGTTTACTTAGTGGTTATCAATGAGTAATGAGGAACAGAGGGGCAATAACGTTAGTCTAAGAGGCCAATCACCGCTTCATCTTCTCAAGACCATCAGTTCACTGTTATGTCTTGTTTATCACCATCCCTGGTGCTTTGAGGGCCCTCTAATGAAGACGGCTAACAGGAAATGACTTTATTATGATAGCTACATGAGTGGGTAAATGAGTGACCCTTGCATAAGTGGCTTTTGAGATGACATCATGCTAGAGAGGTCTTGTCCTGTCCCTGGCAGCCAGTGACAGTACTGTATAGTTTTCAGACTGCTCCTGTCAGCCAATGCTCAGTATGGAGATACATTTCATGAAGCTATGAGGACAACTGTGCAACACACAGGGAGGTGGGGGGTTCAAAAATGTCTTTGATTTGTTTTTAATTTCTCTGTTGGGTCTAACAACCACACAAAGCATGGTTCAAATGAGGTGAGAGGCCAGGCTTGGCTTCATATGGACTTGGGGACCCATTCCTCCCTCCCCCTCGCGTTACCACTGGTGCTTCCACAGCACGCCTCAAAGTCAGACCTCCGACGCGGAGCGTGAGATCATCCAGCGGGTATCCTACATGTGGATTTGATAAGTGAGCCTGCATGCCTCCGAAAGAGGAAGGGCTCCTGTGCGGTTTGGGGCCCGAGGCCTGGCCGCCCTGGGCCCGGCGGACGCAGGCGCAGGCAGGAGCAGAGGGGGTGAGGAGGGCAGGAGAGACAGAGCCCGGAGGAAGAGAGCTCCAGCAGCTCCTCTCCACTCTCACACCCGCTGAAGCATGTGCAACCTTATGAAAATACACTACTGATCATGAGGGCAATGTTTGTCTACACTTTGGGGATACCCCCTCACAACTTCAAAAACCGTGGATCATTCAGGATGAAAAAAAGTTGAATTTGAGAATAAAGGGAAGAAAAAAATATTGCACATATTACTGTGAGTGTGTGTGTGTGTGTGTGTGTGTGTGTGTGTGTGTGTGTGTGTGTGTGTGTGTGTGTGTGTGTGTGTGTGTGTGTGTGTGTGTGTGTGTGTGTGTGTGTGTGTGTGTGTGTGTGTAAAGACCACTAGCGCTCACATGGGGTGCATTCCAAAATGACCCCTTACCTCCCTGTCCACACACATTCTCTGTGCTCAGCAATTCATGTGACGTCAACCAACTATGCACTCAGATAGTGAGTGAAGGATGTGGAATTCAAACGGAGTATATTTTCATAAGGGCAACTTTGAGTAACTCAAAGCATTGGTGCATAAGGTCCCCTCCACCTACAGCACAGTCATTCCCTCCAGTGCTCCCCTCATTCATTTCTAACAGCTCCCCTCTGATTGAGAGGAACGGGAGGGTTCACTGCAGGCTGCCAACCTGTCCCTGAGTCTCCGCTCTTGGGCTCAGCCTTAAAGAGATCCGTAAAGGCTTTCAGGTGACTGCGCCACGGCTGGTTGTCCGCCTCTTCCGCTAGAACACAAAACTCTCAGCATCACCACACTAGGGCATACAGGCGGGGGGAGGGTGGCTGGATGACCGAGGACACAGAGCTAGGAGGGGGCTGTGTGGGCCCCTCTGTGAAGCCCTACAGCCTAAACCATGGGGAAGGTCCACCGTTTCCTCAAAAAAAGAGGTATTGAAGAAAAGAAAAACATGAATTAAAAAGTCAGTGAGATCTCTCAAGCAGCCATTTTAGGGTTAGAGATATGGGGATAAGGAAAGGGGATGACAGAAGAGAGGTTGGTGAAGCACAGAGGAAGGAGCCCTGGAGGCTCACCTTTGGGTGCCATCACCGCCACAGACAGGGGCGCCACGCCCGCCTTGCTGCAGTCCACCGTGAAGGTCTGAGGGATCTTGGCCCGGACCCCTGAGCCCACTCCTGGCCCGGAGATCTTCACCTTGCTGGGGTCAACGACGTCCTTCACCGGCACCTTGAAGGGACTTCCTGCAAGACAAACGCAGAACTTCACCGTCACAGCCTGCTCAAACACAGCACCCCAATCTTTCCCAGGATGATGTCAAAAACACAGCTGTCCACAGGTGCTGGTTTGTCTTCGGACAATGTGTGCAATATCTTGAAATATTAGCCCATTAAGCCCAGTGTATATGCCTTAAGAAAGCTAAGCTATTGCGTCAAATTAATCCATGTGGGAAAGTAGAGAACATAGTTTTGAGATATATGAACTTTAATGGAGACTATGGATAATTCATTAGTTACAAGACATCAGTAAAATGAAGTATTCGACTCCAATACACAGGACAGCTTTGCATGATGAACATAAACAAAATGTAGAATGATTTATTGAGCTGGAATGTCTCCAGCTCAATACTCCACCACACTCCTCCATTCTAAAGCAAATAAGATTCTTTAAGATACATCTGAAAAGCTAGTGCCTTCCACAGCACTTTTTGTAATAGTTTGTGAACACATTGAATTATTACACACTACATGCACACCATTTATAACCAGCTAGCTCAGTGTAATGTAGCTGCCTGGCTTGTTTTAATGCAAAGGATCAATGTCACACTGCAATCAACAGTAATTATCAAAATTAGTGCTTTTTATTTTTCCCCAATCACCTTTACCATCAAACCTGACCATTTCATTCTTCGGAGTGCTTGTTTTTATTTTCTGACATTTGGTTTTGCATTGTTTCACTCATAATCAAAACCATATTAAAAGACCACAGCCAATAAATATCAGCAAAAAAATCCATTACATTAGCATTCATCATTTGTGGAGAGGGATTCTGACGTACGGACAGAGGAATCTTCGGTTTGAGCTTGAGTCAACATGACAGTGTAATGATAGTGAAGGCCGTAGAAAATGGAAACCACACTTAATAAAATTAAAAGCTCTCCCTTATTTGACCCGGGGGGTGTGCGGAGAAAAACGGCACACCGGTTCAGCTGAGTGATCTCTGACCGCAAGCAACTGGACTCTACAACAAAAAGTCAATATCAGCGCTACAATCTCTGGCAGCTCTGCATGCTGGGCTGAGGCCTACCTGGAATGTGCTTCCCTCCGTAGGTGATGTTGACATCATACAGCCCAGGGACATACGGGGTGTACTCCACATTGCAGCTGCCGTCCTTGTTGTCTTTGCAGGACATCTTGGACTCGGACGGACCCTCCACAGTGATGCCCAAGCCACCAATACCAGCTCCTCTGTTGGGGGGAGGGAGTTTGAGTTTGTGAAACATTGGAGTTTGAGACTAGTGTTTCAACAAATGAACTTGTAACCAGAAGATGGCAGGTTCAGATCCTGAGTGATCTAAATCTAAATGAATGTTACAGGGAAAAATTTTTTTTTTTTTTTTTTTTTTTAAAGGGCGAGGTAGTGCTGACAGATCTGAGCACCTGCTCCATTCACACAGCAGCACATGGATAAAGAGGGAGTGTCACCTGGTGATGATGGAGAAGTTGTTGGGCTGCTCCGTCAGAGCCTCCTGAAGCCCTGGGCCCTTGGCCACCACTCGGGTCGGGTCACAGCCCTCCGTCACCCCCACCTGGAAGGGGCTCTTTGGCACAGAGGTCTCGTCGTAGAGCACTTCCACACTGTGGACACCTGCCATAACAACACACAAGACCAGCAATGGTCATCAGACTCCGCACCAAATCTCACATAAGGAAAGTACACTGCAACACCACAAGATCGCCTCCCCTGCCCGCCTCCCCATTGCTGTACCGTTCTCGAAGGGCGTGTACTCGACGTTGTAGGTCCCGTCTCCCTTGTCTGTGATCTGGCAGTCAGTGGTGGCCCCTGACGGGTTCTTGACCTGGGCCTTTATGTGGTTGCCGCCCACTTTGCTCAGAGAGCGAGCATCCACAGTGAAGTCTGTGGTAGCTTCCCGGAAAACTCCTATGTTAAAAAAAAAAAAAAAAAAAAAAAAAAAAAAAAAAGGAGAGATTTGAAACATCAAAAGGTGGTTCAGAGGCAGCTACACAAAAGAAAAAACAGATAAATCTCTTTGGCTATTAAAAGCTTGCATGTCCCTCTTTGCAACCATCCATCCTTTTGTAAAAATGTCATCGCTGTGTTTGTGCTCTGTGGAGGGCAGGATTTCTGTCAGCAAAGTGGCTCTTACGTGATGCCACTTCTTTTGACTGTTCTGAGGTCATTGCTTTTGAATTCAAAGAGCAAAGCAACGATGAAGGGGTGGGGAGGCAGTTCTAAAATTAGCCCTACTAGTGTCCTGCAGTTTTTTCTGGGGGCGTGATTTTAAAAGTATGCAAATACAAGAGTGAACTTTGGAATTCATGGGAGAAATAAGAGAAGGTTGAGAAAGAAAGGGAATTGAGTTGTTCTCCCTCTAATAGGTGACAAGGTTAAGTTTCATTTATGTGTTCTTGGCACGGACAATTTCATATCTACAGTAAAGCAGGGGGAGGGGAAAAAAAACAGTAAACACAGTAAAACAGGGGAACTTTGTAGCATGACCAAGGAGCTGGAAGCCACCCAACAACCAAAAAAATATGCCTGAACAACTATTAACCAACTTATTAACCAATATATCCAATATATTGGCAACACTGCTAGACCTACAACAATAAAAATAACAGTACCAAAGGTATATGCAATACCTGTTCCTTCCACTCCAGGCCCGTACACCTTCACCTTGCTGGTGTCGACAGCTGGGTCCACGACAACGTTGGCGGGGAAGCTGGGCACAGGCTTTCCCCCGTATTTCAGCATGAGGGTGTACATGCCAGCGGTGAGGGGCACGTAGGTGACAATGTAGGTGCCGTCCTTGTTGTCCTGCACCTCGGTCTTGGCCTTGGAGCCCGAGTCGGACACCGCCTCCATGGCCAGCTGCCCGGGCCCCGCTCTGGCGCAGTCCACATTCACCACCCCCGGCTCTCCCACCTTCCCGCGCTTCAGCCCCGGCCCGGACGCCACCACCTTGGAGGGGTCGAAGGGCATCTGCACGTCGGCGTGGAAGGGCGAGCCGGGGATGTGCACCTCCTCGAAGAGGATGTTGACCAGGTACTCGCCGGGCTCGGTGGGCAGGTAGGAGACGGAGCAGGTGCCGTCCCCGTTGTCCGAGCACTCGATCTTGGCCTCGGTGGGACCCTCCACGGTCAGGCCCAGCCCGCCGGTGCCCGCGCCCTTCGTGTCTATGGTGAACTCTGCTGGGTTACCCACCAGCCCACCCTTCAGTCCAGGGCCATAGGCTTTCACCTGAGGACAGAGCCCAGAGTCCATCACAACCAACACCCTTCAACTCGCCACAAACTCAGTATTATGATGCTACAAGTACATGTGCAGAGACACTCAGTCTGGAGTGTACTATAGGACACTACCTTGCTGGGGTCTGGAGGCAGCGAAGCCTCCACGGGGAAGGGGCTGCCGGGTATGGGGTTGCCATCGTAGCTGACATCCACAGAGTAGAATCCCTCCTCTTTGGGGATGTATTTGACCAGGCTGCAGTCCTTCTTGGCCTGCGGCTCCACCACGCAGGGCACCGCTTTGTTGGTGGGGCTGGTGATCCTCACCTCCAGCTTGCCCTGTCCGCCTGCCGCTTTGGTACCAACGGCAAACTCCTGGTCCTGGCCCACCTCCACTCCTGCAGCAAGACACGGCCATCAGACACTGGGCCTACCAAGTAGAGTTCAGTGCGCCGGATGAACTGGACACTGGACACACACAGACTGCAGCTTCCTCAACCCCCCCCCCACTCCAGGGGCCCAAATGAACACAAACAGTGTAAAAACAAACTGACAGAAAAATGTGCCCATTTTGTTTTGTGTCATTTTTTCCCCCCTCTGTGGGCCTGTTTTTGTTCCACACACAGCAGGGAGCAATGGCTGGCCGGGGAGGTGAGGAAACTAATGAGACATTTTTATTGCACCCTCAGCTAATGTTTTGTCATGCAAATTTGTCAAATGAGGGGAAAAAAAACCCCTCAACAACGGGACAGAACATTTACAATCCCAGCAATAATTTGAGTTAAAAAAAGATAAGTAACCCTACAGGGTAGAGTATGATTTTGAAACCCCTTAATCAAACATAAATCTACTCTGACAAACATGCCGTCCAGCGCCACTCACTGTTCTCCAAGCCATCCACTTGAATCTTGCTGAGGTCCAGAGGGGCGGCTACTCCCACAGCAAAGGGACTTTTGGGAATTGGGTCACCCCCAAAGGTCACCGCAACTGCCACGTCACCCTGCAGTCAGAGGACAGAAGCGGGTTGTGCAACATTATTCCTTGCGACATTACATTTCATTATAGACTTGATACACACTGTGATCCTGGCTGACTTACAACACTCACAATTTTAATTAAGCATTCTTTGTTTTTTTTTAATTGGTTGTTTACTTGAGCCTGAATGTCTAGTTCAAACTCCATCTTAAAAAACTGCATCTTAAGGAAACAGGATCACACTAAATATCAACTACTCCCATGCCCTGAGCATACAGTACCTGTTGGACCGGAGTGTACTTGACAGTGTGGGAGTAGTCATAGTTGTCGATGATCTCGAAGTCTCGCACAGGCTCTCCCTTGCCAGGTCCAATGAACTGCACATCCAGCGGGGCTTTGCCAGCCCCTTTGGTGAAGACGGTGAAATGCGTGGGCTTGCCGCTCTCCACTCCTGCTCAGAAAGAGACAGCAGTCCAGCTACATGTGTCCCGAGCAGAAACAGTCCAATAATGGGACTTGAAAACACTTTATAAATAGACAATTCATTCAAAATTTGCAGTGTGAACCAATGAATAAAGGCATTGAGATTGCTCTGTAAACGGTTCCAGCTGAAGAGCCATGCTTCCATTCAAGTAAATAGCACCATTACAGGTGGACTCACCTGCACGGGCAATTCCAGGTCCATCGGCTTTCACCTTTGAGGCGTCGTGAGAGGGATCTACCTTTACACGGAAAGGGCTGATGGGGAGCTCCTATTGAAGGAAACAAGAATTCCAGGTCACAAAAAGCTTTAGACTCACGTATTTAATATCCTTACTAATCAGGCTGAATGTATTCGTATCCCATTGTACCTGAACAAAGCAGCAGTGATTCAGTGATTTTAGAGCTCCTAAGCTACTATGAGACGTCTACAGCTTGTTAGGGAATCTGCGTCTCTTCACTGCTGGATACAGAAGGAACTATTTGATGAAAGAGCCGAGCGCACTGCTGCAGATTTCAGTCATCACGCACTCTGCAAACTCTTGCAACTTCAACAGATTTTTCTGTAATGTATTACAAATGTGTTGTTGAGAGCAGCGAGTGACTCACTTGTCCAGCAAACATCGCTTTGATGGTGTAGCGCCCAGCACCGGGGGGTGTGTACTTGACAGTGAAGGTGTCATTGGCGTTGGGGATGATGTCAAAGTCGATGTCCTCATCTCTGTCGCTGATGACGTTGGCGTCGCACTTGATTCCCACACTGACATCCCCTGGAAAGGAAAGGGATTATGTGTACTGCATGCAACCTGGCTTGTAGAACTGGAAAAAGTTTCAAAGCTAGGACAGGCAGTCATAGACTGAGCAGCAGGCAGAGTAAACTCCAACATCTTAAGTGTTTAGTTCTGGGTAGAAAGAGAGAAAAGCTTTGGGGGAACTTGCACATCTGAGCTGAAGAAAATGCTGCAAGAAAATGTTTGCTTGTACAAAGCAATCTTGTTTTGTGGGAAGGCTGCCAGTCCAATGTACCCTTGAGCATAGTACCTGAAATGCTTCAGTAAATATCCATCTGTATGAATGGATAATACATAAAACTATGCAAGCGGCTCTGGACAAAGGCATCTGGAAAGCCACTGTGTTATTATGATTATGATTTTACCTCAACAACAATTTTCAAACTATGGGACGCTTGGGTACATGCAAATCCCCACTTTCATGCAATGCCAGTGTTTCACTGACTGAGGAGATGGGGGAGAGAACGCTGAGAACCCTGCCAGTTTGCCTTACCCTCCCCAGCGTCGGTGCAGTCCACAGTGAAGTGTGTGGGTTCATTGGCCTTTAGCCCTGTCCTTTCCACACCTGGGCCAAACACCTTCACCTTGTGGGGGTGACTTCCTTTCCCAATGTTCACCTGGAATGAGAGTCGTCCACCGTGAGCAAGGAGCTGAGCAGAACACAGAGAGGTGTCAGTCCAGCCTTTTACATCCTACACACAGGTATCTTTCCCCAGCCTTCCGGTCATTCGTTCAAAAATTATGATCATACTTGTGCTATTATTTCACTTTTGAGAAGTGCATAAGCTAGCATCATAAAGGTTGAGTGTACAGTAATTTGGTCACAAATTGACCCCCAGCATAAATAATACAAAATCAAGCGCTGTTACAAATCTACAGTGAGATTTATTTGAACGTGAGGAACATTGTTTGCTCATCTGAATTTGCTTTAATGCCATCAAACCACCACCCAAAGCCAGGCCTAAAGAACAAAGAGCAGTCTTTGAAATGCATGGCTGGTGGTCTGTTGTTGCAGTCCGGTCACCCATGTAGAGCAGGTCGTATTGTTGAGGATTCTGGGAGACCAAATGGTGGTCGGCAATCCACAATCCCTCCAGACCGCAGATGATGTCACTCTTGTGAAATGAAGGCCTCTTTGGTGGTTTAGGTTCGCAGCACAATCCGTCTGTCTTTCAGTCTGATGTAAACAGTGATTCTGTCTCTCTAGCACTGGTAACAAAACTTCTCCAAGATGAAAGCACAGTCCACCGAAAAAAATGAGTGCTTCATTCAGCCAAGTAAGGAAGAATGTTTCAATAAGAAAAAGTTTCTTCATGAAGATTTACCTTTGTCTGGACAATTGAAATGGATTTTTTGGACCACTAAAACTAAACATGCCTGTTTGTTACGGCTCCCTGAAGGAGCATTGAAACCTGGCCAAAACATTATCCTGGCTGCTGCTTTCACTAAGGGATTTTCACCAAAAAAACAGTACGTTTCATAACCTTGAACTGAAATGATATTTGTATTGCAGGTACATTAATCACTGAAATCACATCAATGTAAAAAAAATTCAAGTACATCATCACCCTCCAGTTAACACAGAATAATCCAGGTGAAACATCATCACATTCTTTCTGCATCCCAAAATGTTAGTGCACACAATCTCAAGCACTCTCTTGCTAATAAAAAAAAATCACAGTGATCAAATGAATCCATTTAAATAAAATGAAAAATATGTTTCACCTTGATTAGTACATAAATATAATCTTGCAAAAAAAGAAATCCGATCAATTCTTTCATCTTCCTGGAAAGAAAACTATAACAGTCAGAGTGTTAACTTCCATTTCTCTTATACAATAGCTCATGTTACTCCTGATATAAAAAGGTAAATGAAATACCATGCAAATCAGCTACCTTCATATTTAGTAATATCTAATAAATCTGAGAGCCCCTTGTTCACTGGCATTAAAGTAAACCACCATTTTACTGTGCAAAGACAACACGCCGCTCCTCAGTAAAGGTAGTGATCACAATGAGAGGTCGTGACCTTGGGCTGACCTTTGACCCCTGCGCTGGGCTTACCCTGAAGGGGCTGTTGGGCACGTTGACGCCTCCCCAGGCCACAGCCACAGTGTGTTTGACTGGAGTGGTGGGGGTGTAGGAGCAAGCGTAGGTGCCGTCCCCCTTGTTCTTCACCTTCACGTCAATGGGGACTCCTTCAGCAGTCTGTGGGGAAACAGACAGGCTGCATGGGAAAGCCATTGCACGGACACAGAACACAACAGGACCTATGGCTAACACAAACAACGCTTTTCCCAAATCCTAAAGGTTGCCCTCTGGAATATGGGCTTCAGAGCAAATAAATTTGTCTTTACTATTTTTAGAGTTTTTTTAAGCCTGTGATTAGATTCAATTTCTGCTTAGTGCTGCCCACAACTTTCCACTCAGCGGTTTCTCTCTCTCCCTCCATTTCTGCTTAGTTGCTCTCTGCCTCTGGAGGGATTGTGTGCAGCTGATGGTTTCCTATAGCAAAGGTAGCTATGGGGTTCTCACCTGCGCAAAGATTTTCATGGGTGCTTTTCCACCTTCTTTAGCATCCACAGTGAACTCTGCAGGCTTGTTAACAATGCAGCCTGTCTTCTCCAGGCCTGGCCCATAGGCTTCAACCTGAAAAATAAATCAAGACTTACACACATAGCTCCCCATAAGAGGCAACAGATGGTAAACAGTTGCCATAAAAACAACCATTAGGTCCCATAAAATGGCAATTGTATTCGTGCACATCAATTTGGCCTGTTCTCCATAAACTACCATAAACCTCCCCACATGACTACTGCGAGATTAAAGAGTGCTTTAGAACATACCTTGTTGGGGCTGCAGGTATTGTTGTCAGGGACGATGTATGCCATGAAGGGACTGTCCTCGATGTCTTCGTCATCACACATGACGTGCACGGCGTACTCGCCAGGTTCTGTGGGCCAGTACTTCACGTCACATGAGCCGTCGTTCTGGTCCTCACACTCGATCTTCGCCTGAGACGGGCCCTCGATCGCAAAGCCTGCAGGACAGCAAAGCATATAAACGAATAAGTCAAATAAGTTGTCATTGAGCGGTTGCTCTTATTCAGAGTGACTTACGTAGATTACAGTTACATGTTATCCATTTATAGAGCTAAATATTTACGGAGGCAATTCTGGGTTAAGTACCTTGCCCAAGGGTACACTGCAGCCCAAGGATACTGAGAAAAATATAGTCCTTGCGTGACTTTAATTTAAGTAAATGCTCCACATAGTAATTTTATTTTATTCTCACTGCAGGCATCTGAGGGGATTCAGTACTCACAACACACATAACTTATACACCCTTTTCTTTACAGAGGTTGTGACCTCTTTTTTAAAACGCATAGAATAAATGCGGCAATATTTGAGACCCTTTCCCAAGTCCAAACGTACCCAGGACTCCGACATCGGTGCCCACAGACTCCACCACAAAATCAGCCGACTTGCCCACCATGCCCCCCTCCAGACCAGGGCCATACGCTCGGATCTTCTGAGGCCCAGCCTCCGGGCTCACCTGGACTTCAAACGGACTGAACAGGAGAGCAGAGTCATGCTTCATCAAACCTGTGGCTGCAAAGCACAGCTCCGCATTCAACACAGTGAAAAAAACTTATTCCTAATGCAACACATAAGTAATGACATCATCATCATGATCCATCGTGACACCCTTTTAACAAACCAGACCTGTTCTCACAGCACTGAACACTGTTGTATTGTATGCATGGTGGGGGGAAAAAAAAAACAATGTAACGCTAAAAATAAATAAATAAAAACCCTTGCGCTGGAAACCTGTAGAGCACGATAAACTGGCACAGTGTCTGAGAGAAGCAGGGCTCCTTAAGGAACAGGCTTGGATTGTGCTAATGTGGCCCGCAGTCTCTGTGAGGTATTTTAGCGTGTCCTTGTGGCATGGCAGTTAAATTCACAGACGCTGAGCTGTGAGGGCAGTGATGCATGAGGTCCCCGGGGGCCCTCAGCGTTAGTGTGGGAGCCCCCTCTGCTACTGCGGGTCGAGTGGCCCTGCTCCCAGCACCCGTAATCCAATCCACACCGCTGTAAACGTGCTTTTTTTCCCCCCTGACGAAGATGTGGAAAATACCTTCATGCCTGATAAATGTCAAGAAAGGTTAACTTCACAGCAGCAACAGCGATTTTAAATCTATCCTCTGCTGTTAGGAATAAAACAGTATCACACGGTAAATGTAAGCAGATTTCCGCGCGCCATAAAATGACTCAATTTCCTCACACTAAATCTAATCTTTCCCCCCCTTCTAAAAACAAAAACAAAACAAAGAAAGCCCATCATTTCCAGCCATGCGCTCCTTGTTAAATTAATCTGTCTGTGTTAAACAGTCCACATTTATCAGGCTTAGCAGCAGCGGTCATGGGAAATATATGGTGGCATAAATGTTTCACACAGAGCTAACACACTTAGTGCCTGTCTGCTTAACTCCCTGAGGCAGCGCCATTCAGAACCCCCTCCGGCTAAGAGTATGAGGTCATTCCCAGCTCTCTTCCTGTTCCCTACCATATCCACACGGATCACGCCTGGCTTCACCTGCATGGCTAAAAGACATCCACGCTGCCCTACCCTGGCTGTGCTTGTATACACAGGGACGAGCAGACCGGTCCTGGCCTGTCTGAGAACACACACTACGCATGTTGCAATACAAAGCATCTCCATTTGTGGGTACAGCAGAACTATGAAATATGCCCAAAAAGCCATTGTTTACAACTACAAACAAAAACTACCTTGATCTAACGGAAAACTCCAGACTGGAAATCAAACATCACATATTCCAGAATTTACAGTATGTGGTTGCAAATGTTCTGTGTCAAAAATGACTAGGGGAGGCATTTGCAATATTTACAGAACGACAGAGCCCCTACATGGAAAGAAAGAAAAAAAAGAATGGAGTGTTTTAGGCAGGAGAAAGAACAGTTTGAGCACTCACCTCTTGGGAATGTGCTGACCACCCCATGTGATGGCCACCGTGTACTTGCCCGGCATGTGGGGATAATACTCATAGGCATACACCCCATCCAGGGCGTCCTTCTGCTTGATGGGCTCATCCAGGCCCTCTGTCAGGGGGAGAGAGGTGAAACTCAGGTGCCAAACCAACCGTCAAGCCTTGACACAGCAGTCCCCTGCCAATGTCCTGGACAGGTCATTAATCACTCAGTCAGACGCTCTGGCCCGCCATGCTGACACAGAACTTGGCCTACGTCATCCGAGCACCTGGGGCTAGAGTCCCCCACACAGGGCGGCGCTGGGGAAACCCCAACCCACCCAGGGCTCCCGGGCTCCAGATGCAGAGCCAGACCGGCAAGCTCTGGTCCTGCAGGGTCCTGGCCGGGGGAGACGTCTGAGTAATGCTAAATACAGTAGCTAAATATTACTCCTGCGTCTCTGGACTGGCTATTTTTAGAGCTTTAATGTTGTATAAAAAAAAA
This sequence comes from Megalops atlanticus, assembly GCA_019176425.1. NCBI lineage: Eukaryota > Metazoa > Chordata > Actinopteri > Elopiformes > Megalopidae > Megalops > Megalops atlanticus. Next base: position 29,472,299 of record CM032879.1, read on the forward strand.
GGGGCGACTTGGATGGAAAAGTGAGGTGGGAAAGGAATTTGTGAAAACACACATGATAGAGAGGGAGGAGGAAAATGCAAGTTTCTCACAGAGAGCACGTACATACAGACGCGAACATAGTGGACTGGTTACTCACTGGGCCCCTTGGCTGTGACCTTCAGTTCTCCGCTCCCAGCGTTGCGGGTGTCCACCTTGAAGTCAGCCACCTGCCGCACCCTCACGCCCCTCGGCTGCAGCCCTCGGCCACTGGCTCGGCAGGCGTTGGGGTTTGAGGCTGGGGAAAAAACCACGCACAAGGGCTGGTAAGATGGCCGCCACAACATCACACCAAACATCTTCAGCAGAATCCTCAAAGATCAGCAACAGGGCGCCGAGGTCGAAACTGCACTTCCTCTTATCACTACTATTTACTGGTTGAAATCAGTGCAATGTTTTCAGCAATGAAAATAATTCTTCTGTCCAACAGCTCTGGCAGACATGGGTGCATATCAGGGCGTTTCCACTTTCTTTGTGATGCTATACATTTTGCTGAGGAACAGACACTGGGTAGACCCAAACCTCTGACTGCTTTCACAGATTCTGTAAGTGAGATTCCATTTGGGGTGAATAGCAAGTCAGCACTATGCCACACACAAAGTCAAACAGACACTCCTACTCTGTGGCGCCAGTTTACACTGTCAAATATAGACATTAAATAAAAACAGCGAGATAACTGCGGTCAATAAGTTTTCTTCAGTTTAAAAACAGAACAGCCTGTTGCAGAGCAGACACATTTTTGATAAACTGAAGAAACTCGTGATGGTGATCAGACCCAATTCCACTAAGTGCAGTAGACAAGCCGAGGGAGACGCTCCCAAGCCAATATCACATTCAGAGGAATTCCATCAGATATTATGCCAGTTCAGTTCAGCTTTCCTCACTGTTCTGGTTTCCAAGCAGGAGGAATACACAACTCAAGACAAATAAATGATTCTATTAAACTTCTGTCCCTCCATATAAAGTTAAAAATAATAATAAAAAACATTTACTTGCACAATAAAAGAGTCCAGATTTCTCTTATTTTGCTTTAACAGGTCCAACTTTCTACTGTAGAAGAGAGCTGGGGAGTGAGCTAGCCAGGCTTTTAGGCAGAGCTAAACAACCCAGGTACACCACCTTTGTTTTCAAAAGGAATGATGACCATTAAGAATCCATACGCCATTTCCGTTAGGGACTTCTAAATCAGCATCCAGCAGCCTCCTGTGACATAGCATTAGCACTTCAAGCATCCCTATAAACATGACCTAAGGCCCGTTTCAGCCTTGGCTAGGCTTTTATAGAGCAGTTCCAACATCTACACAACAAAATATTGAAACACTTCCAGCTCCATTTAAAACACCAAAGCTGCAGAATAAACGCTGTATGGAAGCATGACAGAAGGGTATAAAAAGACCAAAACACTTACACAGGTAAAATCAACCCCTAGATGCAAACATCCCCAAAAAAAATTCTGTAAAACTTATTAGGCCACTTCTTGAAAGACTCTATGCAAAACATATTGAAGAAGCGATGTTTAACGAAATCAAAATATTGTGGTGATACATTATTAAGTGTATTTCATATCAGACCAGAAAGCTCAAATTAACTTTAAAGTACCCTGTGTCACATCAGTTTAGAACTCTCTGCTATCCTCATCAGCGGAGTCAGAGGACAAAGCCTCTTGAAAGTCTTACATCAAGTCCATCATTAAAAAGGTTGGGTGAGATGAAACAAGTTTTTATGGTGAAAAATTTGTGCCAGTTTGCCTTCAATTAAACAATGGCTGCACTGTTTAGTTTCACCCATAAAAAAATACACAATAAAACAATCTATCACAACAGTAACAAGGCAGCTTTTTTATTTGTGTGAATCGATTAGAGGGGTTTAAAAAATAAAAAAAAAAAGAGCAGCCATAAACGAAGCCGCCCCGCTCACTGCCTGATGTGGAAAACCTGCCTCAGAGAGCAGGAATGTGCCTTTTATGAGGCTTTCATGTCCAGTACCGTCAGAAGCCAGGTCCTTCGCCACAGAGGCTCTCCTCGTGCGACGTTCGTGTCTCGCACAAACACAGAGGCCCGTGCGCCCCATGTGCCGTGCAAGCAAAGGCAGCATGAGCCGGGGCTGCCGAACACTGAGTGGAAACTCTAGAGAATTTTCAGCATTAATCCAAGTTGAACCCCTTGGGGATGGAGGTTTGTAGTAACTCCAGTTTATATGCAACTCTGATATTCATTCAGTGGCTGTTGTCTCAACCCTGGCTCTTTCTTTCTGCACTTCAGAAGTCACAACCAAAATCAAAATGTATGGTAGTATACCTCCCTTGTTTAGTCAGGTTGCACAAGTTAACTTGTGGTAGGGCCTGAATAGTGTTATGCTCACACTCACTGGTCTGGGAGTGTTGTTAGCCAGGTCTGACACTGTTGCTCATTCTACTTGAATGGATACACTTCTGTTCTTCTCGGCTTGAAGTCACTCTGGATAAGAGTGTCTGTTAAATGAATGTAATGTAATGTAAAATCCTAATTTAAAAAAGCACTTCCAGGTCTACAGATGGTGTGTAGTCCTTGTGTAGCTTTAGCATTTCTATACTCCCTTCAGACACTGGAGTGCTGCTGACACGCCCGCGCTCAATGCCAAGTAGCCTCCAATGTGAGAGGACAGTGGAGGGAAAATGCTTTATTAGGACAACACAGCCCCTCACAGAGGACTGGGCCTCAGACCAGACTCAGAACCCAAGTCCACTACATAAATCTGGCACCTCGAAACAGCCACACAGAGCAGAGGAGCATGCTGGCTCCCAGTGGCTGCATTTAAGAGGGATTTAAAAAGGACTGTAAAGGGTTCTGGAGCTCTAGAGAAAACCCTGTTTGATTAACGGCCTTTCTAACTCGACTCTAGGACCAGAGCAGCACGTTTAACAATAAGGCCTTCTGTTTCCTTGCTGTGAAACTGCTGGCTTTACTCAGCGGTAACACAACCCTGCTTGGTAAAGCTGTGGGAAGGCCTGCGGTAGCTGACAGAACAGCAAGTCATTCACAGTGCTCAGTTTCAGTCTTAGGTGGCCGGTTTCCCATTATGAGGCTGGGGGTGGAGAGAGGAGGCGCTTACCTGGGGCAATGCTGACACTATAGGGGCTCTTGGGGATGGAGATGCCCCCGAAGGTGATGGTGATGGTGTGAGGACCAGCCTGGACGGGTTTGTAGGTGCAACGGAACACACTGTCTCCCTTATCCTCCATCATGACCTCCACCGTGTTCTTGTTTCCTTGGGGGTCCTTGATAACTGCGGTCACGTCACCCACACCAGCCCCTGTTAGTGGTAGGAGGAAAAAAAGAGCAACCTTCAGCCATGGAATGCTGGTGCTGACACTTCCTGTTTCCTGGAATGTGCTGACTCCAGATTCAAGCCAAATCTGAAGACACTCTCAAAAAAACCTAGCAACATCCTTTAAGGAAGACATAAAATAATGCAAAAATTGAATTGTATTAAAATCAATGGTGTGATATACCGGTTTTTCACTCTTTGGTTCTTGAATTGAAGTGAGCTGGTAAGATAAAGTTAATGGATTGAATTGAGTAGACACACCTGCAGTGTAAATGTCAAAGTAGGTGGGTTTGTTGGCGATGTTGCCCAGGGGCTCCAGACCAGGGCCCTTGGCAGTGACCTTTGTGGGGTCACCCTGGGCTTTGTCCACATTCACCTCAAAAGGGCTCTTTGGAATCTGCTGTCCAGCAAACAGCACCGTCACCTGCAATCACCACACACCATAGGATCGTCAGTCAGCAAGACTGAATCCAGCTCACTAAATCTGTCTAATCTGAATCCACACAGACAATTAAAAATACATGAAAAAGGAAACATGATCTAGCTTTACCAATGCAAAAAATCCTTTAGGTGGTGGACCTAATGCAAACGTTCAGCATTAATGCAGTGGGCACATACACACTTAAAATATCTCTGATGTGACACGACAAGACAGTTTTACAGAGCATACAGTTACACCCTGCTAGTGCTTTAGACACATGGTGATTGTCAGTGTTTTCTTGTTGTCTATAGATCAGGGCTAATTTGGTTCTGATGAACCTATTGTCATGTAAATAAGAGGAGATTTCTGAGGGCACTAGGTGAACTACAGAAAACTGGTGTGTGTGTATGTGTACGTGTGCATGTGTTCACGTATGCACGTATGTGTACATGTGTGTGTGCGCTGATGAGGCTGCAGAAACTCACAGACCACATGTGAAACTCTGACTTTAAATAGAAACATAATACCACAGCTACCTGTTTAGTGTTAAGAGAAGAGAGGCAAACTACCTTGTGAGGGCCCATTACTTTAGGTACATAGGTCACACTGTAGGTCTTTTTGCCTTCATTTGGAACAGCTTTCACCTGTGAACCAGATGAGATATAAAAATAGCTTGAACAGCCTTCAAAACCTTTTATGCCTTATAAGCAATTCATTGAACAATACATGCAAATCCACCTTTCCAAAATGGTAACAATTATCATGTATGAAGTTGACTCCCTTTGAAATTCCTCTCTTAGACCTGTCAAGCCACACAAGGAACTATTATATTACACTTGTTTACTTTAGACAAAATCAATGAAATACTTAACCTTGGGGCATAAAAAAGGCAGTCTACCTTCTGTTCTTGTTCCATTTTAGGTGCTGGTAACTGCAGTGGCCTTATTGTGTCTTAACGAGCCCTTGTGGCGCCCTCTAAATGTCAATGCTGACAGCCACCCACCTCCTCTCTGGTGCCCTCAGGGTCCTCGACGTACACGGTCACCTGACCCTGGCCGGCGCTGAAGGCGTCGACGGTGAACACCGCGGGCCGCAGCACCCTGTTCCCAACGGGTTCGATCCCTAAAAGCAGAACATGGGCGTGAGAAACACGAGGGCTGGGGTGTGGCGTTTGTATACCGTGCAGTAACCATGACAGCATAGTGATTCATTATGTTCCATGCGTTCTTCTGAATATAAAATTATTTGCGGTTTCTTGTTCGAAAAAGGAACAAAAAAGTACTAAGCATCAGTCATGTCTGATAGCATGTGGAAGCGGACTGAAAGAGAACAACAATATACATGGCTTCCTCTTCCGAAATAGGAAATGTGAGCATCAGAGTCATGCCTGATAGCATGTGGATGCAGGATGGAAAATGAATCAAGCCGACTTCTCTCGAGTTGGAAAACAACGTGCCCCATTCTGTGATTCCAGCAGCCCTGGCCTTTGCTAATATAACGATACAGATCAGATGAGGACTCTATCCATTGTTGAGGCTGATGATCAGGTACTTCCTCACATTGTGTTCCTGTACCCTTTCAAGAGTTCCCATGGATGGGGGAATGGAAAATCTCCAGTAGGCGACACCACATTTTATGTTGGCCACACATTAGAGGTGTAAGAAACAAAAAAAAAAAAAAACATTCATCAAGGTTTTATTATCTTACACTAAATGTGTATGTATGAGACAGATCAGCCTTTCTTTGCTTCAGGAAACATGAATAAAGAACACACTCCCATGGCAAATCGAGGAACAGAATTCTTCCAGCCATTTTGATTTTCAAGTTAAAAGCTCACATTAGTCAGTGAAATAATGTTGGGTTCTACATCTCAATTTTGGTCAACAGCATTTGCTTCCTACAGACCAAGTGGAGCGTGCAAGGAGGTTCTCCAGACTTCAGGTACCTTTGCTTAGTGGAAAATTAGCATTAATCAAGCACAAATCAGATGCCAATGGGGCACAATGATTATTTTGGCAAGGTGCTGCTTTGGTGTTAATTCCCCCCTTTACTTTTACATGTCAAACAAGAGCGATTCACAAATCAAAAGAATGAGCCTTTGCAGCAGGCTGGACTACTGTCAGCACTTGGGGTGGTCAGCTAGGCCAAATCTCTCACTCAAGTATTTCCTAAAATAACAAAAGCCACAGTGTCTACACAGCACTCCAGTGGGAGAGTCTCTCTGTAATGGTTTGTAGTACAGTCCAAGGCTGTCGTCACAGACGCCACTGAGCATCCCCACACACACACACACACTTTTATTCACTTACACATTTATACACACCACCCATTCACAGGCTGTCTTTCTAATGTCAGGACCAATTGATTAATGAAAAATACTCATTGGTGAAAAAACAAAAGGACTCTCTGGGGCCTACAGATAGTCTTGACTCTCACCACCTCCTCTGATGTAAGCTGAACTCAGGAATTAGACTCCTTTTAAAGAGGATCAACATGTCAGAGGGAAAAGCTAAACAAAAGGTCACTGGGGAAACAAAATCACGGCAAATGCATTGCTGATACGGTAGATTAGATTCATTAGCCATTCAACTTGTTCAGGGGTTTGTTTTGAAACAGTACCCCTTTTTAATATGGGCCACAGTCAAAAGCACATGGTGAGGTAAACCTCACTGTCGTTTGTGGAAATGCTCAGACGGACCTCCATGGCTCCTCTAATCTCTCGTGCGCCACGGTCGATCCATGGCGCTAGCGCTACACTGGAGAACAGCTTTACCGGTCTTTCCTGGCAGTTATTACTGCATAGTTACAATATTAAATTGGTGGGTGGGCACATTCTAAGGCCTCATATCGACTACACAACATACATCGTGATTCCTCAGAGTGTTTATAATGGAAGATTGCACAGCTTAGGACAGACGTGCTTACATCATAAAGAGGCGGGGGCATGCGGAGTGTGTGCTGGGAGGGCGGTGTCCTACCTGGACCGTAGGCCCTGGCTTTCTTGGGGTTGAGTTTGGGCTTGAGAGGTGCCCCGGGTTTCAGTTTGGCTTTGGGGAACTGGGACAGGTATGTCATCACAGACTGCTCGTCCACACTGGGGTCAATGATCTCCTCTGGAGCAATGACCTAAACATACAAAGCATGGGAAAAGGAGTGATGAGTTTGATGCTCATCCAGGGGGTGATGTCACTGGAGAGAGAGAGAGAGAGGGAGAGAGGCCTGCTGCTGCAGGGTTTCATTCGTTGGTTGTCACACAACTCAACGCTGCAGCTTGCTGAAATGGCGCACCGTCAACAGCCATTGTGATGACTACAGTACCAGTCAAAAGTTTGGACACACCTGAATAAAATAATAGGAAACACGCATTCAAAGACTTTTTGATCTAAAGGCTTATGCTTACTTGCTTGAAATTTGTTTCTTAGACAGATGTAAATAGCGAAGTTGATGCCTATGTATGAATTTCTTTCCAAAAACTTTTAATTAAAAAAAATATATATTTTTGCCATTTTGAAAAATCTAAAATATAAAATAGTTTTGATTTGTTTAACATTTTTGGTGACTGCATAATTCCATTTATGTTATTTCATAGTTTTGATGTCTTTACATCACTACTCTAAAATGTAGAAAACAGTAAAAACAACTGAAGAAAAACCCTTCTGTGAGTAGGTGTGTCCGAACATTTGAGTGGTACTGCACATTCCACACACCCTGGAAGGAGGCCTGCTCCTGGGGAGGACAGCCTGGCACGGACAGGTGTGCCTGAGGTGTGGTACCTCTGTTCACATCAACAGCACGTTTGGGAGAGGCACAGCATCCTGTTTGCAGAAAGTGATTTGGGCGTGTAGCATGTTTGATTTGCGCTCAGAATTCATTTTTTAAAAAGCGGCAACCCTCCTGCTAAGCAAACAAAGCAACCATTCTTCACTAATTCATCTGTTCCTACTTTCAAACCTGTCTCACATAGCTGAGGCTGTTCCAGCATTGTTCGTCTGTGTACAGTACTAACAGGGGGGAGACATGCGTAACATGTATTCAGAGTTACAAAAATAAACACATAAAAAAACCACATAATAAATAAAACCATCTTTTGCTGAAGGCTGGTATAAGTCATCTTCCCAGCACAGTACCAATGCTAAAGTGTGGCATTGTGTCTGTGGTTGTACCAGATCCCTGGCTGTAAACATTGCGCTGCAGGATTTCCTGCTCACCTGAGGGATTCCCAGCCAATCATCAGCCAGCTGCATGGCCTCGCTGGCGTTTTCCACAGGCTTCACAGTGTCCCAGGTCTCCCAGTCCGGACACAGGCCTGCAGGCGGACACAATCATCATTAGGCTTACACGGGCGAGGCGTACAGCTGTCCATGACCGACTCTGAAACCCGTCTACCACCTGAACCCTGGGGGTTCAGGCCTGGTCGCCGCCAGCTCACCTGGAGCACAGCTGTCCACCAGGGCGCCCAGGGCCTTGCCATCCCGCCAGTCCTGACTGAAGTTGGTGATGGGCAGGTCTGGCACCTTGTTCTGGATCCACCCCAGGAGCCTCTGCTTGGGCGTCTGCTTCTTGGCGTCCTCGTCGTCCTCGTCCTCCCACACGGGCATGGAGATGGAGTAGTGCAGGATGAGGGTCCACACCAGGCCCAGGATCAGCTTCAGGTTCCCATCCACTATGGCTTTGCTGTCTATGGGACAGGGACACAGTGACAGGAGTTCAGTTTATTCATTAAGTTTATTCAAGTTCACACTGAAAGTAATATTCTGGGTTTTGGGTGTTATGATACAGGCTATTTTCGCAGTAAAACCACTTCAGTTTGTTATTCCATGGCAAGAAATTGGCAAACAAGATGAATATGGCCCAAGTAATGAGGCAATTTATCTGTTTGATATGTGGAGAGGGTAGCTGGTTAGCATGACCTTTTTCAGTGCTAGACTGTACCATGCACTTCAGTCCAAGCTGATATGCAGTGTAGCGTGCTATCCACAACAATCCTGATCACAACCCTAAAGTTCTGACCTTGACTTGTTTCAAACTGAAGGGAGGAATAGATAATGTATGAAAACATTGGGGGTTATTCTATTAGAGACAGAAAAGTTCAGTTATTAAAACATCTCTGCTATTATTTTTGCTGATATTCTGATATGATGAAACATCTTCTCATGTTATGTAATGACCAGGAGCAATGACCGATCAACTAGCACACACATTCATAATACAATATAAACAAATAGATTACAAAACCTCAATATATCATTCTGGGACATATTCCAGCCGTCAGCAATTCCTCACATTCCCAGGACAATAAAATCAATGGGAGCATTCCAGACAGAGCTCTCCGTTTCATGATCCCACTCCCAACATTCCTGCCATCCATGCCAACATCTCCCTCCCAGTGAAGGACGCAGGGCTGGGCTCACAGCTTAGCCCCACCCACTGCCACACCCCCATCCTGTTCAGGAGCCGCAGGGTGTGTGCACCGTCCCGCCCTCTTTGTGTGGCACTATCAGCCATCTCTAGCAAACATCCTGCAACTGAGTGCAAAACAATGAGCCTGCATAGCTGAACTCTGGCCCACAGCACCGGCAGATACAGATGGAGCTGTGTGGCCCGGGCAGGAAAAAGCCCCTGTGCACACGGGGCTGGCAGGAGGGGAAGCATGTGAAAGATCACCAAAGAGGGAAAAACAAGAGTCTGACGCAGGAGAGCACAAACAAGACAGCAGGCCCACTGTGAGTTATGAGCATCCATTCATGATGTAGTATACCATCAACTATCAGGTTTTTCCGATCAAAAAGAAAAATTATGTATGACATACACACACACACACACACACACACACACACACACACACACACACACACACACACACACACACACACACACACACCAGGTTAGTTCCCACAAAGAACACAAGACAGAGAGTCCTTGGACTGGAGAAGGAATGTTCAAGGTCTTAAACCAAGTGCAGATGGGAGGGTGAGATACAACGTTGGCACTCGCTGTCCAGACAGAGCTGGCACACCGAGGCACGCTGAACGAGGCAGTGACCCCTATGTGTAATTTACACATTGCTGTGTGCGCATGGCCCGAGACAGTGGAGACGAGCCCTTTTCGCAACCGTGATGAGCCAGCCAGGAATTCCCTGGCAGGGCCCGAGTGGAGCGGGGCAGAGAGCCGCCGGCTGCCAGACAGTGGTAAGCCTATCCCTCCACCAGTGCGCTGCAGACCTGATTTGTCAGCGCTGGCCACCCTGCAGAGACCCCTCCAGGAGGCTCCTTAATGTCATCTCCACCAGGAGGCAGTGACCCCCCCACCACGTGAGAGCTCCACTCCTCTTTAGTATGCAGCGTTGATCACACAGACTGTCATTAGCCTACAGTCTGGAAGCCAAGGAGTGACCTCCCTCCCAGCATGCACTGAAAACCACATTACATATTTAGATATGGTGAAATAAATTCATGCTACTTCAGTCTTTACTCACACAAATAACTCACATTCTCTCACGCCATCTCATCTGTTAAGTTTGACTGTGGCTGCGGTCTTGGTGTACAGTAGCTTAGGGCACGTCCGCACGCGTGTATATAAACACTTGTGACACAACTACAGCATATTCACCAGCACACTGGAACGATTTCTGTGGATTTTCACAAACACTATTCAGAGCCATTTAGAATTATACAAGCTCTATTCAAACCCTGGTGAAACCACACTCCTCCCTTTCTGCAGTACAGCGCAGCCTTCCTTTCATCCGACATGGAGTGTAGGCAGCAGATTCTGGACATTTCCTGTTGTTTAGGCGCTGCTGCTCAGATTAGCGAGCATTTGGAATACGTTCTCCGACTGTAAAGCGGCTGTGGAATGCAGCTCTTGGCCGGGCAGCTCCTTTGACATTCATAATCTGGATAACCATCCTGAACTGAAACATCTGACTTTAAAACAAACCCCAGATTTAAGGCTTTTATTTTATTTTATTTTTTGAGAAGTCTTTGAAAGGGGCTACTGCCCGTTGTGAGCGATCGGAGAGCGTGTTGTTGTTGGAGTGCGGTGCGCGGGAGTGCCAGTGCGTTAAGACTGAGGGCGTGTGCGCCGTGTGTGTGCGGGCGTGCACCAAAGGAGGCCTTGCCACACTGAGGCTCCGGCGCGGAGCTCCCCAGCCCACCACAAACCTTTGTGAGGAATGAGGTTATCACCATGGCAGCCCTATTGTTCAGCAAGGTCAGCTGAGGAAAGAAACTGAAGGCGAGAGGCGGGTATGAGTGAGTGTGTGTGTGTGTGTGTGTGTGTGTCGGGGGGACCTGACTGTGTCACACAGCGCTGCTAATCCCTATACTGTTGGTGCACTGAACCTGACCAAAACATGCCAGCTCCTCTTTCCCTCCACATTCCCAGGGCAAAGACATACAATGACCACGAAGAGGCACATGAAGTAAACAAGATAGCAGCCACAGATGTAGCTGTAAATGTACACAAGTTGTCCAAATAAATGTCAAAACATATGACATAGTACATTATATTATTGTCATTCAGCCGATGCACTTATCCAGAGCAACTTACACTCTCTACAATTTTTACATGTTATCTATTCATACAGCTGGATATTTACTGAGGCAATTGTGGGTTAAGTACCGTGACCAAGGGTACAACTACTAGCAGTGTTCCTTACCACTAGGCTACACAGCCTGCCATATAATATGGAATATACATCGCACACATACACATACTAGACTAGTGTTTAATCCTGAACTGCACTGGCCATGCTGCGGTCGAGGTGGCAGTGACTGATTTTCATACCATATCTGAAAAACTCAACCCCGCTGAGCCTCGAGGCCAGGGCCTCATTTACAGTAAACTGCACTGGCGCAGACGCCAGGCCGAAACCTGTTCCGAGAGGCGAACGGAGAGGAGAGGTGAAATAATCCGTGACTGTGGCACGCCCTCTGCTTCCTCCTCCGGACACCTCTCTGACAGCCTTCGCCCTGAGCTGCCAGCACAACTGGCTGCGGATCTCACGCCATCATCCACCCATGCTCTGAGGAGGGGCTTCCTCCGGGGCGAGGACCAGAGCCAAGTGGGAATCTCCTTGCCCACGCACCCCCAACAACCCCCAGCACATACACTTCACCCAGACTCCCAGATGGATTACCACAATATGCCCACACTGACCCTCTGTCAGGAAATACGCAGTCTGCGGCTCCAGGTGAAAAGACACAACAGATAAGGAAATGCTCTGTCCATGACACAAGGATAATGATTTGATCACAGCTCCGGGCCCAGGTGGGGCCCCAGGCTACTCAGTACAAATGCAGGGGTGCTTGTGTTATGAATGTACAGTGTTAAAACCCTAATCTGCACTTAGACTGTGCAAATACAGCTAAAAACAAGTCCATATCACACACTAACCAGCAAGGTCTTTTGTTCTGATGTTCATTTACTTTACGGCTATTAACCTTTACAACAGCTAGACAAATTATTGAAAATGAAGGAATGAAAGATTACACACAGAGAAGATTTTTTGCTTAGGTCAGTAATTCCAAATATGACCCCTGATTGGAGATTTATTGGAAGACCATGTTCAATGTGAGAAAGGAGTTTTCAGATGATGCTTAAAGTGTCTAGTAAATGTCTTATGTCACATCATGTATCCTAACACTAATTGTACACAATTAACAAACACAAGTAAATTCTTTGATACACTGAAAGTAATCAGGTCATGACCCGGAAACCACTTCAGTGGTGGAATGGTGGAATGGTTCATGATCTTTTATCGTTATCTATGATCTAATTTATCTAAGGTTTCTGTTGGTTTACAAGAAAGAAAGTGAAATCTAAAGGGTTAGAACAATGAGGAAATGTGGAGAAAGCTCTCACCACTGACAGAACCAAACAAACAAAACCATAAAAAGAGGCAAGTTTAGATAATCCAACAACTGCATTGAACACAGGTCTTCTTTCTGTTAAAATGACCCATTCGGTATAATTGCCAGTGCATAAATCATCATTTACATTAACAGCTCCACATAAAAAATGTATTCATAAAAACTAAACTGACTAAAACACTGAGTTTGCATTGTCCACAGGGCATAATTCTCACAGGCACCTTATTAGAAGAGGCTCATTTGACTATATTGACTATTTGACTCATATGACTAATTAAAAAAGAATTTTGGACCTGACTGGAAATTGGAAATATTTAATACGCTGGTACCATACCAGAACATCTCTGGGGGAGGGGTGCAGAAGGCTTGAAAAACAAAAAGGAAAATCCTCCAAAATATGCACTGTTTACGTCCAGTAAGCCACCCCGTTGCGTCTCTCTCCAAATCCAACATTTTCCCACACCAGTTGAAGCACTGGCATCTGATCAGTATTTTTTTCCCCTCCCCCCAGCCTCTCTTTCATCCTTTAATTTTTCTTTTGTGTAATGTTTGCACTCAAGCATCACAGACCTACAAGAAAACAAACAAAAAAATTCAAAGCTGCTTTTAACTGTAATTCTCAGCGGGAGAAGAAATAAAGAGATACAGAAAAAAATGGCTGTACTGAAGCCAGGATACCGTAAGCTAAGGGAGAAGTGGGCTTCTCTGTCTGCCAGCACTGTGAGAGGACTGACCCCTGATAACACCTCAGACATATCCATTACTTCAAGACAATGGCCTTCAAGCAGAGAACAATAGGAACGAAATGGAAACGGAAACAAAAGCAAGCAACTGCATGTTAGGAGTTCTGGATTAAACACTCCTTTTGTACACCAGACGGCCCATTCAGATTTACGGTGTGTGTGTGTGTGTGTGTGTGTGTGTGTGTGTGTGTGTGTGTGTGTGTGTGTGTGTGTGTAACTCTTCTGATAAATGATTGTCTTATTGTTACCTTCTTCATCCCCCTGCCCACTGCCCCCCTCATCCTTCCTCATGTGATTAAAGCAGGCAGAGAAGGGGAAATCAGGAATACCATCCTGGTGCAAGGCTTTATCTCCCCAGTTTTAGCCTCCACAATAAGAATGAGTAGGGCATTCAGACGACCATGCTACATTAATGTTGCCTAGAGAGGGACTTTCAATGGGAGAAAATTCTCCCTTGGGAGGAGTAATGAGTAACCCCCACAGACAGACTCGTATTAAACTGTTGTCAAGTATTCAAGAGGGTCAAAGAGAGGAATAACAGGAAATTCACCCCAGGGGATGATAAGGGGAGATTTGCATAAAGGTTCACCCCATGTAGACAAGGAACAAAAATTCTGAAATCCACTTGGAAGGAGCCCTGAGACCATGAAAAATGAGAAATCTGATAAATGATGCCCCATGACTTAGATGGGTGGTTGAAAGAGGTGAACTTTTTAAACCTTGAAATGAGTTAAGTTATGAAGGTATGCTCCATTAAGATCTTTGAAGAATGATCCCGAATGGACTTCAGCCAAGTTAACCCCACCTAGCACTTGATACTGGGCACAGGACCAGAGAATACATCTGGAAATGCCTTACAGTAGTAGAGTAAAGTATGAACACTGGAATTGGTGGACACTTATTACAGCAAGCTACCAGAAAAAAAGCACCATATACGCAGGGACCTACAAAAGACAACGACACTGCCACAAAAATTTCACAACAAAGCAATGCAGTGACACATCTGTGTGATTCAGTGCTTCAATGGAGACTAATGTAGGCTTACAGTACTGTGACTATCTTCTCCTTAAATGGCCTTTCTCCCAATGAGAAATCTGACTGAAGCCCACGTCACTGCTCCTCTGTCCAAATTAGTAGATTATCAAGTTTGAACAGACAGGATTCCTCCACAAAACTACAACTCTCTGGCAGAACAGCGTGCCCTTTGATTAATGCATAATTTGAAATAAAATGCAACCACAGGTTCTCATTTCAATCATAACCCATATTCATTTAAAGTATGGCTGAGGAAGGATAATGACGGGGAATTCAGACTCGGTTGTTTATCTGTTTGCGTTGCCATGGAAACCCCAAACTAGACGCCAATGATACTACTACTGTAGAAACCAGAAGGACAGTGGGACACGTTCCATGACAATGATTCTCTTATCTCTGACGGAACTGCTTACTGCATACCAAAACTCTCAGGCCAAGCCCAGGAAGGACCTTAGACTGCACCCAAACAATATAGCGCTCTGTTGCGATGATACTGAAAAGAAAGCAAAACTGGACATATTTGGGGAAAAAAGCCACTTCAGGTTCCTGCTAGAGATAAAGAATGTTTGACTGAGCTTGGAGGCATGTCAGATTACCAGAAACATATGCTTTCAAAAATTAATGTAGAATAAACAACTGGCTGGCTACCGACAAAACAGTCAAGGAAATGGATTGCCTTATGAGTTTGTTTACGTGTCCGAATCATGGCAATTGCGCTCACAAATGAACCCACTGATGGCCATCAATGACGTAATCTCAGACTGCAACTGCAGACCATCCTGTCTGTCTGTAGTGTGACTATGAGCGTGTGACTAACATTAAGATCATAGCGTCCTTTTCCCCGCTGACGACCCCGACAGCCCCCGCTCCTGCTTCAAGGCATACCGACCAAATTCTTGAAGGCAAAGGTAAGCATGACCGAGACACACCTGAGGGCAGAGATGCTATTCTTTTCATCTTTATAAAAGAATGTAAAAGGAAAAAAAAACACCTGTTTCAGTCTGTGAGTCAACACCATTTACTGCATTTCACCTTCAGGCAGTCGATTATATTGACTCCTGTCCTTTGCCACCTGCAGGGCCATCCCCGATACACACCTTTGCACCTGGGCCGTGGGGGGGGGCATGAGCCATCAGTGACACAAACTGTTACGCCACAGGGCAGATGTTGAGCTGCTGAGGGATTAAGCTGCGGAGCACAAACTGCAGACATTTAGGGCTACAGCCTGTCTGACTGACACCGGTTATATGTCACCAAGTCATCTCTGTTCGCAGCCGTGCGTCAAATGTCTGACAATTGACCCCCGAGCTTAAAACCTGCGCGCAACAGGGCTGAAACGAGTTACAAAAACATGGCTTCCCCCATTGAGCACCCCAGCGCTGCTTATCCTAACAGCGTTTAATAACGGGAGCATGCGGACACCCGCTGACTTGCGTTAAAAGTAACAGACACGCTGTCAGGTCTCGAACAGCACATTTGTTTGCTTAACCCACTGACAGTTGGCAAGCGCCAAATTTGATCTGTATATCGCATTGCTGAATCAGCATGACAGCTTTGGGGGAATGGAGACGCTTGGAAACAGTAAAAGTTGAAGAGCCGTGTTTCCAGATAACTACACTGAGGGAGCGGCCTCACATATGGGACCCAGAGGAGGCGTGTGTATGCTTCCTGAGCATGGAGACATTCCAGCTACTCATGGCGGTGCACAGTGGCGACCGGAGACCCCAAAATTAAGGCTGACCCCTACAGGACAACAGCAGAGCGATGCAAAGCCCAACCAAGTCAAGGTACAATCACAGATCAATGCATGGCAATTGTAGCACAGCCTATGGATACAAGCAGAACACTGAGTAGGATATACATGAAGCTTGATTTATGTAAAGTATGAGGCTTTCCAGCAGCAAGAAGTCTGGGTAATATAGCCCTTATGAAGCAACACCTGTAAGACTGGCAACATTTCAAAGGACCGAAAGGCAGAACATTGCATGTAGTGCATAAAAAAAGTCATACACCCCCCCACCTCTTCAGATCTTTGTCAAATGTTTTTAACAATAAAAAGGATGATATATAAAAAAGTATGATTTACAGGTCTGGACTAGCCTTTGGGAGAAGTGCCACGATCATGTGCAATGTGCTTTTGTTTTCTGTCCCAGGAGTGGAGGGCTATGCTTTCTACACTCTCGCGGCTCCAGGGTTTTTTACGAGTGTGTGTGTGCTGAGAAGGCAGGGGGGTGGATTATAAAATAATTTGCAGATACTCCCACGCTACCATTCCAGAAATCTTACTCCATCTCGCAGACTCGAAGTGTGAATTGAGGACAAAGAGGTGAGAAAAACAGCGTGCTGGAAGAGAAGGGCACAGCAACGGAGAACAAAGGAAATGCGTCAAACTACAATAACGTCTGAGAGGAACAAAAAGGTGATCAATACACAAAACCCCATGTGAGAATAATCCCGCTTTTGTTTGCAATCTTACTGCTTCAAAACAAATGTGTTTACCATCAGTTCCCAAGTGCATCTTGGGTATTTCTCTGAAAGTATTTGGGAAGGGTCCAAAAATTTTAATTCTTTGAAAACGTTTGGTTTAATAGCTAAATGCACAGACAATACAGTAGTTAAACGGCAGACTTGCACAAACTTGGCATGTCTACACAAACACCTTTGATGAGTTCATCCTATTTCCAGAGCACAGCCTTAACTGACTTATCTGCCTTGCTCAATAGACCTCTCTCCTCCATACCATGTGGTCAGGAATCAGTGTAAGGCACTCCTAAAGGGATTAAGGGATTTTGTTTGGAGTGATTTGACTGAGTAACAAACAAGCTGCTCAACTTGAAGTGGAATGGTCTGACAATGCAGCAATTACAATCAGCCTACGTAACCGATACCCTCTCTCTTTTGAGGAAATCCCTGAGACAGGTTTAATTTCCTCATGTTCAAAGTTCAAACACTCCTACATGTAAGGATGGCAGTGTTATATTCCCATGTGTGGATCAATGGAGAAATTTTTTCTTCATCTGCTTATGTGGATGCTCTTACATGACTCACCATTACGTGAGATCTATTGAGTGTCACTCAAACAGATCATCTTTTATCCAAGTCTTTAAAAACTCAGCAAACCATGACAATTTTTAATGATGTTAATAACACATCTGCCCCCAACACTCACATACCTCCTTCATTTGTTTGATGTGGGAAGACAAAGCAGTCTAGAAAAACTCTAATGTGTAACATTCTCAGACTCAGAGAATGCCTTTTGTTCTAACAGTGAATACACTGTGAGCCAATGACGAGCCTCCTGTGCTGCTGATGTCAGTGGGTGATGGCTGTGGTCACACTTGTGGCTTGTTAGCAGGATGCGACTCATAACTATGGTCTTTTCCAAGTGTGATACAAAAAGAGCGGTCTCACTACTAATAGGAATACAGTACAGATGCATTTCCCATAATGCATAGTAACAGCCAACAGAGTAAAATGGTCACTTTATTAATCTTCCCTAGTTCAGCTCCTACTGTGATTAATCAAAGCTAATTAAGTGGTGTTTTGGTTTTGATAACACAAATGAGTCACCAGTAAGAATAAATACTTGTCGAAAAATATCTGCCATTGGTCCTCTCTGATCTAAATCAAAAAAAGTCTTAAAATGTAAATGGTACAATGGTAAAGCTATACACAGTCTTACACTAAATGGACAAAATATTCCACGTCTCCATCAATGCTGGAAGTGACATTTAAACTCATGGTTACTGCCCATGTCTCAAATTGTGTGGATGGACTTGGCAGGACATCAATACTCCATGTGAGCTGTGGGGCTCAGCTCTTGTGGCTAGCACCAGCAGTGAACCCACTTATCAATGAGTCTACACGGGGGACAATCACCACACAACATGAGCCACAACAAAACCCTTCCAGGGCTAACTCCTAAGCCGCAAGACAATTCCTCGTACTGTATGTGTGAAAACTTTGCCACGGCGAGGTGCTTCAAGACAGAGGGAAACGTTACGCCACCACCATGCTTCCCCTCCTTCATCACCATGGCAACACCCAGAAAACAGAGGAGCATCTGTTTATGAAAACTCTTCACAGACTTCCATAAATAGGACAGAAACGCACAATGCAGTTGGTCCCATTGAAAAAAACAAAGGCCATTGTTCACAGAGTGACCGTTCACTGGTGCTGCAGTGTAGCCTGTGCAGCGCAGTCCACTGGCGGCCCACAGCAGACTCGGGCGGAGGGCTTGGCCCACTCCCACTCGGAGACCTGAGGGAGCAGAAAACACCTGCCCGCCACCCCAAAAAAAAACTGCACAAGGATCCCCCTGAACAGCACGTTATTGATCCAGCCCCGGGTTTTTGCTTTCCTGAGAGTTCTCATTACCTCATCACTGATGTCATAACACAACAGCTGGTGGAAATAATCTGCAAATTATATTCATTACTGAAAAGTACTTCTGTCATCTTGACAAGATGT
The DNA here is from genome assembly GCA_019176425.1 of Megalops atlanticus. Lineage (NCBI taxonomy): Eukaryota > Metazoa > Chordata > Actinopteri > Elopiformes > Megalopidae > Megalops > Megalops atlanticus. Next base: position 29,491,180 of record CM032879.1, read on the forward strand.
GTTCTCTGTGAACCTACGCAGGCGGCAGACAACCCCACAGCAGAGGAAAAGGATCCTTGTCCAAGTTCATTTGAATTTGGGCAGCATGCACTGGGGAGAGGGCAAATGGAGCTTAAGGTTGCCGTGCTACAGCCTATGTGTTAATTTGATTAAACTTCAGATGGTTTTAGTTGTTTTAAACACCTGCCTTATCTGCCAGCTGTTTCTGAAACTAATCAAGTAGAATGCAATTGGCATTCAAATAAAACATTATGCTATTATGACCATCAACTTGTGTTTCATATCCATGAAAATTATTTTTTTGCAAGGCATGCTTTTAATTTTTTACTGTTGACATGCAAAAGAAACAAGCATGAAACAGGATCTTGCTTGAGAAAGTTTCTCTGCCATTGTTGTGAAGACAGACTTGTACACACTGTTTTACACTGGCTTTTGTTCTTTGTGTGCAGAGCCTGTTTTTTGGGTAAATCATCTGCTGGATGTCCCGCTCTTTTTCCACGGCAGGGAACCTCACTGGGGGGTGAGGTAAACTCCGACTGCACACTTAATGTTACATAAACAATGCCCAGAACAGCAGGATATTTCAATATTTCTGCCTTGGAGTCGGAGGATCAAGAGGGAATTCACCGCTCTGAAAGGTCTAAGAGATGGAGCTTAAACAGAAAGCAGTAAGTGTACATACATGCGTTGTGTTTGTCTGATGATTGTGATGTATGTATGTATGCACATGAGTGTGTCTGTGGTGTGTGATGTACTGTATGTATAGGTGTGTATGTTTTTATACAATGTTCGCGTGATACATGTGTGTATGGGTTGGAGTAGGGGGCTGTTAGGGTGTAGTAGGGAATGTTGTTGGGTCTCACTCTCTAACAGGGCCGCTTTGCCCTCGCTGTCCCACTGCCTCTTAAAGCCAGCTCCACACTCATTACATCACCGCTGGCTGTCTGTCTGGGACACACAGCCCCTTACCTAGCTGACTGAATTCCAACTGCATGAGATCACCATCTCCTCTCTCCGGGGGAGCCAATGAGAGAGGCCGCAGGAACAAAGAGCCTCACCCTCCAACCCCATTAAGAGTCCAGTCAGGTCACCTCACGCCCTCTGCAATGAGGGCCCATTCTGACAAACTGCTGTAGCTTTCAGCACGCACTGCGCTGTTCACTCTCTGCCCCGACCGCTACGACACGCTCACAACACAAACATTAGCGGCACGACAACACCATTGTTAATAATCCACTGAAAGCGACCATACTGTGACCGTGAACCTAACGAGGAATTGGTGTACCAAGAAAGAGCGGAGAAGGGAGGGCAAAACACTTCCATTAAAGGAAAACTATAAAAGCCAACGGTGGGCACATGCATCCTATTAAAGCACACATTAAATGAATAATCCCAAAAAGACAAACACTAACAGAGCTCTCAGGCACTGGGACCCTCCCACCCTCTTCCTCTCTCCATGATTTACTTCCTTTATGACAAAGGTACTTAATATAAGCCGCCTGTTTTAATAAAAGTGCAACCCCAGAAAAAAAAAAAACAGTAAAAAGGAAAGTATGGGCTTTGTGGGGGACGTCCTCTTCCAGATGCTGGTGGAGATGGACTCACTCCCTTGCTGCATCTCTGGGGGACTCTGGCAGATTAGTTTAAAGCGGACAGACTTGAAACGGTTGGCAAGTACACAAGGCAGCCCCCACAAACACCACCCCCACCCCCTCCCAACCCCCCAACCCCCTTCTTCCCATACACACCCTCTTTAGCCCCCTCTCTCCCAGTGGGCACTAATAGCGGGACCACACCACCAGGGCAGATTACATGCCATTAGCCTGGTTCTGGTTTGCATAGATCTGCACTCGGGACAGGGGAGGAAACAGACCGGCTGTAGCAAGGGGCCCTGATCTTACAATAAGAATCTCTGTTGAAAGTGGTAATTGCTCCTATTAAAAACAATTACCTCTAATGCATTTCCTTCAAATTGCAGTCTTGTTTGCATCATTAAATGTTTCAGTTTTGAAGAAAGGAAAAATAGCCAGAAGACCGGGGTTCTCTGGTCAGCATGGCGTGGCTGAAGTGTACAAGTGCTTATGCACACATGCAGTAGACACAGCCTGAAAATGCACTCTCTTATGCAGCACTTAAGGAAAAAGTAAGCAGAGTGTAGTTCATTTACGGTACATGATAGCCAAATAAACAGTGCACAGCTACAGTACAATCTGAATGGCTGTAAAAATCTCCACCGCACTTGACTTTATAGAGCATACTAAGAATCCAAACTCTTGAGCCAGGGTTGGGCCCTGCCCATTCTGGCTCAAATGCAAACGTCACACCACCTCTCTCCCTGCATGTCATGACCCTGCATACTAATGCAAACAATTTCTTTCATCTCTGCTGGAGTGCACCAGACCCCCCCTCCACCCCCAAAAACTCCGTCTTGATCTCGATTCCTGTTTATTAAAGCATCCAGTTATTCCACAGTGATGACTTCACTCCCTTCTGAGTTTCTGAGCATAAAGATGTTCCCATTTACCCAGTGGGAGATCAGAATGCGTTTTGTGTGGCTGAAGAAATGAATGTCAATTACAACGGTTGCACAAAAGAAGTCAGAGATTGAGGATTAAAATGGATGCATGAAGGGGAAAAAAAAGAGGAAAAATAAAGGGAAATGGGTTGGTAAGCCTCAGAAAGCATTAACATGGCCCTCTGTTGTGGGGACAGCAAAGTCATTTTGAGGCCTCCACCAGGAAATGACACGGGGCAAGGATCTTAAGTTAGCTTGTCGTGTCACACCCGCTGCCCCGCTCTCTAATGCCGCTCATGGCACTCTCTTGACAGTAGCTCAGGACCAGGGACACCCAGAGGAGCTGGGTTTGGCTCCGGCCACTGGGGGGCTGGAAGTAATCTGCGCCGACTCTGGTTTGGTGGAAACCCTTTGGCTGCTGCATTCGCTCTCCCACCGGCTCCCCCGTCTCTCTCGGTGTGCGTGACTCACGTTTTCCGTGTACTTCTCCATCATGCCAGTCTCAAGCTGTCCACACATGAGCTGCACACAGAGGCGGAGGGGGGGGGGGCTGCCGAACAGAGCCAGGCGAACAGGCCACAGTAAACATTTACTACACAATAATGTAGTCGTTTATCTTTCCGTAGGAGGTAATTCATCATAAACGATGCATGTACAACATGCTTCCAGAAATAATGCTAAAATGCTTCATCCAGTGTGCTCACCTCGATGAACAGTTTGCTATCTATCTTCAGCAGACGCTGCTAATAAGTTTTTTTAACTCATGGCAGCAGATCCAGAAAAGGAGCTAAACCATATTTCTCAATTTACATTTGAATTTAGGGTGACGTTATCCCCACGACGACGACTGACATCGCCTTGGTTTATGGCGACGAAAGCATCTGGGAACGTCCTCAGCGCTTTACGAGCCTCACTCAGTGGATTTTAATTGGGCGCCTCTGGATGGCTCATGCAGGACACCGGTTTTTACAAGGAGGCCATTAGAGAGAGATCTCTGCGCAGCAGATCTGTTTCAGCTTTACGCACTTGTGCTGTGCACGTAATTGTGCAAGCGCTTCCCACCACCGACCTCAGATGATGCAGCTACACAGACTGCACTGCAGGGTGAGGGGAAAAAAAAAAACTTTTGTTTTGTATCCCGTTGCCATCGGATGCCACGCTCTGCAAGAGGTAGCTGAGTGAGGTAGTGCATAACCGGAGGTGAGAGCGAGGCAAGGGGTAAACACTTAATCAGTACCACAAGAGCCAACAGGAGCTGCAAGGGCCTTTAATCTCCCCGATTAGAGCTCCATATGGGATGAGAGACAGGCCGTCATTCCTCTCCCATTGCGTTATGTTGCGTTACGCTGTGTTTTTGGCCATTGTAAGAGTCAGCGCTTGTTGTGCAGAAATCATGCCCTGTCCTGCCAAAAACACAAAGCAACTCTCATGGCTAAAACAACCTGGGAGGGCAACCCTATTATTTTATCATCGTCACCGGGACTGGAAAACAAGTCCCTGTCCTCCCTGTGTGCCTGGCCAACATGACACTGACTATTTTGTTGACAACAGAAAACGATGTCTCCAAAAATACATGGTCTTGTTATGTTAATGGCTATACCTGGGCCCTGCATTAGGAACGGAGCCCAGAGCTTGTACTCTGGCTTCAGTCTGACCGGCTAGCTGATGTGCGACAGGTCCCAGATTAATAATACGTCTCAAGCAGTGAAAAATGCCTGCGCAGAGAGGCAAACGTGGAAGCCAGAACATGAGTACTGAGCCATTCCAGCAAGTCTCTTATTACACTGACAATTTATCGTGATCCTACGACTCCAGCAGCGCAATTCATAAAAGCCTCTGCATCTACCATCACATCACATCACAGCCAACACACATCTGTTTTAGATCTATGCAGATGTCCACACGGTGGACTATGCCCAATTATCATATCATTCTGTTTGTTAGTGGAATTGCCCAATGAATCGGCTGGCGAGCTGATTTCATTTCAGTTTTTCCCCTCTGTTAAACAGCATCCTCAGAGGTTTAGTTCAGACCAAATGGCAGCGGTGGCAGCCATGGAAATTGCAAGACTTTAAAGTCTACCAAAAAGAAATGAGTCATCACACTTGCGCAAGAGTAAATATAATATTGCAGGTCTCATACACTACCTCCGGAGTCATTTTAGGAGGAGTTCTTTTCAAATCTGACATTCAATCGTTTCATTCTCTTTACTACAGCAACAACAAAATCTTAATTTGCATTAAAACATGGAAAGCATATCCAAATGATGATGCAAAATCCACACCGAGGGTGCCAGTGTTGAGAGACCCTTTGAGCATCTTTCATGTAATTATGGATATTTCTAATGTCTGGCCTGCTCTGAAATTATTTTAAAAAAAAAACTGCCTCTGCTTCCGGTCAGACCAGCGGGTGTCAGGTTACATAGTCTTACACAGAGGAGCTCTGTGTCCAGGACGTAAGGAGTAATCTCAGACGTCTCCTTTGTGGTAGCAGGAAGACGAGCACAATAGACAGGAGCAGCTATAGTACAGCACAGCTGTCGGCTCCACCAGTGAGAAATCGATCGCAAGCAAAGTCCTCCTCTGCAAACATGCTTACTGCCATTCCTCATTTTCCACAAGAGGGTTTTCGTCTCTGAAGATTTTACAGTGAGGCACTGCAACAGCAAGCCGCTTTAAACCAGTAGAAGAGAACAAAGCGATTCCACGGTGCAGAATTAAAAAAAAAAAAAAAAAAGAATATGGTGAAAAGGGGGCATCACGATGATCACACAGGCGATAATCTAACCACTGGTAAAGGCAGAATCGAAACACATCTGTGCTCACGTGGGGCTTTTCTGAAATGGTGACATAACCACAGTCTGCCTTCAGCCTTACATGACTCACAACTGCAAACCATTTCTCTGTTTGTTTGGTTCTCTCTTTTGTTTTGTGCCAGTTGTTAAGAAGAACTTCCATTTAAATAAAGCATGGATGGCAACTTCCTCTAATATACTGACATATTTGGAGTTACTGTATAAGTAGGCATAGCTTACAAGTCATAATTCAATATGGCAGTATTAAATGCCTAGAAAGTTGCTATAAATAATGCATAAAACGGTAAAACTAAACATATTATAGAGGCTTCCACTCAGTCAGTCATGTTATTGTCCCTCACATTTTAAGTTGCAGAAGTCACTTTTAGATGGAGTCTGAAAATATTGGAGTTGAACTGAAGTTGATTCAACGTGAGTTATGATACACGATTCATAAAATACTAGATTAGAACAAACTCTTTATATTTTGTCAGGTAAAAATAGTATTTTAAAGAGTTTATTATTAAGTCATAGCATTAAAATTATGCTATGAAAAATATTGAGATGACACTGTTTAAAAGGGTTGAACCAAGTTCCCAAAAATCCCACAAGTAGAGGACTGAAAATGTGCTGATCATCTATTCACTGCAGTGCCTTCCTATTATGCATAAAACAGAGCTTTGAAGTTTTACACTCTTAAACTTCATAATTCATATAGGCAGACCACAGCCAAAACAAATAACACAGTAGGCAAGAAATCAGTATGTCACCTCTTACAAATCTTCTGAGTTACAGTACTGTGACAGATAAAGTTGAAATGTACACACAGCAGCAGAGAGACGATAACCACATGATTTCATGTGCCTAGAAAGATCATATTTCTAAAGCTCTCTTTGTTTTCTCTTCATTCTAGATCATAAAACATCTCTGTGGTCATTCTGACTGATGTGTTGAAGCTAAGTCATTAATGGCCACCCTGGTACCTTAAAATTGCATTAGAGGACATAATTCCTCTAAGTGCTGCAATGTTGACTTCACCAATCTGGCAAGGCCCAAACCCTTTACAAGAATTTGTTATATTTTCTTCATTGACATATTCGCTCCTCAGATGTTCTTTTACAGGTCCCTGGTGAGAGTGCCTGTCTGCACTCTTTTTTTATAGTCTATGGTTTTCTCTTGATCTTACCCACGCAGTTGCTGAAAATTTACCAGCGGCCTGCCCCAGGGTGACCTTTGACCTGCCGGATCCACAGGAGATACAGAGCTGGACTCTGTCCAGGTGGCTGGACGAACACGCACACACACATAGAGCACATGCACATACGGTACACTGATGTGTTTTATCTTGTGGACTATCATTTACTCAACCATGTGCTCTCTGCAGTGTTCCAGTCCTAAACACAATAACTAACTGCTCTCTTTCTTGAAGAGAAATATTGCAGAAGACACTACACCAGCTGAAGTACAGTAATAAAGTACTGTAACATGCTGGCTGGGAACGGCAAATGAAACGCACAGAGCATGACTACTACTGCACATACAGGAGGGTTAATCAAATTGAGCTTTTACAGACTCTTGGTTGGAGAGGGTAAAACAGTAAATCTAATGTTATTTGGCGCTTGTACAGAAGGGAAGCAGAAAACCTGACTGGCTGTGTTGCCTGTGGTTGAAGCATCAACCCAGTGAATGTGGTGCGTGTGGCCATCAGACATGCTGCAGTAAAAGCTGAGCACAAGAGGGGACCACATCCTGCTTGTTCATCAGAAAAGGCCTAGCTCAGGACGTGACGGTGGCTCAATAAGGGGAACTTCCTGGGCGGATGCCTCTCGGAAGAAAGCTGGCATTTTGCCAGCAGCCGAACTAAGGTCAACCTGGCATTCAAAAAAACCCCACACAGACGTTGTTTATCCACGTCTCCATGCCGACGTTTCCTGTACTGACCGTGAAACGCATTTAAAGCTACCCCCCGCCCTCCTCTTCAGCCCCACCCACCCATGTTCAAATGACGAATCAAATTCACCCTACCTACCTTCCATACCTTATGAGGTACAAAACACAAAACATGAGAGGAATGACACACAGCCTGTTAACACACGCGCAGCGCGCTCAGAGGGTAATGGCCGACTGTCAGGGCAGGGAGGCTGTGTGTGGCTGCGTGGGGACCTGTCAGAACAGGGGAAAGTGAGAAGGGGCAGTGAGGTGCTTGGTTTTCTTAGGCACACTCTCGCTCCCTCGCCCGGGCTTTCCAGAGCTCTGAAACGTAGCGTGACCACGAATATTATTTTTGAGAGGCAGCACTATAGCAACCGTTAAATGTTTGGTTACGACGGAGGAGCTCCAGTGCACGGTACCATCTCCCTCCTGGACAGCCCATTCTCTCCACAGAGCGCAGAGCAGGTGCACAAACAGGCAGGGTTTGGTCTTGCACAACGGCTGGCTCATGCAGCAGTGTGTGTGTGTGTGTGTGTGTGTGTGTGTGTCGCAAGTCCTGAGAGACTCGCAAGTCCTGAGAGACACACCTGCTTTTGTTTGGCTTGTAGCATGCACTCGGAACAGAACACTGCAACAGAGTTCGCATGTGCGGTCTCCCAGCTGGCACTCCGACTCATCAAGAACAGGTGACCATCTTTGAAAGCAAGCGTCATGGCAACCACAGCGGGCGAGCGCGGGGATGTCAGTATCGATGAACTTCCATCCAGGGGCTTGAGAACAGACAGCGCAAGCCACACGCTCGCAGAGGGACCGATGACCGAGCGAGGACCGGGGCGCTGCCAGCACCCTGGCCGAACAGCAGCACGGGTCAGGTGCATCTGCTGTGCGGCGGCACAGTGAGAGGGGACATCTGCTCACCTTAACAATGACCTTAATGTGGTTGCCTGGCTGTGATGCAAAATTATTACAGGTCTCTGACAAGTTCACACAGGAATTTCCACACACTCTTAGACACCCCCCCCGTCCCAGTGAGAGAGGGCTTCCTTCCTCCTCCCCTCCCTTGCACAGACCTTCCTGTGATCCCGGCGAACGAGACCCGGTCAGGTGTGGCCGCTCTTGTTTAGAGTCTGGCTGCTCACACACAATGGGCATGAGGGACTATACATCAGTCTGGGTCAGCAGTAATTTAAGTGCTGTATCTTAAATGATGACCGGTAACAAAGCAAGAACAGCAGTTAATTGCTCAAGTTGGAGATTTATCATAACTAGAAAAAAAACAGCACTGATAGTCACCCTAACATAACTATCAATTCTTCCTTAAATGTTTTCAAACTCTGAGAACAATGACCATGGCAGGACACTGACAGCATAGCAATTACTCAGGCTACATCTGGATGAATGGGTGGTTTATAAAAGAGTTTAATTGCAGCTTGCTGCATAAAATCAGACATCACACCAACAAACATAAGCTATTACACCGTCGATGAAACCTTGCGGGGGGGTGGTGGGGGGGTTTGAGGCCGGGGAGGGGGCATGGGGAGGAAAGACAGGGCTGCCGTTTGATGCTGCCTGGTCGGGGGTTCTCCTGATGAGAATGCCAGAGCTTTCTGGTTCCTGTGACGGATGGGGCCTTTCCATTTCAGAGCGGGGTCCCCCGGAGGAAGGAGACAGCCAGGGGAGAGACGCAGCCTTCCTGAAAGCAGAGCCCGTCTACCCTGTACAGGAGCCACACTCGACTGTGGAAATTTGGGAGGAAGGCTCATTTCAGCCCCCTGTTACACGGCTGTAGCGTTGCCCTTCCTGGCATGCAAGATGTGCACTGTAGAGCGTTACGGTATGATTTGCCGTGACCGCTGGCAAATGTGCAGGTACACAAAGGACTCTGCGTTCTGCAAAAGCCTATATTTTGCGTTCTGGCCTTGAAAGGAGAGCCTGCAGAGTTACAACACAATGAGTTACCATGGATGTAGGAGGGTGGGTGTGGCCTTTTCCAAAGTCGAACATCCCACCGAAAGCAGAGAAAGTTTCACTGTAACAGGACACTAGATGTCTTGGACACACCTTCAGTGCATCAGAGTAACTTTGTTCCATGGGCTTTGTTCACTCTGTGGCTAGAGGCTATAATCTGAAGAGTGAATTCCAACTCTCGATGCAAACCAATGTATGTTTTTTCCCCCCTTAGGTTCATTAGCTTCCCTTCCCTGGTGAACAGAATGCCATTTCTGAAATCCATGTGCACATACCCTGCAAACCTGGTATACTATGTCACTGACATACATTTATAGCTCTGATCAACAAAATACTATACTAGCTAGTTCCTTCAGGACACCCTGTATCACAGGTGTTTTTTAAAAAGCTGTCATATTCCCAAATCCTTAATGCCTCCACTCACAAGTACATTGGTTATTGTATGGGAATCAAAATTCATTTTCTACTTTCTCTCTTGCACCATCATCCTTACCTAATCATTCTTGTTCACACCCACATACTGTGCTGCAACTGCAAGCTGATAAAATCTTTTTAGTGAGCAGCACTTAGCTGCTCAAATGACAGGTTTTTTTTGTGGGCAAGGAACAATTCCACCTCTGTGATCCATCATGTAGAGAATACTGCTGCCACACTGTCACTTTTCTTTGGAGGAGGAAAGACCAAAGTCTTAGGGGGAAGGCAACTATACACCCTGTTCTCAAACTAGCAGTGAGTAGGTCCCTGATAAGAACTGTAAGAATACTGCGGGTTCTGTCCCATGTCTGTTTGCGCAATACCTAGCAAGTTGTGTCAAAACCTACAGTTTCTTTTTTTTCAACTATTACATCATCAAATGGCAATGCAGCAAGACGAGGCGTGGTTGGGGCTAACGCCCATAGTTCCTTGAAACGGACTCAGATGTCAAAACAGTAGCACTGGCGTGTTATAAAACAGGATCCGAAAATAAAATCTGAAAATGTGATTCTGAGAGATGGTGGCAATTCACAACTTCGCTTTTCTAAGAAGGAGATAAATCACTTGCCCATACCCAGTTCTGTAGAAAAACCTACCATTCCAGAATTACCCAAGTAAGCAAAGAAATGTTTCTGTACTATACTTACCTTAAGACCCTGCATTCTGGTATTTGGACAATTTTACTTTACCTTAAGTTTTTGCCACTTAAGTAACTTCAAAAGCCATCTGCCTCAGCGCAGTGCAAATAACATATTGGGTGGATTTGATCATGCTACATACAGAGTACACACTGAAAGTCTTTGTATTATAACACATACAGTGACTTGAAAAGGATTTAATGGACCAGGCATAAGAGGCTTCTCATACTGTATAGCCTAGCTGGGAAATGAAGCAAAGTGAAGCCCCGGGGAACCTTGACGTGACTCACTCTTACACTTGCCTCATCTCAAATGCTTCAGTACAAACTGAAGAGCGATGAGGGGAAAGTTAATAATACTTTGACTGTGGATAAGGCAGGCCAGACCGGCGAGTCCAGGGAGAGTGAAGTTAAACATTAATCCAGCCAGTCAGTTCAGCAGGATCGGGCTTGATAATGAGGTGGCAAAGAGCAGCCCGCTGTAACACGGAGAGGGCCGACGGAAACACACGGCGGTTTTCGGCAGAAACGGGAGGAGAGGGCAGGACAGACTGCCCTTTGGAACACAAGAAATGCCCTCGCTGGCTTCGCCGTGTGTGGAAAATCCAGAGGACCGCAGTGGCAGCCGCCACCGAGCCCAGCACATCCCCTCCCTTTTCCCGCCACTATTTGGTTTGCGCTGAGGTGTGGCATCTCGCAGACAGGTGCCGACTGACACGGACCACAATCCCACACTGTTCTTCTGCCCGCGGGTGTCAGAACCAGCTCAGAGGACAGGAAGGGGAGGGGAAAAGGACAACAGAGGATCTCCAGGAACACCTCATCGGCCGAGGGGAGTTTTTTTTCCCCCCACAGAGAAGCCTCTGAAACGCAGGAGGGCCGGGAACACGGCCGAGGAGCAGGACGAGGGAACCTGCGGGAGTACAGCTGCACCTCAGGCAATATGGCAGCACAGGGGAGAGCAGCCAAACGAGAAGGGGCTCAGACGATTAGCACTGCACTGGGATGTTATTGAGAAAACTTTGAAGAAAGGGATTGCGTATTAACTGATGAATCAATGAGCAAAGAAAAAAGTTCATACTTGCGAGGATGCTGGATCGATGTGCACACCAAGCACACCTTGGTGAACGACACCTGGACGGACACAGGTCACCATCGAAAGCTGGAGCAGACGTGTCCACAGCTCCTTACAACCAGCAAATTTGCCAAAAGTCTTGGTGAAAGTCAATGTAGCACTAATGCTTGGGCAGAACCTGGGCCCTGACCCACTTGCTAAATAAGAGTTTCTGATACTAGGCCTGTCTGAGCCAGGCTCCACTTGGAACCACTGGGACGATGTTCGTGTGTAATTCTCCATGACAGCAGACTAAAAATAACACTGCTGCTAGCTTCTCCTCTTTTTAACCAACCGAAATGTAAAGGGTGGGCAACCCAGAATAAAACATGAGAGCAGGAGGGTAACCTGGCATTAGCCCTCTTTGTGTCACCTTTGTGGACTGGCAAAGTGTTTCATAAGACGCAAATGCAGTGCAAAGCCAGATATGATCTAGCGGTGCTTCACAATGCCAAAAAGGATATGGAGGGAGAGAGAGAGAAATATGAGGAGACAACTATATTTTTTAAATGGCTTAGCTTGGCCAAGACCCCTTGAGCTAACTAACCAACTGGAATTTCCCCAGCTCACAAACTGCTGCTCTCTCAATGGCCAGCCAAATATTCATAACTAGGCAGTGATCATAATACAAGAGGCTCAGACTTAATAAGAACTAATGGACTACCTAATTCTGGAGATTGGGGCAGGGGGCATATTTGAATCTACTATGAGAATTACACACACTGGTTCTTCAGTCAAGCTCAAATTTAACACAATGCATCTTTTATATTTTCTTGAGGGATATCAATTTAGTCTAAGACCCTAAGCTCTCACAGATGGTGAGGCAGCCACTTGAAACACACGAGCAGGAGAGGCGCAGCAATTGGTCCCTGTAGTGCAGGACCCGCCCCCACAGTGCACTTTAACCATTCAGAAGGCATTTGGCATGATGTTCAGTAACATTCCCTGTACAATTTCAACTATCAGAATAATCATTCAACATATGGGTCTAACAGGAGCATGGAATGGAATTTTTTTTTATAAATCACTGGTATAGTCAAACACTACAAAGCGAACTAGACAAGGCAAGCACACACTGAGTCAATAGATGGTAAAAGGCTAGTATTTTAAAATATATAAAAGTTGTATTTTCTCCTAATGCCATCCTTTGCTGCCTCAGTGGAACATTTTGCCTACAGCAGCACTGGTGTACCTATGCTTTTGTGTGGTTAGAAGTGCACAGACACGGTAATAAGGCCAGTCATTCTTCACGGGACAGTCACAGATACAGGCATTACTGACTCACCCCATGCTAGGCTCAAACAGAGCCGATAGCTACGAAATCTAGTGAGTAATGGGCGTGGTACACCTCTCGTTCTTTACTAATCAGTGAAGTGAGGAAACCATGATACAATCGGCATTACTGGTGATAATAGCAGGCTTGTACCCATTAAAGGAAATTCTCAGTGCACCTCCAGCCACAGGAACATTTCTGTTTGTCTTAATCTGTAATGCATTTCACCCAGTGAAGCTCAGTCACTATGAGCACTGAAGCTCAGACCGCTACAGACAGCGTTTGGATGTCAGCTCATGTGTGACTAAGTCCCTCGCAAATACACACGGAAAAATCTCAAGCCACTATTTACCAAGTATGAATTTGCAGCATGTCAGCGCCTACCTTCTGAAGTATCCCAAACTAAACATCAACACATTAAAACCGAATATTAAAAATTTAGAAATAAAACGTGCAAACAATCCTTTCCATTTCTACATTTGATCTTTTTAGACAGTGAACTGGATTTATCTTAACGGCCTGCACTCTCTTTTCTGCTTTTTCGTCTGTCTTCAGCTTAACAATGTGTTAAAAAAAAAAAAAGCATGCTGTGTGTAAAGTGGTGGCCTTAATCCTCCACCCCCCAGGGAGAGACTACATGTGAATTACACTTGGCTCTTTCACGTCCACAGTCTGCAGTAAATCCGGGAGTGAGGCTCGGCAGTGCAGGGGTCAGAGAGGGGGACCATGTGCCCGCCTCCATGAGGCACTACCCTGCAGGGTTCTCGAACTTTCAGCACCCATTCCTGATTAATTATAAAGAGCGCGCGCATTGTACAGCCCCAGCAAGTCTCTTGGGTCGGAGAGCATCTCACGCGATGTTGCATGTTTCACGAGCACCCAACACTGTCATATAGAAAGTGTGCAAATCACTGCGGCTGCATCCCACATCCCTCTTCTCTCTTCTCTCTTTCACAGTAAAAAGTAAAATCCCATGATTTATTAAAGGCTTGGTAGTTTCAAGTCAGTGAGGGAGTCTGTGCTTGTGGTTTCAGCTGTGATTAAAGGCAGTAAAACAAGGGTGAATTCCATTGCCATGACCGCTTTCTAGAAACTTATATTTTCATTGTTTCTGTTTGCGAAAGGCAAGGGTGGAAGCTTTCAACAGCTTCCAAGGACAAGGTTCCGACAAGCCAGAGATCTTTGCCCAAGGGGTGGCTTGTCTTTCTCATGGTCCAACCTGTCACAGCTGAGAGAAGAGGCCACATCAGCCTCTTTCAGTACTCCACCGAGCTCCAGACAGCCAGAGTTTGCTGAGTGCTACTGTTAGTGGCTGTGCATTTTTAAAACTTTTATTTAAGGTTCACAACAAAGAAACCACAAACGGTCCCCTTCAAAGGGGCAACCACTTGATCTTGTCACCGCTCTGCCAAAAGTCTCACTGTAGGATGTACATACTGTAGTGAGTTACATACAGCACAGTAATTATAGTCAAATATTCCTGGAGTTGTTTAGTCTGCTTATGAAAAGAAGCTCTCTTCTGAACAGAGTTTGGATATCTTTGGTAATGGACTTCGGCAGTAGAACATAAAGAAAAGAGATTGTGGTCGCATACACAGCTCTCTTAAGTGTCAAAGTGAATGAGTATCACTCCACATCAAAGTTATATGGTTTCTCATGTTACCTGTGTTCCCAACTCCATTTTATAGGCTAAGAATAGCAACCAGACTGGCTTTACCCTGTACGCCACCCTCTTCGAAATGCAAGGCTGAGCTCATTCATTGCCTTGGTGGTAATGTTCAGCTTCTCCAGCACACTTAAGTGTAATTTCTAACTTTGGAAAATAAGGCCCTACGACATCACTCACGGCTCATGGTTAGAGACTGACTCAGCTCCTTCAGTCGAGTGGAAGGCAGAAAAAAAAACCCAACTTCATAAGATCAAGAAAACCACGGCAACTATTTAAAGACATCCAAGGACCACACCATTATCAAACCCATATATTCCTAACAAGATCGATATGCTGAGAAAGCAGCATGGTAACCCCAGCTCTGGGGGAGAAATGCCTGAACGCACCACTAAGAGCCGTTTGAGAGCGCATGCGACCAGGCAGCTGAGGAGTCCTATGTGCAAAGAAAGAAAAGCCTCCAAGCGCAATACGCATCCTGAACCAGCTGTACAGCAGTGCATTCCTACAGTGCAAGTCACTCAGGTCAAAACTGCTCGGCGCTTTTCTGACTGCGCCTCCCCCAAAGATGCGCCTCCCCCTTGTCGCGGTCCCCACAATGCCACCACATCAGCTCAATTCTATGCAGGAGTTCTGTTTTTACTCATTCTCACTCACACACACCATTCAAGCCAGAAGACGTTTCCTCCTCAGACTGGGCACTTCAGATTGGAATCACTTAAATTAACTTAAGAGTGAAAAATGATCCAATGCAGTGCAAATGGGGGTGATAGGAAGTATTTATTGTCTTGACCATTTGTGAATTGTACTGACCCTCTTCTAGTATTGCAGCCCTGCTATGTCATTTAGGGCCTGTAATAAAATGCAGCCCAGCTCTGGTCAGGAAGGCACTTGAGGATAATGTGCGCACAGTCCCCTCCTACAGAGCCCATCCATCACTTCCTGTGCGCATCAGTGGAGGAACACGTGCGAGAGGTGTCAGTGATATGAACGGACGTGATTGTGTCCAGGTGCATGGCCAGACACACACACACACACACACACACACACACACACACACACACACACACACACAATCATCAGTTATCCTCTTAAAATGGAAACACTCCATAGGGATATCTCTCCTCCACAGTACACAATGCCTGATGACAAAAATGAGAATTGTTTTTACTGACAGTGGCTTGTTGCTTCTAAAGAAAGACCACAGCCATATGCAGGTGGTTTCCCCTTTCAGGACATACCAATGAAGGCTGGCTGAAGTCAGTGTGCTGTAAGCAGGCCTCCAATTGTGTGCTATTTACTCCTAAACTTTTAAGTCCAGCTGTCTTTGGCCTGGCCTCAAGGCTTAAGTTAAAGGAGACTGGCAAAAGCCTCTGACGGCATTTGAATAAGGGTCCATGACTCCTTCAGTCTGCACAATGACATCACTTCCTTTGCCATGTTAAACACCTGTTTGGAAGGCAGCACAGGACTGTGCACAAATTAAGACATAAAACAACCAAGATCACAGGGGCTGTGAGATTACTAAATTCATAAAGACTTGCACCTTCATTGTTTAAGCATGACTGTGGTGCCTACTTTTGCTTGTTCGAAAGACATTCAATATTAAATCAGTTTATTTTCTCCATTTATCAGCTTTCAGAATTCATCAATACCCAATGTGTATTGTCATACGACCCACAGATCATTAATAAAAAGTATGTTTAATCACCTGATTTGGTCTAATGCGTCAGCTGTACGCAGATGAACGTTGTAGGCCGTCTTCTAGCACGTGTAACCACCACACACCCCTTGGTTGTTTTTATGTTACCCGTTCCAGACAACACATGGATACAGCGGGGAACTTCCACAACTTCCACGTCAGTTCACGCAAAAGAGATGTGTTTCGTTTCCATGGCGATGTTTTCCTGTGTTTTGACCTTGTCGAAAAAAACTAATGACTAATTGTGGACTAGACTTCACGCAGACAGCGACCAGCGTTAGTGAGATAACCACCTGGTTGATAAAATAATAATTTTCTTACCCGCAGGTGCGTCATTGCTGGTTAATTTCATCCCACTGGCATAATCTTGCTCCAGCATTGCATGTTAACATTCTAACACGTAGCTGAAGGACAGACTGTATATCACGCGACATTTGATACAAAAAAATCAAAACCTGCCCCCCGATATGTACAATGTATGAATATCAGGGGATTAACGTATGTCATATACAGAGAAAATCGCCAACTACAACTCAGTTGTTAAGAAAACACATGCTTGTGGCAGTCTTCCCAAAAGGAAAATGCATTACTTAAGTCTGGTATAGTTTCATCAGTGTATGTCAACACTGCGCTTTGGGCAGTAACACCAACTTGGCGTATGAAACGTCCAGTAACAATCCCCTTACCACACTGTAATTCAGCGCAGAGTAATGACTACCATTGGGATTCTATTTTTAATTTTAACGGCGTTCTGCAACATTTGCTTGAGCTCAAACACGTATCAGTAGCCGATTGCACTTAAGGCAACGCAAAATGATGTGCGCCCCACGAAGAGTTAATTCTGAACCCAACCGGGTAAAGTACTCTTCAGCGTTACTTTTTTAGATCCAATGTTGGTTGCGTATTTTTGCTGAGTCTCAGCGGTCACCACGATCTTACAGGATACCAGCTCTTATCAGAATTGGATCTTAAGGTCGTAAGTGTACTGTTACAGCGATGAAGTGAATGGGTAATACAAAGCAGGAGTATATTGAGATTATTCGTGACGAAAATGTTATTGCTTCAGTGAAAAGTTCCAAATGATTTTAGCTAGATGGACCCCTGTAATTATTCTACCATTACGGACAAAAATGATCATGTGCAAAATGTCCCTTAAAGTCGTCTCAGGAAAAGTTTGAGAGTATAGCGTCGGCTGTCTCTCCGACGTTCCCACATTCAGCACTGATACAAAAACGTACAAAAATGCAGCACGACCAGAATTTCATTTTTCTTACCTTTCCGTGTCAACAAAGGGCTATTCTAAAAGACTAAAGGTTCGGTATGCATGTTACTCCTTTGCAAAACACTGCAAAATATTAAAAACAAGTACACTTTTAAATCTATCGAGTCGACTAAACGAAACCGATACAAAGAAATAAACATTTATCCTCGCTAGGCTACGAAAAATACTCAAACATGCGAGTTAGTTTTATTTGGGAAGTGCAAGAAATGTTAAATGCATGACATGAAAAAGGTACAAACGTAACAACCTGCAAATATCCATGTGCCTCGACCCTGAACAAAACGTAGAGCCAGTGGGCATCACCTGTTCCGTGGTGTGGCGTACCCAGCACCTACACAGTAATGGCTGTCCATAAAGGACAGGTGTTTTTCATTCAAACCGCTAAAGAATAAAATGGTTCTTGTTCGATTCAAGCACCATGCACTTGACGCTATAAAGTTATGAAATGGAGCGGAAACAACCTGGGACAAGAGAGGCTATTATTTATTTCCAGTTGTATGTTTTAAAAGTTTTGATATAATTTGTGGTACCAGGTGGAACGGATCGCATGACTTTTTTTTTTTTTTGCAATTTAAAGCACGGCTTACCTATGGACACCAGCCGGATATTTTCTCGGTCCAAGAACTCGAGCGCTACCGACACGTTCTCTAACTTCATCTGCCTGAAGGTTGGTCTCTGGTGGTACTTTCTGTACATCTTCTTCTGGCTAAGGACCTCCAGCAAGGCGATAAGCCTCAAGCCGTCGCTCAGGTCACACTGCAGGTCAGCTATCCGCTTATTCACGCACTTCAGGTGCTCGTTGCACCAGCGCGTAAAGGTGTTCTGCTGGATTTTCTTCCATGGCGCGTCGTCCGCCAAATCTTTCTCTGTCACCGGCATTTCGTTACTCCTGGTGCTCTCTTGTGCAGCTCGAAACTCGTTCTGTTGGCTAGCTTCGCAGAGGAGCGTGTGGAACAGCGTCCGTCCTGCAGTCTGGAGTCTTTCCTTGTCAATGAAAAGCTGCGCTTGCGCGTTCGCTATAAAGGAAAGACTTGGATGACGCCACCTTACTGTGCTAATGCCGTTTGTCACGTTACGTTTCTCGTGTTCCATGTCTTTCTTCATTCCATACGGAAAGGCAGGTATGGCTCAGACTATATTCTCCGGGCTAAGAAGACATTTCATTCTCATTTTCATCTGAGACACTGTAACATCATTCGACACTTTTAAACAAAACAACTTACACAGTCAGTTACTGCACTGTCTATAAAGTTAACGGCATGCTGAACTTCAAGAGCATTTCGCGTTTGGAGACCTTGTTACGATTTGTGTTTTGGTATTGTTTGTATTCATATATCTGTTCAACATAACATTTTATTGGGTGTGAATGGGTATTGAATGGTCTTCTGGCCCAATAGCTCAAATATTATTTTTACACTGATTCATTGTTTCTGTATTTCTACTGTTCATATCTCAATTTCATATCATGAAATTAAGTTGTTTTGATAGAAGTCAGTTGTTTTAGGAGCTGCATGAACAATCGGTCTTTATAAATAATAAAGTAATACAGAATTAGACCTCTTCAACATTTTATCAGTCCCAGAGATGTTAGTGTTTTTATTTAGTTCTTAATATGATCATTGTTTATTCTGTTATCGTCATGTATCTTATGAGTAATTATAAAATTTGCATCTTTAAGAAAAAAAAACACAAATGATAATAATCTAATTTCATAATCTCATTAAAATGTGATGAGTCCATTGTAAAGGAGGGGTATCCTTACGCCTTGGGTATAGAGCCGAGCCACAGCTCATACGCCATGACAAACTTCCTGCCCTTACTTCATCTGTCTACCCCCGCTTTTGTTGGCGCAGAGCATTACTTTTTTTCCAGAATAAACAGACTCTATTATTACATATATTCTGTTCTGTGGGCTGTTCCTCTGCAGGTTTCCGCTGCAGTTGAGGCTGGATCTGCGTGATTCACAGGGGTGGGTCAGCATTGCATCACGACACACACACACACACACAGCAGAGAGGGAGAAGGAGGAAGACACCACGCCTGCAGCACCGGGTGATGGCTGCCTGCCCCCGTGTGCATCACAGGCTTGCAGACACACGCTGACACACAGCGCAGACTTTCACAATTTTCACAATGAGGGATGCTTACTGTACGAGATCTATAGAAGGACTCCCATCTCTTTGTTCACAGCATGTTTAACATTTAAAGTGTATTTAAATGTGCTGTTTGTTGTGACACCTTAGGTGTACTATAATACATTTTGTTTTTGTGTTAACAAAGTTCAGGGATACCACAGAACCAAGCTGGCTCAGTGGGGCGCAACTCTCAGCAAACTTTGCAGGATGAACGTAATATTGCATTAGATCAGTGTTTCTCAACCCTGCTCCTCGCGGCACCCTGTCCTGCATAGCTTCTATCTATCCTTGCTGCTTGATTAAATCAGGTGTGCTCAGCTAATAAAATGTGCCACTGATGAGTTCAGTCAGGTAGGTAGAGCAAGGATAGACAGAAGATATGCAGGACAGGTTGCCGTGAGGAGCAGGGTTGAGAAACACTGCATTAGATCACTCACAGCTCATGGAACACTTAGCATTATTTTACTCCCAGCATTCTTATGACACAATCATTGGCACCCACAGGCCCTATGATAAACTTGATTTGGTCATGGTGACCCGCCCCATTGAGCTGAGTGTCTCCCCCCAGGCCGCATCTCCTCAGGCGTCCTCTTCGCCTTTTCCCAGGAGCTGAACTGACTCATCACAACAGCACCAGGGTGAGAGTCATTGCAAGGCCTGATTACACCTGCCACAGACATCATGTTGTAAGCACGCATCCCTTACACAACGCCAGATGTTGCGTCAGTTGCGACGCAGGTCCCATTTTAGGGAGTGGATAGTCACAGCCGTCGTGATGGCACACAGTGCAAGGGTCTCCATTAAGCACTTCCTTGCTTGTTGCCAGATACATATAAATATATGGAACTTATGAACCGGAATGCAGGCCTTCATAGAAAGGGTGTCCTGGTCCCAGCTGTGGAAAGCCTTCCTTCCACACAGTTGCCCTCCAGTTCTGAGACTGGTAGCTCGAGATATGATGCCAGTGTTATTGTTCTATATCCACCCAAGGCTGCCGTTGACCTCAGCTGGGTTCAAAAGCCAAAGGATTCCTTCGGTCAAGGCAGTGAACATCCTGTCCCACATGCTCCCTCCCTGCAGTTGTTTCCACTGATTCAGTGCCTGCTGACATCTCCCTCATGTCACATCACAGCAGAAAGGTTGTGGCTGTGACGCTGCATCTGCTCTCCTGCCGAAAACCTGTCTGAAATGAGCTCTGCTCCCAAAGACTCAGCTCCGAGATGTCTTTGACAGCTGAGCAATGGATCTACATACCATCAATAATGACTTGGGCAAAAAAAAAAAAAAAAAAAAGAAAAGAAAAAAACGCCTGCTATTTTGTCTGGCACTGCCTTTTTATCCAGTGAAGATGAGAATATGCTTTTTGCTCCAAGTTTCCACATGAAAATTATCAGTAAACAACATAGCTTCCTGAAGGATGAACCCACAGCACTGGAGGAAGCAATGTCATTCTAAAGTTCAAGGGTAAGAACACAGGGGAAAAAAACAATGAAAACTTTCTGGCAGTGTGTCTGCAATATAGGACTGTGCATAAAATATAAATAGCCTGAGTAAAATATGCACGGCACGCATAGAAATCACTTTACATTTTGTTGAAGGCTACCACCTAGTGTCTGATAGTGAAAATTACCTGGAAAAATTGCTTGACCCCAGCACGTCCAATTTCAGTGTTGTTTTTGCTTTTGATACATATAAGGCACATTTGTCCCAATGTAGGTGAATAGCCAAGATCATGAAACTGTTGAACAAGTATTTTGATCAAGATAAAGTTAATTACTTTACCATGCTCCAAAGAGCAAATCCTCTTCAGTCCAACACTTCCATTCTTACTTCAGTTTCAGCTGAAGACCACTCTCACCTCCTCATTTCACTATACCCTTCAGCACCTTTATAGATGCTCATAACACTCAGCATTTCCTTAAATGTACCATATGCACATGAAATTCCAACAGATGAGTCAAAATGCAAGGCATGAAGAAATCATTTGACTGAGAGAGTACTTACAATATTAGCAATATGCCAATTGTTAGAACTGGTGGGGACACATCAAGCACAAGGCAATCCAAGGGCAGGGTCTCATATGAAGCCCTACTACTGAAAAACAGAAGTTTATTACAGCCTTAACTCCACTGTTCTAAGCCCCTCACTGCGAAGTCCTCGGTCAGAGAATAAACTCCTTGCCAGCCTGCTCTGTCTCGATGCACACTCTTGGTCATGTCCACAATGAATCAGACGCTTGCAGGAGAGTAAAGTTGTTTTATTAAAATCATGCACATCACATGTGTTAGTGCAAATACTTTGAATCTGTACTCCAGAAACTATTGTAACTTTCCATCTTTACAAAATATATTTTAAACAATTATTTACTTAAAAAAGTGTCCTTCTGAAGTTAAGCATCTCAGAACAATATTTGCAAACAAAACTATGTACAAATGGTATTTGTCCACCACTAGCTGGGTGTGAGTGTGATGGGTGGCCTGAACTACTTTATTTTGCCAACGCAAATTGAAATCCATGGAATAAGACATGGAGTCTTTTTTTCATTAACAGTATTTGTGCAGAGACAGTCTCCCACAAATGAATGATTTATCAACAAACACCAGACAGTTCTTATAGATGCACAGATACAATGACGCTCCAAAAAACTTCAATTTGCACTTTCAACTACGGTACTATAGTAACTTTTAAAAATGTTTCTACTTCTATTTTCCATTTAAGGACATTTATCTTGTTTGTAAAGTTTTTTTAAAAAATTTAAACTGGTGAAAATTTACTCACTGAATTGTTAATTTTCAATATGAGACACTTCTCATTTCTCAGCATCAGTTTCACTGTGAATGTAGCACACATGCATTTTAACTGATTTTATAGAGCTTTAAATGGACTGCTTTTCATCAAGTTCCTCCAAAGTGCTCTGTCAAAACATTAATGGATGAGACTGACTTCTAGTTAGATTCTTAACAGTGACACGCTGACAGAAAAACAGGAAAATGCAATACATCTCAGGAAATCTGTAAAGATATAGGTAGTAACAGTGCATGCACCAATATTAGCCTAATTACCCCCAAATAAAAAGCAAACCCGCATAGGGTATTGAAAATTGAGAAAAATCAAAACTTGGAAATAGAAATGGTCAAAACCCTTATCAGTAGAGCAAACTGCATACAAACGAATTTCATTAATAGAGGGGGAGGGGTGTGGGGTCAGGGGTTGGAACTGAATGTCCATCCAGAGTTTTCCACAGAATCCTCCAGCAGAAACACACAGGACTGTGTGATCACTTCCACATTGACATTTGCCTTTTATTTAAACGTGTCTATAATGTGTACATACTGTGTATATTTACACACACACATACATACATACATATATACACACACATACTGAGGCAGACAAAAACACCTTCAGCTTTGTGATCAATGAGTGCATGTCTGATATCAGATTTCCAGAGCAAGAGGGGGAAAAAAGCCTGCATTCCCTGTCATGTGATGAGTGCTTTCTGAACACAGAACAGAGGGGGGGGAATGCAACACCATTCAAGAGAACTGAAATTTAACCTATTCATAGCTACAATTCTCTGCTTTTTTGGGCAAGTCCTTGTCTCGTGATTCTCTCAGCAGTGGTGCACAAGAGTAAAGGCAGGCATCTTAAATCAACAGTAATGAGATGTTTATTGACAAGGTGGACCAAGATGAACTGCTCGCTTTGCTCCAAGACTGAGAGCTTTTATTTACAGTGCTGCAGACAAAGAGGGTAAACCCAAACACCACACAGTTTATTTGTCTGTCTCCACATACCACGCTTGTCACTTCCTTTCATTTATTCCAGTCTCATTATGGGTTCATCCACCCCACGGTTATGCTATTTCACTTTCATTTCATTTTACCAGTTCCCCAGCTGGGACCACACCGTACATTTCTATGCTTGAGTGAAGTGGGTCCCTAAAACCACGGTGTAAAAATCAACCAGTCCAGAAATAAGCTTTTAAAGCCATCATCTCCAAACCCAATTTTTAAACTATGTTAAACCCGATATTTAAACTAAAAAAACAAACAAACAAACAAAAAAAAACATAACTTACATATAAGGCGACAGACTGGTCATTAATGTGTAGAACACCAAAGCCCTGGTAAGGAAGTGCTGCAGGAGGAGTGGTCGGTCCTGCATAACTATGGGTCTATGTGCAGTGGTCTGAAGACTGGGACCAGTATGTGGGCTATATGTGGAACTACTGCTGGACTTTTAAATGACATGGATGATACTAAGGGACTGGTTTCTTTGCCGAGTGGCAAAGATATGTCTCCATTTGAAAAAAAGTTCAGCTATACCCAAATATATGCTTCATACTCCTACAACAATTACTTAAAGGTTACCACATGGAGGAACTTCCCATTCTTTAAAAGATTATGCACTGTAGTGTTCTTTACATTATGAATAGAAGTTCATATTTTACAATACAATATGTACCATATACTGTAATTTTCCTGATTTAGACTATTTGGAGCAATGTTTTATGTACAGAATTACTACAGAAGGAAGAATTGGTTTTGCTGCCACTGGTTGCTTGGTGATTACAATTTGGGATTGTTGTGTAGCAAGTTCCACATGTACTATACTGTGATGTCATGTTCTATGACATTCGGGCCATTACTTTTGTAGTGTGACAAAAGAAAGGAATCTTCCTGGCCAATTATTTTCGGGTTGCAGTGCTTACTGAGCAACGGTCAACAGCCGGTATATTACGACCGCATTTCAACAGTTCATGTGTCATTACGATCGCAGATTAATTTGTTAAGTACCAAGTAAAAACTAATTTCTCTGAGAATTGCTCCATTGTATGTTTGCCATACCATCAAGCATACGAGGGGCGCTGCAGGAAAGGTGAAAACAAGGTAGGCGTTTAAATGGCGTTACTGACACGCCCAACGTATTATAAGTGAGTGTATGTAAATAAAAAGCGTTGAAGAAATGAAAAACATGTTAGCGTTACCGTGTGCTTTCTGTTGTACCAAATCCATTCTGATGCTGAGATTACGGTCACATCACTCGCTGAACAGTATATCGCGCCGGCATAACCACCACCAGCGGTACAATTTAGAAGCGGTAACATCCAAAACTGGGGCGTAATTCAACAATATGACTGATTTGAAAAGGATTTTGTCTTTTTTGACAATCGACGACCTGTGATACTACCAGTCACCTGCGTTTAGTGCTAATGTAACTATTTCTAACGTTGTTTACGCGATTGCTCTTCTAGATGTTATTCTGACAGCATGTTTTTTGGAATACCGCTATTCGAACATTTGCAAAAGCGCTAAAACTGGATAGGGAGGACAGGAAGCCAGAGCAATAAAGGCGAAAATATAATCCTAGAACTTTTCAGACACACTAGCGCAGAATTTGGAATGTTAAGGGACATTTCATGTATGTTTAACCGAGCAACTTTTCGTTTTGAACACAAGCACAGCAGCAGGCTATTCGGTGCAGCAATTAATTACTGACGTCACGCAAATAAACATCTGGTACTCCGGGTGGCAGCGGGCATTTAAAAATAAAAACCTACTGTCTTTTAAGGAAGGCCCGGTGAAACTAAAAGACAGAAGAAAGCAAGAAACGGAAGGAGTCAGAGCACTGAAGGAGAAGCTATTCCAGGACTGAAGGGTATATAACACTTGTAGCCCTGGGACAGCCTTTCACAGAATCATCAGAAAACCCAGCCATCACCGAGTTTGACGACTGAGACATTGGGGCAGAATTCTTATAAGATGGCAAAGAAATGTGACAATGCTGCTGAAGACACACTAGCGCAAGCGAGAAGTGAGAGCAGCGATGGGGATGTGGAGCTCATCAGACTGATCATCGTGATGCAGGACTGCGCAGACCAGCTAGCTGTGCTGGGACACATCATGTCCAGCACGTACAAGGGGCGTCCTGACGCGGAGGAGGTGGAGCCGGACGAGGAAGAGGAGATGTTTCAGTTCGAGAAAGACCCGCTGGAGATAGCCGACACGGGGGAGAACCCGTTCAACCGAATGTCGCCGAGGGAGCTGCGCCGCGCCCTGGAGAACAAGCCCGTGTCGCCCGACAACCTGGACGAGGTGCAGCACGACAGGCACTTCCTGGCTCAGGTGATCACCGACGTGCTGGAGGAGCTGCAGGCGGCGGGGACCTTCGACAGCCTGCTGCTGGCCGTCGAGAAGGAGAAGACCAAGAAGGCCCACCAGCTGGACATCATCAGAGACGAGGAAGAGGGGCGGCGGAGGCACAAGGCCCTGCAGCGGCAGCTGGCAAACATCCGCAAGGAGAAGGCCCAGGAGCTGCACCGTCGGGAGGACATCATAGCGCATCTGAAGGACCAGCTGCAGGAGATGAAGGTCAAGGCCGGCCTGGAGAGGGACTACATGGCCAGCACCTCCCAGCTGCAGGTGGACCAGGGGCAGGAGCACAACGCCCACAAGGAGATGGAGATGGAGGAGGACGTCAGGCGACTGGAGGAGAGGATGGAGGAGGAGAAGGCCGTTCACGAGGAGCTGGTGAACTTCCTCAAGCAGCAGGCGGCGCTGCTGGAGGAGAAGCTGGAGGTGTGGATGGACTGTTACGAGCGGGACATTGAGGAAAAGCAGAAGGAAATCGACATGCTGAAGGAAAAAAGGGCCGCGAACATGGAAGAGATGCAGGAGCTACAAAAGAAGGTGGAACAGGACGCCTTACTTGAGGAGTTGGAGGGGTTATAGGATGTGACACGGGCGATGCTCTTACTAGTGCCTGGAGAATATTGACTGTTGACAGTTAAGCCGAGTTAAAAACATGTAATCGAGGTGTAATCGAGTGGATTTGAACTGGCAAACAAAATGTCTCAATTAATCGCAACATATGAAACAATGCAATTCACAGATCTCAGAGTAAGATAACCAAATGTAGCAAAAACAAGTCTGAGTGGAAACAGACTGCAGTGTAGTGCTCTACAGGCAACCTGTTTGATTCACACATTGATGTACCAGAGAGCTGAGTGAGCAATAAAATTTTGTCCATAAACTACATGTCTAATTGAGGAACGTGTTTAATGTGCATCAGAAAAATAAGTGAGCCGATTCAGACTAGGTAACAGTGGCAAAAATCTGAAGGGTACACCACCCTTTGAGAGATTTTTTGATCTTTTCTTTTTTTTTTTTAATGTTTTACATTGGATAACTAAATTTAGTTCCTTTGAAACACCTATGTAGGAGTATGAATGGCACTTTGACAAAGACTGGATCACACAATTACACACATCTAGAAGCTATGGTAGGCACTTAACCCCTTGTGCCCTGTGTATAATTAGACATTTGGCTTTGAACCCCATCTGGAATACCACATTTACACTAATATGGCAAACCATATAAGACAATTTACCTTAAAACTTACCAAAAAAAAAAAAAAACAAGTTTGGTACCCATCGAAAAAAAGCCTAGCTTAGGCCACTTTAATAGTAAGATTCCCAACAAACTGATTAAGAAAAATAAAAACAAAAGAAATAAACCGCAGATAAAGTATTTCATCTATAGTAGAAGTTACAACTTTTATTCCCTCTCTCTAAATATATACAGTTACATTTTATACAGTTAAAGCAGAGACCCTACTGCTGTACTTGCAAA
Source organism: Megalops atlanticus (assembly GCA_019176425.1). Classification (NCBI taxonomy): domain Eukaryota; kingdom Metazoa; phylum Chordata; class Actinopteri; order Elopiformes; family Megalopidae; genus Megalops; species Megalops atlanticus. Next base: position 29,518,306 of record CM032879.1, read on the forward strand.
CAGCGGTGTGTTGAGAACAGGAGGTAATGGAGGTGGGGAATGGAGCCCTGGAGGATCCAGGAGACTGGGCTTGAGTAGAGAGGGCGGGGCTTTGTGGGTGGGTGTGGCATGTGAGGGTGTGACGGGGGGGGCTCGCTCAGGTGCTGCTCTTGGACAGGCCTGGGTAAAGCACGACCGCGGTCACGGCAACCATCACAGCAACGACAGGCATCCAGGGCAGCCAGCCGCTCTGAAACAAGATGGGAGACAAGAGAGAGACGCTGGCGTGAGCGTTGGGCCCGGCCTGGGAGGACACCTTCAGCCTCCTCTTCACCAGGGCTGAGACAGAGGTCAGGAGAGTGATGATACAGCAGTTACACTGACACTGCGAGAGGCCAGTGACCTCGCAGGAGTGACAGAAGGATTAAAAAAAAATTAAATAAACATAAATCAAACAAGACTTTCCTTCATTGACTGAGGAAAAGCCATGTTTATTTTAAACCAAATGGGTAGAGATGAGAAGGAGCCAATAAAAGAAACAGAAAACAAGTTTTTAAAAACAGAACAGAAAAACCAAAATCCCAAAAGCAACATTAACTCACATATTAGTGACTCCAAGCAAGACAGACAAATGTTAGATGATGAGTAAGAACTTTTGGTATAAGGAAATTAGCTTTCCCCAGTATTGCTAAGCTCCAAAAAAGGGATTTTGGGCCAAGCAGATGCAGAAGAGATTTTTTTTTTTTTGCCATGCACGGTTCTTAAATAAGAGGATGATACAGAGAAGTGACAAACGCACAGACACGGACTCAACAGGAGCACTGTGTACCTTTCTACCACAATTGGCCGAAGCACCAATACAGCAAAGCCAGGATAAGGCCGATGAAAATGGCTTGGACAGGCTGCAATATGGATGGCTAAAGGAGGGAAGGGATATTACAATCATCAATACTGGAGGCTAGTCAACAAAAACTGGATCTGACGGAGTGAGGTGGGTATAGCTTACACAAACAAAAAGGGTCTTTTAAAGGTGGGGGAAGGGGAGGAATTTGTCAGATATACACAACACGTATACAGAACACTGTTGGATGTCTAAGCAACACACACTTTTAACATCTAGAAGCTTTGGGCATAAGAAACACAAGGGTAGAGGACAAAAAATGAATAGACCTTTGCAAGTGATAGACTTTAGTTATTGAGCCTAATTACTGAAAACAACCCATAACTGGAGCTGGTTTCAGAAAGTTAAAACCAAGCATCCTTGAGCTCCTCTGTTTCACATGAATTTTCCTGAATAGGCGCTACTCCCACGTAGAAGGGCCCAGTTACATCCATTGGCAGGGTGTGTGAGAGAGCCGAGGGGTAGGTGATGGGACTGGCAGCACACTGATCTGTGAGAGCAGCGTGAAGGTGACCCAGTTTAACGGAGAACCCGATACACACAGCGCACTCCGGTGCTGCAGAGACCAAAGAGGCTTAGCTGCTGCTGTGTACAAACTCCCTTTTAAAAAGGGTCACCGAAGGCCCGCCGTGCATAGTGTAATAATTATGGAGTCAAAACTTCCTATGTGATTATTCTCACGTAACTGAGGGGAAAAAAAAACTCTGCTACAAAAGGAAATATTGCTATGCAAAAGAGAAGACTCAGCTCTCTTCTTCCATCCGAAGCTGATTCCCACAGAATCACAGGGTCACCAAATAGCAACTTTGCAGAAAAACACTGGGGGGTTGGGGAAAATAATTAACTGGCAGGATGTTCAAAATTCAATGCCTCATTTGTCTGTGACACTATGTGCTTATCAGCAGTGAATCAGCCTGGGTCGCCAGGCAACTGCCATAGTGATGGGCCTGTTCACGCGTCTGCCTGAGATCTGACCAAACAAGCTGCAACTGGCCTTTCTCACTGCCTGCTGGCTGTTTTTGCAGTTTCTGCTTTTTAAATACGGACGCAGAGAGAACCCCAACAGCAGATCTGCAGCTTCAGCCCCGATTTATCCTGCGCATGGCAAACCCAGAGGTGCTGAGGGTGGCCGTATAGTGCTGATGTTGGGCAGCAGGTCGTTACTGAGCGCGTGCGGAGGGTCCCCTCAGAGCTGGCACAGCTCATTTCTGCGCGTAAGCTGCGCGTAAGCAGCCCTGCCACGTGGCTCCGGTGAGAGACCAGGCCGGCTGGAGCGCTGTGTCCCACGCCTAACCAGCGGTCAAATCTGGAGCGGCCTTTCTGGAAAAGAGCAGCATGATCACTGCTGAAAGACGAACCGGGTTGAAAGAAGCTAACCAGTTTGACTTTTGTTTTGCCAGTTTTTTTTCCTTGCCCCATAAGCGGGTTCTGCCAGTGCTATAAGCTTTGTCCTGAAAACAGCTGAGAAACAGTTCTCTTCAATTACAGGCCTGTGAAAGAGCAAAGTGACAATGAAATAACTCAACAACATTACTTTAGTCTTCCACAGACAAAACCTTTGTTTCACAGAAAGAGGACATGTTATTGCGGATGTTATTGTGTTCCTTCCGGCACACTTGTGACCTGTGACAGGACGTCCCCAGGGTCTGGCGGGACTCAGGGACACTCACATTGTTTCCCTTCTCCTGCAGAAGCTTCAGGTTGACCTTGCACTGCTCCAGCTCATCGTTAATGGACCGCTTCTCCTGCTCCGTCCGCTCATACCTCTCTCTCAGGTCCAACAGCTGGGTTTGAGTGTCCTCATACTGCAGACAGGGAAAGGCCAGGAGTCAGAGAGCAAGATAGAGGAATAAAGACAGCGAGAGGGAGAGAGAGGAAAAAAAAAAAAAATAACAAAGGGACAAGCACAGATTTCACAAATTATCACCGAAACATTGGAACAAAGCTCAAAACAGATCTTAAAAACGTCTTCAGAGACAGGCTGACCTCATGCCGATTACAGCGCTGATCACATGTGTGTCTGTAGCAGACAGGCTTGTGGGTTTGAACCCGGGCTCACCTCCTTCTGCAGGCTCTTGGTGCGGCTGTCGGCCTGGGCCAGCTGCGTCTTCAGCTTGCTGGCGTCCTGCATGTGCTGGTCCTGCATGCTGCCCAGCTTGCTCTCCAGGTCCCCCTGGGACTTCTCCAGGGCATTGAGGCTGCCCCTCAGGGTGGCACTCTGCTCCCGAGAGCTGCGGAAGGAGGGGGGAGGTATTACCAGGAGACAGCAGATACTACAGCCCATTCCTACCCATTACACCTCGGTGAAAGTTTTTCCGGGGGATTAGTAACAATGTGGGGTCCAGGAAAACAAGAGTGTTACTCAGTAGAACTGAAGCTCATTGTGTGTAACGAGGACAGACAGCGACACTGAGCCGCCCTCGGTCCTCAGCAGGAGAGCGGAGGGAGCAGGGTCTCCAGGTAAAAGCCGAAGGGGGGGGCAGGGCTTACACAATGACAGAACAATGAGGGCAATGTTGAGCGCTGTGAGAAGACAGCTGATCAAACAGTGCCACTCACACAGAACCACAGTAACCCCGAAGGCCGGTAAAGGTCGCAGAAAACAAACCCCTCTATTCATGCACCCCTGCCTGAAGCGTTTTACAGTCCCACATTTTGGGCATTAAAAATGCATGGGGCTGTCAAGGACTCCAGGCAAAGGCACACGGGCGAACTCCTCACAGGCATGTTTGCTCAGTTTACTGTCCGAGGACAGAAAGTCCAACCTGTACATAAAAGCACATAGTCGGAACAGCGGAATTCGGGGAGGATCATGCACAGTGGCTTTATCAGCACTGAACCCCGCAGTGCTAAGGCCGGCTTGTTCCCCCGCACAGCTGCTCTGCGTGCCCTCCCCCTCAGGGCTCCAGGCATCCAGCAGTCAAATAAATACCTGTCAGCGAACCGCACACCACAACGCTGCGCAGCCCGCCAGCGAAAAGAAACCACTCTGCTGAAGGTGTCAAAAGACCCGAGACAGAGGGCTGGACGCGTCAGCGGGGAAGCCAAGCGAGAACGGAGCCAGCAGAACGGTTTCTCGCTTTCACAGAGATGGGTGGGCAGTGTGGAAAATCAGACTCGTGAAAGGCACCAGAAATTAATCATTTTCGACGCGCAGCCCGGCGGAAAGTTAACGGCACACGCAGCGTCTGTGCAATGGCGTCAGCTACCGTGCTGCACGAAAAAATTGCTGGATTTACAAAACGAATCAGCATTTGAATGGGCTCCAGGTTTGTCCAAGGGTTGAGAAATAAATTCCATGAGAAGGACAAGCTTATTAAGTGGGTGATATATTTACTGATATATGACAAATGAGCTGGAATTTGGGAAGACCCGATACTGAGAAATGCACTTTGACAAGCCGTTAAAACAGAGCTGACTTCCAGCTTTGGGTATCACATCTTCGCAAATCTGTCCCTGAATTACATTCCGTTCTGCTGAGATTTACTCTCATTGTTCCCTGTTAGCTCCGCTGGTGACATATAGGAAAACGTGTTTGTCTGTACTGAGAGGACCTGGTGGGCCCGGTGGGCCTGGTGGGCGGGGCTCTGTGGACTGACCTGTCCAGCTCCACCTCCAGCTGCTGCAGCTTCTCCAGAAGCGCCACCTTCTCAGAGCGCAGGGATGTGCACTCCTTCTGCAGGCTGGAGCACTCCTTCTGCAGCCTCTCCAGCTCGCCTGTGCAGAGACACACACACGCAGCACCATTAAACACACAGTCACTGCATACACACACACACACACACACACACACACACACACACACACACACACACACACACACACACACACACACACACACAGCACCATTAAACACAATCACTGCATACCTACACACATGCACACACACAAACACACAGCGACATTAAACACAGAGTCACTGCATACATACAAGCACACACAGACACACACCGACACACACCATTCAACACAGTCAAAGCAAGGCTGAGATCAACACACTGTTTCCAGGAGAAATACATTTTCACTTAATATTTTTTCCAAAGAAGATGTACCCCCATCTTAAAACTGGCTAAAATTTGCATTGCCAAAACAATAAGGGTAAAGTTCATTTCCAATGGTGTTCAGATGGCCTCCAGTGAACCAAAGCCTAAGGAATGGTAACATTGTGCTACATTGGTAAGTGAGCCAGGCAGTTAAGGGTGTGTGGTTGGTTCTGCTACTCAGCAATTCTGAACAATGAACAAGAGCAAAAGGAATGAGTGACACAAAACATGGTTACAACAACTTTTTCTTTGAGAGCAAAGTCTTCCTGCCAACTGTACCTTTGGTATGTTCACACCAATTCCACTCATTCCATAGATAAAAGGCGATAGTCACCTAAACGCTGGCCGATCGAAACCGATACTATTGACGGCAGAAACCTGACCTGTTCCATTCCGTTTATTTCAACTGAAACTTCCGCTGCAGAAATACTTCAGAGGAGACTCACGAAGGGGAAAAAAAAAAACCCTTCGCCATGACTCAACAATTAAAATTCAATATGAGCAGGACCCAAGCGGGGAGACACGATTGATAGCGTGTGTCTTGCTGCTGTCAGTCCGTGAATAAATCAATGCCGGGTAATGAGACGAAGGTCCTGAGGAGAAAGTCTTAATCTTCTGCCTCACATATGAATTTATGCCTCCTCTGTGTTCTACAGTCTAGCACTAGGCGCCTTTATTCCTGACAACCGAGGCCTGCGTTTTGTCAGACTCTTAAGCCGCAGTGCGGAATAATGGTGATTTCCTGCTGACAGCGTACATTAATGCCCCAGCACGGTGATCAAACCCTGCTTTGCCTTTCCCTCTGGACTGAGCTCTGGTAGAATGGCAGACCAATACAGACAGCATGTTTTATGCAGCGTTCTACTCATAACCTAGAGACACTACAACACAACTCGCTCTCCTGTGTTAAAGGCTGTTCGTGATTTCTACGAAGTACTGCCTGGCTAAAAACAGGTCACTGGCGAGCTGGAAAAACCTTTATTGGGTAGGCTTCAGCCACAGTATTGGGTCAGCAACTGGGTCAGAATTCACTGCAGCAGAAACGGGGAACCTGATTGTCCCTGCAGTCTCAGACTGAGTGTTACAAAAAGGCTACACTTTTACAGAGCCATCACTCACCGCTGACCACAGGGGCTCGAATGGCAGCTCTCAGCAGTGCAGAGATTCAAGTGAGAGTACATTCTTTCACTGTTCATAGTGAGCAGTGAGTATTGCACTAGTGCATCATGGGTGTTGTAGTCCAGTTCTGCCTGGGCCCCGGGGTCATACCTTGCAGCTGTGCGGCCTTCTCCCTGTGCTGGCTCTGCTGCTGGAAGCTGGCCTGCAGGGTGCTGATCTCCATCTCGTACTTGGCGGCGGCCTGGCGCCACTTCTCCAGCTCGGCGGTGACGGCGCCGAGGTCGCCCTGCAGGGCGGCGATCTCGCGCTCACGCTCGGCGTTGGCGGTCTCCATGGCGTGCCGCAGCATCAACACCTCCTCCTGGGCGCTGTACAGTTCCTCGCGTGTGCTGGAGATGGCGCTCTCGCGCTGCTCCCGCAGCACCTCCATGTCCGCCTGCAGCTTCTGTAGCTGGGCTGCGCGCACAGTAGCGAGACGCGGGTTACTGACAGAGTAACACACCCTGCTGCCACTCTCTGAATTACAGTGAAGGGTCAAAAGAAGGGAGCTGCTACGATGGCGACCACAGACACTCCCTCAGGCAGTAGAGCCTCAAACTCACCCTGCAGAAACTGGATCTGTTTGGCAGAGTCCTCTGTCTGCTGCTTATTAGTCCTCCTCTCCTCCTCCAGTAGAGCTGCCAAAGAGCAGGGACATGTCAGTGACTAACCAAAACTCCTCTCCTCCATCCATGCCCAAACTCATTCTCAAAACAATAATTTACTTATTTTACTGCCATGTGCAAAATGCCTTCACCGAACCCCCCCTCTCCTCTCTGTTGATACTCAAGCTCTTTCTCTCAACAACTCACCCACTATCCTCTCACTGGAGTGTGCAGAGTACTCTGCGTAACTGAAGGTGAAGTGCCTTACCTTGCAGCTCCACACATTTCTGCTTGCCGGTGTTGGCGAGCTCCTGGGCCTCCAGCAGCTCCCTGTGCAGGTGCTGGATCACCTGCTCCGTGTCGCTGGGCTCCAGGTTGGCCCGCCGTAGCTCGTCTGCGGAGAGAGAGAGGCCAGACGGGTCGTCAAGAGCGCCACTGCGCAGCGGTGTATCAGCGTGTGACTCAGTGGAGACCAGTGGCACATAGAGAGAGGACGCACAACCCTAGCTACCCTACGGGTGTATGCGCGCGCGCATGTGTGTGTGTGTGTGTGTGTGTGTGTGGTCTCCGACGTAGATGAAACGACTGTGACGATGATGCATCAAATGGAGTGGTGTCGGGCAGGGTGTCAATTCAAGAGTTTGTAAACTAAACTCCCTCAGAGATTTTTTTTGGGACTACACCAGACAAACCCTCAATCACAACCATTCTTTCACGACCACAGAACCATCATTCCTCCGCTAGCTGATAGCAGGCCTGCAGGAGCTGCGTTTCCCCCACACTAACGCAGCTGAGCATGTCTCGCCTGGTAACCGTTTTCAGCGGAACATTAAACCAACCGCATTTTATTTCCCCTTGGCAAGCTGAAAGCAGTCGGCCATTCCAGAGCCAAACTAAACAACCTTGGAGGGCAGTATAAAAGGCGAGGGTTAAATGAGTATTATTTACTTCTGTACCCTCCACACTCATAAAATGCTACATAAAGTGCTATATTGGTGTTAACAGTGCTGCCAATAAAGATGCAGTAAATCTGTCGCTGAGCAAGGTGACCAGGTGTTGTGGTAGTCTGCAAACCCTGTGACGTGTGAGTGCGGGTTGGGCACCAATGCAGGCACCCCACAGCCATTGTAGTTTGTCCACCAACATTATGCAGAATGAAGACGCCACAGAACTTCATTCATTTCATGGGAGAATTGAAGAACAAAGTATGCCTGCCAAGCCCTTGTTACCACTTCATCACAGACAGGTTAAAATAAACTGCTAAAGCTAAAGGCAGTTAGCACCCCAGAAATACCACACAACAGTGATTTCCAGAGTAGCATTAAGTTTACAGACCCAAAATGAGCAAACTCTCCTGACAAAGGTGAAATGGAATCTATTCAACATATTCACCATGCCCTTATGGTTGCTGTTGGCACTTTGTGAGTCAATCTTTATGATGGCTTCCATATTTTGACTCTGTATACTGTCAATCTATCTACAGTCAAACAGGACCAGAGCAAAGGAGAACAAGCAGACGGCAGCCTCATGGGGAAACGTTCTATAATTCTAAACTTGTCCACTACATAAAACGATTAAAAGGCCAATGAAGCACTTCCTGCTGACGCAACTAACCACAGTCGCAGAAAGCCGGGCAACATGGTTATTATGTGGAAAGAACCATAAACGGTTTCAAAGTCATCTGCAGACCCAGGCGCCCAAACTGGGCTTCAACACAGTGTCGCTGACAGCGTGATTGCGAAAGCGTGCTGGTAGGGATCCTAACGCTCAGTAATGCGCCCCACAGCTCCAGCGAGGGCCCTGACACGGGGCTGCCAGTGCGTCTGCTCACCCCACAGTAGGCACTGGAGATGGCTCCCTCGCCCAGGCACAGGGCCAGTGCTGTGTATTCATGTGGTTTGGACGCAGCGGGCCGCTGGGAATTCTCCTCTCTTATAAAAACCAATGAATGTCACTTCTCTGTTTACGGAGCAGATGTTAATGCTTATGTCATGCGCCGGTTTTAGCTGCGCCGTTCTCCACCACTGTCAGATGGCGGCCGAGTGGGGTGTTTAGTGTGAGTAATGCACGGCTCCAGCCTACAAGATGAAATCCCCCCTTCACCCCCCAAAACCCCCATCACCCATTTGCAGTACCTCTGATGTCCTGCCATTACTGTGATGAAAGGAACAGATGAATACATACATAAGTAAATCTAGCTCTCATACCCTTGCAGCATTTTAATTACCACTGCCTTGGAGAGATGGGAACGGAGCACTTCCAAGGCAACCCATTTCCTGCCTGCGCCAGTTTCCCCACAAGGCTAAGTGCATATATTGCGTTCTATTGGTCTCTCTGATACATACATCACCTATCATTAGTATACATGCCTGGTCACAAAGGCACAGAACCCACCAAAAACCAAGTTCTCATGTGTCCTCTAAACAGCCTTTGCTTCGGTAACAACTCATTGAATGGGCAGGTATCCATCCAAACTAATTTGCATCAGAACATATTGGACCTTTGTTTAGTTAAAGCACTGCCTCATGTGGTGCAAACAATACCTCCTGTTACCCATGCGTGCAGCTGGATGTGTCACCAGGGTAGCTCAGTTCGTCATTTCCTGTGTTCTTCCTGACCACAACACTACACAGCCCTGTAACTCCAATCAAACTCTCCTCCACATGTTCAAGATCTGCTCAGCCTTGCCTATTCTCAAAAACAGACCAAACAAACAGTTCTCGTTTAAATGTGCAGCATCTACAAAGCTGTCCCATGAGATATAACACACTAAGATGTTGATGAGAACTTGATGTCAAGTGTTTTGATTAGTTTGGTGTGAACCAAGAAAACTAGCACAACAGCACCCTCTAGTGATAGGTTTGCGCACTTGCCAATGTAGTTATTGCCACATTACAACACAGAAAAAGTCAGACACGGCAGTTCAGACCTGACATGCAGCCGGAAACAATGAGCACGGCATGAGGTGGAGACAGAGAAATGCCAAAAAGAACTGCCTCACGCAAGAAATCTCCCTCCTGTCAGGCCAGAGCAGAAAAACTTGGCCTTGAAAGTAGAAGTGCAATACGTGGCCGCTGTCCCAAATGGGGAAGCATTTGGACAGTGCTGCAGGGTTGACACAGTGCCTGGACTGTACTGAAAGGGGGATTCAGTCACAAGCCTGCCCCCTGTTCCCGGCACAAGGGGAACACCGGGGGACGACGCTGCTTCCAAAAAGGCAAACTCCTGCAGCGCACCTTGGCATTAAAAGTAGGCCAGCATTACCTCACTGTAATTCTCTCACTGCTTCAGTCTGCATGCAAACAGCTTTACACAGACAAAACACTGGGAGCTGGGGGCCCATGTAACCAAGTGCATTCAGCCATTTGGGGCTGTCCCTCTATAGCTTGGTGTGACTAATTCAGCTGTTTTAGAAACAGAATGGGCCTTGGTCCACCATGTAATTCTTATGCTACCCATATTGTAATTTCTATCACTTACTTTGGGTTCATCAAACAGTTGGGAGACTTGCTACAAATGAGGAATAATGTGGCAGAGAGTAACATTAGCACGCGTGTGACTGAGGAAGCAGTTCCTCATTTTGAGGAACTGTAGAAGTAATCTTCATAAGATCTGTGAGCATGGAACTATGGGTAATGCATATGCAAGTTTGGGGCTTTCTGCAGAATGGAGTGCCAGTAAACGAGAGAGGCAAGCTACACCAGCTGTCGAGAAATTAACATGCCTCTGAGTGATATGAATGACATTCATGCAAATCAGTCAATGGAGTATCAAGAGCCCTTGTGTATATTGGCAACTGTAACAACCTCTGTGAGGAGGATCATGTGGATGTATATATAACATTGTGTGTGTGTGTGTGTGTGTGTGTGTGTGTGTGTGTGTGTGGACCATGCAGATAAGAGCATGTGTGTACAGGGCCTCTAGGCGCCTCAGTGTTGAGCAGTGAAACACACTGCTGAAGCTCTAGCTTTCAGGGCCTCTGATTAGATTCCTTTTTCTCGGCGTGTTTAGCGACAGACAATGGGGTGCTGAACAGCACTTCCTCCCCTGCTTCCGGATGTGGATTAATGAGGCCCAGTTGCCCCTATCAGCCACCGGGAAAAGGCATGACCTCACCGCACAAAACGGGCCTTTGGCAGCGGCTGTGAAAGAGCAGGAACCACTCAAGACTGTTTGCCATACATGGTGATAATACAGACATGACGTCATGTAAAGGCATCAAAAAAGATGCATTGTCCAAGTCATCTTTTCAATGGTCCTAAAATACACATACAAATATGCTTGTATTCTAAAGGCAGTTCTTGTAAAGACAAACAATTTCTTTTTTTCTTGCTTTTTATGATCAAGCAGCAAAACACCATCGAATCAGAGTGGAGTATTAGCTTTGGGTGAGGAAGTACAAGTGATTTCCTGTTCTTTGAGCCCGGGCCATTAAAACAACACAGATCCAGGGTTTTCTGAGTTTGCAGGGCCTTAGTCCTTGGGCTGCCGCCTCACCCTTAACAATGACACTGACAGGCAGCCTAGGCTGCTCAATCATACATAGACATTTCTGCAAGGTGTCATGCAGCCAGATGGCCCACCACGTCCTTTACGAGGAGCCTGACGTGTGACGCATTCGGGCTTCTGGCGGTCGGACAGCCCCTGAGGCCTGGAATATTATCTGCGTACGGCTGAGGAACAGGTGGGGGAGACATATTAAGGCCCCCCGTGTCTAGTGACAACACCCTGCCGAGTCAGGACAGCATCAGCAAGGCCCACAATTCCACGCACACCCAGCCCCAGAGCACAGACTCAGGAGACACTTTAAAGAACGCTAATCCAGAGAGAACTTGATTTAGCATGATTTAATCTAAGTAGGATGAATCTGGGAGATTCCGTTCTGCAGATCAAACTGTTACTAGTGTCTCTTACAAGTTCATGAATTAGTTTTCAGCAGGCCTGCAATGGCTGGTGGTATTTTGGTTCAAGCACACACACCCTAATAAGTGTAAGAAGCGTGCGGAGCCTAATTCTGGCCTGATGCAGACACGGTGAGGGGTTGAAGGGGGCACCAGCTGGGCTGCTGACAGCAGTGACATGACTGACGACCTGAACTCAACTGCTCCAGGACCCGTTAGCACTCACCTTGACAGCAGCTCAGCGCCCTGCCAGTGACCAGGGATTAACTTCAGCTGGATATTAATCCCTCTTCCTTCAGGACATTTTTCATTCATTACTCCCATTTAATAAGTAAGCACTGATGCAAGCTGTGCTTAATGACTTGCTGCTCACGAAACACTTTCAGATAAAAGCAGGGTTTCCATCATTTTGCCACCCGAATCCTCCCCACTCAGGACTGACCTCTTCTCTGGCAACAGCAGCCGAAGGCTTTATCTGAGCACCAGCTGTTTTCTCAGCTCTTTCAGCAGTGATATCTCAGTCAACATATCAGGGATACTCTTTTTTAGAGATAACCAGCGCAAGTAAAGAGGCTTGCCTTCACAACAGAACAAAAATAAACCATCGACTACACTGACACGTGAACAGCACTCTAGGGTAAACATTTTAAAATGCTGCATGTTAATCTAGATCGCCATGCGAACTATAAATACATGCAATGAGTCAGGGGAAAAAAAGCAACACATTCTAATGAGGAAAGGGGAGGGAAGTCAATTCGCTACAAATCTGTTACAAATTCATGTTTGCACTACGTGGTTGCTCTCACTGAGAGAAACCCACCCGATTTTCCAGACTAATTACTCCTTAATTGGTTCGCATTCCGGGGTTGGGGGGGGCACGTCTACCTCCGTCCCACTTTCCACATGGCTACAGCCTGGAGCCGCGCGGGGAGCGAGGGCGCGAGTGTGAGCGATAAGGGAGGCACGCGGAGCGAGGACCCCCAACGCGAGCGCTCACACCGCGCCTGCAGAAAACTCCGTCAGATTCCACTTTAATTCCAGCACATCCCACAAGTGTGCCTGTGCACAGCTCCATATATAGTCACGTCAGGGCTCTCCGCCGCCCTGCCCGCACCCTGCCTTCACAATGCTCTCTGCAACTTCCGCTGCTCCTGTCTGTGCCACTCCAATGCACTCTACAATACGTCTCCTCACATATAAACTCACTTCAGAGCAATTCATTTTACCGAACCAAACAATGTGCTTGAACCAAACAACCCAAACATCTTTTACACATTAAAAGGAAAGAAGTACTTGAAATTACCTTTCAGCAGAGCAACCTTGTTAAGGGGCTCATTCAATTCCTGCTCATCCATTTGCCCGTCTGCAAACAAGAGAATGAATTACATTGGCCCAGGGTGGGTAGGGAAAGTACTGAACAGGGCAGAGCGAAAGATCAATGTACATTTATCACACTGAACAACCACTCACTGGGCTTTGGGGAGAGTTCAAATCAAACCAAAACAAATTTTTCAGCTGTAATTTTATAAATACACATGACCGACTGCCTTTTTGTAACAATAACAGCAAAGCAACCATCTATACTTCAAAGATTTGAAAATATCAGAATAACAAGTCTAACAAGAAAATTCACCAAGTGACAGGATCTTAGTTTTAATCGACTAATCAGTAAAATGACATAATATAGAATTTATTTTCATGTGTACAAACACCACAGAGGAGTAAAGGCTTTACCTGAAGTGTCGTCACTGCTTTTGTCCTTGCTGGGACTCAGTGTGTCTGACATATCCGACTCTTTAGCATCTATTTGATTTTCTGAGGGGAGACAGGAGAAACCACTTTGAGGAGAACGAGGGGGGGGAGGCAACAAATGTAACATGATCAGAACGCCCGGGTATCAAGTTAAACGGAAGCTGGAGGTTATAAAAGAAAAACGCCACTAGGGGAAAATTAATGGAGGCTTTATGAGAATCTTATTTCATCTTTTTAGCTGACTCAGATGAGTTCTGTGACAGAAGCTTTTAGGAGCTGTCACAAATGGTCTCTCCCTACTTGTTCCAGGTTCCCATTCACCACACATGGTCATATATCCGATTAGGGCTTCCAGAGGGGGATACAGTTGCATGCTAAAATAGTTGGGCTTTTGTTCGGGGATCTCTGCTGTCCTCTGGCCAGTTGGACGGCAATGTAAAAAACCCGAGTTGTTTATAAAATGAACAATAGTGGGTGCTTTGGGGCTGGTAGAGAGGGGCGGCCATGGTGTCAGAGGGGGGAAATGGACGCCACCACACAGGGGTTTATCTGTCTGCTCTCACTGGTTCCTGTGGTAAGCTCAATCCAGCCTATAGTGATTTTTTTTTTTTAGCATTTTTTTCCCCAAAAGTTTCCCAACTAGAAAACCTGGGTTTTCACACATTACAGTTTCACAATGCAATACCTAAAAATATGTGGCAAGAAGAGATTGCTCCTCATCTCTGCAACAGCAAGGGGCACATGACTATCTCAAATAACCCCCTGACGGTAATCACAGGACGAACCCGAAATAGCCCCTGATCGATTAATGCTTCTAAAAAAAGGGCATGAGGCCGAGTACACTTGTGCGTTCCGCTAGAAGTACGCACACAGAAGCACCACCCTGAACGGGGGCGCAAAAAATGTCACTGTTTCCGTCAGCTGGGGATTTTCGGAGCAACTGGTAGACCTCTGGACAGCATTCTGCATCGCAGCTTCACTAATCTAGGCGCCCGCAATCTGTGCTTTTAATCCCTGCAGGATGACAAGGTCAGGAGCAGATGCCGCTGTGATGCCAGGGCCCATGAGGGGCAGGACCCAGAGGATGAGAGAGAGCCAGAGAGAGAGCCAGAGAGAGAGAGAGAGAGAGAGAGAGAGAGAGAGAGAGAGAGAGAGAGAGAGAGAGAGAGAGAGAGAGAGGAGAGAGAGAGCCAGAGAGAGCCAGAGAGAGAGAGAAAACCAGAAAGAGAGAGCGCCACATACAGAGAGAGACAGAAAGGGGAGAGAGAACTAGAAAGAGCGATGGGGGGCCCATAACGCTAGGATTCCTCCCTCCCCTTCTGAGACTGCCATTACTAAGCATGACTGTCTGATCTACGAGGGAACAGGAGCCCATGGCAGGACTAAATTAAAGTATTACTCATTGTCTGGTGACCCTGACTGGGTCTCCTTTTGTTGAGGTACAACATCCCCCCTTTATAAATGTATTCCCTGCCATTCCCCCCAATGGAATCAGCACTAATCTAAACTCCCAGCAGCGCACATCACAGGGATGGAGGGACACAGCTGAGCCAAAAGCTGTTTTAAAGCCCTGATGTCGGTCTCCTACCGAAACACATAGGTGCAGCCTTCTACTTGAGCTCTGGCTCACGGTCCTTTTTTAGATATGACGTTATAATAAACTAACTCTGCCAAATATGGCCACGATGACGCTGATCATCTATTTTTTCACCTTATCACCACCATTGTGTTTTGCTGCACTGCTTTAAAGTTGTAACAGAAATAAATTATTTAAACTAAAACACTAGGAGGAGTTCAGAACCCAGACGAGCTGTTCAGGAATCAGCAAGCAGAGGGCAGGTCAGATATAGTGACTCACAGGTACAATCAGAGCACTAAACACACTCTTTTCTGCCTCTTTTAATACATGCACACACATGCATGCATGCACACACACATGGACATGCACACAAAATGAGCATAATAAAGAGCTTATGAGATTCTTATAAATGGCAACCAATGGAGGGGACAGTCTTCATTATAATGAAGTTTGAGGGCATCTGTTGACTGAATAAGTGACTTCTTCCATATCAACTATCCCAGCAGAGAGTCAACTGTAGGGCTATGGTCTTTACTGTGGAATTTGGCTGGTACTTGTAAGAACTGTGGTGTTTTAATGGCAATACATTCATATCAATTTGCATGCAGTGATGCTCAGCAAACATGTTAGGGCAGTCAGACTTGTCATGTGATTTAAATGGCCAAAATCATTCCAATTGATAATTTAGTGCAGTCACTTTTAACCAGATGCATGCTCAACAGGACAAATATGTGAAAGCAAACCTTTTACAAGCTTATTTTCATCCATGACATTCTGGTGATGCCCATCATCAATAAGTTTGGCTGTTGAAAGAAACTACAATTACAAGGATTGAACAGGCCATTCAGACGGGCATGCAGACTTGGTGTAGCTGCAGAAGGGGCTCCTTTTCTCAATCGGTTAATGACAAACTGCTTCCCCAATGAAATGTTAAACTTATCCAAAGATGCCATTTTAAAGTATTTTTCAAAGCCTGCAGGTCTTTGCTTCTGTGGACTGAACATTTAAGGGTTTAAAAAAAGAGGCGGGGGGGGACTACTTACTACATGGTGCCCAAAAGGCTTAAACAAGGTCAATGTAATTAACCAATTTCCTGCTAAACCAGCAGGGAGATTAATGAATTTTTGTAGAACATTTATATTAGGATGTGATCTGAACCAAATGACAGAATGATTCTGTCTAAAAATAATTTTGGACCAAAACACACCTTTTGCTTCATATGAGAAACAGATTTCAAAAGCTTCTCCTTATGCAGCTGCAGGGATATGACCATTCATGGTCAGACCTTTCACAGAACAGATCACTGCAGGAAACAGCCTCACCTTTGAGTCTCTCAGGACTGTCCAAGCTGTTCTCGTCAGACATCTGGTTGTTTTGGAGATGCGCATCAATGACTTCTGGATGCAATAAAAAAAAAAAACAGGTTGGTCCCTTGTTACAACATGACCTTGTCACAAAGTTTGAATTGCACCATGTGGCTGTGGTTCCAATTTAAGCAAAAAGATTCAGACAGATTCTCTGTAATCCTGAACTTACTGACCAAAGAACCTGTCAGTGGCATGCTTAGGAAATGAATATCACCCTAGTGAAATGTTGGTAAATACACATTTTGAGCTAACTACACATACAGCAGTTCTGACTCCAGACTGATGGTTCCTGCAATACTTTTTAATTTTGTGCAACCATCTGTGGTTTTCAAAGTACCTATCAGGGGTGTGAGTAGTTAAGGCTGTAAACAGGCAGCCAAGCAATACCAAACATGGCATAACACTCTGACTTGGTTTTCAGCTACACTCAGCTATGTATTGCATTCTGTATTGTATGAGGGTGGCTGCCAAATAGGTGAATGAATAATTGTTGCTCCTCTGCTGTCTCAGAGGTCCTGTCATCAAAATGGTCCCCATGGTTACAGCATACGCTAACTGTTCAAACCCTGACATACATCACAATGGCAAACAACCACTCTGTCACATCTCTAAGCTACTCCACTAAGTGCTTAGGCTCAATTCCATGACTTAAAGGCACTGAGTGACTGAGGTGACCCATCACTCATGGGCTTACTAGACAGCAAGAAGCATTTGCTGCACTGGCTTGGACAACAATGGGAAAGGAGATTATACAAAATTAGAAGTGTACTATGGAAAGCAGAGTTACATAAGATTGGGGAATCTGAGTAAGATGAGTTTGGTGGAGGTAGGTCATGAATCAATCCCTATACAATGTGTCAAGCCAGCTTCCAAATTAGCTGCTATACTTGGTTACCTAGACAGTGGGCCAGCTACAAGTTATTCTAAATCAATTCAAACTCAATTTTCTTCTTTATTTTGCTTTCCGGACTTTCTGAAGCACTCCTACCACTGGTGCATAAATGTGATCTGTATGGGAGAGAGAAATTAATCTTGTGCTTTAAAAGGATCAACAATATCAATATCGAAAATAAAATTATGAGAAAAAAAAGCCATGCAGCTGGTATGCCAGCTGGGATCTCTGCACAATGATAAAGGGGTTTTTACACCAAATACTAATAAAGCATAGCTAGTGAGCATTCAATATCATAAACAAAATGTTAAAACGCATTATGAAAATTTGACTTCTGTGGCATAGCTGTGTAAATAATGGTTTGAAATGGTGTAATGGGTTGAAATGCATATATGAGAACCAATTTCAAAGAGCATTACACAAACACCTGGATAATTTACTAATCTGTGTTGTTCTGATGCTGTGAGTGATTGATACAGGTCCAACCAGTGAACATACTGTTGAAAAACGGGCCTTACAAACTGCCTTTGATACCCTCTTCACATATATTCACGAGAAGAGGATGACCGCCATTTTGTAACATTCAACCCAAGTGTGCAAGTGATCCTACTGCTATCAGCTTCCTTTACTCAGACAGACATGCACAAGCACAGGGAGCCTAAATCCGTGCTGCCACTCGTCAGTTGATAGATTATCGCTGGGACTCCACTGGCATCATGGGTAAACAGAACTGGCTGGGGGCCAATTTTAGAAAGAGATTCCCCTGTAACTCTCACTCTGGCCTGAAGTGCTGCCTTGGCAGAGACCCTTAGAACACCTGCTCATCTTACCATCAAAGTTGGATATCTTGGTCAGCGAAGAATCCACCGCCTCTTTCAATTGCTTCACAGCTGTTTGGAGAAAAACAGTTTCGGATAAACATGAAGCATTATATTTGCCCAATGCTTTGCTGTTTTACTCGATTTTTTTCATCCCCAACATATGACTGATATTTTGACTTCTCTTGCCTCCCCCCAAAATTTTAAAAAGGTGACAGCTCTCTCACTGACACCGATAAGACCAATACAAAAGTTCAGTCTTTACTCAATCAGTTTTAAACAATATACTTAACAGTGTGGCACATTACTGTACATAAAGGAATGTATCATTTCCTTCATCATTGGAAAGTTTCAGGAATTTTAACAAATAACAAATAAGCCCAATTCAAGAAAGAGCCAAAAGAATAATTAGCGAGAAGGGTGAAAGTTTAAAGAGTGGCATGCAGAAACCAAGCACTTTTCATATCTAGTCTATGGATTAGGGAGAGAAGGATAAAGAAAGCTGATTCACAGTAGTGCTGCAGCACTAAATAACACCACTAAATGGTACAGGGTCCTGAGATGACCAGTGACAAGTGTTGAGAGTCACCCACAGCAACTGTGCAAAAAATAACCCAGCATAACAGACACAGTGGAGGAGCAGCTGGCTGAAATCCCTGCATAAGCAAGCCACGTGGGAGAGCAGCCAGCGTGCTCAGACAACAACCCCATGCAAACTGACTGAAGAGAACCTGTGTTCCACATCACAATACAGTCTTCTATCGCTCCATCGTCTGAGCCACATATCCAGCTGTTTTACCCTCTCTAACATTAAAGCATTAAAGTTTTAGTCATTTAGCAGATGCTCTTACCCAGAGCAATTTACAAAGAACACAAAAACTGCATCTAATAAAGGAAATGGGTGGTTAGTGTTCACATCCAAGCCGACAAGATTGTGACATTCGGGACATCCCCTCTCCCACAAGTGTAAGGATTCAGGTGAATTAAAACAAAAAAATACCCACTGCTAAATCTGGGATAGCCGCAAGCCGACTTGCCAGCCAACGATGCTGTGGCTGACGCTAATGCTATCACCAACGCCAATGGTGAACACAACTGATTAAGCCTGTGTGCAGGTGGGGCTGCTCAGGACGCTTCAGGTACAGTTTTCCTCTTAACAATTCACTCCAACACCTTTCTTCCATTATGCTGCCATGCTGGAAACTACTTTGAAGCATTTCAGAGTGCGGTCTTTCCTCAGCAGCTGTCTTAAATACGAGTCAAGTGGTTTGCTTCAGTACATTACAAAAAAAGACTTTGCAGAGGCAAGTTCTGCGTTTGATGTGGGATATAGCAAACCAGCACATTTCCCTGTAGGACCAGAGAACATAATTTGGGTCCGGAACAGTGCCTGTGGTAAAAACAGCACAGTGGAAAAAAATCTGGGGCATATCATTTGCAGCATTCAATGACACAAAATCGGCTCTCTCTAAGAATTCAAAGCATACTGAATATTATAAGGAACCAGTCTTCATTGCACTAGCATCTTTAGAAATAGGTATCATTCCATCTGCAGTTTTCTTTTGTTCTTGAGTTGATGTCTTGTGAATGTCCCATTGTTTTCTCACCATCAAAAACAGCACTGCAACATGTTGTCTATTCTTTATTGTAAAGGCCTGCTGCCCTCCAAGCTAAACGATTTCACAGAACACCAAACAGGAAGGTATTTGTGATGCTGTTTCTGGCAGGTTCAATGAAAGTTTACGATGCAACTCAAACGAAAGAGGTTCTGGCTGCAACAGAAGAGAAAGGATCTACAGCTCAGTAAACCTGATGAAAAGAAGCCCACGGAGCACGGCTAAGCTCCATGAAATAAAACAGGAGTTAAAGCAGGGAAATGAGCAGATAAATAACATGGGGCTGCTTCACAGATTAAGTTAAAACGTCCTCTGAGTGTAATCAATCACGTACACTGTTACATTAGATCATTAAAAGCATACTGTGCATCATGTTTATGCGACACATGAATCACAGTGCTGAGAGACCTGCTTTCAGTGTGCTCAAAAGAGCCCAACTGAACAGGGGAAAAAAATATATAAGAGAGGGACATTGCAGGAGCCCACTCAAATCTATTTACAACACAAAATAAAGCATATTAGGTTCAAATTCTAAAGACAAACAGAACAGGCCCTTGATTTAATTACAGACTATAAAAAAAAAAATCTCCATTTGAACATATAACAGATAACGAAAACAAAGAATGAAATAAAGTAGGTTTATTTCATATCCACAAAGCACATGGGCCTCCCCTCCTAAGGCCTTTGCTGTTTCAGAGGGAGGTCTACCAACCCCCCATTGCAAACGTCTCCCCCCAACTAAACAACCTTTAATTAGAATGGCTAGAGAAGGCGGTGGAAAGAATGCTGTGTACTCACGCTGGCATTCAATGAACTGTTGGATAAAAGTGCAGTCCCCTCCACTCTTTAAAAGAAAGTGTTCTAACAAAGAAAGAAAAACCTTCCATTAAATATTAACATTAGCATTAACATAAGAAATCCCCCCTTTAGAAGGATGTATCTTATGAATAAAGAATATTGTGATATGTAAGCCAGATCTACAAGATACAACATTCAACGGAACCAGACAGAGATGCAGAGGCCAGACGCGGACAGACAGATGAGACCTCACTACCTGTCTCGGACGTCCTGAGAGACACATACCTACCAGGCTTAACTCAACACACCCGGACAAACAGGCCTTACAGGTCAAAGCTACTGAAGAAACGGCAGCTGAGCCTCCATCCCACCCTCTCATTCTCCTTTCATTTCTAATGTGAACGCTAAGCTACTGCTTCTAACTTTAAGATGCACATCATCTTAAAATCAGGAATTCTGTATTTTTATCTTCACTGAAAAAAGACAGCGTGGTTACAGTTAGGCAGCAGTCTGGTGCAGCGGTAAGGAGTAGGACAGGTAGCCTAAACCTCAGTTTGATTCCCAGGTGGGTCACTGCCATTGTAACCCTTCGGCAAGGTACTTAAACCAAATTACGCCCGTTAATACACAGCTTGTATACATGGATAGCATGCAAAAATTTTAAGTGATAGAAATCGCTCCGGATAAGAGCGTCTACTAAGCAAACATAACGTAAAAGCTCAGTTCAAAACTGCTGTAGAACAAATGGCCTGCAATGCAGTCCACACTCACCTCAAAAGAATGCTGTGTACTGTGCTGCTACTTTCTAAAGTTACACCACGCAGGCTGACTGCCCCTCAGGCATACCTCACTGGCATCTGAAGTGTACTCCTTCCAGCTCCTGTATGAACCGCTGTGTGTCACTCCAGGGGTGATTCCGTCTTGTCGCACGGTGACATCTGAGTGACAGCAGCTATGTATAGCGCTATCGGTTAAAATGCTCTTCCAGCTGTGGCAGACACAGCGTGTCTCCCTGAGATCTGTCTGTCAGGACTGACTCCATAGAGCACTCAGGGGCCCCGGGGCCAGACCCCCCTCCATGCACTGCTACTTCACACCATCCTGTGGCTGAGGATAGCGTGTTACAGCCCCACAAGCGCACGCCAGATTTCTTATGTCTTTGCTTTCATTACAAGCAAAGCGCATACTGTAAGGTGTAAATGGTCCACATGTGCCTGCCCTGCATAGCTGGGAACAGTGGCCTGCAGGTCGGAGCAGGCTTTCTCTGGCCCAGTGCTGAGCAGGGTCTCACGAGTTAAAGTATACCTGACCATCTTTCTCCAGTCCTGGAGAGTAACACACACAGAGCAGTGTGTTCCATAGCACTGCTACAGTGAAATGCTTCTCTCTGACCTTTAGACAGACGTTACTGTACTTCATCTTTATGGGCGAGAGGGACTTCCCATTCCTTTAATGAAGCGGAACATACTCAAAAAGGCCCAGAACTAGGAAGTTGGTGATACGAGAAAATAACAATTTATAATATTTTGGGGAAGTTAAGCTTACTGACAGCATGTTATTATATATTTTTACACAACAAATTGCTTAAAATCCACTGTCACTTACTTAAAATCTTAATTAGAAAGTAAATCTGAGACCATTCAAATCGACACACTAACTCTTTTCCTGGACAATACGTAGGAGCTACACTATCCTTATAATCACAGAAATGGAGCATTAAATGGCCACAGTGCATCTACACTCACCTGTAAAGAACCATCATGCGGTACCCTGCAGCCTTCACTCTGACCTATCATGTCTATTAGCCTGTGAGTAGTCCATATTGTTCAGATTTTGAAGATGCAAAAAAAAAAAAAGTTTGAGAGTCGAGAAAAGGGCAGTTGTGTTGCCAGGACAATGAGGTCTACGGCAGTCAGGTTACAGAAGGACACGCCGCACCTCCTTCCTCTGAGCTCAGATCAGTTTCAGGGAGGCATTCTCCACCTGAGCTTCCTACTGCTGGTGAGGGGCTCTTCTCAAGCAAGACTAGGTCAAGTCTTGAACAACCTACAGAAACGCACCTTGTTCCCCAAATCACCTCTACAACTTAAAAGCCTTTCACCTTTGTCTGAGAGAGGACTTAAGAAATGTGGAACTGAGCGTGAGACAACACCTACTCGGTGTACCCCACCCAGCTACTCTCCAACACTGATGCACAGCTCCACAAAGCTATCTTTCTCAACGGACAGGTCAGTGCAGAAGCAAGACTGAGTCAGACACACAATACAAGGAAGAACACGCAACATAAAGTGAGCGCTCATGCCAAATTAGTGGAGGAGGAGCAGTAATGTGAGGTTAGCAGAGACACTAACGAGCACTGGCAGACCCGGACTCACCTAAACTGTTGTTTTCCTTTATGTTTTTCTCCTGAAGTTGTTCTAAACGGACTGAAAACAACAATGAAGAGATTCGGGGTGACTAAAAAGCAAGTGCGGTCACAGTCCTGTGTGCCATGCATTTCAAGCCAAATATTCAGCATCAACATCTGTCAAAACGTTTCTGCTCACAGACCTGCAGAGGCTGAGCCTTCTGCATCATATTGTTTTAAGGGAGTAGTACTGGCATCTATAATGTATTGCTCCTTGGCAGTACTCTGAACCGGGGCCATTAACACTAAGCCTTAGAGGAAAAGCTGCATTTTCCCACCAGACTTTGGGGTTGAGGAGAACTCTGGGATGTGGAGAAGCCCATGCATCTGAACTGCACGCCCCTGTGAGCGCTGGCGTGGGAGTGAGGCTGGAGCGTGCGCTGCGGTACCTTGCAGAGCGGTCAGGCGCTCATTGGTGAAGTCGTTGTCGGCCTGCAGGGCCTCTATGCGAGCCTGGAGCGCCTGCTCCTTCTCCTCCATCTCCTCAATGCGCAGCTGCAGCTCCTTCTTCTCACTCTGCCCCTTCTGCGTCAGCTCCTCCTGCCGCCCCTCTGCCAGCTGCGCGCACAAATACACACACACACACACACACACACACACACACACACACACACACACACACACACACACACACAGGGGCTTTAGCAGACATGCACCTTCAGGCACAAGCACAGTTACAGGTACCCCCCCCCAAACACATACAGACAGATGTGGTAACCCCTGGAGTGACACACATAGGCTTAAGTGCACCATACCACACACACAGACAGACAGACACACACACACACCACTATCTTAGCATAGTCACACAATATAACACACACACACACACACAAGCTACCATAGCACAGGCACTCAATAGCCATTAAATTCACAATGGCAGGTCTTTCTGTCTCATGTAAGTACATGTTTCACTCCAAGCGACAGACATCAAACCAGGATGACGGGTCACTTCCTGTGCCACTCCCTTAGGCGTCCCCCCCGACTGACGACAGCTGGAGTAGCACACGTGCCTTTATCTTGTCTGTGAGGTCCTTGATCTCATTCACTGCCCCATTGTACTTGTTAGCCAGCTCCCGCAGCTCCTCCTGTGTGCGTTCATTCATCTCTTTCAGGTGAGTACATTCATCCTCTGTGTTGCTGAGACTCCTCTGAAACACACAGGGGAGAAAGACACGGTGTTAAAATGTCTACTTTACACATTCAGCAAAGCGGGTAAATCCGTCATCATTTTCCCCACCACTTTAGCTTGAATGAGGCTCTTGCGTGTGAGAGCTGTCTGAATTCCCTTGCTCACCTCCACTTCCGACAGCTTCCTGACCACCTCGATTTTCTCCTGAAGAACCCGCCTCAGGGACTCTTTGGCAGTTGTCTCGTAGTTGTGTTTGTCCTCCTGTAAGGCTACCAGCTCCTTGCGGATGCCATCTTCCGTTTGGTTCTGGGAAAGTCACGAAAACATTTCTGTGATCTTTGCTTTTCCAAAAGGTGTTCATATACATTTTTTTTTTTTTTTTTACAAACTCCTTTTTTCCCCCCTCCTAATATCCAATGAAACTTACTTTTGAATATGCTTGCAACTGGTTCCCCATCACTTCCAACCTCGAGAGTAGCCTGTCTTCATCTATCAGAGCCTACAGGAGATAAAACAGGGCGCAAACATTGTTAAGTGCACCCTGGCCCAATAACCATACCCACAGGGGAACATGAGAGCAGGCCCCAATGAGGCTCCGATGTCCCCCGGAGCCCTGTGGCCGCAGCAGGGTGAGAGGGGAGTGGTCAGTACCTGCCAGCTGCTCTCTGAGGCCTCCTGTGTGCTGGCCAGCAGTCTCTGCAACGTGGCCAGCTTCTGCTCCAGCATCTGCTCGCGGTGTAAGGCTTCCTGAGGGACGACAAACCGCAGCGCACGGTCAGCTCAGCGGGTGCAGGTGCACACCCTCCCCTCGCACCGTCAGGGTGACTGCACAGTCACTAAGGTCAGCCACAATAGCTGTGCTCCCTAATCCTTCCGGGACAGACCCAAGTGCTGTCTTAGTGAAAAGAATCAATCAAACCCTATAATACTAATGACCGGCTCTCGCAGGCCATGTCCAGGTGCAGGTGGCTCAGTGTTCTGGGCTGGATTAAAAAGGCTGTTTACGTTTTTGTTGAATTTATGCGAGTACACTACAATTTATCCCGGTTCTATTCTGGCAGATCTGGCAGATTCAGAGATCAGCTGTCCCTTGCTGTCCTACTGCATGATGGGTTTTAATACAATGAAATGCAGTATTGCTTGGGAAATTCAGCTTTTTGCTACTGAATACAATCTACATTTGAGTATTCCAGACAGACTAAAGGTTTTGAATTTGAATTAAGATTTAATGGATGGATGAATTCATCTGAATTAAAATGGCTGCAATGAAATCACAAATAGATCTAGAGTAGTTTGTCTGAAATGTATTTAAATGTTATTTGGCGTAAACCTAGTGTTAAATGAGATGAGCATTTCTTTGACCGAGTGAGAATACACACTGTTCAAATGCACACCGCAAAGTGCTGCTCCTGCTTGGTGCTCTGCAAATCCTGGAGCAGCACGTCTGTAAACTGTGCATTCTCACAAGATCTAGGAAATATCACTCATCACAGCAAGACCCTACAAAAATACAAATAAAGAAATTCATTGAACCTGTTTTCTGTATTTCCCCCAATTTCGGCTAAAACAATTATCGCTAAGCTCGACATCACATCAAAATGTGGGCTGGTATAGACTGGTCCCAGGCCAGGCTGAGTGACACAAGCTCCCAGCCAACTTGAGAAAAACTCAGGCCATGCTGTGGAACAGCTGAACCTGGACTATAGTAAGGGCCCTAAGAGCCGCAGGGAATAGGAAAGGGACAACACATTCAGCAGAACAGAGTTATGGACAGCAATTTTTTCCATTTGTTTTATTTGATACTTAAATTCCTACCCTGGCAACACTGATTCAACTTCTAAGTTACATTTCCTGTGGACCAATAAAAAATGATCAAGATGGAAAAGAGTTATATCACGGTGTACCTGGAATACATAATCAAAACAAGCGCCTGAGAGAGTGTTACATCAAACAGACAGTAGAGGTCAGTGTTGCGCCGTACCTGTAGATACTGAGAGAGCTGAAACAGTTCCTGAGAATACATACTGGGCGTATTAGCGGCAACCTGCAGGGTGAGAGGAAACTGACGTCAAACAGGGTTACTTCAAAACATTCCTAATGCAACACAAACCCAGGCGATACGCTTGAGAGGAATGCGCATCGGGATTTATAGACCCCGGTAACAAACCTGATTTATCCAGTAAACAGCCCACACTACTCAAAATAGACTGCATAAAAACAGAATTATCTTTGAGGTAAAGATAAAAAAAATCATATGTCAGCTAAAACACATAAGTACACAAACATGGCAAACAAAAGACTCACACAAATCCCCAGTAGCAGTAACACTTGTCAGGGCATAGGAGATAATATCCTTGTCTGCTTAATTCATTTCCTAATTAAACCTACCCTTCAACATAGCTGTAATCAGCTGTTGTTTTTGACTGTGGAAATTCATAAACTGTGTATTGGTTGGTGTAAAAGCCATAGAAAGATGGCAACACAGAACTCTACCTCCAAATTATAATACAATGAGAGGATGTAGTTTCTATTCAGATGCAGTACGGAAAAACAACTGCATGCATGTATCTGTCTAAATAAATGTGCAAATTCATACCGACAGAGCATGACACTCTTGTCATCTGTAGCTCTACCATGATCATCTGCTCAGACAGGTGGGTTTCTGTGTGGACACGGGCATGACACAGGCAGCTTCCATTTCCAGAGCTGCCAGCACACAGACGCTATACATTTCCGCACCAAGACCAGCAGCAATGCACCCTCCTCTAGCATACAGATTCAACAAATGTGACACTTAATGGAGCTGATGTCTTTGAGCCAAAACTGCGAAATCACTGCAATCTCTCAAATATTTGGGAGCAACTGGTCCCCACGCTCCCCTGTCGGTCAGTTCTTCCAATTCAACGGCCTCTCCTCTAATTATGGGAACACCTGGGTTTCAAAATCCCATGACCCTAAAGGACTAAGGGGTGGTAGGGAAAAGTTTAATTTCGTTCACATCTTATCAGACACCTTTAACACTTTGTTGTGCATTAGACATGATGGATACTAATGTATGACAAAGACATATTTATCAGCGGAGGAACATTGGTCCATTCACACAAAGCTGGTCGACAGCAGTATTAGATCAGGGCAAAGAGACCACCGTTTCTTTTTTTTTTTTCCCCTGAGGGTCCTTCATTTTGTCTAAACCAAAAACAAGGCCACGGGGGAATGCAGATTCCAAGATGGGAGAGGAGCTGTAATTAGATTTCAGTTTGCTCTCTAATGTGATTAACTGTTCCACTCAGGCGCCTGCATTGCCCCTTCTTCAAAGAAAGACGCCTCTGTGTGTCCTTTGGTGGGCTGTCCCCTCGCTGCCTCTGTCCCAAGCCAGGTGCCATCAGGGTGGCAAGATCTCCAGCAGGGCACAAGCATGGCAAAGGACACAGCGAAGAACAGATCAACCACTGCTTGCTTATCCAACTTCTCCCAGCTCCTCCCCAAGACACAATTCACCAGTAAATACCAATGTAGCACATTCCTATAAACAGTAACGGCTGAAGAGATTCACCACATAATAAAAGCTGGGCTGAGCTAGTGATGTAACCCAAGATATATCAGGATCAGCCATCAGGTAACACTAGAGTGAGCCACATGGGAGACGAAGCCAGTTGCCGTCACAAGTTCCAGAAATTTCACTCGCTCATCCGAGAGAGATCAAAGGTAGGCATCGGCCAACATGTAATTGGATTTGCCATATCTTGATATCTGAACACGCAAAGCTGCTCCATTAATGGCAAGTGAGACAGGCGCACACTGCATGGCAGCTAGGACAAAAGCAGAGACAGCAGGCGAATACAAGAGTGACCTCATATTTCGGGCAAAAAAAACTTGCAGCGCATACTTCAGGAGGGGAGTGTTTCTTCACTGAGGAAACACAGATGTTGAAAGCATCAGATGGAAAAAGACATCACTTTAATTCTGGAGCAAGGAGCTGCCTCAGTCTCCTGAACTCCTGCCATTATCCAAATCACCCAGCTGTGAGCTCACACTGGCCTGCCCCCCTTCCACACCCACACAAACACAACACTGAGACAAGTGGAAAATCCAACAAATCGCTTACCTTATCAACAGGAAGTGGTAATGGCGCCTGAATGACACTGGAAGGGAAAAACAACAAAAAACATTCAATAATCAATCAAACTGAAATGAAGACAGCAGATAGTTGTACTGTTCAGAGGGGCAAGTTGCGTTTAAAAGGCGAATGGTTAAGATTAACCGCAGAAGTTCCTCTAATTTGAGCATGCAACTTTGTACTTGTGTGACTATATGCGAGTTAAATATTTACAGGGCTGGAGCTGAGTCCGGTTGTTTGGAGTAGGTGTGGTGACAGCTGAACGGCTGCCGCCTGGGGCAGACCAAGGCCTAAGCTGAACTCTGGGTTCATCTGCCGACCAACATCCATCCCACAACCCAGCACAATCCACATTGTCTTTCAAACTTTCCCTTTTCATCACAAACTACAGGAAACAGGTCTAGATACTCTACGCACAAGCCAAATGAGTGGGTCCCCTGGACTGCTTTACAATTTAACTCTTGCCTAGACAGTATACCATGGCTTCATGCTCCTAACAGGGACAGTGTAGATGATTAGAAGGCACAGCAGAGGCGTGAAGGCCTTCAGAATACCTTCTTTAAAAAATGGAAAAGCAAATCCCGACAGCGCAATCATGCTGTGAGGAATACGAGATGCTAAACTTCACCAAAAGACAATGACAGATGGACTGTGCTATTCTGGTTCTTAAGAGCCAGCCAAAGAAAATTGGTTGACAGTGTGAGAATGCAGAGCAGTCAGACTTGATGAGGCACTACCTCCACAGAGACAAACAGGCACTGGCCTCCGCTCTACAGCCTCCTAACCTGGTGAAATGCCCTGGTATTCAAAAATGACCTTTACCTCACAGACATCCATCTTATCCTTATCAGTGCTATTGGAACACTGTATAAATGTGCCCAGCCCAATAAGACTTACACAATCCTAACAGACACGAAAATTCCAGCCCATATTGTAAAAGTACTTCAGCAAACAAACAGCCACATGTGATATAAAGTAATTGGGGATTTTCAGTTGGCGCTTTAAATTACACCATGCAGTAACCGAGTCACAAATAATCAGTGCTTCAAATTAAGTGTCAATCTACAGATGAGCCCCATCCATCCAAGACTCACACAACTAAAATACTGCACTAATGCCATCTAGCACAAAATGTGCACTCGCACAATGCTTTGTGGACCATATTTATAAGATGCAGAATCTACCTGTTCCAAAAACCATCTATCTCTGCTTTCACAGTGACAACTATGTTTTATGGAAAAAAAGCTAAAATGCTCTTTGTAACAAATTACAATTGAAATAATAAGACTAACTTAAATCAGACTGAATTTTTGGCTTGGGCTACAGTGCACAGTATTTGTTATTTTGTCCCGATTCCGGAATCTGTGACTTCAGAGAGTTTATAGGGAACAGAATTCCCCTGTAAAAGACATAACAAGAGAAAAATGAACACGCGGGTAATACCAACTTTACAGTCCTTAACCAGAAAGGCAGTTATTCAAAAATCAAAGCCACTTATGTGCGTGCACTCAAGCGTACATTGACAGAATTTCACGTTCGGGTTCCCCTTTAAATTCCCACATCCCAATTCTCTCTCCAACACATCGTACTGCAGGTCACACCCGTCTTACCTGTGCTGCTCCAAAGCGTAGCAGTTGCATTGGAATTTCCTGATTGTGCGGCACACAGTCGTGGGCGCATTAAATCACCACACGCTAATTAGCACATTTGTACAGTTCTTTCTGCCACTACCGCACTTCCTCTCTCACATCAGGTATGAAGAAGTTAGCTAGCCTCCACCCCCATCCGCCTCGGTTAGCGCCCCTGCCACGATCCCGTCAGGCGACAGCGACAATGATCCAGAAACCACCCCCGCCTGCTACTACCTCCTCACTTCCCCATGAACAGGTTTCGTAACCTTGTGATCTGCGCCGATTCCACGGCTCCAGGTCTGGCGACGGAGAGGACGTGATGACAGCGGCTCTCCGGCTTTCGGCCTGTTTTCACCCCCGAGGCGGCGGCCACTTCAGGCCAAGCGCAGAGCCCGGCAGCTGCCTCCCCACTTACTTCTCTTCCTTGTCATATTTGAGGAACTGCTGTCTCACGCCCTGCACGCCGCTGTGTTTTCACAGGGTCATGAACGCATCAGCAAAGGCCACTGGCAGTGTGTGGTTTTGTCAAGAGCGGTGGCTGCAGGGGAGGGCCAGCTCTCGCTGCTCCACTGACCAAGCAGGAGGCGGGCTGCAGTGACCACAGCCCGTGCACCATGTGACCATCGGCGCACACATCCTGCTGAAACGCTGAAGCCGTGACGAGGACGCTGTAGATAAGGGCTCACCGTGCAGACAGGGAAGACTTTTCGTTTCGCAGAAAGTGAAACCGAGGCCTGATGCAAACGAAGAGGAGCCATGCTCTGGATCTCCACCACTGGCGAGATTCTCTCCGATAGGTTTGGAATCAGGGCAAACTGGTTGAGGTGCATTCCGCCCAGCGTGAAGGCCTCCGTCGGACCCGTGGTCTAAGAGGGGTGCTCTTCCTGTTGGGCCAGTGCGTAACACGTTTCTTGCAGTGTGCTGCTGTGCACATTATTATGGGACACCCAGTCCCCTCCACTCTTCAGTGCTGATTCTCACAGCTGGCACCACGTCTCCACACACTAACGGAAAAGCCGCCGATAGAGAAGCGAGCAGTGCATTGTGGGACAGAGCGGAGCTCTGTGGGTGACAGCTCTGTCACAGCACCACCTGAACGTCAGTTTCTGCACTGCAGCTGTGCAGCTGGGAGCACTCAGTTTGAACAGAGATGCCAATCAAGTGAGTGACTCCCGGGGACCGCTTCAGCTCAGCCCCAGAGACAGCCTCACCTCACCCCTGTCCCCTGTCTACCACCCAAACTACAGCGCTTAGCCCTGTGCGGAGCAGCATGCCTTTCAACAGGAGACACTGCTCACAACATCCCAGTTTATATAAGCCTCCCTCCGATGACTCACTTTATTTGTCCTGCACAGACAGAGGAAAGCAGAGCAGATGAAACTATTCTTTAAGGCTTTTTTTAAACAACCAAAAACGGTGTAAAATGCCATTAGCAATCTGTGCTACATCACAGCCCCTCTCTCAGCAATTTGGCAGCTCTTCATCGAAACCAGAACCTCAAAATAACAGAATTACAGTCATTTCAGAGCATACCAACAGGGCCAAAATAACGAAACCAAAACTCTGCCTGAGAGAACACACTGCAGGGGTATTAAAATTTTCACGAAAAGAACATTTCCGCCATCTGCAAGCGCCGGCGAGGAGCATGATGTGAAACCTCAGAAAGTGTGTCAGTAAATCAGCGTTTTTTTGCCTGCTTTTTCAGGGCCTGTGTGAAAGCTGTACGCAATTACAGCAGAGGAACGAGAGCCCCGGCCAAAGATGATGCAGAGGAGAGCGGCGGGCCCAGAGGAAGCGGCTCTCTCCCTCTGGCATTTCAGCCTCCCTCCTCTCCGGGAGAAGAGAAAAACAACACGCAGCCGAGCGGCGACCCAGCCCTCTGTCCAGAGACCATTATTCCGTATCAGCGGAGTTCCCAATCAGAGCGGCTCTTCCCAGCCGCCCAGCCCAGGCCTTTCAGAAGGAGCTCGGGCTCCACTTTCTCCACACGGCTCTTGGTGAGAAAAATAAGGAGGGCCTGCAAAATACTGTGTGTCACATTTATTTAAAAAAAAAAAAGGGAAATTTCTTTAACAGATGGCTCAACTTTTTTTTTTTTTTTTTTTTTAACTCTGGAAAAGATTTCCAGTGGCTAGTCTGGTAGTCACTGCTTCAGTCTTTGGGAGGCAGACATGCTCTCCAGAGCGTATTACACAAATTGTCCAGTGAATAACAGTTTGAAGATGTTTACATGAACCACCCCAGGACCTCCACGGCCCTGGCATCCAGAGGGTACAGCTTAACAACAAGTAATACGCAGCTTCCAAAAATACCTCCGACGGGCTCAGCTCTCGACGACGCCTGTGTCGCTGGTCACGTGACCCGATCCGTCAACGTTTACTTTAAAAATGGCAATGGCACTTAGGAGAACTCGACTCCAGGAATGAATCCACAGGGCACACATGATCAATAAGAATAGCCCAGTCTACGTGCTGCATTTAGAGATGGGTGGAGGTCCTCAGTGAGTAAGGCCCTCCCATGCAGAGCTCATTCTTACTGCATTATTTAAGACTTTATTATTTAAGACTGATTAAAGATTTAACACCGAGGAAAGGGCACCCAAGAATGTGATTACCAATGTATTTTGCTCAGTGGTTTCCTCCAATGCATGTATATTTACAGTTACACAAGGAAGGAAGTGCCTTATTCCCATTATGTGTATGGCCTTGGTATGGACACAGCATGCTGGGAACTGCTCTCACAGTAAAAATCTCAGTGATGGAATAGGCCTGCATGTCCATGCACACACCTACATTTCATGCAATTATATTTGGCGGATTTCTATGTGGTTTGCAGCCAAGAGCAGCATCTTGTGGGAAAGCCATCTGTTTAAAGAAACATATCTCCTCCACCTCTTCTCCACACACACACACACACACACACACACACACACACACACACACACACACACACACACACACAAGCATGCACGCAAGCCCGCACACACCCACACACACACACACACACACTACACAGGTTGTACCACAGGAGACAAGCAGATGGGATTTTTGGGTCCTCCTACAAGCTGGGCCAGCACAAACATAACTACAGCTGAAATCTGCACACTGCACAACATGAATGCAACCTGCTCAAATTATTTTAATATTGCTCAAAATGGACACCAAACAGATAACAGCACAAACCTCTTCAGAGAGTGATAAATAAAACAGACGATGTGAAAATCATTAAAAGCACTTCTAACGTTACAGATTTGAAGTGTCCAATAGTTCTGAAATAACAAAATATTAGCCAACACAATGGTACTTGTCATTAGAAAAGCATCAGAGCACGCTGAGGCTGGTTAAGTAAATAAAATACCACATAACATTAAGAGGATGGGGAAGGGATCTCTATGATATAAAGAACATGTCTGAAACAAATACCACAGACTACAACTTGTCAATCCATTCAGATTCCAAGTGCTCACACAACTGACGCCACAAGGCTGGAGAGAGGATTAGAGTCCTGCCATATCCCAAAACTGAGCTCACATGATGGTAGAGGGGCACTGCCAACACACCAGCAAAGCCAGTCAACAGCGCATGTTCAGCTAGCTCACGCGCAGCTGTCTATGGGCCTTACCATGTAATTAATTGAGCACTTCAGACAAGTGCTATCAATAACTAAACACATTTTCTCAGTGCAATTCCAAGCTCTGCTTGCTAGTGTAGCTAAACAAGCTAAATGACATTAGTAACTGTAACATGCTTAACCAGTTCGCTGAGGCAAGCTCACCAGTAGTTCAATTGGTGATTGTCATTTGCTGTTGCTAATTACTGGTCTTACAAGCAGCAGACACTTGCACGAATCATGAGAAAGAGTACTCAACCAAATTAGAAACGGTTCTAGAATATGCAACAATGACCACACGACACGACTTTCTAAAGTGAAAGTAGCAGGGCAGCTCACACTCCACAGCTCTTACAGGACAGCCCTGTCCCTTGGCACCGACACCAGACAGTTAGTCACAGAGAAACGGCAGCCAAATTAAAGTCATATACACACTATTGACGCGAGTCAGGCCCTCTCCTTTAATGCCATTTCATTTCAATCAATCAGAGACTAACACAGCGCTGGTTGGCTTCCAGGCATAATCAGTGACTGCAACCCAGAGTTCAACACGCGAGTCAAGCCTCTGATTTTATTACATTCCTTGCGTGCTTAACAGGAGAGCAGCACCAAAATGTCTGCTACAACGCACCAGCAGGGCTTAAGTCCCCAAATGAACATCCTGAGTTAAGGCAGGCATTCGAGTGAGGCCACTTGCTTTTCCTCTTTCCTTTAAATGAACAACCTTTTAAACTTTCAACAACCTCTGGTGAGTTTAAATGAGATCTTACTCTGAGCGTCTTCGCGCCTCCATGCCATCCGGTAGAAAGAGCTTGATTGTGGACACTATGCATCCATGGGTGACTGAAAACAAAAGCAAAAAAAAAAAAAATCACTCATTACGAAATACATGCAACGTTGTCAGCTTGCAGTATATTCCTCAAGAAATTTGTAAGAAAAAAGGACAATACTTTCTGGTTTTGAACGCTAAAGACAGGATATTTACCAGCACTCCCTTCAGCAGACCATCTCATTTTGCCTGGTGGACTCACACAAAGCTGTTTCTCCACCTCTGACTTATCTATGTGCAAACAGGCAACTTCCTCCACAACGGTTTAATACATCACTGAAAGATTAAGCAACTTTTTATTTTTGTTTAAGCATGTTACCATTTTTCCCTGAAGACAAAAGGAAATATTAAAATCCTTTTGTCACATCAAAGGTTAGAGAGATTTAAATGTACTGGCACACCAATTAGGCTTCATTAACGTCGCCAGACATCTCTATAAAGCACTTCTCTCAATCCGAAACTCCAGGTGTACACACCTTTTCTCTGTAAACACACATTCTAATGCTGCTAACTGTGACGCCCTGTGAGCTTTTCCACACTTTGAACCTTTTAATAAAGAGAAGTTACTTTGCCTCTTTGCATCTTTGATTGTGAAAACAGCCATTTCATCTCTGCTGATTACAACACCTCCTTGACTGCAATCCAGAACCGCTGCTGGATTTCAAAACTGGTCTGCTGTCTTCTCTGCCAAGGAGGCTTACATCACGGGCTACTGCGTGACCAGACTGCCATTTCAAACAGCTAATAACATGGTGCAGAGGGCTTTGCTCGTCTTCTCCGTCACACGCTTTAAAACGAGGGGGGAAAGTCCACTGCTCTATAGCCCTCAAGTAAACACCAGCAGCAGCCTTAGCACTCCCAGAGCTGCTGGTACATGTGCTCAGGTCAAGCTGTCCAGCTGAATGATCTCTCATTTTTATTTGTTTTCTAAGGTTCCTGGGAGTGACCAGCTCACATTTTTAACTGTTAAGAAAACAGAACTTTGTACCTGTGCAGGGGGCTGTTAAGAATACAGAACAATGTACCTTTAAAAAAGTCAAAAGCTAATTCATTTGGGGGTATCCTCCATTAAGGGCTTTGTCACACTCTACAGGCTTCTTAGCAGACAAAGATTAGTAACATTGACTTAGCCATGCTGAATACAGAGAGGCCCACAGTGCGCTCTGTGCTTGGTACCTTTGCGGGTGTTCTCAGTCACATCCACTCCGAACTGGATGATGTCACCGGAGAGCACCTCACAGGGGGGGCTCTCCTCAGACCCCCGGCTCAGGCGCTGGCTGTTGATGAAGGTGCCATTGCTGCTCTTGGTGTCCTGGAGATAGAACTGCAACGAGAGGAAAACGTACTGTTACGAAGAGCTAAGCAGAGAGAGGAGCCAGCCTAAGATACACACACACACACACACACACACACACACACACACACACACACACACACACACATCATAGAGCTATACACCTATAACATGATGTGTACTTTACAAATCTACATCAATGTCTTGATCTGCCAGCCTTATTTTACAAAAGCAGATCATTTATCAATGATACTGAAAAAAAATTAATAGGTACAAACTACACAATGTGGAGGAGCCCTAATATAGTCTGATTTTATGCATAGCTTCCTCACATCTAGTCACTGGGCCACAACTAACCAAAACATTTACAAATCAATATCCCATAATAAAAAAAATGCAATCCTTCATAAACTTCTGTGTATTTCACTGAAAGCTGAAGACTAAACAGGACTTGTGATATAAACTTCAGAGTAAATTTATGAAGCACAGGTTCCAAAACTGGCATTTAGGAGGAATAATGAGCTTACTGTTCCATAAACTTAATCCTTTCACAAAGCCCAGACACTTTTGCCACCAAGCAAACAGGCATCAGTCTTAATAACCCTTCAGCACACAACATTTGCACAAAACATAGCAGACAGAAGGATTCTGCAGCTCTGAATGACATTTTTAGCTGACATTTCAGTAAACAAAGTGTGAGGATACTGAGTCCAAAACTCCAGCTGAAAAAGTCTGCTCTCCCCTGTCATATCCTGAACCAAGTGACAGTCTGCTCTTCCCTGTCATATCCTGACCAAGTGACAGCCTGTTCTTCGGTGTCACATCCTGACCAAGTGACAGTCTGTACTTCGCTGTCATATCCCCAACCTGGTGAGAGTCTGCTCTATGCTGTCACATCCTGACCTGGTGACAGTCTGTTCTCCGCCATCACATCCTGAAGGGGCGAAGCTGGTCTCTGTGCGCCAACGCTGGCGTTTTCCCCGCTTTCCAGGAAACAAGCGCACCAGTCTCACTAACAGACTGCGTCTCCCGTGGTGGCCCTACCTCCATAAGCCTGGCTTTATCCACGGCAGTCACAGTCCTCCCGGCTCCAGCAAGCACGTCATGCCGTCACTCACTGGCACCCTCCCCCACCGCCAGCGCGCCGTCATTCAGCAGAGAGCTTAGCCTTTCATTCAAAACTCCACGTGCTGCCAGAATAAAATTACTCCCATTCGATCATGTAGAGCTTTTGACTTCTCACCGGATGGCTCTTGGAACACGGTGCTAAGAGCCGAGAGAAATCGACCTTTTTTTTTTTTTTTTTTTTCTGGAAATTCTCTGGTCCCCATGGTTACCGAGCAAACCATTCCAGTGCGCAGGCATCCGCGTCCTGCGAACACTGCAGTGCACAGAGCAGCCCAGCCATAATTTACCCGCAGCTGCCAGAACGCACACACACATACACGCACACGCGCGCAGACATAGACACACATGCAAACATGCTTGTGCATGTGCATGCACAAGCATACGCAGACACAAAATTGGGTGCACACACACACACACACACACACACAGACAGACCCAGACAAGTTTTTCCATTGTGAAAAGGGTACTGAATATTTGCAATAGTCTGAAAGCACACCAACACATCAAATGCTTTGATGCAGTCCATGTGTTCAGCTATAACAGAAGCAGACTGCCCGTGTTCTTGCCTGTCCATTTCACCTCATTGGAAATCAGATAAAGCTGCGGTACGGCCACTGCTGCTCGGCCGTAACGTGTGGCAACATGAGCAGAAACTTCCATGAGCCTTTGAAACACCAAGCCAAGCTCAGGGCTCACTGCCACCCCTGTACTAGAGTTTATCAGCAGCCAACACCTTTATTAGCAATTCAAGGGCATTATCAAAAGTACAGCACCTGCAGCTCTGTGTTCAGAGGGCAACAGACACCGAGTCATGTGAGCAGTGTTTGGCTGGGCACTGCACACCTCGCCCCGCAAAGGCAACGTTACCGCTCCAGAGAAATCTTCAAACGGCACCTTCCTGCCTGTTGCTGTCTGCCCAGTGACAGAGTTCTGACAGATGTAACTGCGCACGTCTCACAACATGATTTTAAATCGGACGTCTGTGAAACGCACAAGCTTGGCTGCGCTGTCAGAGGTGCGAGCTCTCCTCCACATGGTGTGAAAAAACTCATTTGTAACAAGCGCTTTTTTCCTTCCCCGCCGGGACATGTAGAGGATTCTGAGCGTGGTGACACGGGGCTGCCAGGTGCCAGGACCTGTGGAACAAACTACCGTGCGCCAAGGCGAGACCAAATGGGACTGAGACATGATACGAATAGTACATACAGCCAGTGAAACTATTTTTACTGAAGGTTTACATAAGCAGGAACACCCACTGCATAATATGTCTACATTAGTCCTCTCAGGCAGTAACAGAGTGGAAAAGACTTAGGCTATTAACACTTCACAAAGTGATAATTAAAAAAAACGCTTGGTGGAATACGGGCTTTTTGGAAACAAAGAAAACGGGAGAGCTGCTGAAGCTTTCCAGTTCTATTTCTGCTTGAGTCTTTCCAGCCTGACTTCTCTGTTAAGCTGTAAATGACACAGGGCTGTATATTATATTTTGCAGTGCTGAGGGACTTGGTGAAGATTCTGTCAAACATTGACAGTGAGCAGACCAGCCGCAGAACCAATACCTGGGCTGCACATTAAAGCGGTCCACACGCAGGTGTCCTCGGCAATATTACAAATCAAAAAAACAAGCAAGGCATGTGTTCAAGAGGGAAGCTGACTAAATTAGTTTTTTTAATATTTACTGCGATTCCTTGAATCCGAATTATATCAATTACAGAACATTCGTAACATAGATGATGGTAATTCTCCTTAGGTTCTGACGGGTTTTAATTTACTGAACTTAAATACACAAATTCAGCCAATGGACACACAGCTGGTTACATCAAGACAGCCAAACTAGGGGAGTAAAAAGCACCTAAATATTTAGTTAACCCATTTCAAATGTGAATGAGTAGTCAGTTACATGTATACAATAAAAGCTTGAGTTCATCACTTCACACAAAATTCACTCAAACATATACAACCCCACTGTGTTTTTGCAAAAATGGTGACAGTGTATTTTATCAACAGCACAATACTGAAAATGTTGCAGCACTGCAGGCTCCGCAGCAGAATGGAAATAAGGGCAAAGAACAGAAAATTTGGTTTACCATTTTGAAGCATTTTTACTTCAGAGAGAAAGGATTCTGTCTGCTGACCACATTCCAACTCCCTACATAACTGTAGAACAGCACTACTAACTCTGTGGTAATAGTGGATCTAACCAACTGACTGGAACAGGTATACAATTCCACTTCCAAAGCCATCTTAATTCTAGCTAGTTGCTAGCTACATGCTAAGAAATTGCTAGAATTCTGCAGGCTTTAGATGTTTTGGCCATTTTTTGAAACCCTCACCCTCCCATTTTGTGACCAAATAGAAAACGCTGATCTTCAATTAGGACCCTTGGAAAGCTGCTCTTGGGATCGATTTGAATTTTACTGAGCTTGGACGCCTGGAATGACAAATACTTTATGTTGGGGATTGTGGGTGCTCATTAATATATGAAAACATAAGAGGCAAATGGTAACAATAAATTTACACACTGCAAGTGTTGTGGCTTAGAAGCACTTGAGCAGGAGGGGAGAGCAAATAAAGAAACAATCCACCATAATGGCTCACATTCAGCTAAAGGGGTCAGTGGAAACCTGGCGAATATACTAGTAACCAAGCACCCAAACAATGTTAGCTAACCAGGCAGTCTAGCTAGCCAAGTGTGAGGACATGCTTATCAGGGTATCAAAATGCATCATACCATTATAACCTGCAAGGCAACACACAAGCTACTGTTCCTTAAAACAATTAAGGCATTCCTTAGTCAATATAAATACCAGCACATTAACTATGTGAATGCCAATTACAGTATCTGACATTATGGCAGTGATGATAATGACAACCATCAAGATGTTCAGCTAAGCATCAACAATGCAACAGCATTTTTCAAAATAAGGTGATATTTTCAATGGGCTTTTTGCATTTCGAATTTAATTTTTTTCTCCAGTTTCCTACAGTATTTTCATTATAAAATTAAACTCAGTTAAGCTCACAGATAATGTGCTTTTGATGAAAACCTAAAATTATGGGGCTGAATGATGGTTTAAACACTTTAAAACAAGATTCAAAGCTGGCTGTTTGGTCAATTTTGCACCTGAACTCTCAGCTCATGGGCGATCATTTTACTTGACTTTAAATTCATGTCAGTGAATACCTGACATTTCTAAACTGCGA
Source organism: Megalops atlanticus (assembly GCA_019176425.1). Classification (NCBI taxonomy): domain Eukaryota; kingdom Metazoa; phylum Chordata; class Actinopteri; order Elopiformes; family Megalopidae; genus Megalops; species Megalops atlanticus. Next base: position 29,558,066 of record CM032879.1, read on the forward strand.
AAATAAGCATTATGGGGTGTAAATTTCCATGGCGAGCTCCAGGTATGAGCGTACCCTGTGTGGGTGTTTGGGGCAAGTGGAAACATGGCTGTGAATGAAGCCTGTCAGGCCAGGCTCAATGGATGCCCTGCTACGCACACTGTCTAAGCCCTCAGCAGCTAATGGGAGATCTGGGCTTATCTGTTCTCCTTTAGATGCAAGAACAGTAAAACTCTTGTCGGAATCTTCAAATATCACGCAGTAGCGTGTAACAAAGCATCATCTGCATCTTCAAAGTCTTTAAACCCGCCTGTAACTCTCTGTAATTAACTGACAATGGTCCCAGCAGCTGCCCAAACAATGGGCTAAGCATGCCGAGCATTCGTTTGCACCATGATATCATTATTATATAAGAACTGCGAGACCACGAGGCTGCCTAATTCATTTAGCCAGAAGCGCCAAGCTCTCTTAAGCGCTCTTGTTCATGGCTGTTTGTGCAGACCTATCAGTAGCACCTTTTGAGACACACACCAAGGCCAGGCTGCCACCAGCAACAGCCAGGAACTCCTAGTTGTGCAGAGACATGGTAGCCCTTTGCGCAACCTGTACAGTTACAGTTTTGCTTATGAATTTATTAAAAATTAGGGATACCCATTGGGAACCTTTAGTTGGCTGTTCTCATGCATGTGTTGTGACAAGCACTGTGCACAAAAATCCCTTGAAAATGTCAACCAACATGACCATGTAACTTTTTCCTCTCAGACACCCAGAACACTACATCTTAACCAAGGTCAATTTTAAACTTCTTAAAATGGTTTCAGAGATGCACAAATTTCATAACATTTCAGGTAAGTCCTGCTTTAGCAAACATCTACAACTCCAGCCATAAGGCCTGGAGCTCACTGGGGGGGGAAATAAGTCTGGCCACACTGAGAGTATGTTTAGGGTACCTCCCCGCATTTGATTCAAGTTTGGACGGGGGGTGTTGGGGACGGACAGACAGCAGATGATGATGCTGCCTACGCTGCCTATGCGCAAACAGCTGAAACTAGTCCCTCCCATGGTTTTAATAGGCACACTGCCACAATTATCAGTCATTCACAATGTGCATTGGAACATATCACACGCAACACCATGTCAAACGTTTGAAAAATCCACCCATTTCTCACCACCCATTCCATGCAGCCACTGGTCCAGGCCTTGTTTTCTCCTGTCTGAAGGACTGCAGCTCGGTCCTGGGTGGCCTCACTGCCGCCACTACCACCCTCTTCACCCCATCCAGCCCTCTACTGCCTAGCTGGTCCTCTCATCCCTCCCCACCTGTGTCACCACTCATCACTTTGCAACACTGGAACTGAAACAGTGATGTCTAAGCCAATCCATACCTATCCAGTGCTGTTTGCATCTCACCCTATGAAACTACATGTCTATCCTCCCAGGCTCCACAGTAGGGGTTAGCCCTCTCAGCTCTAGCGCCCAAGAAGTGGAACAATCCACTGGCCACTGTGCACCATCCACCTTCAGAGCAGCAGTTTGCTCACCTCCTCCACTCACTTCCTTACACACAACACAGGTCTACCCAATTTGGCTTCATCTTCAGATCAGACAATATAGAGAAGCAGCACTTTTAATTGCCAATTCGCTTTGATGGATTTCATTGTAGGCCATTACAGAAAGCAGACAAGTTGTAACTGTGACATGGAAGCATTTTGCAGGAATGAGGAGCTACACGATTTAGCTGCGAGGGAAGGCATATGAATAATGACTGGAGCTGAAACATTAAGTGAATTTATTTTTTCCTACGTTTTCATTTAGAGTGGCAAAGGCATATTTAATTCATCACAAAAATAATACTGACAAGGATACAAGATGCTACCAAAATTTAAATTAAAACTGTGACTGTGAGAGCTCCACTGAGCGTACTTTGTAAATCTAATGGTCTACAGTGTGACAAGTGAATGACTGATAGTGACGTTACCATAGCAATCTTATTTTTAATCTTATTGATCTTACGTCATGGTAATACAATTTATGACACGGTTGATGACACCTGATACCTGAAAGTCTTTGTCTGTTTCTGCAATATTTACGAAGATGTCTTTTAATGCTTACTGAGGCTGTACGTAGGCCTGTATTAGGACTTATCAGTGAAAAGGGTTACCTACATCTATACCTTTGAATAACCCTCCTTTTTTAAAGATAAACTCAGTTAAGATGCTCTTGGCTTCATACTGCAATCTGCTTTCATATTTTTGACTTGCCATTGGTTTCAGCGTTATATGAACCCAATTAAAATTACAGCCTATTTAATATTCTCCGTTATGCTGCCTGCACAGGCTGGGGATATCAACAGGATGGGCATGTAGATAAACTAGCACACTCATTTTTTTCAAGGAAAAACGGCACATAAAGAATGAACTGCGGCAGTTTCCACTTAAAGCCAACAGTCTGTCTCACAGTGATAAATTGTTCAGGTCTTCTCTATTTCATCCTCTACACATAGCCATAATGCAACCTCTCCCACCCTGAATCTTATATGATAACACGTTCATTTCACATATCAGGCTTCATCCTTCCCCGTAATACCACAGCGATGGATCTCAACCGTTGCTATGGTCCCCGGCATCACTAAGCAATGAATTATTGATTCGAATAAAATGTGTATAGCCTAGTCTTTTTATAGTGTATAGTACCAATCACGCTAACCTGAAAAAGTTTCTGTTTCTAACTTCCCCTTACAACACATAATATGTTAGAAGAATCATTTGTTTTCTATTCAATGTTAATACTACCACTACTACCACTACCGCTACTACTAATAATACCAAGAAAGGTATGTTTGGGTAGGATCCCACAGGCTGGACTGTTGGATTTTTTTGGGTTGGCAGATCATTTTCCTGTGCATCCTTCTACATTCACAGCCTCACAGCCAGGGGAAGCCCACACCTGAACCATCTCACAGAGGAGAACAGTCTAGTCTGAGTGTTCTAGTCTGTCTTAAAGCAGGTCATGTGCCACAAGCCAACAACAAATTCCAAACATGCACTTGAATAAAGGAATAATGAGTAATTACAAAAGGAATGCAAGTCGAGAGAAATGTTGTTTACTGTTTGGTATATCCGAGTTTTAATGAGGCGGACCAAAATTGAGCAAAGTGCCCTCCAGGAAACACACACAAACAAAAAAAAAAAAGAAGATATGCGTTTACGCTCTGCTGATAGGGAAAGCATGCGTACGGGTTAAGCGGAATCTCATATTTAGAGCCGGGCCTGTTATTTAGCTGGAAGCTCCAGCGCTGCCAGGGGTTGGCCAAGGACAGGGAGAGCAGTGGGCGTATGCTCAAAGACTCTCCAGCGCTCAACACCTGACTCACCATCATACCCATGCTGCTTCACACAGGGAGCCAGTCAGCATGCTGCCGCTGGAACAGCGCAGGCACATGCACCACTGACACTGTAACCAAACCCTTTTCTGCTCATTTGCTTATTATTTCGGCCTGCTCTCTCCCCGACTGCTGAGCTGACAGTAATCACCTCCTCTCCTGGCAGGGGAAAGCCTCTGATGCCCTTTTTCCAGGGATTGCTGGCCCAGACTCTGCCTGGTTTTCCCTCTTAGTTTCATCCAGCAGAGCAATAACCAAATGTTCCCAACTCTTTCCTCACAAACCATTTGGTGCTGTCCAGGTTACTGGCCAGCCAGGGGTGGTGCCAGTGAACTCTGAGGTAAACACGGGGCAGCAGTCTGCCTCAAAGGAAGGAGGATGAAAACAGAATATCGCAAGAGGTTTCAGCGAATATACAATCACGTGTAGCTGTTTTTCAAAACACAGCTGCCTGTAGCTATCCCAGCAGATATGCAAGCTGTGACACAGAAGCTTGAGGACCCTACAAACGTACATTCTTCCCCTGCGGCTGAGACGCGAATGATGCCGCATACCTGTCCTTCTGTTAAAATTAGCGTAATGCCTTCCAGAGCAGGTACTGCAGTGAGAAACCAAGCAGGCCTGACCAGCCAGGCCCAGCCAGATTCCAGCAGGGCACGGCTTGGTGAATGTCCAGCAGTGGAAAAAGGCTAGGAGTTTTCCCTCTTCCCTTCCTGAGTCTGTTTACAAAGAGGAGACACGCTCTTCTCTCCGATCGCTAAGCTCAACCCAGCCTTCCATTCACAAAGCGACTCTTCACAGAAATGGTGCCAAGACTGGTCTCCAGGACTTTTCTGTTTTGGTTTTTATTGTAGAGAGCCGAGTTCCACTGGGTGCAGAGAAAGGCACAGATCACAAGACCAACGGATAATCCCTGCCAAGGCTTCCAGCTGTCTGCAAGTTCCCCCCACACACAGTGCATGTTCTAACCTGAATTTTCAGTTTCTTTAGTCCATTCTACTCGCTTTTGTCACATGAAAAGATTCTTTAAATTCATTCCTGGCAATGGTTTTTATAAGTAGATTTGATAATCCTCAGTATGCAGTCAAAAAAAATGAGGGGAACTGCTGGAGGAGCAGGAGTTGGGCTCTTTGGCTGAAGGAGTGGCACATATTACTCAGGTGGACTAAACTGCAACGCTGTTTTCCCCCAGCCTGGGTTTCTCATAGCCTACATTCTAATCTGATCGGTTCATTTTCACCCATGCATGTCCTTTCATGTCCTTGAGGATTAATGTGAGTACAAAGTGCCACAGCTCTTTCCCAGTACAGCATCGAGGCCTGTGCTGGGTACCATCACATCCCTGCAGCACGACACAGGACTGCACCTCACAGAGCATGCTGTTCCACACAGGCATCACCCCACTGGGGGACACAGTCGGTGTCACACAGCACTGGCTCACTCTTTTTGACCGTTTCCTCACTGGAGAAATTTGCATCTGTACGTTATTATTGTCGTGCCATGATATGGTATGGCCAATTGTGTGACATCAGACGCCTACCCACCTGCGGCCTATACTCCCCTCTCCATCCCAAATGGACATGTCCTGCTTAAGCCGCTGCTTGTCTGATGGGAATCTGATGGGAGACTGCAGTAGTAAATGCACTCACCCAGTCAGATGTTTTCCATCCATCACCACCTCAGACTACAGAATGTGTTCAGTCTACTCACAACAGAAACTCAAACAGTAACAAAATATATTTGGATGGGTATACCAAAATACGCATCCAAATATGTGCGTGCCAGAGTGGTAAGGAGCAGGACTCGTAACCAAAAGGTTGCCGGTTTGATTCCCTGCTGGTGCACTGCTATTTGACCCGTGGGCAAGGTACTTAACCCAGAATTGCATCAGAAAATATCCTGCTGTATAAATGGGTAACATTTAAAAAAATGTAATCTAGGTAAGTCTCTCTGGATATGAGCATCTGTTAATTGCCTGTAATGTAATAAAAAGGAATACACAGAACAATGTTTAAAGTGAACAACACCGAGCACATTTTGCTGATTGAACATGAGCAAAGGACTAAATGCACTGAACAACACTGGCTGTACTTGTAGGGGATTTGCACACACATTTAATTCCCCTCCCTTACTGACACGTTTTTCCTGCAGAATTCCACAGGTGCAGACAAGTACAGACCATCCAAAGATGAATACAAACGCCTGCACTTAATCACCTGCATTAGGCAGCAATGGTAAATAACGCAACGAAGAGGTACTACTTTCAAATGTAACAAAGACAACAATACCAAGAATCATTTTACACTTGCTAGAAGGTGAAAATGATATTGCAATCATAAACATGCTTTAGTTGAGAAATCTGTGACTCTGACATGCATTCCTACACTATAACTGCCAAAGATGATTCAAGATGGGGATTGTTGCGTGACATCACTTGAGGAAATCTAACAGAGCAACTAAACCGGTTCGTATGAAAGGAGTTCAAAAACAGTATGCTGGAGATCTTTAGAAACCAAGGACGAGAAAAGTGTCATGACAACGGTGAGAGACACGGTTTCGCACTAATCTGCGCACGGCAGTCCCCTGAAACACACGCGCCCTGATGAAAGCGAGGAGATGGAACTACAGAGCGGCCCCGATGGGAGGCTCAGACCCTGGAGAGGGTCCAAGGTCTGGGAGGCTCGTGGGCGTCGCCGTCGGAAACTCCCTCAAAATGCATTTCACATGTGAAGCCCCCTTTTCCTGTCCTGTAAAGATATGCACTTAGTTTCACTTTGTTTTCGGTACTGTAGGAAAGACGGAAAAATTGCCACAAGAACACCAACACATCCCAGCACTTCAGCATATATTATACTTCCAGTTATATTTCAAGTGTAAGGTGTTAAAGGACTTTTATGAAGGACCGTGCTGTGTGCATTCAACATCCGACCCACACACCTACCACTCTCAACATTCTGCCCCAGTGGATTCTCCTCTGCTAGCCCCAGGTCACCCGTCCTCCCCACAGCGGTCTTACATGATAAATCTGTTCACAACGGGTGCACTGTTGCGCCTGTCAGTTAAATTAACCTCTCTCCCATATCAAAACAGTGCAACTTAACATGTACCGAATATTTTTAGTTTGTGTTCTGATAAGGAATGCAAATCAACTGCACGTGCAATTCACAGCAGCATCTGTGGTGATAAAGCAGCAGGACCGAAATGGTTGCACATTTAAGGGTTAAGGGTCTTAATTCAAGACCTAGATTTTTACTCAGAGTGTCAGTGCACTCACTAATGACACAAGTTTACCTAAGATAGGCAGGCAAGCCTTAGTGCTTCAGAGTCGCTTCCAAAATGTCCATTTCTTCCGCAAGATATTCCAGTGCACTCAGCAGAGATGCTGCTGGATGTAAACATCGCTTATTTTGTTTAATGGGAGGAGGTGGTATCAGAGCAATCATCTGCATGAGAGTAGAACTGAAAAGCATTATTGCTCAATTTATTTCTTGTCACCATTTCCTGCTGTGGCCAACTATGAAATTTGAACCTGATATACAAAGATGATTAGCAGTCAATGTATGAATGCATTCAGAACAGATTTGGAATATTAAAATTAATAGCATAGGAAGAGAAACCGATCTCTAGCTTGGTTTGAGATGAGCTTTGAAGATATTGTTGGCAATTACAGACACTGAAAACAGTGTAAGTAGGCAAGAAGCTCAAGTGTTCTATTCAACCTGTTACAGCACTGCATTTCCAGTCAAGGAGTTTCAAGGCTTCCTGCCAAGTTGAAGTGCACATTCTTTTGGGGGTACTGTACTTGCAGTTCTCTGCTCCAGCAGATGCACAACACCCTTTCAATCATCACTCTTCTGGACAGACAGGGACAACAAGCTTTTTGCAACACGCCTTCGGTGTTCAGCAGAATCTGTATTTCAGTAATTATGTGGCCTTTTCCACAGAACACTGCTAAAATACAACATCTTCCCACATTGAAGATAAGATGCTACAAGAGCCTGCAATTAGAATGTAGTCAGAAAGAACATGATTACAAATCTCAGCCATTCATAAAGCCTGACCCTCAAAGTGGCTCAGAGGAAAGTGACAGTTTTATTTAATAAGGAGGGAGGAGGAAACAGACAGCACTGTGCTCTGTGATCCGTCTGTGTGACAGCGCTGGTATGCAGGCGTGAGAGTGTCAGTGCATGAGTCTGCGACTCTGTGTGTGTGCGCATGTGTAGATGGAGCCTTCGTCACAAACACTCCTTGTTCTCGGTGCCTCCATCATGTCTGAAGCTTCTTTATTCAACACACTGTATTAGCACTGCATTGCATTCCATGACTTCATTTGGGCTTGCTTGGGGCTGGTTTAAAAGATACACAGCATGCCACACTGCAGAGGTGCAGGAAAGCTGTTAACAGTGATAACGGTCCTTTAGCTACCTCCGAGACTCCATTCATACATCAAACCCACAGCATTCAACCCAGGCTCATCCACTTGTCCTCAGAAAGCAGATAATGGAAGAGATCAGAGGCATATTTCTTGCATCCCAGGGAAGTGGACGTGCAAACAAATCCTTGAGTGCCTTCTCCATTCACATCCCCCATCCCGATGTGTCACTGTGACAATTACTTTGCACAGTATTCAGGAATAAAAATGTGCAAGGATATTTGTATTTGTAATTGTACATTTTCACAATAACCTGCAGCTACCACCATGTAGCAACTGTTGCACGGGACTGTGACTGAGCAGAACTGCTATGGCAGCGACACAAGGAGCAGAGCATGCAACAGCATGTGCAGGCTCTCAGTGTTTGGGGTTTTGGCAGCCCTTAGAATATGAATGCCATGTTTGAAGGGGCTCTGCATTAGATATTCAAGGTACTGTGCATGACACCCCTCTGGTACAGATCCCATCAGTAGTGGAGATGTGTGCCAAGCTGACAGCGCATTTCTGCACACCGATCTGTCACTGAAAAAAATGACTTTGCTATGATGCAAGGTTTCCAAGCAAGAGGGGCGACCTTCAAACCTCAGGGGCAGGGGCTTCCTTCGTCTCTGTGATGAATTACCCACAAGCTGCACTCTGCCAATGACACAAAAGGCTGAATGCAGCCTCACCTGACACCAATGTCAGCCCCTTTCTCTGAAGAGTACAGTACGCAGACCAAGGCAGGTGCTGAAAGCGTGCCCGTCAATGAGACACAGGGAATCCCCGTAAAGTCCCAGACCACAGAACACGGCTGGCACATCAAAGGGACGCCAGCACCCTCCCTGTCACCTCAGTTACTCTTCAAGGATCATCACAGCTCATTAAAACCAATTCCTGTCCAGGTGTACTATCTGATGGAATATTTTTCAACATCCCGCAAGCTCAAATTCCCAATAAGACATAACACTAAGGACTCGACTTACGGGAGTTTTAAATAAAACGTAAGAAGTATGTATACAAGCACTGAACCTTAAAAGAGAAAAGGATGGGAAACACGATTTGGAGACCTCAGCAGCCTTTAAAGAGAACAACCTTTCAAACAAAACTAAAAGTGCTGATGAAGAAGCAGGACAAAAAATATCTGAAGCACTGTGTTTGTTTGAGATAAAGGTAGAATGGTGGCCCTACACACAGCAGAGCACAGCACTGCTTTTCATTCAGGTCATGCTGAGAGCATTTAGGGGAAACAAACAAGTTAGGTAACGCTGATAAAAACAGAAGCCTTACAGACACGTGCAGCTGTAAGAAATTATACAGCAGCACAATTCTATACCATAAAACACAATGGCCGAGTCTGAATAATATTCTCTATTCCATACGAGAGTATGCAGTAAAATCTCCTTTCTTCTGAAAATAAAACATTGCTGCCCCACAATCTCTCATCCTTATTCAATAGCCTCAGAGCGTCTGAAGTGTCCAGGCTGCCATTGATCCAGTGACAGGGAGCAGGTTCCCTCAGGCCCCTCTAGAGTGTTCATCAGACTGACTGAGGCCCAGTGGGGAGTCATTTCACCAGCAGTGTCAGACTGCTTAATCACAATCACACACAGTCCCGGAGAAGAGAAGGGATCACTGCAGCTCTGAGGTGGAAGGAAAGCGCTACAGCTAAACCTCTGCCTGCAGGCATATGTGGCCTGATGAAGAGATGCTAACAATGCTATTACCTTTCATAACAATGTCAAGGCTTCAGAGGTTAAAGACAACATGTGAGGGAGTTATTTAACCAACAGAATGGCACATTTTTTCAGTTTTTTAAGTTTTGTTTTAGACGGTGTGAATGTCACAGCCTCTCCTGTGCACCTTATTTACTCCATGGCTGATGATGACACAGCTATCCCTGCACAGCCCTGGAGGAATGCTATGTGTGTGGTGTGTGCAGTGTGGTGTGTAACGTGCATGTGGTGTGTCCAGTGCGGTGTGTGTGTGTGTGTGTGTGTGTGTGTGTGTGTGTGTGTGTATGGCGTGTGTGTATGTTGTGTGCAGCGCCCAGTGGTGTGTGTGTGTGTATGTGTACGCGCACACAGTGGCCAGGGCGTGCATCACCTCCAGAGCTGCCAGTTGTCCCCCTTCAGCGCTGTTGATAATCGCCGCCCGTGGTGAGGGGGCGTGAATTCCAGCCAACTATTTTCAGCCTTGACATCAGAACTCTCACTTTGCTGGAAAATTTACAGCAGTCAAGGGCGGTTGTTTGGGGGGTGCTGGTTTCAAGTGCATAAGGGGGTAAGGGGTGCACTGGGGAAGGACATGCTAGGGGTACATGACGACATCCCCACCCCTACCTGCTGTCTGCTCGAAGGCATGGTCAGGACAGAGTGGACATCTGGGCACTGGAGAGATGATCGACCCCACCCCTGAAAATCAATAGCTGGCTCCTGCAGGCCAAATCACATGCGTGATGTGTGTAAACTCAATTTTAATAAAAAGCCTACACAGTAAATAAATCCTTGTATTTCTGAGACAGGTTTATGACCGCTGACCACCATTTCCTAATTATTATTTAAATCTTAAAGGCAAGGCACATCAGCAGAGGAGTTTCTTTGGTTGAGTGAAGAGGATTGGGGGTGAGCTGAGCTCATACAGCATTTCCTTCCATACTGTAGCTGCGCCCTTAAAATGATCTAATGAGTCAAGCCCAAAGTGTCTGATTCAGCCAGATGATCAGTAAGAGTGGGTCACTGGCAGAGTGAACGTCAAATTACAGACTTCTGGAAATGTTGGCTCAATTACAGGTACCAACCCCTGACAGAAAAATCACACTCATCTGAAAACATCTGCGAGAGATTTTTCTGCGAGTGTTTTTTCACATATTACACCAAACATACCCAACTAACACCCAGTATGCATGCTGGGTAATATTGTAATTTGCTCAGAATTAGCAACCTTGCAATATTGGCTACCTCTTGGCTCTACATTTCAGATTTTACAGCTGTGACCAGCTTTGGAATTTGGGGAAACGTATTACTGACTTTGTCAGTAGTGATGACTAAAAATAATGTACAGAAAATGTGCAGCCTGTACAAAGTATATCAACTATGTTTGACCATAGTGAAGTAATGAATCACCTGCTTTTCATTTCAAGCTTATTCAAAGCACAGATGAGAATTAAAAATATGAATGAACAAACACAAAACAGTAGTAGATCACTCCTCAAACATAAGTGAGAAAAAGAGGGTGAAATGGCATGACTTTTCCCAAGGGATCACTGTTACAGTTAGAATACCCCGCAGCAAGGATTTGCAGCATTTTCAGTGAATCAGAAGCCTTATCTCCTTTAGATTTCAGAAAAGCAGGTGGCCGAAACCCCTCCAGCTTTTAGGAGTCTACTACTTCTACACTCGATTACCTCCACAACACGTTCACCTCCGCAGAAAAGAGGGGAGACAGCCTACACGTCAGGGGTGTAGGGTATTTCGACTGCTTCTTTTGCACCAAAATCCTGCAAATTCTCCCACAACACTGAGCCAGATCCCACACATTACTCTGAAAACAGGCCTCTCAAGGAGGGGGGGAGGGAATTAATGTCAACATCTAACCCACAGAGACACAGGATGTTCCCTGCATTGCAGTAAAATCATCACAGGGTTTTTTTTTTACTAGTGAATGCAATCTGGATTACACATACAGAACGAGAGTTTATTGCATTAAACATGGATCACCAAAATTCACTTAAGAGTCAGGAATCATACGGCATAATGTAGCATCACAGCAACAGGGAAGCTGTAATTAATGATTCATTCCTGTGCTCTTGCATGTTGCAGTGCAGGCCCATCTGGGCAATGGGATTTACAAGTTCATTAGATCACAAGTGCAGCGGTGAGGACATATTGACCTCCCACATACAGACCGTGTACCTTTTCTATCCAACATCAAGACATACTGCCTATACACAACTGATTTCACAGAAAAGGTGAGTAATTTAATGCAATTCTGTGCAGACCACAAACACCTGCAAAGCAAATCTATTTCACTTTTTCCATTCAGAACACGTATGTTTGTTGCTGAAGCGCCAGTAAGTCCCGTCTCTCTCCTAAATGGTTGAAACTGAAATTCTAGGTCAATGCAAACTTAAACACTTCTCACGCACACGTGGGACAAGCGCGTTGCCTCAGAATCCACGTTAAAAAAAAGCCAGGGGGATGAATTATGAATACATGCGGGAAAGGCATATAGCCCCGGCACCGTAAAGACCCCTGCCATATCGTGTCAGTGGCACGGCTGCGTGTTTGAAGCAGCCTCCCTCCCCCCCTCAGCATAACGTCATCCATCTTCAGCTGGAGCCGCAGATGCCGAATTCACATGGTTAAGAGAGCAGACTGCGCGTCTGCAAGAGTATTCAAGGATTTGAATTCATGGAACGTGTGAAAAGCCAGCGCTTTAACGAACTCTCCCCAGCACGGCGGCGGCGAGGCTCGGATAGCTCAAAGTCCTGTGACGGATGAACACCTTGAGCAGTCCCCCTTTGGACAGGCCTGCCATATGCTGACCTCAGACTCTCGGCTGTATTTACAATCGGCGGCCTGAGTTATGCCTTCCAGAGCACGCAGCCACACACAGGCAGCCGGGCGGCCGCTCAGGTTGCAGCGGTCCCACACCGGCGCTCTCGGCTTGGCGAGCTCCGGCTGGCCCGGTTTGTGTGACTCAGTCTTGGCAGGAGGAGCCGCTCGTCGGCCAGGCCAGCAGGGCCGAGTCTTCGGAGGTCAGCGCCAAACAAAGTCCCCTCAGGGCCGCAGCACTTCCCAATTTGAAGGGATTTGGGTTTGTTTGTTTATCCTGTCCTCTAATTCCACGGATGTGTGCTGTCCGCCACCAGATGCCCAGAGAGCGCGTCCGGGTTAGTGATGCCTGGCAAGCCATGCCTACAAACACAGCAGGTATGTTGAGGCTAGTTGTGGAATACCAGTAAAACATGATTTTCTGAGGTACTATTCTGAATCACACCCAAAGGTTTTGACAGACAGCTCTTCTTGAAAAGTGACTAACTACAGTTAAAGGCTGGGCTGAAGTGGCTACGATCAAACTTGACACAGCTGGATGTAACTGCTTTCTAGCCAGACCTACCCTCAATCTTGATCATAATTTCCATACCCTTAAACCTCTGCAGCAAAAAAAAAAAAAAATCTAGAAGAAAAACACAATTTGCAAGACTTACGGAGCACTTAGGTGCTAATTGAAAAGGCACCTTTAAGAAACACCTAAACGGATCATGCAAGTCTGCTCCTGGAGATCATAAAAACGGCCCCTTGCTTCTGGCATTCAAAAAATGCACTACCTACTGGTGAAAACAAAGCAAGGGAATTAAAACTGCTGGCACGTCAGTGTCCTAATTCTCCCAAAGCCTTAACAAGAGACAGCAACAGGGGCCAAAACCAGCTTTCTGCTGCTGAATGAACTGGTGAGGGAGAGACATGTTGTTAAGGTGCTCATTTTGGTCAGGTTTAAGAACTTTGGGAACAAAGTCCCCAAACACACTGTAGATTCCCCTCACCTTTTTCCCCTGCCTGAAACTGAAGGCATTGGGAAATGTGCAAGCTAATGACCAGTATCACGAATTAAGAAAACGCATTTGATCGATGCCTTTTGGCTGGCTGCTGAAACTGCAGTTCAGAATAACTCAAAATCTGACCCATGTCATTGTCATGTGTAACATTTACCCAGAAGGAAAAAATTACACAAAGTATCCCAGGAAAGAGGGAGAAAAATATGGTGAAAAACAATCTGCATTGTTAGGATTGTGCTTGGAATTTAGCATCGAATGCAAATGAACACTTCAGTGCCAGCAATTCAGCTATTTTTTCCTAGCCTTTAACGCCAATAATTTGCCAATGCCACATCTGAGCATTTAGATTAACTAAAACATGCTTCATGGAATATTACATCTTTCAGAAAGGATTTGAAATCAAAGTCACTCACTTAGATTGTGGGAATGGTTGCAATACTTCTGTCCAATTTTAAAACAAATTTATATCATTTGCCATGGGCGTGTTATTGAATATCTTGACATTTGGTTAACCATTAAGTCCTAGTAACACTAGTGAGTGAAAAATACACATTTGTATCATGTCCCTACCCTGTGAGGGGGCCCGCTCCTTCCCTCCAATGAGAGTACATCTGCATGAAAATACCTTTTCTGGGGAGTATGTACGGAACATGGCAGACAGAGAGGGGGAGACCCAAACTGGAGTCTCAAAGACAGCTGACAGGGACCAACAGAGTAAAGACATTTGTGAGTGATATTGATCATTTCTGGCTTTCTTGTGGTCTACAGTGCTGTGACATTTTAAAATTTGTGCTGTTGCCAGAAACACACAGTTAGAGAGTTTTAAACAAACTGAGTCTGACGTAGTATTTAAATGTAACAGTTAAAAAGTTGAAGAGAAATTTAAGGGGTAACCATGTGAAAAGGGTTTACAGAGTTCTGTTAAAACTATTATTTATATGCTTACCATTACCGGCTACTTGGCTTTTGCATTCTTTAATATTAACCATTGACTGTACAATTATTCCTGTAAGAAGGTTTCTGTAATCCACATGGTGATCACAGTACAGTGCAGCAGGGAGGGGCCACTGAAGGTTCCACAGCGAGTTCAAAACCACCGTGTGGATGCTAGCATGCCAGCTACAACACAATCCTGCTGGGTCACTACTTGGAAATCCTCTCTGAAAAGTGCCAAAAAAAGAAACCCTGATTCTCAGACTGAGAACACAGAGCAAGAGAGGTGTTTAGCAAAGGCTAATGAGGTCACATGTCAAGCACAGGCTATTTACCCCCGACACACTGGTATTTTGTAAATAGACTGGTACTCACTGTCTTTGTACTTATATGCTCAAAAATAAAAATAAATGCAACACTGAGTTTTATATAAGAGCTGAAATGCTTATAGGTGAACCAGAAATAGGCATTCATAAAAAGAGGAAAAGACTTTACATTCCATCCAAGAACTTCCTAATTTATCTGTAAATTTATGATTTTGGAATTCTGCCACATGCACCATCTCAACCACTTTATAGAAATGTATGTATTGAAAGAGCATCTCTATCAACACTAAATTACAAATCAACTGAAAATAAGATAATAAACGTAACATAACAAAACTGGGCAAAGATTCTTGAACATGGCACACGTCCAGAGACCTTTGGCTTGGGACAACTAAGACTGGATACATGCAAAGAACTTTCTCACTGTTCTGTGGACTAAGGGCAGCAAAAGCAATGATAATTTAGTAGTGTTGCAGGAATCCCAAAATGATATCACCCCCCACATTCACACACAAAACTTCACTTGTACCAAATGGGTAAAAATGGCCACTTGAACTAGGCCTATTCATCACAAAATGAGGTCTGTCCAGCTGCTATCACTATCACCCAGACCAACCCTAAATTTGGGGGAAAAGGGGGAAATTTCAAAAAAAGTGTGACTCATCTAAGTTCACCTCAACAGTGTGAACCCAGAATAATCTTAACGTCTGCAAGATGCTAGTCAATGTAGGATGCCTGGCTTTTCCCTCTCACCAACTTAGTTGTATAACATCTGGTCAACAAATGGAAAAGGCAGATATGAGGTTTTTATGCGTCACCCGGTCGATTACCACTATGCAAATCCTTTATTTCGCACACCAGCCATACTAAACCTGCAGAGATACTATTATGAAGGTACACACTGAAAAAGGGGGGAGGGCTGTCTGCTCAAAATGAAGATGGTCAAAGGAGGAGACTTATCTAGTGTTGGCAGAAAATACTGAAACGCCCTTGTGCTACACTACGCCATCAATTACAACTTCCCAGATGTCATTCAGCCAGCACCTTGTGCCTTTATGGAGACAGGATGTGAGAAGAGTAGAGGATCACATGAGATAACAAATCAAAATCAACATCTTCACTGAGACACTGAACACTGCATCAAATTCAGAAAAGTACCGTACCAGGAAACAACTTCAAGGAGAAATACTTCCAGACCTCTGCTGTTATTACTAATGTCTAACTCGACCTGCTAAATGACTTCATCTCCTACAGCATGTTCACGGTGTTACTGCCTTTCTGCAAACTTTTTAGACTGATAAAACAGCAGAAAATACCCTCCAACAACTGCCAAGCTATCTCTCTGTGTCTCATTAATCATGGCAATAATTTGTTCTGAGGAAAAAGCTAAATTAATGAATTTATTACTCACACAGTCACTCTGGCTTCAAGGCCAAACACCACAACATGTGGTTAATAGAACATCGATGTGGCTTGGGTGAGCGAGACGGAACACGGGCTATGCTACTAAATATCAGTCAGTCTTTTTCAAAGAATCGGCATATTAACAGTTCAGCGTATTTGACAAGCTGGTGGGAAAAAAAGCAGTGAGCATTATGAAGGCAGTCCTACCCTTTGCTTCATTTACTACCATTCTGTCAAAATAAAAAACTTATGAAAACCACTAAGTCTATTTCCGTGTTATGCACGTGCCATGCGCCTGTATGTGATGTGCTAAGTAGATATAAATAATTGACCAGTGCGTACATGAGGACCTCACAGGAACTATGCAATGTGCGTGGGGCCCCAAGAGCCAGCTGGGCTCTTGGAAAAGGGGGCGGGGGAGCAGCTTATTATTTGACTGGGCCTATAAACAGATCTAATGCCAGCTGCGCTTAAAGCAATTAAGGATACATCACACAGATTTCCTGGTCTTTCCTAGTGACCCTCGGGTCATGCACGACACCGTCGCCAAGACAGGCGCAGAAACGGCTGCCGGCAACGCATGTACTTTCATAACACCACATTTATGTAAGGAGAAAGGTGGAGCACAAGGGTTAACACTATATACGACAGAAACGCGTTTCCCTACTAGCACGATCCTTGTTTCATTTTAATAGGGCGTTTTACTTCAAAGGCTATCGGTTTTCCACCAATTGCAAGTATGGGTAATTCATGCTGTCAGACCGATTATCTGCACTGAAAACAATGTCTACACAGCTTAAAAAGAAATAAATGCATACCAAATGTGAATAACCAGCAGGTTCTCGTTGTTATGCTGCAGGATATATTTCCACCAAGTCGCTCAACGATTAATGTATTTGTCACCTAGCGAGACATCTTCATAGATACATTAAACATAATTTTATGATACTCATCGAAAGACTGCTAGCAAGCCAGAGCAAACGTCATTAGGCTGGCACTGAACTGGCTCGCCAGCTTGCCCTGAACGTGAAGATGACGCTCTACAATCTCCTTGCCAGCAAGCTACTAAAACGCCTCGATGTATGATAGGAAAACGCACCTACAGGTTTCACGATGTGCAAACATTCAATCTTTACATGTCGCACACGCACACACGCCAGCCGGTTCGACCAGTTCTGCGTGCCTATCTGGCCAAGATGTAGCTGAGCACCTACCTTGCCCGTCTTGTGATCGAACCAGACGAGAGCATGATTCCTTGACAACACCTTGCAGTCGAACGTTGCGTTGTTCTGGGCTGGGCGGCAGCGAGCCACAGAGCGCCCGATCTTGACTGGCTCGTCCAGGTAGACATGGCGTTCCTGAAAGGGGTGTGAATTCGGGCGGCAGGTAAAAACGGCCAGCGCTGAAGGCATTGATGAAAGCTTGGGAGCGTTACTCCAACCAGAGACGAAAGACAAGGTTTCTTGATCCAGACTGGCAAACTTTCCACTTTCCTTTTTCAACTAATTAGATGTGGCAGCTAGATAGCTAACTATGCCTTTTGATAATTATATCCCAGCCCCTTCGGAAAAAATCAGACTAACGTTACAAAAAACAAACATTGACACAAACAATCCCTATACTAGCTAGCTACATAACGTCCAACAAACGTCAAATACTCCATGTGCAGGTCAGAAATCTGTCCAGGGAGGTCTCCATATTGTCACGCAAAAGAGCAGCTGTGGTCAAGAATAAACTCTTCCATAAAAATGTAGTTTACTATCTTGCTACTGCTTACCGCACAGGTAGCTAGCTAACTAAGCTATTCACCTAGTAGATGGCTAACATAAGGGACTTAGCTAGCTACTCTGAACTGTCTGTAGCTATCAAGACGATTAGAGAAATTTAAAGTAGTGCTGGTTTAATCGTTTCAATTCCATACACCGGCTAACTTACGGAATTGGCTCGCTAAAATTCCGTGAAAATGAACTATTTTAGTTAGCTAGCTACAGCTACCTGTGTAGAACTGATGACCGCATCCCCCCATTGAGCTAGTTCTGTCTAGCTCCTCACTTGGCCCTGCTTACTCTTGCTGTAGTTAGCTAGCTAGCTACCTTGCGGAGACACTCACCACCAATTACATGCATTTAGCTAGCCATATATTCTGCCTTCGCAATCAATTTCAACAAATCGCCCAGACACCAACGCTCCTCGATCACCAGAT
This sequence comes from Megalops atlanticus, assembly GCA_019176425.1. Taxonomy (NCBI): domain Eukaryota; kingdom Metazoa; phylum Chordata; class Actinopteri; order Elopiformes; family Megalopidae; genus Megalops; species Megalops atlanticus. The sequence goes on from CM032879.1 coordinate 29,576,264, forward strand.
AGTTATCTAGACTACCGATATAATTTAAAAACGTTTGTTAGCTATCTCCCGTAAGAGCAAAACCGCAAAGCTAGCTACCACTCCCCACGCCGAAGCTAGCCAAGCTAGCTAGCTACCCCGCTAGGTAGCTAGTCGGTTTCAGCACATTCGTCCTCAGCAAAAAAATACCATTTTCCTCTATGAACACAATTATTTACAAGAGGACCCATAAGTTCTAGCCAACTCGTACTGCATGTCAGAATAAATTCCATAAGTATGAAGAAAGCTATGTCAGCCCCGTTGGGCCTATTCACAAGTTCAGTTTAAAATCCTTCTGTCTCTCGCTCACGGAGGCAGTGAACGTAGTTGCAGTCTGGCAGAACTGCCGTGAACTTTCTGACCTGAAAATCAAAACAAATCCCCTCCTTTTTTAGCAAAGCAGATACGGAAAACCGAGACGCTCTTGCTTGTAGACACACGCACCGCCTCTTCCTAAATGTTCTGCGAACGAAATTGCCTTAAGCCATGGGCTGTCTTGACGCTGAGAGATTCAGCCGAATCGCTATAGAGTCGACCGGCGATACGCTACTGCCCACCCCGGTAAGACTGAGGACAAATTCGAACAACTTGTCCTCCTCCGCAAGTAACGGCCGCCATACTGGAAATGAAATGCACTCTAAACCGGGCTGCGCCGCTGCGCTCGCGCACGAGACATGTCCACAGCGTATTGGAGAGGCGGGAGCTTCGGTTGACATTGACAGATTCTCGTCCAATCAAAAGACGCACTGTTTGACCGTTAAGCCAATTGCGCGCGGGGGAAGCTGAGTTGTTCCTGTTACTTTAACGAAAGAGTTGGTGCGGGGAGATGGAAGGACTGTTGCGCGGTGACTCGCTCAAGACCGCGGTCATTACTGATCAGCTCGAAGTGATGTGAAAGTGACAACAGAGCCAAGATGGAAGCCTGTAGCCAAGCGTTCAGTTTTGAGGTCTAGGTAGAAGTTGCTGTCAGTAAGGTTCTGCGATATGTTTTCGCTGTTTGTCATGTAACGGTTAAGGTCAGGATTGCGGCTGGGGAATCTGGTCCTGGATTTGCATTTTTCTGGAAACTTTTGCTTGAGCATATTATTGCGGGTTGCCTTTGCAGTGGTCGCCTTAGGCGGAAGTAATGTGCAAGTGACCACAACCACACAACGGATTTTGTATTTACGTCATATTTTTAGTTTTATTGTGCAAATTTTATTTTATTTATACATATGCATCTTTTACGATATATGTGGAGCTTCCACGATTAGAGTTTATGTTCTTAAATTACTTAATGATATTTGTTTTGGTAGACCTTTGATAGAGATATAACCTTCCCTTTCAAAATAGTCAATTTTGTAATGTTTTGTAATCATGCTGCTTTCCCCGTTATCCCCTGGTGAGCACTATTGACGTGAAAGTCTGATCGGTTTCTGCCAATATTTGGCATACCTATCAGTCGCTATTTCATTAACTTGCACATAAAGCAGCGCTACATCTTTTTGACCTAGGAGAAGTGATACGGTCTGAGGCTCTATCGGTTTTATACAAATTAACAAGTGAGCATAGATGGATCGGTCCAAAATACATTGAATGCTCTGCATGTTTATTAATGTATCCTATAGCTGATCTTTTCAACAGGTCTTTGCCTAGTGGTCTACTAGCCTCAGTATGGAAGTGCGCCAGAATTACTACCATTAACGTTAATAAAGGTGGAAGTACTTTAGAAGCAAACAAATGTGGACAAGCAATGTCCTATGCATTGTCTGAAAGGTATTTTAACGACTGGCATGCAAACACATGTTTCACTTCTTAAGTTCTTACCATGTGTTATCACCTTGTCATTTTGATTCTATTCAGGGTCACTGTACCTCAGCCCTCCTGAAGATGACCTAGCAGCAGCAAAATTACAAAATTGCAGGTGCTGTTTTCACTGACCCCATCAAAGATTTTGATATGTATGATCACAATTTTCTTACATAAACAGCAAAAAACAGGCTTTTCACAAAATACTTGGCACTCAGGATGACTTTTTAAAGCAGTAATTTGTTGTAATAGGACATCAGTCAAGACTTTGGTAAAGGCATTTACTGCAGGGTTAAACCTTGCAACCTTTGTTGTCCTCCATCTTTGTTGACGTTACTCCTACTGTATGCAAAAATACAAATGTGGGTTCTTAATGCAGATGACAGTTTTGTACACTGCAGCTAAAGATGTATAATTAGTCATTGAATCTCTACAAAACACCTTCAGAATTGGTTGTTGTTTGGCTAAAAGATGATAATTAAAACTTCAGTTGACAAATTTTAAATTACACAGCAGACAGTACAATCACTGAGAATATGAAACCTTTTAAAAGCTTGGAATGTTGGGTTGAGTGAATTAGTATATGAGAAACAGACTTTAAAACAGAATCACTTTTTAAAAACTGGCACTTCCACTTTGCCAATATATCATTATTTGTGTTATAATAACAATATTTGTAATATTGATAGCCAACAAGCAGTCATCACTGAGATATCAAATGGTGTGTATTCCAGCAGAGAGAGGCTGTGTATTGAAACAATCAAAGTGTAAGCTAAACACTTGTTCTGAGATTCAGGACGTCTTGGCTTTGTTCATTAAAACAACCCTTAACCCTGCATATGCATAGTACACAATAATTAGTGCGTAATAAATAATATTCTGTTTAACATGATTTTTCAGGACTCACTGGAATACAATTAGTTGAATGAATGAATTATCAAGCATTCTTCACATTGTAACGGTTGCAGTGGTCTGAAGTTCTCCTCCAATGCAGTTTCTCCATTTGCCAAATCTGCTAAGCTGTTGGGGATTTCAGTGAGAATGGTCAAAAGGCATGAGGTTGGTTTTGGTAGAAAAGTAGTTTTTTAAATGTTTATCTATTGATCTGTCCAAGTTGACAGAATAGGTTTGCATTATTTTATTTCTATCGCTTTCTGTTTTTCAGATTTAATGCACATTTTGTTATAAATGATGTAAAATTGAACATTTTGATAATGTATGGTCTGTATCTTTATGTGTTAGATAAATCATGATTTTATACATCAAATCAATAATTGTATGTGATGTGTCAAATAATAATGATAGTAGAGAGTATGTATTTTGATGTATCAGGCTTTTCATTATGTGGTCTGTCAAGTTTGATCCATCTTGGCCCTTGGCATATGTGTACCCTTTTTCACTCAAACATCTTGGGTTGACTCCCTTTGAAAAGATGAATGGTTGATTGATGTTGATTGATAAGTACAAATCAAAATTTGTCAGTGTTTTCTGGTCTGGCAGTGGAAGTATTCCTTGTGACCTCTGTCTCCATGCAGTGGTCTTATCAATCTGACCATGGTTTGAGTATTGTTCATTGCTACTCCCAAACACATTTATTCATCATTTTACTGCAATCAATCCATTTGCCTCAGGTTATGGTGACTTAATTTCAAACAGATTGCACACAGCATAGACATTGAAATTAAATAAAGTTGAAGATCTCCAGTAGTATCACTTGTTTATTGAAATCTTATGATGTATGTGGCTTGATCATTCATAATAAAGAATTTCTTTGTTGTTCTCCAGTTGGTTACATTGTTTCCTCTGCAAATATGAAAACCCATGTTAATTTCATTTTCTTCAGCGCAGTGTGTAGCGAAGGGCGAGAGCAGTCACCCCACCCAGCCTTGAACCCGGGTCTACGGGGTACCAAACATGCGACTTTGACCACGACGCCAAAGAGCCAGGCTCGTTGGCATGGCAGTCAAAGCACATACTCAACCGTAGTGACGGCACTCCGTCACACTGCCCTCCCCTTCGGGAAGCATGCCCATGCGCTTCACGCACCATGGCGTCCCTCACGCATTCCCCCCGTACTTCTCCCATCCCAGGGTGCCCCACTCACTTGTGCTTCACCCATCTCTGGGGTCCTTTCACACTGTGCTTCACCCATCTCTGGGGTCCCTCACACCGGGGTCAACCTAACCTGGGGGTCCCTCATACGGCTCACACACTGGGCACGCCTCCGATGGCCTCGTGGCTGGCCATCCCACTTCTGACACCATTTGTAGCGAAGGGCAAGAGCAGTCACCCCACCCAGCCTTGAACCCGGGTCTACGGGGTACCAAACATGCGACTTTGACCACGACGCCAAAGAGCCAGGCTCGTTGGCATGGCAGTCAAAGCACATACTCAACCGTAGTGACGGCACTCCGTCACACAGTGCCAAATTGTATATGACCAAATATGATTAAATTTATTTAGGCATTGTTTATGTTCATGGATTGTTGTGTTTGTAGTTCAAACAACAAAGAGATTTTTAAGATCAATATCAGGCTGGCATTTGTTTTATTGTTCTGAGTTTGCATTTAGCAACAGTCCAAAACCAAGATTTTGTCAATGTATTTGAACCATGATAAGGAGATGAAAAATCCAATAAAAATTCAGCACTGTCATGACAATGGCATATTTATTAATAAAAATAAGATTGCTATAGTCAATACCTGAAAATAGAAACATTAAAAACAAACACATTTTAAACAGTTATGCAAATGTAACATCATTATTTATTCCTCTTCGACAATCTTATTGGTGTTCTGGTCATAACCACAGAACTTACCATAGAAAACAGTTGACTGTGGCTGCTTAGTGATCCTTCTTCAAAAAGACAGGCTGAGTCTCTGAACAGTCATGCCACAAGAACACAGCCTAAGTTGTTTGAGCCAATCAAGCCATGGATAACTGGTCTGAGAAGCCAATCCAAAGCTTTTTTTTCTTCTTTCCCTCACACAGCTCACCCAAATATTCCCAGGAAATTGATGATGAGAAAGCTGACTTTGAAGTGTGAGCTAGTCACAGCCACAATGCAAAATGTGTGGCTGTGGCTAGCTCACAGTACAATTTGTACAGGCTTTGTACAAATAATGCTTCGCAGGTTTGATAACATGGATCATTGGATTCATTGTAATAAAAGCACTGAAGTTCATCTTGAGGTTTGTAGGCAAGATTACGACCCTCAGATGATAAGACCCTCTTCAGTTACATACCAAATATCACTGATGTTACCATTAAAGACATAAATATTGAATAGGACCAATGTAAAATCAGACATCTACAATTGATAAACTGCTCATACAGTTTGCTGGATGATGAATATGTCAAATCAGAGCTTTATAGACAGTGTTTAATGGGAGGCTGCTATAATTAATGTAGAGAGCTTGGGCTGCTTGAATGTACAGTATGTTTGTCCCATGTGTATGAGTCAAGTTTAGTCAGTTATCTAAAGTATATCCAAACTTACAAAATGACTCCTGGTTCAGAGCAACAAAAAATCTAAAATTCAGTAGAACTACAAAGCAATTAATTTTTCTTTTATTTCAGGTCATGGCAATAGTGTGCAAGAACTGCTTAAGATGTGGTATAAGAGGTAAGTGTTACAGTCTATTCTAGTATCATCAATGCAAAATTAATTTCTCATTCAAATAATCACTTTTTTGTCAGTTAGCTTGCATTGAGAACTGTTCTATCACAATCTGGTCAGGGCTGAGGCAGTTTGTTGTTGAGGTTTTCATGCACATTGAGCTGTTGATTAAAAGCTGCTGTAATAGTTACAAGGTATTGATTCTGCATGTAAGTGTTCTAACCTGTCAGCAGTGATGTAATTGCTAACTCAACTAAAATGCGTGTTATTTAGTCTAGTGACTCAGCCATGTACATACAAATTTAATTAGGTCATGATGTTTTCTTCACTGAATACTTTGCTGCGGTTGCCAGCCCAGATGCTCGGTTTTGGAGAAACACAGTCTCTTGTGCTATTCACTGAACTGCTCTATAAGGGAAACAAATAGACAGGTTTTAGCAGGAATGTCATTCTATGTTGCCTGCATAATTTGAAGAATTGAGCTGTTCTACATAGTACATCATAACATTAAACTGCTATTTCAAAATATCTGTAGTTATTTATGAAAAATAAATCAAGATTTTTGGAATAATGTGATACTAAGGCATAATTTTGACTGACATTAATACATTAATATGGCAGATGCCCTTGCTGAGACTGAGCCACGATACTTACGTATCTTATATTTTACATATTAACAACATGTACGGCAGAATATTTACTGAAACATATCAAAGTGAAATATATTGGAATCAAATCTGCAAACTTCTGATAACAAGCCCTGTTCCCAAAGAAAAACAAAGAAGATAGGAGAGCACCAAATGAAATGTGGTGTTCCTCAGTGTCCAATGTGTCAAATAGTGATGAACTTACATTAGCTCAAACATATAAAATTATGGTCTTTCAATCAGTAGTCATGCATTATATTTAGATAAAGGAAGGGTCTACACAGAGAAGAGTCATCTTGAAACTAAGATAAAAAATATACTATGGAAGATAATATAAATCTGAATGATTGTAATGTAATGTAATAAATCTGGTATGAGTGTGTTTTTGGCACTTGTACATATTACAGTGTATGCATCTTATCAAATAATTTGAAACTTATTTTCTGGGGGACTGATCCAAGAAAAAATCTGTGGAGAAACGGCTGGACAGATGACTCACTATTGTTTGTTTAAATCACGGGTGAAATGCTTTTTAATGCAAAAAAAACAAACATTTATGCCAAGTTACACTATGTGGAGACTGCCCAATGAATTCCATATGATCATGTTTTCCATTTCTATTGTTTAAGCACTTTCACTGGGAACTATTTTTTTTTTTATCTAACTCTCTTTTACAATAATCTACATCATGCAGAGGAGGTAGTTTAGATGAACAAAATTTGCTCATATATACAGGAATGCCATATGAGCTGCACTGTCATTGTCAACACCTGAAAAACATGACCTACTCTTACAGTTGTAACAATAAAATCTAATGTGTGATGACCGAGCTAAAATTTACCAGGAAGAGCTGACTGTGTTTCTCAGAGGCAAAGCTGAACTCTCATAGATGGGACAGCTGGAAGTGGTAGAAAATTTCAGCAACTCAAGCGCTGAGCGCTGGTTACCAGGGGTCGTAATCAGAAATTTCAACAAGATGCCCATAAAAGATGACCCTCCTCCCAAACCCCACCCCCAAGCCTTCTGTTGAGAGGAAGGCAATAGAGAGCATGTTGGGGGGTAACAGCTGTCATACCAAATGGGGCTGGCTGGTTAGGGTCTAATAATGTCTTGGACAGGCTAATCTCTTTCCTTTGTGTTGTGGCTCTAATGGTACTTAGAGGATTTGCTCCACTTTAATTGTAATCAGACCCAAAATGCTCAAGTATCTGATTCTGACCTTCATGCAATGCTTGGAGTGAATGTTTGGAGTCAGTGTAGACCATCTTCACAAGCATCTTCACAAAACCAAAATGAAAGAATTCTGTTTGTTTTTTTTATCTCCCAAAGCAGTATAAGCTATTACTGTGCACATTGCCCAGACTATAATCTTTTGTCTATTATCATATAAAACCAACAGTCTGCATAATCCAAACATGCTGGTGTGAGGAAAAAGCTATTTTTTAATTATTTGAGTTCCTCTGAATTGGACCCCTTTGAGACTGATTTCTTATTTGACATCCAAAATCAAGAAAGAATAATTCAATTGTACTCAGGACAATCAAACATGGCTGTTAAAACATTTCCCTACCCTCTTGCATACAGTGCCCATAGAATTAAAGTCCTTTTTTAAAGTAGGAACTATAGAGAACACGCCATGAGCATCTGAGTATACACTCTACATAGGGCATCTGAGAGCTTGTGATTGTGGTTCAGTAACCTCTGATGTGTAATAAAGCATGACAGGGAAATGTAGGTTAAGCTCATCCATTTTGCTAATGAATACAAATGTTTGTTAGCTGGGAGCTCAAAAACAGCATATAAAATAAAGGGCAAGGATGAATTGTTGGGTCAGATTGTTTGGAGCTCATTCAAATGGTTTTGGCTCGAAGCGATACAGACAAAGAACAAGAGTAGAGTAGAAACAAGATTGAATGAGGTGGACAAAACTATGGAGTCCTTTTGTATTATTCTAAAATAATGTTTCAGATAATAATAAGTAGTTTGCATATTCAGTTAGATATACCTGTCTAAAAAATATTCTGGCTTCTGTGTGCATAAATGTAAGCATATATCTGTGTATCTGATATATTGATTTTCTTCTCTTTTACATTTTTTGTGCACAGTATAATTTACTCTCATAATGAGAATGACTGGGATTCAATTTCTCCTTTAACTTGATGCATATTTCACATCAATGTTCCTCCTGAGAACTTCTACAATTTACCCATTCCCTTCATGCAATCAAGAGTGTTCTTTTCATATTTCATTACAAGATTTTGCTAACTCCCAGGATGTCAATAAAGTTATTCTGAGCTTTGAAACAATCTACTATTTTCCCACATAGAGTGTGGTTTGCCCTAACTAAATCAATTATTCAGGAATTGCCTTAACTAAATCTATTATTCTGGAATACTCTAGATGTATATTGATTATTATAATCTTGCATCATCATGTCCAACAAACTCGCCTCATCCACATTTAAGTTCTGAACTTTTCATTACTTTCATTGGGAATAATCTGTCACCCCCTATTCTGACTCACAAAGACAGACATGAAAATGTCCACCTAATCCTAATCCTAACCCTAACCCCCTCACCCCCTTGTTGGTCACCCTTCTAAACCTGACTCCTCAGAGTCCATACTGTGGTCTCACTGTAGACTTTTTCTCCTCAAACACTGGGGATTTTCAGAACTGCTGAAATCACCATCCTCTCAGCCTCTGTGGAACCTCATACCTGGAAGTCCGTTCTCTGGTCTTGCTTCCTTGTCCATCCACGTATGTCCTCTTTCTGTCATCTTGTTGCCACTGACCTCTGGTCTCTCTCCTACAACCACAAAAATCCATGACCTCTCAAAAGCATTGTATACCCCATTACCTCCTCTGAATTATAGCCCTGTACATCCTGACCTCTACATCTACTATCTGGCAAAACTTCTCCCTCTTTTAATGGTTGTTTCTTTGAAGCCATCAAAAGCCATCCCTCCTCTCCTAAAAACTCTTGATTTGTTATCAGCCCTAACATATTGCTTAATGCCACTTCTCCTCTTCCTATCCAAAACTATCCCCATCCTCTTGACAAATGTACTGCAAGATTCAGCGCTACATCTTCAGACATTAACATGTCATTATTCCCCCTCTAAACCAGCTTTTCTGGGCCTTCTATCATCATTACATTACATTACATTATATAATGTTCATTTATCAGATGCTCTTATCCAGAGCGACCTCCAGCACAAAAGAACAGAAGTGTATCCATTCAAGTTGAATGAGCAACAGTGTCAGGCCTGGCTAACAACACTCCCAGTCCAGTGAGTGTGAGCTTAACACTGTGCTCTTTCTTGTGTTTCCATGGCATTGCTGAGCAGATGACACTCAAATTTTTCCCTCAATCTCATGCACAGGTCTCTCCTCATATCCCACCATGTGTCTTTATGCTTTATGCTTCCCAATGTCCCCGCTGTCCAACAGCCAAAGCTTTATAAATTGTGCTTGTTTTTATCACCTCACAATCCCCTGGGATACACTGTACTGAAACCACCCCCCACCCCCACACACACACACACACAGGCAAACACACACTGCTCAGAGTAATGTCTGGCAATACTTTAACCATGCCCCAGATGGTGGCTCTGACACAAACTGGATGCTTCTTCCTGTATAATATTAAAAATGTCTGAATGCTTCTCACCACCTGCTACACCCAGATACTCATTCAGGCCATGGTGCTCTCCTACATGGACCACTGAAAGGCCCTCCTAGTAGACCTACTTGATGGCATTACCTGATCCTTGTAATTCAACCAGAACTCTGCTATCCAACAGCTCTTGTACCTCCCCACTCTCTCCAAAGGCTCATCTCAGTCTCCACTTCATGGAGGGCTACTGGTTACAACCTTAATTACTTTCAAAACATAAGTTCTCCCTACATCCCTACCAGCGCCCTCAGTCCCTCTAAAGTCCATCTGTCTGTTCCTCCCTTCCATAGTCAGATGACAAGGGCTGGTTAAATTTGATTTCCGTCTCCTCAATCGTGGAAAGAGCTACTCACCATAACTAGTGAAGCAAGGTCACTTACCACTTTCTGGTGCATTCAAAGGGCTATATTTGGATCAATAAACCAGATCTTGGCTGAAACTGTACCACATCACTGAACATTGGAGATTACTACTTAATCAAATATTGAAACTGACCAATGATTGATATGGATTATATTGGTAGCTCCCTGAAACCATACTTGATGAAAAATTATGAAATATGTACTTACAAAAATATCTTAATGATGCCATCAGATTATAGCTTCTTTACTGCACCAATTTCCCAGGACTATCAAAAAGTGACAGTAGAATAATGACAGATATTACATCAAGTAACCTAGTAATTATTTAGGTCCATAATTGTACAATACTTACAGAACTTGTACAGGAACAGTTGAGTACATATTCTTTCTTTCTCAGTTGTGAATGTGGTTCCGTTTTAAGTATTTGCACTACAGTAAACAGTAATATGTGATCACAAAATCTGAGTCAATGTACTAAATAAACCAGCATTAATTAATTAATAACATTTACAGTAACTAGTATTTCTTCATTATCAACTTATTCAGTCCTAAGGTCACCTGTTAAAAAACATTACAGCTAAAATTCTCCTTTGGCAAAACTGTTCCACAGTCTTATTCGCCCACACAGGCACACGAATGTCTTTTTGTCCCACCCTCATCTGAGCAGCAACACATTGATTCACACAGAGCATGGCGTTATAATTACATGTTCAATTGGGTTCTATCTTGAAACACAATTTTCTCCAAAACATGCCTTCGTGTGTCTTTAAGGGGAGGGATTCCCTCTTCAAGCTACGAAATCACGTTACGCTCCGCAATGTGCTGACGCTGCGCACCCTGCGTCGCATTCTCGACGTCGCACTCTCTTTTGCATCTTTGAATTGCTGTATTGGGGTTTGTGTTTTACCTTGGAAGTTAGGGAAACGGCGACCGGGTTGAATTAGCTCGAGGAACAAAGTATATCGTTGGCCACACATTATTATGGCCTTGCAGGGTCAGGAAGACATAGAGGAGCAGATCGAGGAGCCTGAAGACTTTCAGGAGCAGGATGTCAGCATCTCCCCGGCAGAGGAGCTGCCCAACGGGCCCGGAGATGAGGATTCAGACCCGGTACTCTTGCCCTGGGATCGGTTCTCAGCCTGGCTCCACTGTATCTGTGTCGTGGGGTTTGACCTAGAACTTGGACAAGCGGTAGAGGTAAGAGCTATTCCATAGCGCGATAGTTTAGTTTGCTGGCTGATACACTTTATTGTTTCGCATTAGCTAGATTAGCTATGTAGCGAAACAGTTACAAGTTTGGAGACAGCGATCATACCCTCTAAGACCAAGCTAGCAAATAACTGGCTGAACTACTTGAGTTACTTTTTCACTAATTCGATAATGAGGAAGATTAGCTACCTTAACTCAGTCCATTAAGATGATGTTAGCTAGCAGGCTAGTTTTTGCATTAAGAGGAACTAGCTTGCTATCGAGATAGCTTTATAACTTTGCTAGCTAGCTAGCCGAGCAACATTACTCATTTTGCTATGAAATGAACTACCAACAAATTTCTGTCTAGAAAGAAAGTTAACTAATATTAGATTTGTAGCAAGGGAAATTCCCTTTGATAACATGCCGTGATGAAGCCTTGTTGCATTGCACCAGATTCTGCCATGACAGGCCGTGGCCCTTGTTGCCGTCGCAAGAGCATCGTCTTGCTGAGCTATTGTTATGTTATGCTCGCCCCTTCAAACGGTGCGAAAAAGTGCGACAGGAAGTGGATCCTGTATTGTATACTTCGTCGCGTGGTTTGTGAAAATGTTTCAACAGACTTGTCATCTTGCTATTTTGTTGTAAATCTTGCAGCTTTCATTTTTCCTTTATTTTCACTTCGTACTGAAAACCATTTCAACTGCACGGCTACCAATCACTGGAAATAAGGAAAACGGACCGCGCTCCGTTAGCTCCGTTATTATGAAGCCTTTCCAGGAATAAGTATGGTGTACGTCTGTCGAGGTTTCAAACATAAGAATTTCATAGTTAGCTAACCACATGTTTAACGTCGTTAAGGAACCCGTGTTCCAATTTGCATGTGACTGTACCAAGAAATTGTGTGCAACCCTGCAGTTGTTAAGTTTAAACCTCGCCATCATTCCGTTACATCGTGAGGGCCTTTCAGAGATTCTGAAAAATATTATAAGGTTATTCCGCTGCAAGGATAACACGTTGCAATCAATATTTTGTCATGGTATCCTCCTTCCTTATCTTCTACTGTTCTTTCATCAAAAAGGCAGTCGGACTGAATCATACGAAGACACATAGTTTCTCACCATATGTTTTGCGCTTGTCCACCAAAACCGGAATTTTTTAGGCAGTGTACTTCATGGCAGTTAACGTTTTTTTCTGTCTCTTTAAGGTAATTTATCCTCACCATTCAAAGCTCACGGAGAAAGAGGTCAGTATGATTGGCTCCTTGCATAGTTCAGTTTGTGTTTTGGTTGAAATATGTGGAGTGAACACACACGTGAATGATATTTCCCCCCTCTTGTCTCTGCAGAAAACAAGTATTTGTTACCTGTCATTCCCAGACTCCAATTCAGGTAAATCCTATTTACACTGCCAATCCTCTTACATGGCTCAAATTTTTATAACTGACTTACTGCTGCTTTTACAGGAAAAGGTAAGATAGGGTGGTCATTGATGTTATCTCCTCCTTCATAGTTTTACCCTGTTGTATGCACTGTAGCATTGGTTCGAATTTTGACCATCTCTGCTGCTGCCTCCCCGACTTCTGCTTGAATTCCGAGTCGGGACAGAAGTGTAGAGCGGAGCTTCCTTGCACTGCTGTCTGTGTGACTCTACTAAGTCAGTCCTCATACCTCTGTCAGTGAGCTGGCACTGAGCTGGAACCTGGTGAGAACAGTGACAGGCACAAGTATTCAGTGTTTGGAATCTCTGTCCTCTGGCTTGGTTGCCTGTCACAGCTCTGGGGGCTGGGTGTTGGGTGCTGGCCAAAGGAATCCTTTCTCACAGTGGTCCTTTACTGTATGCTTTTGCAGTCCAATGTTGGGAATGGTTATGGTTTGAATTGCATTATTCATGTTTGACACAGATGTGACCTCTTGCAGCTGACTTTGTAGCTTTCAAGTCATAAAATGCTTATTTGAGTCTGTGTTTGTTCATTTCTGAACAAGAACAGAGTTAGATGGGTCTGGTCTTCCATGGAACAGTTGTCCTGTTTAAAAATGACACCTCATTTTGTGTAAGCTTACTCTGATGGTATTTTTCGGCTGGTCAAGATATGTCACTGCGTAGGATATAAAAGCTTTCAGTGCCTTTAACAGAAGTATTAGTGTTTTTGTCAGCAGCAAATATGTATTAGATATGCAATATTTACCATTCTGCTTAGTCACCATGATGTGTATTTGTTTAATTAAATTTCTCATTGTTACATTTAGTGCAAGAGCTCTCCAAGTCAGTTCAAGAGCTCTCTAAGACAAGGTTTGACATTATTTGCCCTTTACTTTGTTAATGACTGTGTTATTCTATGAGGATCATACAGAACTGAATGATTGTTGTGCTTGGACGACATTTAGCTCTCAGCACTCAGGAAGGAATGTTGGGATCCAGAGGTGAACCTGTCCTGATTCAGTAGCTGATTAGTTCTGGCATGAGTCATTGTTGTCTTTGTTGGTATACGTGAGCAGGAGAATAAAAGAGCGCAACAACCCTGTGACCCCTGTGGAGCTGACAGTTAGATCAAATTGAGTTTTGTTTGCAGTCAGATTCATAAATGTTAAAGATCATGAAATCAGCACTTTAATTGCACTAGAATGCTATGTTATGCTGTTTAAGTATGGAAGTGATTTTTTTTACCAATATAACAGGAGTACCCACTTTCCCAGATCTATCTCTATCTCATCCAAGCAAACTTGTGTGATAACTGTCAGCACATTTGAAGTATGGAATAGGTATTATTTACCTCCCTCCGAATAAAGCATCAGCATTATCATTGCCTTATGTTTGTTTCTCATTTGTAGTAAGTGGATCATTTGAGAACTACTACAAGCTTATTAAACATATCAACAGTTCTGTAAAAACAAGTGTTCCAGCTCCATTATCAATCACAATAAGGAAACCCAAACAAGCAGGAGGAACTGTATATTAACAAGAGAAAATATAATTATATTTTCTCATGACAATAATGTAGTGGATGTAGAGATATATTGTAGCTTAGTAAATTGATTTGTTTCATTTTTCAATGATCACATGGCTAGTATTTGAATAGCCCTGATTCAGGTAAATACAGCTAGCTAACTATGTGAGTGTTTTGAGAAATGCTGCTGTTGCATGTCATAGCAAATCTGTGTTCTGACGTGCTAAATGCACACCTTTTCCAGTAATGTCTTTCCATTTATTTAGCATAATAACCAACGTACAGAAACAAATAGTAATTAACAGATTCTATTCATTGCTGCTGTTAGAAATTGCACATTCGCTAAAATATGTGTGAAAATATGTGTTTCTATATTTTCTTTATTTGGCCAACACCATTTGCAGGACATACTACTACAAGGCTGATTTGTACATGTGTGGTCAACCCAACCCAACCATATTAATTCACTTCTGCCTTTTATCCACCTGCTTGGCGTATCTCCAGTTCACTGTAACAGGTCAATGCAACACCAGCCAGCTGCTTGTCAAAGGTGGTTAAATGGGGACAGAAAGGTAGCAGTAATGGTCTGGTGCATTGTGGGAAATCTGTTGAGATGTTGTTGCATACTGGGTACGCAGTGTTCCTTTTCCATGACCAGAACTTTGCCTTGATAAAACCTATTCAGCTATGAGGACCATAAATACCTGCGGTGCCAAGCTGGGGAAACTCTGGAAACTGAGGAAGGCCTCAGACAGTGCGTGTATGAAGAGGAATGCAGTGCTCTTTGTGGCCACATTCCCTTTCATTTGTTAAATTTGTTTATGTGTGTGTTTATCATTTTTATTTGTATCATGAGAAAAAAATCTTTCACACTTTTCTTTATTACACTCCCCCTTATCTAACACTTTAACTGCCAAGACCTCAAATAAACAAATCTTGTGTTAAGGAGTGTTATGTATCTTACGAGTGAGCATTGAATTAAGGTGTGGGCTTATATCTGTACATTAGTTTTTTAAAGTCAACACTGTTATTTGCTACAGCAAGCATGTTTTCTCTTGACTACTTCTTTTTTTTTTAGTTAAATAAAATGGCCTGCCTGTGAAACGTGAGGGATTTGTGTTTTGAGAATGACCACTCCTTGACATTTAGTGCTTTAATTTAAAGCCTAGTTTCATTTTAGAAAGGAGGAAGCAGTCTTTGTGTTTTAAGCTAGTAAATAACAAAATCATCTTTTTCTGAAAAGTAATACATGCTAAATAAACACAATCAAAATGAGAAATTAGAAGAAGAGCGGGGGCACCCAGACGTCCGCACAGCAGACAGGAAGCAGCGAGGGAATGAAACACAGCCTGACTGAAGACTGTCATCCCGCCTTGAGGGGAGAGTAATTCATTCATCCTCTGATCCTGCAATTCATCTACAGCTGCGCTGTTTAAAAATTAATGCTAGTTGTCTCAGTGGGTGAGCTCTGAACATTTAGCATTCTGTGTCATGTTATGGTTTTTTGGTATTTATTAAAATCCACAGGGCTGCTTCTTCTAAAAAACACGTTAATTGGTCTGCAGGGATGGGGTCTGGGGGTTGGGGGGGACTTTGGTGTTTATGAGATGTGACTGAGCGGCAGCATCATCAGTTGCTTACCTCATTGATCTCTGCATGTCGCTGGTGGCTTAGGCTGAAGGAACCAGTGTGTGTCCCCTTCATATCCTCGCTCTCAAGTTTGAAAGAGCTACAGTGTGTGGGGGCAGCAGTGTAGCATAGTGGTTAAGGAGCAGGACTTGTAACCAAAAGGTTGCCGGTTCGATTCCCCACTGGGGAACTGCTGCTTTACCCTTGGGCAAGGTACGTAACTCAGAATTGCTTCAGTAAATATCTAGCTGTATAAATGGGTAACAAAAAATTCTAGCCTATGTAAGTTGATCTGGCTAAAACTGTCTGCTAAATGCCAATAATGTAATGTGTTTAGTAGGAGGGGTAAAAATTGGGAAAATTATAGACAAGCTATAATGTGGCCTTGTCACAGGTGTTTGGAGGGCTTGATTGAGCCTTGCTCTAACACAGAATTGTTTTATCACAATGTGGCACTGAAATGAACATGGGGTCATGATGCTTGGACATTGCTTGGTGCATGTTTTGGCTTTGTCCTTTCAGATCTCCTGCCTTTGAAAGGCCACACTTTCCACTGCTGTTCTAAAACATGCAAGCGGCTCAAGCTGTCCAAACCTGTAGTGTATGTAATGCAAATATTGACAAGTATGGGTTTCTCAGTGTGACGGAGTGCCGTCACTACAGTTGAGTATGTGCTCTGACTGCCAGACGAGCCTGGCTCTTTGGTGTTGTGGTCAAGTTGCAGGTTTGGTACTCCGTTGACCCGGGTTCGAGGCCGGGTGGGGTGACCGCTCTCTCCCTTCTCTACACTCAGATTCCACCTACTGAATAAAAGGGTGGACGATTAAAAATGGGCAAGCCTGATGCAACCTGGAAGAGGTACGAGGTAAAGGGATATGAATGTCCTACACACTTGACAGGTGGTATGAGTCTGGGTTGCTGTATGCAGGCGCTTAGTTGGTGATGTACAGAGTGAATCCTGTGTGCTGTTAGGAGATCTGCATGCATGTTCATGAGTGTGCACAAGGCTTTTTATAATATGTAGCACAGGGAAATGCTGAGCGCGGCATCTTTCATTCTGGTGGACAACGGCAGCTGTTGGCAGCAAATAACTCCACGGCAGTAAACCACTTATTCGGGGAGCTGATATGTTGTTGTTAAACCAGTGAAATATGACAGTAATTGTTCATGCATTTCAACACTCCATTCCTATACACATGCACACGCACACACACTCACTGCTCACAGCTGTCTGGATTACCTCCATTTGTCCTCAGAGCCTTGTGTCGTGTGGCTGTGAAATACATAAGTAAGCTACTCCAAGCATTTTTATAACAGTTTACAAATATATAAATGTTCATAGATGATTCAGCTTTAAGGCACTGTGGGCAGAGCTACTAATGCTCTTTTGTTACAATGGTCCCGTTCTCTTCCAGAAAAGGGACACAGTCATATACCACTGAACATTACAAATATGAATGATCACCAGTGGAATATTGAGATTGTTGGATAATTTTATACCACTTCTGGGTTCTGCAGCTGTTCCTCATAATCGGCCATTATGGCTATTTAATGCATGTGTACATGTAAATGCACAGATCTAACATGTTAGATTCCCTCCTAATGCTGCTATTTATATTTTTGTATTCTCTCTTGAATGATGTGAATTTAATACGGCCTTGAAGGCAGACCACCCATCATTAATGTCACTTTATTTTTTTTTTATTAAAAAGTAAAAAAAGATTTGTGTGATGGTAAGAAATGAAGAAGAAGCAGCAGACCTCAGGCACAGCAGGACACATTGATCTCTGATTCCACAAGCTGTTCTCATGATGGATGAAAGACAGATGGATGGACATTGTCCTCAGCGTGGAATTGTCTTGCTCATCCTTTCCAGTCGTTTCCTCGCAAGCAAAAATCTGCATTATCTCAGGAGCGTGGTGTTTAAAGAACTTCATTGTAATATCTGCTCACACAAGCTCCTGTTACACGAAGATATGCGTGTGAATCGTAAGTTGACCGATCAGGCTACTGGAGCACAGGGAGAGTGGTAACGTAGCTGATTCACTCCGTGCCTTGCTAACTCTTGTAGGTGCAGTTGCCTTTTAAATCTTCTGAAAGTAGACCTGATTGAAATGAGAGCTTTTCAGGCACAGCCCTGATGAACAAAGAGGTGAGGAATTCATACCAGGTTAGTGCACTCCTGTCTGCTGCCCAGACCAGATTACGAGTGTAGGTTAGGAGTGTGGGAGTTTTTTTGCTGGGAATTGCTCTGGATAGGAGCATCAGCTAAATGAATGTAATGTAATGTACTTCTCTCTGCTGCCCATACCAGGTTAGGAGTGTCCTCCTCTTTGCTGTCTAGACCAGACTCCGAAGCTTAAATCTACCCCAGCAGCTGCTCTGTGGTTTTCCTCTCTCTGAGGCAGTGTAGCATAGTGAGGACAGCCAGTGTGGGAGGACATGACCAGATGGAGAGGGCTGGCCTGGGCCGCAGCACTCGAGAACGGCAGTCCCCCCTGAATGTCACACTGTGGGTGAAGCTGCCGGGTTATACAGTATGTAAATGGGAAGGTATGCGGGTTTCCATGGAAACGGAGTTCCCGCCATCAGTGTGAAGAAGTGCCGCTCTGTGCCACTGTGAAGTCTGGCCTTTTATTCCATTCACAATGCTGGCGTTAGTGTTGAGTTCAGCCAACTTTGGATTGTCCTTATGACAGTTTAAAAAGTGAGATGCTGATACTGTGTCCTCTCACTTCCTCCTCACACTGGGCTTATTGGAAACATTGAATTTTTAAAATTTAATGTGAGTGATTGCTCTAGAAATGTGTCCTAGTAGTAGGAAATTATTCCATTTGATAATGTATGTGGTGGTGAGGGTTGGGCTGGGGATCTGAGGATTGCCCTGGATGAGGGTAAGAGACCACCAGAGTAAGATCAGTTTTTGACAGGTAAACTGGCACACCAGCAAAACTGTGTTGCACAATGGTTTTTATTGGAAGCAAAGTCTCAGCATATTGCTATAGTGAAATTATGGTTGTGATGGATATGCTCTAAATGGTATTGGCCCCTTGGTGATCCTCAGATAGATTCCACCTCTCTGGCCTGGACTTCCTGGACTCTGACTCCTTACTCTTGGGGGGGAAAAAAACATTTGTGGACAAGCTTGTTGTAAACTAGAACCAGCAGAGCCAGATGTGGATACAGTGCAGATCCAGAGACATGGCCAGCAGCCTAAGCCAATTCAGATAAGTAGAGCGTACTTAGCACTGGTCCTGCTGGATGATGACATGAGGCTGCCTGTGTCAGTGGGAGGCTGGGAAGGATGTTGGAGGAGGCCAACTGTAAAGCTGGATCAACGGGATTAAGCATTGGTGTTGTGCAAGGGCTTGCTTTATTTAGAGCCCCTGGGTGCCACCCCTGTGGAAGGGGTTAAAATAGAAGATGATGTAATCCCCCCCCTCTCCCGCCTTGCAGGGTCTGTGCGCTAATCCCGGACATTGTGCAGTCTTCCCCCGCTCCCTGCTCTCTGCTGCCACCGCTGCGCGGCCAGCGGCGCGCACACACACACACACACACACACGTCCCCTCTGCCTTTAAAGCCAGGGAAGAGTCCCAGGCTCTGGCAGCGGTGGAGTGCAGGAGCTCCACTCCGCCTGATTCATGGCGTTTTAATAGCGGGCCCTCAGGAAATTGAATGTTGACCCATTTTGGCGACGCGGGAGGAAATAAAACACACAAATGCGTTTCGTTTAATCTCCTTAATTCCTGAATGTGAAGGACCTCGTAGGGCCCATTAGGTTGCATGATTTAAAGTAGAGTTTAATCACCGATTGGTCCAGCTGGTCCGTTACATCACGGCGGAATGCCGCAGGTGTGGGCAGCTGCCGGGATGCCAGGCGAGGGGAGTGGGGCGTCGGAAGAAGAGGCCACTGTTCTCCGATCGCTGTCGCCCGCATTCACCACGAAGCCTACGGAGCTGCAAGCTTTCACAAGAAAATGAATGGCTTTTGTTTCGGTTGTCAGCAAGCGATCTCTGAAAAGACTGAGAGCCGCTTGCTCATAAGTGCGATTGCAGCACTGAATTTTGCAGTTCTGTAATGTGTTCCTCTATCAGTGATCTCTGTGGCCTTTGTGATGTTTTGCTGACATAGCCTGTGATGTATGATGGTGGTTGCGTTTCCCCCGTGTATCCGGCAAAGACCTCTAATGCAAACATTTTTCTTAAAAAGCAGGAAGGAGGGGCTCCAAGCCACCGTCTCCAAGCTGTAAATTCTGTACTTTAACCTTCCAGTAAAAGGATACAGCGTCTGGGACAGATGCTGTATTTTGATGAAGTGACAAAGGGCCTCTATGCTGGGTTCTTGTCTGATCATTTTCACGTGCTCATCCTTTCACAGAGTCCATGAATGGCACAGAGAAATTCCTGCTATGTACAGTATTTGAACAATTTACCGCCCACGTCCGCTCTGTTGCCGCCCAGCTCCCTGTTTCGAGGATGTTGGTGGGGAAGGAAGCATGACCTAATGTCACGGACGCTAAAGTGTTTCCCGTTTCCCCTTCCTCTCCGCAGGTTGCCTGGGAGACACACAGTTCTGCTTCCGCTTCCGCCAGGCCTCGGGCAGGAAGTCTTCGGTAGCCTGCTTTCAGGACCACTTCGACAGAGACGCCCCTGTCTGCCTCAAGGTCAGAGCGTGTGACCGCCGGACGTTGGGCTCGCCCCGATAACCGAGGAATATCACTCCTTCTGTTAATGTCTAATCTTCCAGCTATGGAGACTATACTCTACCACAGCCCTATTAAGCTGACTTATTTTGACCCTGGGCTTGTTGGGAACTGAAAGGTAAAGCTAACAGGGTACTTGGGAGTGACCCATTTTGCCAAAATTGCTGAGCACTTGTCAGGATTTAAGACGGTGCCGATCCTGTATAGTGAGAATGGGAGGGTGCATTAGACCAATGTCGGAAACAATTTGGGAATTAAATAGAAACAGCACACAACAGCACTCTTAGACATAATTGCTTCATGAAGCACTGGTTCTGTCATTTTTCCCTCCCAAAATAAACAGACATTTGGATGGATGAGAAGGAAGAGTTTGTTCACCTGACTGAATGAAACCCTGGTATTTGTACAACATAATACAAAAAGTTATTCATACGGAATCCAACACTTTCAAAGTCCAGTATTTCCTGAGAGACCGAGGAATGTTCTCCCTGGCCAAATGTAATGGTTGGACCCATTTGGACTATGCGGTGCATTTAATAAGTTGTACCTGCATGTTACTAAAATGCTAATTTGTCCTGGCTAATTCACAGTCCTTTGAGTTTCCTCAAGTCGGCATGGTGTGATAGCCCCTTAAAAAACATCCAGAGGTATTTGGCCATAGTATGTGATTTTACAGGCAGGCGCGAGTTTCCATCTGCTTCGGACCTAAATCTCCCACCATGACAAGGGGCATGTCTGCCCCTCTCGTTTTTGGAGCAGTGAGTCCGCATGACTGCGGCGAGACCCGCATGATGCGCCTGCCCATGTGATGTTTTTAAGATAGTGTGTCTCTCAGCCACCAGCTGCAGGTCTGGGATGCCGCTTAGGTGCTGGAGTGTGGCCTGAGAGGGAGTCTGCCGGGGGGGTGTACATGGGAAAATGGGGGCCTGGGCTCCTCTGGCAGCCAGTGTGACTGATGGCAGCAGATTTGCAACACTCACTTCATTAGAGTGACGTGCCCGTGAGACATGGCGAGAGGACAGACCGACCCCTCCGGGGTGGGGGGGAGGAGGAGAGGGTGGAGTTTAAGAGCTGCATACCCACTCAGCTGTGAACGGTAATGAGACAGAGCAGATCAGTTATCATGGTCCAAGGAGCAATTAAGCTCTATTTCTGTCCTTCAAGAGCAAGTCGGAGTCCATCAGCTCCGTGGCGGCCGAAGGAGCATCAAAACATTCTGAAACCCTGTTTACACTGGGCTTTTATATGTAGCATATATAGGATATTCTGGCAAATATGCTTAATGCTGCATACAATGATCTCTGTCTGAACACATGAAGATGCTTGTAAATCAGAATTTTTCACATCCATGTTCTTCCCAAGTGCAGCCCAAGATAAAATACAAGAGCTTACAATAGATTTCACCTTGATGTAACACTTTACTCTGTGGAGCTGTTCCAGCACACCATTTCTTACACAGACTGACTGCTGAGAACATGCAAGGAACAGGTATAGTGTGAAAATATAGCTGATGCTAGTCATTAACCCTCTAGGTCCATCCTCTGCATAAAATCCACTTCAGTTTCCTTTGGTCAGCTAAAATATCATCCATACATGTTCACTTCTAACTGGGAACCCAGCACTGGCTCAGGAGTTCCCTGTAGCCTGGAGCCTCTCCTCTGAGGATGCTCTCAGGGGCTTTCACAGACTCCTGTTGGCTGTGCAGTGGGAGCTGGGCTCAGTAACTGTCCTCTGGTAACAACGGGCTCATCTGGGAACTGGGCGGGGTTCTCAGTCTCTACGGCCTTTTTAAACACACTGAGCAAAGAAGGAAGAGGAGAGATGAAGGGAAAGGGAGAAGAGGATATTGATTTTCCTCCATCTCCCCCTAAGCTTTGCATCTCTGCAGCTGCCTCATGCTTGCAGGTGTTGCCTGGGGATAACGATGCCTGTGATCACTGATGGGGAAAACATTTGCCTTCTTTCTTCCAGAGGGACCAGGGCCATTACTACGGCTACGTCTACTTCAGGCAGGTCCGAGACAAGTCCCTCAAGAGGGGTTACTTTCAGAAGGTGAGACCGCGGGCCCTCATCCATATACAGTGGGTCTGGCATTGTGCACAACCTCAGCATACAGCTTATATGTTCTCCCCTGTGCTCTCTTTGGAAGAGTCCCTTTAACATTTTTGTTAGGACAGTACACCCTCCGGACAGTCCAGGGTTATGACATGGGGACCTCCAGAGTGCTGGTGCTTGCCATGTGAGGCAGTTAATGAGCAAGGGGTTTGGGAAGGGCATGGTTCTGTTCCCAGACTGGTTCATCACTTCCAGAGGTGAAAAAATGGAGAGAAGGCTGGAGGACTTGGGGAGGGTGAGATGCTGGTCTTGTGGAGGAGAGTGCACGTCAGTAGGATGTGAAAGCTCGTCTTTATGGGTTTTAATGAATTGACTGATCACGTAAGACTGATGCAATTTCCACAAACGTTTAGCCATGGCGGTTGTTTTTCCTCCCAGTGCGTTTACCTTGCATGTGCTCTCAATCAGTCCATGTTATGTAATGGCAGGCATGATAACACAAGTCCTGATAAAAACCAGTTGGCACATATGACATGGAACATACAGCTGTGAGATAATGTTTAACAGTTGCAAACACACACCAGTCCCCTCTGTCTGTGCACATGTGGACACACAGCAGTTCCAGATCTTAAATGTACTATGACTTCGCCTCAGTTTTGTTGTGGCTTTTCAGGATTTTAAACCTCTGGCTCTGTCTCTAGTGTTTGTGACTGGTAGATTCCCCCTTTTCAACAGATTCTCCTGTAGCGCACAGAATCTTGTCAATTCTGTATCTACAGAAGCATGAAAATGATGAAATCCCGTGTGCCTTTCTGCTGTGACCCTGTGCGATTCCCTCCGCAGTCTCTGGTTCTGATCAGCAAGCTGCCCTACGTCACCTTCTTCCACTCACTGCTCAAGCTCATCGCCCCGGAGTACTTTGAGAAGCAGGAGCCCTGCCTGGAGGCTGGTGAGTTCAGTGGCACAGGAAAGCACTGTCCAGAGTCCAAACTCCACAGAGGCCCGGACTCCAGGAGGCAGCCCGACCTGAGGATTTCCCTGCCAGCCCTCCGTATGAAGAAGGGCAGTCTCTAATGTTGTTACAGCCCCATCGTAGGCATCCGTGCCCGCAGCGGTGAAACCTAGCCAATATTCCCTGTTTGTTGTTGACTCATGCGGTGTGCGCTTGTGGCGGTTGTAACCGGATACGGATTTGGTCATTTTGGCACGATCGCTTACAGATTTTTTGTTTATGTTTTGTGCCCTGCCTTTGCATACACACCCCTTTGGAAACAGAGAAGTTGGCCCTTTAAGCCGGTACTGTAATTTTCTTTATTTGTATTTCCGACAGCTTGCAATGACATCGACCGCTGGTCCACACCGTGTCCGGGGAAAATACTGACGCTGCCGATAATGGGTGTTGTTATGAAGGTAACTTGGGTCTTTACTTATTCATCACAAATGAATAAATCAGAGGGTATTTCCATCTCAGGGAGTTGTAAGGGAAGATGTTTTATGTATGTGTATGTGTGCTTGCACTTTGATTTCACGCGATTCATATTTGCACTCTGGTGATTCATAGGTTCGGATTCCAGCCTGTTATGACAAGCCTGGAACCTCGCAGCTGGTGCAGTCCACACAGGTGAAAGGGAGGAATGTTACCACAACCTGCTCTGTGTAGCTGCACTGACTCATGATTTCTGAGGAAGGCCGTACAATTGAATTCAATGCCGCGGAACTCACCATGCATTCCTCTGTTTTAGAATGACAGCCTTGTTTCCATCGTCCTGCCTACCATCCACGAGGTGGACCTCTTCAGGTCAGTACACCCCTACAGTCTGACCGGGCTGGGCTTTCTCCTTTTTCCTCTGATTACACGTATGTATCACCGCTATGGGGAGAAAGGCTTAAGAACAGCTGCTGTATTGAAATAAACTTAGATCAAAGCTTCCCACCTCTTAAAACAGGTCTTAAAAATGTCTTCTGTGTAAATCCTCTGTGTGTATAAACAGGCGGAGGAACATCCCCGCACTTTATTTAGCCTTCATTGAAAATTGGATTTTCAGGCAGTAATTGTGCCCAGCCTACAGCCTCTCTGTGTCCTTTTGTATTGGAACTCTTTCCCCTTTCAGGAATGTCTATAAACGGACAGCTCCCCACTGCCCACTGGTGGTGAATGGAGGAACTGCACATGTTCCTTCCAGAAAGCAGCCCTTCCCCCCCTTTCTTTACTTGGCAGAGCTGTTTACAGACTCCTGGTCACATTCTTGGTTGCTATGGCATCATGGCTATTGAAGGAAAATAAGAGTTTGTAAAAAAAGCCATAGGTTCTTATGCATGGCTTCAAGCTGAGTGCGTACACAGAAACAGACAACCTCAGTGTTGTGAGGGCGCACTTTGAACCCATCTCATTTGTATTTACCATGTCCTGCCTTTGAGTAGCACAGAATTGTACATAAGGCAGTGTCTGCAGCCTGATGCTGGTGCCTGTTCTCATGTATGCATGGAAAGGTGGAGCACTTCATTAGCATTTTAAACGAGGGGCAGGGGCCAGAGCACCAGGTTTCCCCCTGGGAGATGGAAGGGGTTTATCCCAGTGCCCTTTTGTGCCGCTCAGTCTGTCAGCTCCGTCCTGCTCTGGGTTTGACTGACAGCTTAAAATAAAGGACTCCATGGTTGAAGCAGGCAATTAGTATTCTACACACGGAATTTAGAACAACTCCCTCATTTTATTTGGAAGTAATCATGAGCCCTGACACCATGCGCAGACTTGGGAGCCTGCCAAAGCTCATGGTGGTAGTTCTCTTCTGCCACTGTCCCTCATTCTCTGAATATTTGTTGTTTTCTGCTTCTTCAATTCTCAACGGCCCTCTCTCTCTCTCTCTGTCTCTCTCCCTCGTTTCAGGTGCTTTTGCCCGGTCTTCTTTCATATTCAGATGTTGTGGGAACTGGTGTTGCTAGGGGAGGCACTGGTCGTCATGGCACCCTCGCCTGCGGAGTCATCGGACACAGTGTTGGCATTGGTCAGGTGAGTGGGGAGGGGTAATATTGTGTAATACCTTCTTACTCATGAAGAAACACAAATTATGTTTACCTTGCTGAAAACGCATGCATAGAATTCACTTCAACAGCTCATGTTTACTTATATGTACATCTATGAAATGAAGGCCACTGTACACTATTCTAGAATTATATTCTCACATATTGCTGATACAAGAATAACTAATATAATGAAAATAAATTAAAAATTGATGTGTTCCCTGACTGCTTGGTACGAGAATATTTCTCACTGACGTTGCCCCAAAGGCATGTGAGTTATCAGTATTGATGTGTTAAATTGTGCGTTTAATTAAAAAAAAGGCAAGGATGTGAATTTTTTTCAGCACAATTAATCACAGTTTCCTGTTTCGACCCTCCTCAGATACCTTAATTTATTTCTGCTGGCACAGTTTGGTGTTGTTAGTAGGAGACCTAAGGTAGCCATGTCCCATATTTAGAAAAATCCAACTTGTGGTGAGAAACCCACATGTTCAGCATATTTGGCATGTTTTTCGCCTGCAGCAGCAGTGCCTTGCAAGTGTGTTTTCTCCCTCTCTGGTAACATTGTACAGAAGAAGAGGGTGACGTCAGCCCCTTAGAACGTAAGGGAGAGAACTGGGGCCTCCGAAATGTCACTGCTGCATCTCAAAACTGCAAAATGGTTTCATTTCGTGTTGTAATGACTGGGTCGTGCTGTGGGCTGTGTTCCTTTCAAAAACATAGTGTTTAGGGCATTTTTTGTTAAACAGATCATTCATAATGGAAGAAACATTTTGTGTATGTAAATCTGCATTATGCACAAGCAAGTTAACTGTAAGGAAAGTCCACTTCTGCTGTCACCATATTCTGAACTGTTGTTATTCTGCCATAAAATATGATTCATGCCTTGTATCTCGACATCATTGTTTTTCTCAAAGTAAAATGCTGTTTTGCACAACCATCATGGATCGCAAATGATGAGCGAATACTTATGACTGATGAAAGAGAACCATACCTTTGTGTCTGTAGGCAGCGCTTGATGTGTTTTCCTATCGATGTAGTTGAAAGCCTGATCTTCATGTAAATGTGTGTGTAAAAATGAGCAGCTGATGACTTGATAGTTGTGTTGGTTGCTTGACCACAGTGTGTTCACGCGGTGTTTATTTGATGAGAGAGCTTCATATTTTTCTCTTTTTTTTAACCCATCTTTAGTAGTTGCCGGTTATGCATTTAAGCTTGTCATCATTGCAACAGCAACCCTAAACCCTCACATGAGCACGGGACGAGGTGCATGCAACCCTTAGATAAACACAGACGCCTGGCTTTCTCTCATTACAAGTCTCACACCCAATAGCACACCAGGAGGCAAATGCCGTCAGAAGATACACACGTTCTCCTGGTGCTGTGTGAGTAATTCATAGGGGCCCATGCAGGTCCAAGGCTGTCAGGAGCAGGGCAACAAGGGGAACAGCCTACCCACCTCTACACCCAGCAGAACAAAGCCTGTTTTCTTCCACTGATGCGGCTACCTGGTCAGTTTTGGCAAAAGACACGGGCAGTTTCAACCATGGCTTCTGGGGCTTTTCCTGTCTGAGTCACTTAGGAGCCCCCCCCGTTCTTCATAAAGAGGAACCCATTCACACGCTATCATTCATTCTTCATTAATTTAATGCTTTGCTTTGAAACATACTTTAATTGGCGTATAATTCTTCAGTTGTTCGAATACTTCCGCTCAAGGGTGGCATCACTCTCTGCATACATGTTCCCTCTACTCCATACTGTTCTATTGTACTGGAAGTCGCTCTGGATAAGAGCGTCTGCTAAATGAATGAAATGTAATTACAATCACATGGACACATTTTATATATGTGTCCATATGTGTGTGTGTGTGTATATATATATATATGTATATATATATATATATATATATATATATATATATATACATATAATGCATTTTATATATGTATATATATGTGTGCGTGTATGTGTGTATAGTAGAGCATTGGAGTCCTGATATTTGTATGTGTATCCGAGCGCCGGCAGGTATGAGGCCTGATCAGAAGAGAGAGAGCTGAGTCTCTGGGGTGGTGTGTGTCTG
The DNA here is from genome assembly GCA_019176425.1 of Megalops atlanticus. Lineage (NCBI taxonomy): Eukaryota > Metazoa > Chordata > Actinopteri > Elopiformes > Megalopidae > Megalops > Megalops atlanticus. The sequence goes on from CM032879.1 coordinate 29,603,996, forward strand.
CTCCAGCCTCCGTGCCTCGGAGCTGCTGTTTGGGGGAAGCTAATGAGTCTCTGGCGCAGCCGCCCTGCAGATGAGCTCCAGCACTGACCTCTGCGCATTAATCAGCCGGCTGGACCTCTGCGTCATGCAGCCACAGTCACCAGCTGCCGTCAGCGGGAGCCCTTTTGCTGAGCTCACTGTGTGGATTTTCTTTTTTTATTTTGTGTGTGTATTGAAAATGACATGACGTTTTTCTGTTTTCTTTTTTCCTTCTCTCTCCCTCCCTCCCTCTGTATTTGAATTTACGTCACAGCTGCATCGCCCCGCTGCGTTATTGCAGTGATTTCAGGCCCTACTTCACCATTCACGACAGCGAGTTCAAGGAGTACACTACCCGCACACAGGCTCCGTGAGTATCCACCCCAGCGCCGGCTGGAAACGTTTGCCGCTGCCCAGCGCACGGCACAACTGCGTTTCTGCTTTCATGCCTGACTGAGCAACCTTGACCATTGTGACTGAGCTCAAACAATGTTTCCCCAAAGTAAACGTGAGTATTTTGAGCATTTTAGCAAGCAGACAAGTGCAGCTCCATTGTACTCAGAATATCCTGATTTATCTGAACAAAAGGCCCTAGTTACAAGCGGCAAAGGCCAAAGAAATGAGAGAGGCTGAATCTGGGAAAGGGTTTGGGAATATTGAAATGCAATCCCGGCACGGCACGGCAGTTTGGAAGGGAAGTGCAGCGAGTACACAATGCTCCCTTATTAGATGACTCAGAGGAGCTGGTGCCGCGGATCAGTCAGGCCTGCTATTACAGCGCAGGGTGCCGCACTCTCACTCCCAGGCGACAGCAGAACAATGGGCCGGGCCGCTTTCGCTGGGAGCCCGGTGACGGGCGTCAGACCGAAATAGCAGGCGTTCGCAAGGGCTCCATCACCCCCCTCCACGGCTGCAATTACACAGCCAGCAGCGGAGCAAAGGTGGCGTCATCGGGCATGAAACCTTTGATAATTCCCCATAAACGATATCACGCCGCATCGGCCTGCTGGCACTGACAGCGTCCTTGATCTGCATGTCAGCGGTCGTGTGCGTGTTGAACATTAACATTTGTGACAACGGTCACATTGGGACTGCGGTGTATTATGTATTCATTTTCAAATTAATAATAAAAAAAATATATTTGTGGAAATGTGGCAGCTAATGATACGCATTCTAACAAGAGAAACCTCATGTTTTTCACTGTCTGCGTGCCTCTGTGTATTACTGGCAGTGCAGTCTCAGTACTGGGGTTTACTCCAGAAAACTCAGCAGCGAGCTGATCGTCTGATACCTGGTTATACATGATTTATGATCGTCTGATTAGCGGCCTTTGTTGGCCGTTGTTGATAAGGTGGGTTGGCGTTCTGCACTGGTGTTGGGTTTTGGCCCGGCGCCGTGGTGCGACTGCGTGCCCGACACGTTTCTGTCATACTCAGCATTAACCTGAAACCCGAGCCGTTTGACTCTACTCTCGACCGAGGGGCTGGGCTGGAACTGGAGATACCTTGAAATGTAATATTGTTATGCGGCATGATGGGATGTTGTCGTGCCCCATCTATAAAAGAACTGTTCTAGGAACCCGTGGTTCCTCTAGCTCCTCTAATGAGTCGATGTGACCCCGTGTCCTTCAGCTTGTGTGAGTTTACTAAATGTTTTTATGTGTCTCGTAGGCCCTCTGTCATTCTGGGTGTGACAAACCCCTTCTTTGCCAAAACTCTTCAGCACTGGCCACACATCATCCGCATTGGGGACATGAAGCAAACAGGTAACCCAGGGTGCCACTTTAAAGCCCATCTGGAGAACGGCTCTCGTTCTGAATATCACCACCTTCCTGAAACGTGATGCCCACCATGTGGGATTTCATATCTGATATGTTGAGATTTGTCCTAGTCCACTGGTGTTGATCCCACAGGGCAGATCAGAAGTTTCCTCTGCTTCCTGTACTGTTGGTGAAGCATGGTGGTTACTAATGACAGTGTATTGGCTGCTGTGCTCATGCGGTGTGTGTATGCTGTCTGCAGGGGAGATGGCCAAACAAATGAAAGTGAAGAAGCTGAAAAATCTGAAGACCCTAGATTCTAAACCTGGTGAGTGCCTTATTGGCAGTAGACCTGGGGCTTAGGAGAAATTTAAAACTGAGGACAATACCCATTTATTTACTCAATGCAATGTGTGGGCTTCTTATGCTGCCCCCTGAATTGGTGTGAGTTTAATACTGTATTAAGGAAGAGACTTGAAAGTGTGATTTGAGACAGGCTTTTGCGGTTAAATGCTTTTTGACAGATTCCTTGTGTATTTGACTGGTGGTAGAATCAATTAGTGTACTTTGTTGGCTTTAAGAAATAACTGTTTCACTGTTTAGGTAACAAAATGCCATTACATTGCAGGAATTTTTTGTAAGCTGTTTCCATTGTTGTTTTCTGCAAACTATGTCTTTGAGTTGTTTTCTCGAGTGTTTGAGCGTGAAGTAAATATGAGACAGAATAAAAGAATTGAAATGGTTGCTCAGCATTTGTGAATAGCCAGCTGGCTGAACACAGTGCTGATCTGTGTCCTTTGATGTTGCAGGTGTATACAGTGCCTACAAACCGTTCCTGAACCGAGACGAGGAGATCATCAAACAGCTACAGAAGGTGTGTGATACTCTCATGCTACCATCCTCACACAGTTAGAGGCTTTGGTTCAGCACTCAAAACCCTGAACACTTAACCTGTTGTGTACTTGTTTGTGGTGTATTCGGTGTCTTCAGATTTTGTCACGTTTTCACTCTGCCCTCGTACTCACAGGGTATCCAGCAGAAACGGCCTTCCGCAGCCCAGAATGCCATTCTGCGCCGGTACTTCCTGGAGCTCACTCAAAGCTTTATTATTCCTCTGGTAAGAGCCCTACTTTGGGACAAACATCAACACACTCAAGGGCAGCAGTTAAGATGGGCACTGGAAAAACTTGTGTATCACAGAAGGAGGGTTGGGTCTTCATACTCTTCTCCTGTTCTTATCCTAGGAGCGCTACGTGGCTAGCCTGATGCCCCTGCAGAAAAGCATCTCCCCCTGGAAGGTAAGCAGTGACTTCCCAATCAGTTTTTGTCTGTGATTTTTTTTTTTCCAATCAACTATCAGCCCTTAAAAAGTCTGATTGAATTGGGTTTTAAGCCTCCTACCTGTAAAGAGATCAACTAGATTTAAAAATCACCCAACGTACACCTTGCTGAGCCTTCCTGATCGAGTCTTGTGTGAATGCGTGGTTGTTTTTCTCTCCCTCTTTCTCTCCAAACCCTGCCCCCAGAGCCCCCCCCAGCTGCGGCCCTTCAGTCAGGAGGAGTTCATGAAGAGCCTGGAGAAGGCGGGACCCCAGCTCACCTCGCGCCTCAAAGGGGACTGGATCGGCCTGTACAGGTGCAGCCCAGACTCAGCCTTAACCCCCGCACGCTCCAATGATCAATGCTGCCTCCAGGCTGCTGACATGACCCACTCACCCTGTCTGGAAAGAGGAAAGTCACATGTTTACCTTGTGTAGTAAGGCCTGGTATGGTAACCAGGGCTGTCTGTGGCCTTTTTATTCCCCTAACTGCAGGCAGTTCCTGAAGTGCCCCAACTTTGATGGCTGGTTCAGGAACCGCAGGAAAGAGATGACCCAGAAGCTGGAAGCCCTGCACCTGGAGGCACTGTGCGACGAGGTGAGACAGAAATGACACATGACTCATCTGGCTGCCGCCCCCATTGCATTTCACCAAGAAACATCTACGCTCCTTCCAGACTGGATCTGTAGTCACCAAAGCCTGATTGTGCTGTTGGAAGTGTCATTTCTCTGTTGCAGGCCCTCACTTTATTTCTCCCATCTTTTCCATCTTCACACCTCCTGTGTCTGTCTCTCCCTGCACCGCACAGTGCCATCACTCAGGCTGTCTCTCCTTTCATCACCTGTCTCGCATCCTGCCCCCGCTCTGGCTACCCTCGTTGTCTTTTTCATCAGCGCTGCAGTACAGAAACAGGGCAGGAAAGTGGCGTATACCAGAGTCAGAAAGAAGGCCTATATTTTCTTGACTATAGTACTGCTGATTAAAATGTTGGTGTAAGCTGATATGGAGCAGCGTGGCATTGGGATCCACAGTTAGAGCTGTTGGTGATGGTGTCCTCCTCTCTGTCTCTCTCCATCAGGATCTACAGCTGCGTATCCAGAAGCACACTGAGGTGGAGACTGTGGACCTCGTGTTGAAGCTGAAGGACAAACTGGTCAGTGTTGGTCCCTCAAATGCAACCTCTGTAGTCCCCAGCAGTACATCTCTTACAGCTCTGCTGTTAACCTGCAAAATGTTTTCGTGTGCAGCCTTGACAAAGCCCAAAACCATCTTTTCTCCCCATTTTAATCTGTAGCTGACCATGTTTCCTGAGCAGCATTAAAATATTTTCAAAGAGAAGGGAAAAAATAAAATGCCACAATATGAGTAGGTGATAGAATCAGAGATTTTACAGGAAATTCACTATCACCTTAAAATGTGAGCAGTAGTTATTTTGGGGGGAAAAGTGGATTGATATGGAGAGCCAATGGATGAGCCAATGGATGGAGCCATCCATTGGCTCTCCAGGTTTGTTTGACAGAATTAGGAACAGGCCTTGGGGTATTTTCAGACCCTTCCCAGATTCATTCAAAAAGTCCAACACCTCTGGGGAACCTCAAGGCAGAAGCATGACAGCACTTTTACATTTTAGCTAATTTTTATATTATATTAAAAAAGTAATCCAAAAACACTGGATACACGGTATAGCACCAAGTTACAGAAAAAGGAAAATGGGCCAAATGCAACAGAACATTTGGAAAACACTGCTCATGGTTTAGAGGGGAGACTAGATCATTACTCTGACACTTGGGGTGCATGTGAGAAATTCTAGCAACAACCTAAAAATACAATAACTTTGAATTTATAACTTTTTTTTCTCTGATTACTTTTCTTAAAAACAAATTGGTATGCCACTGTCAGTATGTATGCACTTGCCAATAGCACATGTGAAAGGAAAGGACACATAAGCAATGTTTAGTGAGTGCGTTTTTGTGTTTCAAGGATTATGGGTCAGGGAGGAGGTGAACCTGGTATATATTAGTCTGAATGAGCAACACAGCCAGTTCAATGATATCTGATAAACAGAAGTCGTATGTTTAAATGTCAAATAGTGTCTTTCTTTACCCCAGAGAAAGATTTCCATGTGTCTTTGGATAGGATGGCCTGATCTCATTGTTTTTTTCCCCTCCCTCCTGTCTCACTGGAGATGTTATTGATCTTTTTCCTTTTATGTTTTACCTCAGACACAAGCAGAGAGAGAGCAGCTGCCGGTCAAGCCAGGGACGCTAGCCAAGCTGCAGGCCCACATCGAGTCTGTGATCCTCTCCCTGCCGGAGGACCTGCAGGGCATCCTGCACAAGCCGGCCACCCCTTGACCCCTTGACCCCTTGACCCCTGACCCCTGTCACACGGTTGTGAAGGGGATGCACACAGAGGGCATCGGGCAGACTTGGCTTACACAGGGACTGAGCCCAATGACTGCTCCACACTCAAGTTGTGGATTTTTAAACTGACTTCTTGTTATTTTATTTTGTTTTTGTTTTTTTTTTTTTTTTTTTTTTTTTTTAACATCAAGTGCACTTGTACCTAAAAGACCCGTGTGCCCAGATATGTGCAGTGCTGGCATTGCCAGGATCAATAATTAAGCAAACAATCATTGAATAAGAAAATCCAGATAATGTATTACTGTGCACTAGAAAGGCAGGTGGGGGTGGGCGCGTAGAAAGCAGCCCCCCCTAACCCAGCCTATGCAAGGCAGCTCTCTCTCCACTGACGTCACCAGCTCGCGTCTCAAACAGCTTCTCTCCCGCGGCCACCTTGTCTGGGACCCGCTAAGATCTGAGAGGGACAGAGAGGAGCAGATGGGACAATCCATGGGAAGGCGCTAATCACCCCCCACTCCTCAGATCTTCGAAAAGAGGAGGGAGAAACCAACGGCTGACCGGGTGACATGGCGCCAGGAGTGTCTTCTGGTTTGTTGTGAAGGACCTACTGTGGGTGTACAGCAGGGCTGCCTCATCTCCTGCAGGAGCTGTGCCATCAGCCTGCCTGTCTTCTGTGTACGTTAAACAAGCTGGAGGTCTTTGATGGTGGGGTTAAGTGGAACAGGATTTTGGGCTGAGAAGAGGTTGTCGCGAAAGATCATGAGAAGGTTGCGTCTGTGCACTGGGATTTGGAAAGGTTGTGCTAAAATGGAGAAATCAGGAATGAGAGATAGTGGGGGTTCTTTCAAAAAGATTTTTGGTAGAAGCGCCAAGAGCTCTTCGGGGGGTTGCTGGTCCTCCCTATTTTAGGGAGACGTGGAATTGCTCATCTGTAACACTGTTGAAATAACACTAAATGGTTGAAACAGGGCTATTATATGTAAGCTTTGTTACAATTCCAGTAATTTGTTGTTGGGGCGTTAAGGAAGAGACAGCCATGGAGGGTATCCTGTAAATTTCATGCATATGCGTCATACTCCTACTAAAGCTCCTCCACTGTCATGCTTACCATTCAAGCTGTTCACAAGTGTTTTATAACCTACTTATTCAGGTCAGCCCAGTGTTTCAAAAATAAAAATTCATTTTAAGGGAAAAAGTCCACCCACAACCACCACCACCCAAGTCTTTTATTTGTTTATTAAATATACTGTAGGGAAACTGACGTTGCCTTATTTTAATGTTTGTGTTTGGAGGCTTGTGTGTGAATTATCTGATTTTATTGTAGTTTAATTTCCTGGTTATACATCAGCAATTTGTCAAAGGTTTATGTGGCTAAATATGACTTGAAATTAGGTCATATTTTTGAGGTAAAGTTGCCTTATTCAAAGCCGGTGTGTTTACATGTTCAAAAAGGAGATTCTAAAACATAGAACATGTTTTTTAAGTTAATACTTGTTCGGGGGAAGTTCAGAGAATAGTTGATAAAGCTTTTGAAGGCTTACCTCAATAACCTCATTCAACATTCCTTGGCCATTTGGGCCTTGCATTAAAAATGAACAGTATATGTAATAGAGAACCATATAAGCCTTCGGTCTAGCATCTTTTTGCTTGCATTGATGGACTACTTTATTTTGTCAGATCTATTGGGGTCAAAGGTCACGTTCCAGCTACCCTGTGCCTTCAATACCCTAATCTCTTGTATGTCAGGACCTATGTTTTAATGTTTTGAGGTTTGAGACAGGACTTGTGGTTATAATTGAGGAAGGAGTGTTTATTTTGCAAGTGGTGGTGTTCAACACAGCGTAACCATGATGAAATGAACCAATGAACTGACACAGCTTTTGAAATGGTAATGACACTTTCTTTTTATTTTCCCATATGTTGACAGCTGTATATGGGACATTCATGATTATATAACATATTTTTTCTGTTTAAGAAGTCTGCTATATTTCCATTTTGGGTGTGTAATGCCTAAGAACATGGAGTGTATGTAAATCTAACGTGGTCTTGTTTTAATACAGGAAAATTCTAACACAGCCTGAACAACCTATTAACATGTTGCAGCATGTCTGATTAGAATATTTTCTACTGATTCATTAAGGTTTCTTAAATCACTGGGCACCTCAAGAGGTACCTGTGGTGGTTCAGGAAAACCCAGGGAAAGTGTATGGTTGTCCATGCCAAGCATTTGTAAGTGTTCTTTGTAAAGGCTGTTGACTTGGCTTGTGTGCTACGTCCAAGTTAACAGTTACACTTGGGTTTATTTTCAAATGAATACTGGCTTTTTAAAAAATCTCATTAATTTCAACCTCCAATCAGGGTTACATATGTAATGATAATTGTACAATCATTGATCATTTCACAGAAGCCCACCCTGTTTTAACTGAGGAAGGTTGGAAACCTGGAACTGAAACCAAAGTTCTAACAGTTTTAATATTTTTAAATGTCATTTGTACAAAATTTTGAACTATAGTACATTCAGTTTGTGTTAGGTATGATGTCTTTGAACTAACCTTGTCACATATATGCATACTAGAATAACAATATTGTCCTTTAACTGGTAAGGACACTCAACCTTTTAAGCTTGCCACCACATCAGGCAAACCCTATACCTGATGAATCCTCAGTGAATCAGTGGGAGTGTCACAACATGGCTAATTCCAGTTCAAATCAGTGTTGGCTTGCACAGGACCTGTGACTGTTGGTTGTTGGGCAACCACTATAGTTTTATATTTTAAAGATAAACCTATTTTAACATGCTTGAATTTTATATAGAGATCTATTCTCATACTACATTATTCTGTAACTGAGTTGCTGGTCTGCTTGGGTATGTGAAATTGCCATTGCCTGTTTAGAATATTTGATGATGATAATAATAATGAGACATTATTGTTGTTAGTGATATTATTGTTACAGAATATATAATAGCCTAAATGGGCAATGACAGTTTTATATCATGTTTGCTGAACATACAGAATAAAAATAATGTTAACAGAAGCACAGAGGCAGCACATTGCATTAAATAACTCAGTATTTTGGCATTCAGATTTTTTCATGTTATCAATCCTTTTGTATTGAAGCCATAACCACTTATGCTCTCTGTACTTTTTAACATTTGTACAAAGGGAGCACTTCTGTCATTGTACCTATACCTTCTTACAGTCACTTTCATTGAAAAGAAGTATTTTTATTATATAGGAATAAAGTGACAACTCAAAGCTTCATGTTAATTGTGTGTTTTATCTTTCCTCTTCCAGATTTAGGTCACACTTTGTGTACTGAAGTTAATGAATGTCAATGTTGTTTGCACACCCTGAATGTATTAGTCATCATTTCTTTGATGGTTTTATCTTAAAATGGCAACAAGGACCCCCCACTATCATTTTTATAAAATACCTCCGGTGAGATTCCCTGCTGAATAACACAAGTGATGCTGGAGAATCCACCAAGCTGTCTTTACTTGCAGGCTTTACAGATGTAAGATAAGACCACAGGATGTCAGATATGATTGTTGCACTGGTATGAGGTTGCATTTTGCCCTACATTCATGGATGGGTGCTATTTAAACTACGTATTGTAGTTATTTCTTTCTTTGTGATACATTTACCTCCAGGAAGTGTGTGATGTGAAATGCAAAATGCAGAAAGTAAAATACCCATGTGTCAGTAAGAACAAAATATATGATTTCACATTCATCACATCCCGTCAATTCCTGACTGCTGCTTCATTTCTAATCTTTAAATAATTATTATTAAGTACTTTGGAGAGGATGCAGTATTGTACAATATTTCCAAAAATGGAAAATTTATCTAAATTTTCTTTAGTTACTGATTAGTTTGGTAGCCAGTAAGGTAATCAGAATTTAGCACTACAGTACTGAACTTACAATGTACCCACATGCTTATTCCTCTGCAGTTTAAGGTGCCAGTGGATTCATAGGCTGTTTTTAGAAGAGAAAACAATGGACTCTGTGTCACAGTATATGGATAAGTAATTTCAAAATAAAACATCTTAAATACAAAAGTGTCTCAAAGAATTACTCAGGGCTGATATCTATATATTCTGTTCTGAAAACTACCGGCCACTCTATGAAGTACTGTGACCAGCAAAGAATGAGAACTAAGAGTTTACCTCTCTTCAATGTTCAACACACAATGAAAACTGACCCATGTCACATTCAGTTCAGATGTGCCGTTCACTGTGACAATGTGTGATATATAAACAAATTCAAAACCTGCTCTATACGTGTAAAAAATGCAATACTTTTCTGTGTCCTTCCTTCTCTTCACTTTATCCAATTTTCTCGCTAACAACCTGTCAAGCATTTCAGAGTCACACTGACATTGATGCCAATCAAATTATTTTCTTCTTAGATACCAAGCTGAGCCTAACAAGTATTGTAAGTGTATTTGAGATGGTAATTATTGTATATTCTCAACATTTTCTGTCTTCCACAAGTCAAGATGTGGCTTTATCATCTCTTTCTGGTACCTCTGTGGGCACTGCCTAATTGCAGTATTTGTAGATATTAGGAAGTATATATGACTCATTGTTGATGCCTTGAGCCACTGGCTGTTGCACACACACTCATTTGTAAATGTCATCATTATAATCAGACCGGATCAGCATCATGTAATGGGGTCAAAGGAAGTGCATTTAGGGTTAGCAATCTTGATCTGGTCTGAACATAAGGGAGGCATTTAGTCATTTTTAAGTTTTATATACAAACGTCTGTTGGCTGAGGCCAATGGCAAGAGCTCCAGCCATAGGACTCTGCTCCAACAATACAGCCAGAGCCATCTTTATGGCAGAGTCTACACACGGCATGTACCACCCTTAGGACAATCAAGGCAACAACAACTGTCACATTCTCAGTAGTCATGTCGTTTATTGTGCCACCCTCTGGCCACTAAGGGATACACACCTGCTATGCCACAACCAGTGTGTGGCCTCAAGAATCATGAATGTGCACCTGTCATATGTACCACTTGATCTGAATCAATAATATAGTTTTGTTGTGGGGAACAAAGTCTTTGATTGATTAAAACAAGTTACTTATTGGCACCGCGTTGTAGTTCTGCCCATTATGGGGTTTGTTAAACCTCAATTCCACAACAGCAGGAGACCGTGCTTTTAAAATTAATGAACAAAGTGGCTGCCAAAATGTCAAGCTAAAAATTATTTTTGGAAAAGACTGTACTTCAGACCTTCTGTTGACATGCAAACTACGACCTTACACTATTTAAAGTCATTGTCATTGTCAATATAGAATGCATGTGTGGTGCTGCATCATGACATCTGTGTAACTCTGTCAAGCCCAACAATGAATTTCTTTTTACTGCCTGGATTTCTCATTCATAAAATACTGAGCTATCACTCAGCAGTGATATGGAAGAAGAGAGACATCATCAAGGGGCAAAGGGATGCATAATGGCTCCAGGGTGGCACAATAGTAAAACGGTGCTTAAATCATTTAGGGGTTGACTCAAACTCAGCCTCACAGACATAGTCCATTTCTCTTATATACCGTGTATATAGACCATGTGTTTATGTTTACTTTATTGATAGCTTGGTCACTGATTATTAAAGGTTCAGAAAACAGGGTGTTAGAAGAAAAACTGATGTACTCGTATAAACTCACAGTTTGCCCAAATTGCATCCAGACGTATATATCAAGGAGCTGCATGAGATGATTTCACCTGATTTGTGCAATAGCAATGTTGATCAAAATGAGCGTTTTCACGACTTTTTTATGTGCATCTCCTTTTACAGGTCAAATAATCCAGCAAACTTGTGGTGGATGACCTGCTGCCTGAATTCACATATCGTGATATTCCACACTGCACTCCAACAACCTCGATTGTTGTTCATTCACCCAGAATTCCCTTTTGTTATGTTGATGACAAAACGTTCTCGTTTATTTCAGCGAATCCATAAGGTATCATTAAGACTATCTATAAAACACGCAGATGTAGAAGTGTTCAATCACTGTTAAAATGAGTTAGTCACAGATTATATTAAAGGGATATAAAATGCGTTATGCAACACTGCCTAATTGCTTTTAACACTTGCGTTTAAGGAGGAAATATTCGGGAAGAAATGGGTTAAGCAATAGCGATGCATGTTGGGATGTGGCGCCCGTGATGTCATTTCGTCCGCGTTGGAGTTGCTGTTGGAGAAGGAGCGTGACGTGGCAGAGAGAGCCTGAGACCCGAAGAGCCCCTGCTTTTTCACTCCCGTAAAGTAGTCGAGTCGGTCTCCTGAAGATCTTGGGTCAAAAGCTCACAAAATTGCCTGGCCCTCTTGAATTTTTAAGGGAAAAGAGCCAATTTGCGTAAAGCTGAACGAAGAACGGGCTGAACTGAAGGAGCAGTGTGCCCCCCGCCACATCATTATCTGAGCGTAACGTTAGTTTAATTTCAAGTAACGTTAGCTAGCTAGCTGCCTCTAGCTAAATTCTGTGGGCGACAAAACATGGGCCTTACAATTTCAAGTGTCTTTTCCCGTCTTTTTGGGAAGAAACAGATGAGGATTCTGATGGGTAAGTTTGTGCGCTTCTTTGTAGAGAAATTGGTTGGTAGCATTATCGATAGTAATAGTACTGTAGCTAAGCTAGTCTGCTTGCAATTTTGTGACAGGTTTTAAATGCCGGAGAGTTGCCATCGGACAAACGCCTGTCCTTTTATGTTACTATATCATGATAACCACGATTGCTGTTTTGCAAGCTATTCTAGCTAGCAGGTTTTGTTCAACTTTTCGAAAAGACTCAACTTTTGAGTGTATTTTTCAAGCAGCTGGAAAGCGAGTCGGCATCTCGGCATCTTCCGGAGCCACCAGTGAGATACATAGTTAACATGGAGGCTACCTGTTAACGTTGGCCAGATAGAATCGCTATTTTTTTAACGTAATAAAGATTTCTTTTCCCTTGCGAAGAAGAGCAGCGATCTACACTAAGTCAGGAAGCAGATTTTTACTCATGCAATGGTAACTTGTCGAGCTAACTTCTCTAGCTAGTAGCTGACTAGCGTGAGCATCAGCTAGCCAACTAACTTAGACTGTAACTTAGCAGGTCTAGCTAAGGTTTCTAAAAGTATTATTACGAACTGCAGCGACAATCTGAAATGTTTTAATTGATGTATGCTAGCTATCAGCATTTAGTTAACTCGTAAAGTAGATTAGCCACCAATCAGGCTCGCTAATGTTCTCAAAAAGTATGTGTGTTAGCTGGAGAATCTAGCTTGCTAATTCGGAATAATGGGGCCCAAATTTGGCCTTGTAATCTTTTTAGATATCAAGCAAGTCTACCTAATATTCACTATTTAACGTGTGGTGCCTGCTCCGTATGTACTGTTGAAGCAAAATTGGTGGCGTACGTAGCTACTTGGTTAACCGCTAACTTCACTGGCCACGTATAGCCGGATAATTAGCTAGCTAGATAACCGCTCCCAAGTCGCTGGCACCATCACAATACACAACAATAATTGGGAACTGTTGGTTGACAGCGTTATTAGCTTGAATCAGGAACTAGTCCCAAATAAATGACAACAGTTGTCACCTAGCTACTCAGCTGTAGCTGGTGATAACAGCTAGCTAACGTTATTTTTATTGCCAGTTTACTTTGATTCACCGTCATACATTTGAGATAACCTTATAGTAATAGTTGTGGCTGCTTATTCAAAGAAATACACAGTACTGAAACGGTTAAGCGTTTTTATTTGAATTTTTAGGGCAGATGGTAAACTGGTTAGCTTCACTGACCCTTGGAGAGCGACCATCACACACTGCATGGTTGCAAGTGGAATGTCAGGAATGCGGCAGCTTATTCTAACGTACTCTGACGCTGGCTGGCGTTAGTTTACTTTAGTTCGTGAATACGGAATCTCTTTGTACAGTCAAACAAAATCTGTACAGTTTCGTGGACATCTGTGACCGAAATTCGTCAATAGTCAATTGCTATTCGGCGAGGCAGTAGTTAATTTACTATAGAGAAATGCTGTGGCAAAGGATTGGGTTACCACTAGGGAAATTTTACAGGGGTGGCATTAGCTGTTTTAATAAAAATCATCCTGTTTCTTTTATGCAGGAAGCTGTAGAACCCTACCTTCAATCAGAAAACAACCCATCACACTTTGTTTGGACTGGGTTGGGAGGGGGGTGTTGTGATTGCCAAAGGTGGAACTTGAAGGTTGACGCAAGAGATGTTTTCATTCACATCTATTCTGGGAACGTGCGAGCAGTTTAAAGATGCATGTGTCTGTCAGAAGGGAGCTCAATGTAAAACAGCAGCTCATTCCCTAAGTTACCCCCTGCAGAGGGAGCGAGTTTGGATAGGTAGAGTCCTCTTCCCCTAGTCATGGGCAGGGTCTTGCGACAGGAAACTGCACCTTCCTTTACACAGCAAAGTTGAAATGGCAAAGAAGAGAAGTTGCAAGACAGCTGTGAACATTCACATTGAATGTAGGGGAGTTTGGAAGACCCTTACATAAAGCTATATGATGGAGGATAAAGGGTTTGGCAGCAGTGTTGCTAGAATAGTTGGCAGTTGGCCTGTCATAGTAATTGGGGAAGTTTTTTATACATATCAGAGAAGCTACATGTTCTTTTCCTCTTGTTGTTACTGATAGGAGTTTTTAACCTTGCTTGACCATAAGAATGCCTTCAGAGCAGTTTTTTTTTTTTTTTTTTTGTAGGATGATTTGCCGTTATCAGTTTTCCATTAGTGTACATTATTTAGAGTAGCTTTTATACATTAGCCATGTAAAACAGGGATATTTACTAAAGCTGTTCAGGTTAAGTGCCTTGCCCCACCTGGGATTCATGCCTGTAGCTGTTTTTGGCTACATGACCACTTTGGTGCTAATTATTCCACAGTGCTGATGTGGTTTGTGGAACTTCAGTTCAGTTCATCGGAGTTCAGTGGAACTTAAACAGCCAGTCATGGCACAGACTACTCTCATCATTAGCTAGTTACTATCAAATATTTTCACTTCCTGACTGCTTTCATGAAAGTGATTGGTGAATAAAGTCTTGTAAATGCGTTCCCCTGGTTCACAGACTGGAAGCAGAAGTTTGTTGACTCCAAGTTTAATATATTTCGAACTGTTTGAAGTCTCTGTGAATCTCTGTCATGTGCTGGCATTCAGTTGTGCTGTTATAGGCATGTCAGTGTGTTAACCTCATGTATCTGGGGATTTATCATTACTGCATTGTAAATATCATGTTTTCCTCCTCAGTTGGTCTGGATGCTGCAGGGAAGACCACCATCCTTTACAAACTGAAGCTCGGAGAAATTGTTACAACAATTCCCACTATCGGTAAGAACTCATGGGATTTTGCAAAACAAATTAACATTGCTGTGTTTGTAGACTGAGTGTTTTTTTCCCCCAAGTTGTCTTGATAGTTATTCTAAAATAATGCAGTATTCCTCTGAAAAAAACTCTTCCAGGGAGAGTTTTCATATACTGAAAAAATAAGACTGGCTTTTTGTAGTTGTGTAGACTAATTGACTGTTTACTTAATTGGAATGGATGTAGATTAAAATTTATGTGGTGTATTTTCACAATAATGTGTTTTTCCACGTGGAACACTAAATAAAATCCAGGGCCATTCATTCAGTTAAATTTTTACAGCCCCTACTTTCTCCTCTCTTCTTGCTCTCCCCAGAACTGGAGGAGGAGCAGTGTTTTTCTGTGAAAGGGTATTTTACTAGGTTGAGTGCACAAGCTCTCTTCTCCTCTGCCCAGGGTTCAACGTGGAGACCGTAGAATACAAGAACATCTGCTTCACAGTATGGGACGTCGGTGGCCAGGACAAGATCAGACCCCTCTGGAGGCACTACTTCCAAAACACTCAGGTAACATTGTCTGTGATGTTAGCCACAGTGGCCTTCTCCTGCATTCCGAACACCAAGCGACAATGTGTCTCTACCCAGCAGAGCACACCTGAACTGCACCTGCCGCTGTGTGCACTGTGCTTCTGCAGTGTCAGATCAGATGTTCTCGGGCATGTTTCTGCACTGAGCTAACTCGGTGCCGGCCGCGTTGCTCTCTCTACTTGCAGCACAGCACAGACTTTGGTTGGGGCTCCAGCATTCCTGGATAAGCCCTTTGTGTGGGACTGTGGGTCTGTCCGATGCAGTGCTCAGCTCATTCTTGCGTGACTCGTCCTGATTGAGTATGGTCACCAAGCCTAATAACCTGTTAAGAAAACACACCAGTGCGGCAGCGCCTGTGTCTTTCTGGTCTTTTTTTTGGCCTTGTGCCCGCATTGGAGTCCTCACTGTGGTGATGGTGAGAGGGAGCTCAACCAGGCATTGCTCCCTGCTTTGCTTCCTGTTGCAGAAGTAGTGAGCACAAGGGTCAGCCATAGGAGGATGAGGCAGTACTTTATAAGGAAAAAGTGTTTTTTTGATGTAAGAAACTCCAGTATCCCTTTCAGGCTTAGAAGATGGATATTCACAGTACTTACATCTGCTGTTGTGTGGTGAGTTGAATCAGGGTGTGCTTTGTCTTCCTGGCCTACATGTGCTTTAGGGCCTCTGGCATTTTTACTTCTTCCTTTATGATAAGCATCTGAGGGCCATCAGTGTTCATGGTTGCTGTGTTTCTAGAGCAGTTTTCTCAGACTTTCATTTTCAAGTGGAAAGTGCCCTGTTAGTAGCACTCCCTGCTCGTGTGGCAAAAGCGAATGCAAACGGTGGTTGCAAATACTGGCGGAAACCTCAGTGAGATGTGAGACACTTGAGTGGGGTGCAAAGTGAAGGTTGCACTTTCAGTCACGGAAGGTGACTCTGGTGGCATCTGAAGGCAAAGCAGCTGTTTGTCAACCTGATGCAGAAAATAAACTCAAAGTACAGTTGCTGACTTCTGCTATCTAAAAGATCAATAATTTCTTACAGAATTCAATTCAGTTTCAAACAATTGAAGTATGCAGTAATGGACGTGGGGGTGCTTCAGTATCCTGTGGTTTTATTTTAAGGGAAATGGTTGCTGCAGCACTGGCTTTACTTATCTTTAAATGCAGCATACAATATTATGGAGGTGGCCTATCCAAGACAAGCAGTGTGAGCATCAAACCTCTCAAATGTCACTTCAGATGTGTTGACTTTGCCAAAATTCTCACAGCATCATTTAGATTCGAGTCATTCAAAGACAATGCCAATATTCTTGGTTGGCTGATTTTTATCTGCTCTTCGCTTTGCTCCAAACTGATGTTATGACTTCTCTCCTCCTTTCACTGCGGTGGCCCTCTTGTTTGAGAAGATGTGTGTATTGAGGCCAGGGACAGAGGGACTGGGATAGAAATAGAGAGTCGCTCTTTACTTACCTCTCCCTTTGCTGCTGCTTCCGCCAGAGTACCCGTCTCCCAGCCTCACATCAAAACAGGATCTCCTACTGCTTCGTCAAGATGTCCTCAGCTAATATAGGCTCTTTTCGAGCTGCCTTTAACCACAAATTACTGATCTAATGGATATGCCTTAAAATCAGATTTCCTGTGAAACTTGGTTTCACGGTAGAAGAATTCATATTTAGAGTCACCTTGTATTTCATCAGACAAGGTACAGCTTAAAGTGCTCTAAGTTAATGTGGTAATTTCCATAATTTGCACAGTGGACATAGAAGAACCCTGTTTACATAGACTCAGTCCAGCAGTGCTCAAAATGTGGATGCACTGGCACCGTGTGCTTTCATTCTGTTCCAGGTGTAGCTGAGTGTAGCCAATAGGTTGCTGACTCGGCTCTGTTTCAGATCTAGAGTTCAATGTGGCACAACTGTGTGGAGCAAGTGTCATTTCTCATTGTCACTGCAAGCCTATGTCAGTTTGGATAATTCCTTCACACTAATAAAGGAACGTAAACCGTTCTTCTTAGAAAATCAGGCATGACATATTTCACTGTGCAAGCTACTGATTGCTGGTTTCATTGAACAGGTTAAAAATGTTCTCATTTCACCTTCAGTATGAACTATTTAGCTGGATTCATTTTAGTCTTACTCTCTACTTGCTAGGAAGGAGGTTGGGTAGAGCTGCTCATTCTCATACTTTCAAAAATTGGCATGTATGTTAAAATTTGGCAATAGGTCAGATTTTTGAAGACATAGGTCATCATAACCTTATTCTTGTTTAAAACGTCAGTTATCTGGAACTAAGGAGCTGTTAGTTTGAAATTCACAGTACAGATTTTGGTTTCAAATAACCATATTATTACATAATACCATAATAGGAGGTAAAATTGCACCCAAAAGTTGAATGTGCTGTGTGTATAAAAATTGCATGCTTCCAGATTTGCCAGTGCTGTAATCTAAATTAAAGTTCAATTTAGAATTGAGGCATCATATGTAGCTGGTCCTTCTCTGATAGTATGCAGATCTGCAGGGTGGAAGAATGGGCTTTGAGCTCCAGGAATATTTCTGTAGTGACAAATTGTAAAAGTTGACATGCATTCACTATAGGAGGTTAGTAGTGGGAGAGAACTGACACTGCTTTCAAACCAAATTTGACTGTGACATTCACATCTATGATATCAGTGAATTTTCACAGACCGGAATCTTATAAGACAAGGTTGAGGTTGGCATGTGATTTTAACCGGAAATTGTAGTCTAGCAGGGTGTGAGCCGCATGGTGATAGCAAGGGTGGTGTGGGAAGATTCCAGTGCATTACAGAAGGGAGTGGAGTTTGTTTTCTTTTGGCCACTGTTGTGGAAGGACCTGTAAGCTGTGCCAGGTGGTTGAAAGGTGTGTGTCTCTGCTGCAGGGTCTCATCTTTGTGGTGGACAGCAACGATCGTGAGCGCACACAGGAAGCCTCAGAGGAGCTGCAGAAGATGGTGAGTGTACCTGGCTGCTTCCAGAACTGGGCTCCACCTTATAAGTTTTCTTCCCCAACTTGAACCTTGTGCCTCATTGGTATAAGAATGTAAGGGGAAAATGATAATGGAGTAGGTTGTGTATCTGTTACTTTTTATGTAATCCGTTTGTAAAAGTTTCATTGTTTTACTAATAAGCATGTTTGAATCACCTTTTTGTGTATGTGTTTAAGCTTATCCATTGTATTTAGATTTTTATGTATGCATGAACATATGTATGTGTACTTAATGGCACCCATATGCAGTGGCAGTGTAGGGCCTCACAGTGCTGTCTCTAATCCCCACCCTTCCACTCTGCAGCTCCAGGAGGATGAGCTGAGGGACGCTGTGCTGCTGGTGTTTGCCAACAAACAGGACCTGCCAAATGCCATGCCTATCAGTGAAATGACTGACAAACTGGGCCTGCAGATGCTGAGAAGCAGAACTGTGAGTACGACTGAAAGGTCGCTCAAATGCTTCTTCAAAAGAGTGGGGACTTTCTATTAAATTTGAGTCTTCCTCTGCTTGTCAGAATACACTAATAGGTAATAGTTTCACCTCAGATCAAGGCTTTTCTGAGCTGAGCAGGTGAAGGTCAGAGGTCTCTATGAAGATGCATTGCATAGCTGGGTCAGGCATGTAATTGAATTTCAGGAAGTGCATAAAGCTGTCACTCTGAAAACTGCATTGTACAAATGTTATTGTGGCTTAGGGTTGACTGCGGATAATTTAGGTTTTTAAAAAAAGAATAGTATTTCTACATATCCTTTCCAACATGGCATGAGATTTGTTCAGACATCTTGAGGAAAGACAGGATTTTGTTTTTTGTTCTGTGGTAATCCTGATTCAGCCCCCCCAGCTCAGGCACATCTATTACAGAGATGAGCGTCAGAGGTTTTACTACACACACAAAGCTGGCTTGGGACTGTAGTGAATTCAGCTGTAAATCCAGAGAGAGGAAACGGTCTGAAGCTGATTTGTGTGCTCTCTCTCCCCACCAGTGGTACGTCCAGGCGACCTGTGCCACCCAGGGGACGGGCTTGTATGAGGGACTGGACTGGCTCTCCGACCAGCTCTCCAAGCGCTAAGCCTGACACGAGGAAGACTGGAGGTGTTATTTAACCAGGGACATGTGGAACAGAGCTGACCTAGGCTTTGGTGAAGAAAGAAATCTAGTTTTGCATTTGATCGTCTCTGCGTTCTGCGCTCAGACGGCTTCGGCAGCACATCCCCCCCATTATTCCCTCCTTATGACCATCATGGCTGCCAGTATTCACCACTCATATTCTGATGCATATGTAGCAATATGCTATCAATGAAGGCAAACTGCAATCCCATAAAGTAATTCAAAACTGACCTATATTTTTGGGGTGGGAGGTTCCAGGGGATATGGGCTAGCACAAAGTTTTTTTTCTCATCAAATTACAGGGCAGATATGTGTGTGGACCATTCTAGAACTTGGAAACTTGACACCCCCCCCAGTAAATCTTTGAGGCCTTTCAGATTTGTTGTGAAGACATGTAGCCTCCATTTCTGTAGTCCACTTCAGTCATTCCTGGCTGTGTCAGCGTGCTGGCAAACCTCTTACTGTGGCTTTCTGTGTAAATATGAGAGCAGTTTCTTTTTCTCTAGTTATAATGTCTGCTTTAATAATTCAAGCACTATTTCTCTACTCTGCTACAGAGAAAATGCCTCGGAAAACAATCTTTCTGTCTGTTGCTTATTTTCAACAGCGTCATTGATACTGAAGATTTGTTTTGGAGGATTACACATTTTAACTTATTAGCTCTGTTTCCAAGTTTAGCCACAACATTTTTTTATATATTTTTTTTCTCCGACTGATTTAAATCTTGCAATTGTTCCAGCTGATTCACCATGTCTGCCATTGGAATTGGATGATTAATTTGGGGATTTTTTCCTCTCCAATTTTGTCATTTTTGGATCAAATAACGTTCCAATTTGAGCATTATACTCCCATTTACCATTATAATTCCTAATAAAACAACTGAAAAGCCATGTTCAGACTGTCTTTCTGTTACTGGAGTGTATTGTGTTACATGACTGAATTATCGTCCATTTGTGCTGTTGCGGTTCTGTCTGGTTCAAACTCTGTTCAGGGGATCAAACCCTGTGGCACAGGTCCGCTGTGGTATGCTGCTGATAGCCGATGAGGCCACATAACATGAGGCATCGTATATAATTTGATGCATACGTTCAGGTTGCCGGCCAGCGGCTTCTGTTCAGGTAAAGGGGACAGTCATGTAAGGCAGGAGTAAGGATGAGTCACAGACTCAGGCCAGATGAGAACTTGCAGCATTCTTGTTTTGTCCTTGGAGCAGAGCTGGACACATCTGATGTAATAAATGAATGTCTGGCATCCTGCTGTATTTCCCACAGGCTATGGGGGGCAGAGTGAAGCGGCCATTAACAGCATGGTGGACATTGGCATTCTGACACTAGTGTAGGAGGGCTTCCAGATGGACACTGACTTGTTGCAGCCTCTGAAAGACGCTGCAGATCGAGAGAATTACAAACACTGCACTGGGCCTGTAATACCGCCTATGCCAAGCATTTAATTGAATAGCTTTAAAAAAAAAAGCTTCCTTTAGTGTTGTGTGCATAAAGGTATTTCACATGCAGATGTGAAATGTCAGTGTTACACATCAGTGTGCATTCATGTGCATACACTGCACATGAAAAACAAGTATTCATTCAAAAAAATTGCCAAAGAAAATGGTGGTGCTAGGAGATAGCTATGACTCAAAATCTTTGGGTCAGTGTATTCTCATAATAATGGAATTATTTTAATTTCATAAGGGTATATGGCTTGGGGCCAGTGGAGTACAGTGGCCAGTTCACATATCAGGCACCGCCTTCATGATTGTTTGCTTAAATGGGTGCAGCGGGGACATACAAAAAAAATGAAGAATACATGGAAGGGCCTTTTTTCCATCCAGTGTGATTTGCATCTGTAGAAGTAAAATAGCTTGAGAATCTGTGGTGGTAGAAGTGTAAGTGTGTCCATATTCTCTCAGATCTGGTGTGATGTATGCTGTGAATGTGCTTAGGACAAACACACCTGAATATCACCAATTGGTTTAGAAGATGCCTTTTATTCAGAGTGAAGTGTAGAGATTGTTCTTAAATGCGCATTTTTACAGCTGGAAATTTACTGAGGGGTTTAGCACTCATTAAACTGCACTTTGCCTTTTGAAGTTGCCATGTTACATACACATACACTACTGCAGGGCAAGATTCTTATTTAGGAAACTTGTAGGACTGTCTTTAATTATTGGTTAAATTATGAACACATATGACTTTGTCCCTGCTATTAGTGTTGTCAAACCACATTTTCTGAAATGGACACATACTTCATTAGTTGTTGTAGAGAGCAGATAAAAATGTTCAAGGACATTAGGACAAAGTCAATTTTTCCCTGACTGAAAACATACTGAAACTAGATCTTTTGCCTTTTGTTTCACTTACAGTGGTACTTTGAAGAATTATTAAAGGACATCTACACCCTTTTCAAAGGACAATTCATCACAATTAAATAGAGACAAGTTAATAGATGCTTTTTAGGTTAGGTTTATTGATTGCAGTAGGGGACATGAAATCAATGTGAAAGCTTGTCTGTGTCACCTGGTTTTATTTAAGGGTGACAGTTAATCAGCACATAGGGGGTGTTTTCACCGAACCGGCACACCTGTTTTCCCCCTTTATGCTGACAGGCTGCAAAGGCCTGTCATGTACAGGCAGGCCTGCATTTCTAGTACAGTGAGCCACAGCACACCTGACAGAACAGGTGGCAATGGCATAGGGTTTGGTGATGGCCAAATATTGGAGAACCAGCCGCTGAAGAGCATTAAAACATTCATGCCACTCAAGGACGTTGGGCAAGTTCATTTCCCTAAACTCCTCAACACATCACTTACAGCTGTACCAGTCCTGCATGGCAAAGCTGCTGGAGCAAGGTCTGCGCCAATCACTTCCAGGTGAGGTCACAGACGAGGGCGATGTGGTCAGATGGGTGCGCGACGCTGGGCAGGGCCTGGTACGTGGTGACCTCCTGGTGACTGGGCAGGGATATCACCTGCTCCACCTGATGAGCGTGAGGCTCCAGGAATATGTAGTCGAGGCAACCGTGGAAGCCGCCCACGTAGTTGGTGTAGGCGGGCTCCCCGCATGCGCTGATCAGCTGGAAGGGGTTGCTGATGGCCATCGGGCACAGCTCGTCTGGCCCGTCCGAAGCCCAGTCCGCGTGGCTCTCAGGCACCGCACCCTGGCTGGCCAGCTGGAAGAGGCCCGACGAGGGCGTGCTGTTGAAGTCACCCGAAAAAATCAGCGGGACCCCCGGGTACTCTTCCGACGTCAACCGGCTCAAATGCTTCAGGGCCACGGCCATCTGGATCAAACGTATGTGCCCTCCTGTGCAACACAAGGACACAGTGACAATGTTTTCACTTTTCATAGGGACACTGGCATTATAATTGTGCCACCCTAGATAGCCAGGGAAATCTTCCACGATTGGCTCAAAGTAATCGGAGCTACACATGTTTAATAGGATGGAATCATTTGATGCACATACATACATATTAATCTTTAATAAAGTTACCTTTGGGATGCCAGTACAAGTGGGTATTGGCAACACAGAGTTTCTTTGATGCTTCTTTCAAAGACTGAAGCACAGTCACCTAGGAAATTGCAAAAAAAGCCATTAGTCTTCATTACAGCTCAAGAGATTTTAATCCGTGAAATAATGTTTTAGTGAACACTGCAGCCAAGGCTAAATCACAATAGTACTGCTGCACATTTCTGTGGTTTTGTTTCATAACACATTTAGATATGTTTTGACTGCACCTGAGTAATGCTGTTACACAATATCCAAATGATAAGCAAATCAACCATATTCAAACATTTGGCTGCACAGGGATTCATAGCTATAAGGATAGAAGCGGTCCTTCCACTGTCACTCTGGAGCAAACTTTCTGAAACCTGGCTACTAGACTATTACACACCCACATGGTGGCAGTGTGTATTAACATTCTGAGGCTTAGGCACTGATGTGCATGCATTACGAAACAGCGCCTCAGTGTTTTTAAAATAACTGTCAACTGGGTAAGAAAGAACTCTGGACCAAAAAATTAAAATGACTTTGGAAAAGACTGGACTCATTCTTCAAGAGATTATGCCCCTAAGGCATTTAACCACTAATGGCAGAAAATACAGGAAGGAAAATAGCAAAGGATACATGAATGATTACCAGAACTGGATGAAAATAATGTGGACAGTGATCAAACTACATTCAGCTTCAAAAGACTTATTCTTGTCAGCAAAACTCAAAATCATAAATGCGTTTCTGTACGTTTTCGTCTTCTGCATTCTTTAAAACATTTAATATTGAAGTTGAAAATCTATTTGAAGAACAGTCTCATAGGGTGTTAAAATACTTCATGTGCCATAAGGAGCCAACCTCGTAATCTTGAGGTTTACATCTTTAAAATATTACACATTTAGGGGGAGAGGTCGGTTATAAGATGTGTAATAAAAAACAAACAGTAGAAAAGCAATGATGATGCGGTTATATTGTACCGATGTCAACAAATGTATAGACTTATTTTTTACATGCTTTTTCAATATGGCACTGGATATCTGTTTATATTATTTGTTGAATGTTTTCGTCAACAGAAAAGGTTCCTTTTAAGGAACCCCGGGGGTGTAAGATTTAACCAACCCAAAACATGACAAATATAGGAGGACAATACATTCCGTGGAAATAAGAACATTCTCCGCATTCTAATTGTCGCATCACAAAGAAATTAAGTAGATCATGAAAACTGTACAGGACTCGTGTTATGATTGGTTCCATAGCAAATACATGTGTATATTCATTGGTGCACAGTGTGATGAGGCCACTGGCCAACAAGGAATACCTGCAACGCCGTCGACCTTTGCACCACCTTCTCCTTCAAGACTGGGTTGGTGGACAGTTTGTCCAACAGCTCACTGTGAAGCGGATCTGACACCAAAGCTTCGCTCAGCACTATGTCATGTTGGCTCAGCAACTTAAATTTGGACCTCCTGAAATACGTCGCCAAGCCCTCGTGTTGTTTCTCTTTGATTCTGAAGACGCCATCCATGTCAAACGCATCGAGTGCCGGTGACAGGCTGTCGACGAAAACTCCCTTGTCCACTTCCTGGAGACAAATTATGTCAGCGTTGTAGCCGGCTAGCTCTTTCTTGATTAAATTTTGTCTATAGTCGAGCTCCAGCGCATATGGAGCGCAGTATGGGTATAAGACAGTTTTTGAAAGATCGGTCTGTGCGTAAACATCGGCTAAAATGTTGTATGAAACCACCCTGACTGTTGCATCGTCCGTAACTTTAGCAGTATAAACATGCCTGTTGTCAAACGTGCAGGTTCCTGGTCCTGCCTCGACGGTACCAACTGTCACTAACTCTTTGGCTACACCGCACTTTGTCCCATCTCCAGGAGTGCATTTCAGCTTTAGTTTTAGCCCAATGTCTGAATTAGACGGAGTGAACACACGTTCATTGCCTGCCTCAACCCAACAGTTTTCTCGCCCCTCTTTTTCCGCGTTAGGAGCGCTCTCTCGGTACCATTTAAAAAGACATTGCTTCAGATCGCCGAACTCAATCTCCAGTTTTGGGCATACGGGGAAGCTGGCTAAAAGAGACACCGGCAACTCAGCGACGGTAAAGCTCGGGGGGTTTCTCTCGACTTTGTACTTGCTGTCTCCAACGTGCAGCACGGCTCCATCCTGCCAAGCATCATGATTGAGTGCGTCCTCTGCTACAAAGTCGCCATTGTAGTACAGTCTCACATCCGGCTCTACAGCTGCCGTCTGCTCGGCTTTGTTCTTCTTGGACTTTTTCGCTTTGCCTTGACCCTTCAGGGCATTGTTAGCAATTCTGGCCAACACCTTGCCAAGTTCTTCCGTCTGGTCCCTCAGCATGTGCTTCTGACTGCCGTCCAGGATAAACGAAATGGTTAGCTTGGACTCCCAGGGCACACATCTCACAACCGCTCTTTCCATTTTCCTGTAGGCCCGCCGGGTGAGATTATTAGGACACCACAGTGACCTCGCGATTCCCAACCAACCGGACCACACAGTATTACCTGCAAATTGTCTAATGTTATAAGTCCAATATCTGTACATTAGCACCAAATTATTCTTAAACGTTATCGCAGTTGGCTGACGTGATGACGAGAGCAACTGTAATGTAAATCGCAGTACTGTTTACTAGCGGCAGTTTCGACACACGGGGATTCCTATCTCAAATGGTGTAAATAAATTATTCTTGCTATGGTTTATTTATCAATTATATACTCATTGAATATAACGAACTGGCCAGGGTACGGGACCTCTTACAATCAACTAAATGTACAGAATAATCTGGTTTTTAACCAGGAAGATTTTGGCGAAAATACTATGAAAATGTAAAGAATGCGACGATAGAATCTGATGGTGCTGAATAGCTAGAGCGATCACTAATCTTTCCGTTCTCGAACATGATAATCGGGTGCATTTTCGTACTCTTTTAACACTGCGTATGAGGCAGGATTAGAAAAAGACGAGGTGATCCGGCTGATAGAGCAGAGAAGTACGAAGAACAATAGCGATGATGATCCACGCAATGGGTTCAAAAACAGATGCACGTGCATCTTCATTTGTGTTCAGTGTGCCGACGACTGATTTGTAACTTTTAATTACCAGTGAATACCAAAGATCCATCCATGTCAAATTTGAAACACGGTTATGAAGTAAAGTTCAGGTTTTTCGACGTTCTTGTTGAACATGTATTACACAAGTTTTTTGTGTCGTCTGGCAATGGTCAATGAAAGAGATTGAAAATCAATTAAGAAAAATTAATTATGTTTGTAATTGTAATAGAATTATCAGAAAGTGCTTTGACTTTTTTTCTTGTTATTTTATTTAAAAATTAAGCTATGTAGCATTTGCTTACCTGTATTGGTACTTCTTGTCAGGCTTGTTCAGGTACCATTCTGAAGTCAATATATTCCACGTTCATGATGTTTATTTTTACAACAGATTTCAAGAAAAGCATAATCCAATCTGACAATGGTTTATTTTTTCCAGTTACATCAATTGATCAATGAGAAACTTACTTTCCTCCAATTTGTACATTATGATAACGACCAATATACATTGCACAATGCTAACCATCTTTGAAAATACTGTATGCAGATGTATTTTACAGCCACTGGCATGCTGTATGTTATTATGTGACAATAAATTGCTCGTGTTTTACCGTTATTACCGTTATTCTGGTCTCTTGAGTGTATTAATTAAACGACTGACTTCTATGTATCAAGAGACTCTTTTCTTCTGTATTTTGCTGTCATTAAAACAATTTCAGAGGCATAGCTAGTCAGAAAACACAGAAAACATAGTAAAAACTCAAACATAATCATAGTTTACAAAACCAGAATTCAGATACAGTATTATTTTCACAAATTTTCATAACACAAGTATTTAAACACCTGTCTTCTGTACTTCTAAAACACCTGAAGATAACAAATGTCCAAATGAATATCAGTGATGAATGAAATAAAAACGTATGTACCTACTGCATATCCTTTAGGGTATATTATGAGGATTAAAATAAAACTTCATTGACTGGTTTCTACCAGTATTTATTTGACTAAACCAACAGTGCAAATTCTGAAGTTACACGCATGGGTGCTAATACTTAATTAGAATTTACTTTCAATGCATTTCTTTCTTCTTCGCCTTGTAATCTGCAATGCCTGGTGATATGCCTCATTTTATGTGTGTTTTTACAGTGTATTTGGTAGATGGGTATCCTTCAATTTCGGCGTGTCTCCAAATCCACTTGATGGTGCCGAGGTGTTGAGTCCAGTAGGAATCTGCTCAGCTTAGACAATCACTCCTCGACCACAATGAGGCCAGTGTAGTTGAACAGTCAGTCCCCAGCAGCTTTGCTCCGTTTTGTGGAGGGGTCGCATTTGCAGCCAAAATGGGGCCTGCCTGTGGTTTCCACTGGGGGGCCCAGAGGAACCTGCGCACAGTAATTCTCTGAGATTTACTGAACTGTCTCTGTCACTCCGTTGGGGACGTGGGGTAAGGTGTGGTCTCCTATAAACTGTTCTTGTCTGTGCATTCTGGCTCGGGACTGCGAGGGAAGTAGACGGTGGTCTTGTGCTCTTCGTAGCGGTCGATGTGCTTGAGGTGCACTACCATGTGCAGGGCATACGCCAGCACCAGCAGCAGGATGAGGGAGGTGATCAGGCCCATGAGGATGGCCGGGGTGAAGAAGGTGGCACAGTCGCTGGCTGAGGCAAATTTGTTTGACTGCACATTGAAGGCCTGGATCTGTGAATGCGAAAAAAACAGAAAAAAAAAACAGCATTTATTTGCAGGAGCTACAGGTAAGGAGTGAAATTCTCCTGTGCCAGCTTCAAAGAAATTACATAATCATGCAATGCCACAATGATGAGGGGGTGTAATTTTCAGACTACACTCAGCACGGGCTAACAGACAACTCATACCTTTCAAAAACAATATGACAGCTCCATATGTTCTGCCATGTTTGACAGCTTATTGTGATAATAGAACATGTAGTCCCCAGGTATTTGTACCCATGCCTTTTTTCATGCAAATGTTATGTTTGTGGACAGCTCAAGTTATAACATTTTAACCCTAAATTTTGGTGACATACTATATATGGAAGTATTTCCATTCATTGCGTGGCTATGTATTTGTTTATTTGTTTAGCTTGCAAATTTTTCAATTCAGTGAATATTATGCATAATTTAACACTGGAATATGAGCTGTGTTTGCACCTACAGAGCTGCCTCTTCAGATGCAAAACATGAAAGTCAAGATTCGTTGTAATATTATTAATGTTTTTGTTATCAAAATTCAAAAATTCTCAAAAAAAAGCAAAAAGTCACACTACAGAATAGGAGAGGAGTATCTCTATGATTTTAGCCATGCTGCATGTAGACAATGTTGCATGAAAAATGATGATACAGCAGATCAAGACCGCCATGCTTACCTGGAAGTCTGTGAATGTGATGTGCCAGTTTGCAGAACTGTCACTGTGGGAACTGGGTACCAGCAGGGTGTCATATTTCTGAAGGCTGCTGACGTGCTGGCAGTGGTAAGAGTAGGTAGCAGGGGCGTATACGTCTGTGGCATTGAAAGTAGCCTCATGTGTCCAGTTGTAGTGGATGTGAACGCTGTCCAGGGTGAACCAGTTTTGGCCTGCTGACTCATAAAATGTGTTTGACATTTGTAGCCTGTTGGAGGGCACAATAGAGAGCATAAGAGTGTCAGTTGATTCGCAACTAAAAGGGCTAAATGCGTCATTCCAACCAGCAGTAATTTGTCCATTCTTTCCATCAGCCCAGGGGTTCTGGGGAATAGGAATGGCTCACTGGCTTTGAATTGTACCCAGTTATAGACATATATTTCACACCGATGCCTCTTCTTGGTACAACTGCAGTCTGTGTTTAACACTTGCAGTTTTTGCTTTTATTTCTTATTTTTTTAATAAGTTAATTATTTTCAGTCCCCACTTGAAAATTTACAGAGGCCTGAATATATTTTGAGAAACAAAGCAATCTGGAGAATCAGTAAGCCCACCTGATTGTGAGTCCCCTCAGATCTTCCACATCCCCAAACCGTAGAGAAAGCCTGTTGACAAAGTAAAATATTTTCATGACAAGAGCATAACCAGCAAAAAATACTAAATTACTTGTAGACTAAACCTGAATCATAAGCTTTGAAATGTCACAAATCCAAACTGGCGGTGATTTAATAATCTATACTTAAATGTACACTAGTGCTCAACACTGTATATATATATATATCATTAAGCTTTTGTAGGGATGTTTCTTGATCTGTTTGAATATTACTTTGCAGACTGCACAGGAGGCTACCTTTATATGTGTATACTGATTATGCAGCATTGTGGTAGCTCCTATAATAACCTTTCATATTTGTC
Source organism: Megalops atlanticus (assembly GCA_019176425.1). Classification (NCBI taxonomy): domain Eukaryota; kingdom Metazoa; phylum Chordata; class Actinopteri; order Elopiformes; family Megalopidae; genus Megalops; species Megalops atlanticus. Next base: position 29,633,352 of record CM032879.1, read on the forward strand.
TTTCATTGCTTTTCATATCATTCATTTGAGTTCAAGCATGCCAGATGAGGAAATCACAAACATTTAACAATTCATAAAAGAAACATCAAAGCAAAATCAGATTACATTTCACCGATTTGGGTGAGCAGACTCACGTGGCTTTGTCTTTGCTGCAAACGGAGCCTTTGGTGTCCACTGGTGCGTTGGGGCCAAATGCCTTCTCTGTGAGATCCACAAAGGTGTGGTTCTTGTACCTGATTGCCAGCTTTTTGGCCCTGAATAGGATACATGTTTTGCCATTGTAAGCCACATTCATAGGGGAATATGGAAGAGAGCTGGAAGACTGCAGCAACTTCCGCTTCGTCCTGGGAGGGGAGTGCAGCTGCCATCCATAAGGCTGCAGACATCAGGGAAAAACAGAAGGAGTGGATGAAATAAAAATGTTATGGAATAACTCATTCCAAAAGAAGTGAAGAACCTCTTTCTTGGGGGCCTTTGTGGGTGCTACCCATTCACAAACACGAAAACAAAAACAAAAAAGCATATAGGCGAAAGCTTTTGTACTGATTTAATCTGCAAATCACAATATAAAAAAAACAATTCTTGGCATTTGATTTACTAGGAGAATACCGTCTGTTAGGGATTAATTCTGTCTGGCTGGGAGTAAAACCTGTTCTTGTGTACAAGGTCACATCGTTTTTTTTCCCCTAGCAAATACAACACAGTGTACCTGCAGTATTCTTCTGAGTGGGTTTTCAGCCACTGGCAGATATCTCCCCGCTTCTGAGGCACTGTGGCTCTGAAGGGCCACTGCTTCTGAATGAACAAAAAGGGAAAACACTGTGTGATGCATGATGCGTTATGTAAGTTCATCCCCTGGTCGGGAACATGTGAGAGCACCATTTGCTCTGTTTATCCGCTACACCATATGGATTTGATAAATAAATAAATAAAAACAACATAACTGGAATGGAACAGTTGTTAGCTACCCTTTACAGGCGCATTCAAAATGTCAAAATTTGCATGTATTTATTTATTTGGTGATAAATTTTCAAGATTTTTGTTTCATTGTATTGACCACATTGCTGATCAACAATGCTGTTTTATACAGTTAAATGCTATAGTGCTTTACACTGCCAGACGTTTGGCATCCTGTTAGTAGCAGCAATCCCCAACAGAGATTTTGCATCAGAACGTACCATTTTGAACACTGATGGCTTGGTATGGGGGGTCATCCGAGCTGTAAACACAGAAAAAGGAAAAAGAAACCATTTTAGATCAGGAGAAGAAGGATGTGTGTGTGGGGGTTGACTGGTGGGAGTCACTTTTCCTTGGTGTCACAGAGACATGACACATATAAATAAACAGCTTTTGCGTTTAAGTGCTGTTTTTATTTCATTCCGTGCTCCAGCTTGCTCTTATACCATGTGTTCTTCGGCAGTGAAGGGATTATCCTAAGACACGCCGTTTAAACATCTAATCACTGCCATAATGCTGGATGAAATGAGCTTAGCAAAGGAGATTCCAAGACCTGATTAACAGTCTGCTGGATCGGGTGCAACACGCCTTCATTGGGCAGCTGCGGGGTTCAGGGCAGCTCGCCGTCTGTCCACCTGACCTGCGGGGAGAGGCTGCGGGCCGGCACACCGAAGCTGTGTCAGTGGAGCAGCAGCGGCACTCAGAACCAGAGCAGCGGGGGAGTTTGCCCTTGCATAGCGCATCCATCCAAAGCACTGACACCCGCACTGTCACACCCTCACATCTGGACTAATGGGTGTGTGACTCAGGAATTCATCAGTGTCTGTGATGACTGGCGTGTAGTCCCTCCCGCTTAATAATAAAGGCAATGTTTTTCCCCCACTGTAATTAGAGAATGATAATAGACATCTGACTTACAAATAGATACACTAAGTTTTACACAAACTGTTAATGATATGCATGCATTTATGGTGAGGACTGCACTACTTTAACTCTATAATGAGGTTATGGCAACACAAGAACTTACTGGTGGAACATAATATCTGATATTTAATTGCTTTTTCTGCGATAATTTTATAATTACATAATCTGCAAAGACGTATTTAGGTGTTTGCGTCATGTAACAATACATTTGGGAGAGAAAAAAAACAGTTTCCCAGCTCTCTGTTCTTGTTTGGGAGCAGATGCTTTTGTTATGTAATTAACTGTGGCGAAACACTGACTAATCATTTATACGAACGCAAGCATCGACCTTAATTTGTTATGTGAGCCACACCGCAGGTCAACAACCAACAACCAACTCAAGCAAAACAGACCTTGCGTATGACTGAGCTGATTGGGATGATCTGGGGAAAAAAAAGTCCCTCCCCTCAGTTCTTACGCCAGCTTACAGAGATCAGCTCGACGCTGTGCCGCTGTCATTGGCTGCACCTGGACGTGGGGGCCCTCCTGCAGGACAGCTGTCATTATATAATCAATGCAATCCGCTGACCATCCCTCCAGCTCACCTCACACTGCGCGTCGTGTGTTCGGTGACACTGAAGCAGATTAAAGTGTGTGTCTTTAAAGTTGTTCCTCGGCTCAGCACCCTGGTGTTCCACCAAATTCAAATCTGATGATACAAGATTAAAGTCCGTGATGGCCTAAATGCCTCCACTCTGCCCCCTCTGTGCGGGCACCAATGCAGACAGGCTAAATAGCCCAATGCCCTTGAGGCAATATGTCACCAGCTACCAATTGCAGATTTTCCTTCCCTCTCAAGCTTCTTTCATGACAATCCAATATTCCTAGCTCCCTGAAAACCTACACACATCCACAGGTTTTCTCAGCTGCTAAGAACAAAGGTTGAAAACAGTCATAAAGGTACATTATTTGTGCTAATAAGAAGCTCTTGTCTGGAACACAGCTTACAATTTTAACACATCTGGACAGGTACTGAGGTAATTTGAATCAAGTACTTTTCTCAAGGATACAATAGCAATGCCCCACCTGGGAACTGTACCTTGTGCAAGATATTTCACCATGTTTACTACTGCTTCACCACACTGCTGCCCATGTACTTGCATACTGTTAGAATGCATACAAATTCATCTAAGTAAAAGACAACATGACCACATAAACCAAAACAACAAAAAATACAATTTAATATGGACAATAAAAAAATGGGCAATGAAAAAATTCAATGGATAAAATAATGAAGCAAAGAGGAAAAGGAAAAGTGGATTGTAAATGAGTTTTTCTTACTGATACACTTTACGGATATATATGGTCTCTTCCTGCAGCACTCTAACAATCTTGTTTATGCTGATTATGGTATGTAACTTCCTGCAATGTATTTCATGATGCTAAAACCCATTTAAAGGGGATTATTATAATGAATTTTCAAAATATTATTTTCAGAAATAGTGCACATCAACAATACAGCTTTATTAAAATGAAATAACCCCAAAATGTCATCAAAACTCTTTTTTGCAACTATTTCACCATTTCATCATGTAAGATGCCTCAATATAGTTTTTAAGACAAAACAAAGACTGTGATATTATTGTACTTGATATTAAAGGAAATTGTGGATTCAGTCTGAAATAAAAAAAAATCAGAGATCCTGCAATTCCTGACTGAGTAAAACCTGGTTTTTTTGACATGCAAAGTATAGCTTTTACCTAATAATATATACACTCCTGGCATGTGTTGTTGTTGTTGCTTAATTGGTTTTAATTGTTTTTAATATACAACAATTGGTGAATCACTGCTCAGGTATATTTTCATTTTGCAGTTAAAATAAGTTCAGTCTTTGTGCTTGTATTATTTCCATGTTTCTAATGAGGGATTTTGATCAATTTTACCAAACACTTAGTGTAGCAAAAATATTTATTTATTTAAATTTGATGTATATATACACATATAATGCAGAAATATTATCAGAATTTAAAGAGTTAAAGACTGCATAAGGACTTATAGTATGGCTTATGTCTTAAAATAATTCAAACAGGGGCACAATGCATGCACATTTATATTGCATGAACACATTCACACGCAGTCAGCATCATTCTCCCATGGATCACTGTTACATAATTGAACAAGAACCAAGATGCATCCCACCATCTTTTTCTCTCACCCTAGCTCCAGGATGAATCTTACTGGAGAGGGGAAACCAGTTGTTTAAACTTGATCAGCTCATTTTCTGTCACACCATAGATCTCTGTTAACATCGTACTTGAGACCTACACTTAATTACATTAACATTAAATAAATTTTGTATAACGAGTCCTGTGATACCATGAAAAATGTCAAAACTTGAGGGACGCATATTCTAGGGGATTTCATTATTTTTGGCTTCAAGGCACCACCTACTGGTAATCTGAGTAATGGCAATCTGCCATCTTGTTTTTGCCCCTGAATTCTTAACCCATTTTTTTTCCTGAGATTTCATTCATTGAAATCTAGGAGTAAATGTAATGGCTGTCCCACTAGAGCCGAATACCTGTAGTAGGCTAGATTAATATGCATAAATTAAATGAAGAACAACTGACAATTTTTTTGCAAAGGGTAGGCTGGCAGAGTATTGTATAGTGTGAATTTTTAGGAATAATGGTTCATATTTTCCTTCTGTATGATTCATAGTGTTTGAACATAGGTTTTCTTATTTCTCATTACATTATATATTGCAATGTTCAATTAAAAGGTGCTGGTGAGATACCGTGAAGAAACAGCTAAGTAATTTCCTGCTAAATATGCATAGAAAATGCCCTCAATATCATGAATATGGCTCTAGTCTAACAATGGTGAATTTAGGGAAATGTCCATTTTTCAGGCCTAATGTGACTTTAATAAGACAGGAGAAATGAATGGGAGTGAATGTGAACAAGACACAAACCAAAAAAGAGCAGTTCAAGGCCAAGTTCACTCTCCTCTACTGGTACAGTGTATGATGAACCTGCATGCCACTATGGGGTGTTTTCAACTTTACAAGCATCAGAATACTACTTTTACACTAGTGAAAGATAGCAATCATTGTATTTTTGAAAATATATCCTATAATTTATTTAGAAAAAACTGTATTTGTAACTGCTAATGTAAAAATTATTTTATGCGTCTGTGCACTTCAAGAAAATGTGGGAAATTTATCTGTTACTGAAACAGTCTGCAGAATGTATTGAATTAATTTCAGCTGTTCAGAAATACATTTCACATAATATAGCACATGTTGTAATGAATTGGCACCAAAACCTAGATACATAGTGTCAAGTAAGACCTCCAGATTGTTAATAATAATATAACAATATATATAAAATATACAATTTTTAATTGGTCAACCTTCTACAAATGTTAATTTTATAGAATACTAAATTGTTTTAATGTATGAAATCTAGATCTGCATGGATGCTTTAAAGCTAACGAAAGAAGTCGCATACACATTTCTGTTTCATTTAAGTAAAATATACAATAACATACAATAACATATTTCTATTTCCATGATAGAAAGAGCATGCAAACACATGCTAAACACATTTAAATAAAGAAATGTAAACCTTCAACATAGGCCCAATTTATCAACCACATTATCATTAACTCTCAAATGATATATTTAAAAACAGTAATGATATTCTCTGTTCAGCTCCAATAATTTTGATTACTTCTGTTCTACCATTTAACAGCTGTAGAGATACAATTAGTTCATCATCTCAGAATCAATGAAAAGAAAAACAGCGCTGTGACTAAAATCTCAGGGGTTACAATCCCTATAGTACATTACATGAAAGAAAGACCTGGGAAACCACAGAGAACAAGACTCCAGCTCAGCAGAATCCTGACTTTCATCCCTTCCTATTTCTGTAGCACATATATGGATTTGCACTGTAAACTGATTCCTACAGACCAACACTGATGGATTTTCTCTTGTGTTTCATTGACAGAGCCTCGTTCAAATTCATCGCAGAGTTTCAGCTCAACTACAAGGAAGAAACAGCATCAGATAATCAGAATTCACTTCAGTGATCAAGGCTGACCAATGGAGGCGAGCCAGGGTTTTTACAGCTTAAAAAATGCATTTTTCAACTATACTTTTTCTTGTTTGTTTACTGAGGTCTCTGACACGCATTGAAAGACCCACATTGCACATCATCCACACAGCATCCCTCTCTCATTCCCACGCAGAGTTCAAAATTGCTCCACTTACCTGTTCTCCACTATAGCAGGCACTTGATCATAGGACGATGAAAGCTGCAGAAAAAGAAAAAATAATAATGTAAAAAACAAAAACAGCTTGTGTTTTGCCATGGAGACGACCAGATGAGACTGCCACAGATGAAGACTGCTTCATAATCTGCTTTGATAACACAGCCGAAACCTGAGCACACTGATTGACAACCACTGCAGCCAATGGAGAAAGAGGGGGAAGATAATCATGTGTCACAGACACACCCACTCCCTAGCTCTCTGTCTCTTTCTCTCTCTCTCTCTCTCTCTCTCTCTCTCTCTCTCTCTCTCTCTCTCTGTCGCTCTCATACACGCACGCACACACACATAAAATACACGGAGCTGTTGGCAGACTAGAAATATACCCTATCTTAGTCAATTTAACCTCCCTCTTCAGACCTCAGTTTTAACCAATACATATATCAAAATAATTAGCAAACCACCGAACATTCAAGGTCAATGTAATGCAAGCATTTGCCATTTTAAGAGAGAGGACGAAACCCCCGATAACGTGACCTAGATTTACACTGAGCCGCCTCAATAATTGAAATTAATTCACAAGAGAGATGTGTGTTATCTGCAGAAAAGCCCTGCAGCCGAACAAGATTGTCTAATGAAGCAGAATGTGCGTGTGACGAAACAGACGTAGCAAACCTAAGGAATTACATCCTTATTCCCCTGAAGGCTGATCACAGCTTTTCTATGGACCCAATCTGTGTCTTCCATAAATTTATGCCACACTGCCAAAACGACCCCTCCTCCCACTCATAGTTTTTACAACTGAAGAACACTGAATATTACTCACTGTAAAACATGACAGATTAGACTATTTTATGAATAGCGTGAATTGGAAATTGTTCAAGAGAGACTTCACAGTTCTGCTAATCAGATTTTTCCGACTTGTCACTGAATGAAAGGTTTGTGCTATTTAGGTTAACAAAGAAAATGTCCTCCATGGGAAATTCTATGGCACAAAATTATTACAACAATGTTATTTTATGATACTTTGTTTTAAGAGCAATGACTTGTTTCAAAAGTTATTTTATGAAATTTTATTAGTTATGTGGTAAATATTTAAAATATCTGTTTGTACATCTTATTATAAAATTAATTAATACCGGACACAAGTATCCGCCCACAAATGTCACAATAAATACGCTGTCTGAAATAAAAATAAATACGGGCGGTATCTAAGTGGGCGAAACTAATGTTACAGTTCCATCCCATCTGTAAAGTGCTGCGTTTTAAGTTTTTAGCCTTTGGCGTGGCATAGTTCACAGACGAATTAAAGGAGATAAGAGTAATCTTTGCAGGATGACGGGCGACAGTGATGTGAGCATTACGGAAATGGAAACACTTCAGGGCTGTTCATCAGCAGATGTGCTGGCGGCAGTTATGCTTCAATGCTTGTAGTCTGCAAAAGAATTTATCGACAGCACCGCGCCACTCAAGAGATTATGGTAATCTTAAATACTATACACCATACCCTATTGCAATGAAATGGGGATTAAACAATAAACTACGTAACTAGATAACACTGCTAGTGATTTACACAGCCACCTCTTTGAGATGAACAAAATAATATGGTATCCCCACCTTAAGTCTCATAATCGGGTCAACGTTAATTAAACGCTTAAGTGACAGGTGACACTTAAGTTATGAACCTCCATAGCCCCATGTCAAGATGGGGAGTGACCTGGAGTGAGAATGATTACAAGTAATCTAGACCCATAAGCATCTCTCAGTGACGTCTCGGGCTATGCTTCTTTATCTATTTAATTGTGGCCTGTCAACTACTGAAGCTAGTTGGCTATATAATAGAATTCAAGAATTTTATTTGTCACATACACAGTTATACACAATATACAATTGTAGTGAAATGTAAAACTGGTCCAACTCCTTACACTGTGCAAAATAGAAGAGATAAAAATAAATTAGATAAAATAGATAAAAGGAAAAAATATGTACAATAAGACTAAAAACTAGAAAGTACCAAGTGAGTGCAGGAAAGTAATAACCACATCATTAAAGTCCTGAGTTTGTGTTCAAGATTAGTGTGACGGGCATGTCCGTATTGAGGAGTCTAGTTAAGTCTATAAGTTTATTTTTATACATACAATACATGGAACCGTTGTTCTCAGGCCTCACGAGTTTAGTTTATGTCAGTCATCTAGCTGGCCAGCTAAGACCATTTGCATTTTTTACTGGACAACTACTCCCACTGATAATATACTGGAGTTCAACATAATTGTAAAATAATAATACCGAATATAAAATACTGCGATCAATAAATCTGGCCGTTATGATATAACTTATTAACTGCCAGTTATGTTAACGGTACTGCTTATACGATCGCGCACAAAAAAAATATTCATCATCGACGGAAGTGCACTTCTCTTTATCACACTTCAACGTGGGGGATAACACGTTCATTTCACCTCTTTTCTATTCAGGCACATTAAAGGACATCCTTTATGCGAAAATATAGGGTGTGGCATAGGGGTTTAAATACACAATGTAATCATAGTGTGACGCTTGATTTTGCTTATACGCGTTTTTTTAATGAAATTAATAACTACAACAAAACAATGCATCAAAAAAGAAAGGCGCACCACAGACAGGCACTTTCAGGTCGCATCCTTTGGGTCCTCAGATGAGACATTGTCGCGGGGACCGCTGGGATCTTCCTTTCCTACTAGGGCTCTGAGACGGAAACATGGGTATGTTCCTTTTCAGCAATAAATAACTCTTAATTCAACATCTTTCCCTCCCAAACACATTATCAAGTGAATTGTAAGTGTGTTATGATTATTGTTCACACAAAATCACTCGAAAAACGAGTCATTATATAAATTTAGGGTGTTTGGAGTAAAAGTAGCGAGTTAGCTAGCTAGCTGAGAAGAAACGTGGAGAGCGGCCATGCAGTCTGGTGGTGTGCCCAGCCGACTGCTTTTCGGCCCAGCGCACTTTGTTGTTAATATGACGGCGTACGACCGTGTAACACATTTCATTTCTGTGCATTTCAAAGATTTTGGTGCATGCGGGTTGTATTAAGACTCGCAGCAACAGTGTAAATGGTTCATGAATTGTAGGTGTTAGCTAGCGACTAGCTAGCTCGAGAAGGGATGTCGTTTGCGCCTAACTTGCAGATATTCTGCCTAATTTTAATATGGCTAGCTGGCATATGTTTAGATTGTCAATTGTTTCCGACGTTACTGAGTTGTTTCACCAAACTAAAATGAGGTAGGAGGAGATTCGATTATCAGGCAAGTTTACTAATATTTGACGTGGGTCTTATTTTCTAAGTACAGCGTGGTAGCCTACTATCAAGCTATTCACTCTGACTAGAATTTAGTAATTGTAGATATCTTGGTAAATTGTTACCTCTGAGTCAAAAATGATCTTTTTATTAAATATCACGTAGTGGAAAGAACTGTCAAAGAATGTTTTCGAGAATAATTCAAAGGTGCCTGCGATAGCAAATCGTTTGGAGTTTTGCTATTAAAACACCGTTGTAAATTATTTGGGTTAAAGACGTCCTGTGCTGTCTTACCATTTTGTAAGATGTAAAAATTTCTAATCCCTACCCTGTCAACTTAGAAAAGTTGATTTCGGTCTGCTTTTCCAGACCAGGGGTTAAGTAATAGAAATATGTGTGTTGCCTCAAACGATCCATTCAAGAGAACAGGTCTACTGGTAGTTGGTGGTAATCATATAACCTTAATAATTGTGGTTGTGTGGTCATAATGTTCGATTACTCGTTACTGAACACTACGTATTCCATAGGCAAGTGTCGTGGACTGCGTACAGCCAGAAAGCTCCGCAACCATCGCCGTGAGCAGAAATGGCATGATAAACAGTACAAGAAGGCTCACTTGGGCACTGCCCTGAAGGCCAATCCCTTTGGAGGAGCTTCCCACGCCAAGGGAATTGTCCTTGAGAAAGTGTAAGTAAAATTCACCTGTATTAGTACAGTCTCATACTCAAGCGCATATGCTTTTAAATCGAGGGAAATGCACAAAATGCCTGTGATGTGGTTGTGCTATGACTTGAGCAGTTGGCCTGCAGTGTCTGATGAACCAGTGAAGGAGTTTTGTTGAATTTTGTGTTTTGTGTTTTTTTATCTTTCTGAATACCTGATCATCTCTCTCCCTGTAGAGGTGTTGAGGCTAAGCAGCCTAACTCTGCCATCAGAAAGTGTGTCAGAGTCCAGCTGATCAAGAACGGCAAGAAGATCACCGCCTTCGTCCCCAATGACGGCTGTTTGAACTTTATTGAGGTCAGTCCTCCAGTGCTTAGAATAACAAGCCAGAGATGCTACATATTTGGTGGTTTGTTCTGGATAGTATATTATAGAATTTGGTAGCTGATCATTTGTGGGAGAATAATGTATCAGTGTCGTTTTCATGCTTTTTGTTACTCCTTTAATCCTCCATGTTGGTAGTTTGTACATTTCCTGTGCAGCAGTGTTGCCTTTAAGTGAACTTCTGCTGTGAAAATTCTGTCTGTAAATTACACACTTGAACTGTTTCTTTCAGTCATTCGTTAAGTGCCTGCATTTGTCTTTACAGGAGAACGATGAAGTTCTGGTGGCAGGATTTGGTCGTAAAGGCCACGCCGTAGGTGATATTCCCGGTGTGCGTTTCAAGGTGGTCAAAGTGGCAAACGTGTCTCTCCTGGCCCTCTACAAAGGCAAGAAGGAGAGACCCAGATCATAAACTGTACAGACCTGGACATCATTAAAGCAATTTTTTCAGATCCATGAATTTCTGTGTATTGTGCATCTCTGCTTTGGCTTTTGTAACTCAGTGAGTTGGGTGGGGGAATTTGACATCATTCTAAGTTACGAGGTGGGGAAACATTCAGGCCTACGTAATCACTGAAATTTTTGCAAAGCTGTAATTGATTGCTCATATATGAGAAAAATTAAGGTGCTGTTAGTGTTCAGAATGTAGTAAGTGTGTTGCATTGTAGAACATCTAGAATCCTGTTTGGATCTGTTAGTGTGACTTATCAGCAACAGCAAGCTTGGTACCTATGAAATGCAACAAAGTGGATTCTGACTACATGTAATTCAGATTCTACACCAGCCATAAGAAACTGGTTTATTAAAATGTAATCCTGTTAATGCTTTTCCTTGCCAAACACCAATGGTTTGCTAAATTGTGTGAGGTAGTTGTACTATGAAAAAAGTTTAACTTGTAAATTTATGGTTGCTTAGCTATATATACGCACACATGTAACACAAGTTTTAACTATAGCTAGGGTTGACTCCTGTGATCTTTAGAGTATAAAGATGCACCATGTTATCACTCTGCTTCACTGGTAGTGCAGTTGTACAAAGTCAGTGAAAAATGAAGGCCAGTCTGGAAAAGGGGCAATGGATGGATCTGTGGAATGGCACCACATAAATTCTGAAGTCTACCTGCATGCACTGTCCTGTTCTGTATGTGAAGTTACAATGGGGAAAAAATACAAATCAAAACTGGACTTGTAGTGCAAGTCATACAGGAAACTATAACTATAAACGCTATAAATTGGATTGCTTTCTGCAACAACTTGTCTTAGGTTTTAAAGCAATTGGTTTAACCAAAGTAATTATGTAGGTGTTCATAAATGAGGTTTAAATTCTTGTCTTCACGTCTGTAAAAAGAGATTCAAGTCAATAGCTACACAATACTTGAAATGGTCATCTCTCACATGTCAAAGATATTAAGCTTGCTCAAGATGTTATCAAACCAGTGACCTTTGCAAGCACATAACATATGCTAAGAAGCTTAGTTGGCTCTCCCAAAAAAGATGGCTTTCTACTGGGCATCTTGAGGACCTGAACCTCTTTTTATGAAATACAATTTAATCTTGTCTTTCTAGTTTTCTCTCCTGTTCATTGTGTCTTAATTGTGATTAATCTTTTATTGCGTTGTAACAATGGTCCTTCACTCTTCCCCGAGATGAGCAAGTTTGATGAGTGACTGGTCTTTTAGGCTTTATCGTCACCACAGGTTGCTCTCTTGAGCTGCTCAACCAGATGGTCTTAACGTAGCCTACAGACAGCTACCATCTGGGCTGATCCAGCAGCAGCCAATGGATACATGCAGGCCCACATACCCCCCGCAGCCGCACCAGACCCCAGGCTCCTGGGTGGCAGGAGATGCTGGAGCAGGAGCTTTGCCAGCACATCAGGGACTGTTCATCCCATACTCAAGTGCTGCAGTCAGCTCCAGCAACCACTGCCATTGTCAGACTGTCCCTTTCTCACATAACTTTCATCAAATTAGCCACAACCCTTTCTCTGTGGAGTGCTGAACCCTAGTCCTTACTCATTATAAAAGCTAGGTTTAGAAATTTGAAAGTGACAGAGGAAAGTGGTTCGTTAAAATTAGATTTTGAACTTTGGGGATGTTATTAAGGATTACTCTGCCAGGGCAACTTTAGATAGGATTTGAATAATCTGAAATGACTGATGCCCACATAAAGGAGAAAATATAAGTGCTGACTATATGCAATATCACTGTGTGGCTTTGTGTGTGTGTGCGTTTTGCTTTTGAGGAATCTCACTCAGTCTGATGTATTCATGTATGCTGAATGTCCTCTCCTGAGACCAGAGAACTCCCTCATCACAAGCTGTAACCAGGGCAGTCGGTGCAAAGCCAACACTCATACAAAGTGCTACAGTCTGTGCAGAACATATGAGGGAATTCAGCTGTAAATGTGTTTTTAAGTATGAGGTCTTGCCATGAGAGATTTCCAAGTTTAGCTACACTGTGACACTAAGGAGATGGTAAGAGTTGCAGGTGGTAAGGGGACACGCTGGACCTTTGCTCTATGCTTTGGTTAACATTTCTGTCCGTATGCGTGAGGTGTAGTGCTGGTGTTTGGTTTCCTTTTCAGTAAAACGTCACTAAGCACAATAAGCAGTATGTGGGTATCATGTAATGAAGCAAGAAAACATCAAAAGTCCTTCTGTGGAGGTTTTTGATCACAATTCATGGAGGAGCTCCTTTGCACAGTACTCTGGGTGAAGTTCCTCAGGGAGCTATTTAGTCCTGTGAGCTGGTCTTGTGTGCTGGTCCATGGGGCCTATGGCCTGGGAGAGCCCGGGGAATGAAGTGTCTCTGAAGTGTGACTGCACTGAGGAGAAAATAACGAGTTTCCAGCTATCCAATTCATTCTGCTGACACGCAGGGACACGCTGCAGGGTGTAAATGGAGAGAAAATGGATTAATTTTACGTCTGTGGCTCACATTCAACAACTACGTTGTCAGGTACATGCCTTTATGTCCTACCTGGCTCCTTCAGTTTAGTTTGTAAAGCACGTCAAGATTTAGCTACATAGGTATGAAATAAATTTTGGACCGGTTATGATGTAAAACAAATTAGGACTAACTTCCAGAAGATATATCAATATCACTTCAATAGACTAGTCTACAACTCAGTCCCCAAATGATTTTGCTTTTTGAGGACTCAGTCATGGGTCCTGATGTCACAAATATACAGCTAATGTCATTCTGATGTTCAACTCCATGGGAAAATGTCATTGAATTTGTGACGGAGTGCCGTCACTACGGTTGAGTATGTGCTTTGACTGCCATACCAACGAGCCTGGCTCTTTGGCATCGCGGTCAAAGTTGCATGTTTGGTACCCCGTAGACCCGGGTTCAAGGCCGGGTGGGGTGACTGCTCTCGCCCTTCACTACAGAATTACTGGGGTATTTTCAAAGCATTGACCTCTACCCTAAATGCAGTTAAAATCTAGTTTACTCAGGTATTTTAATATGTAGCATTTATGCAATGGATTCCATTACGATTTGGAATTTTTGCAAAACGTCTGTACGTTTTCTTGCATTGATAATACTATAATATGTATTGTCAGATTTCCTCTGTTTTGACCTCTGAGGTGAATTATGAAAATGTTACATAATGATGAAAAAAGCATGGTGAAAGTACACAGTCCATGTACAGACATTTACTCCTTATAATCATATCAGGTGGAAATACTCTCTATGCATGTCTGTTGCGCTGCCGCAGCTCGCTACCATATTTCCAGTGATATGTATTTTTATGTCTACAGGTATTGTAGGCATCATATGTTTTCAGTGATCTTTTTAACTGTTATTATGATTAACATCTTTGGCTGAGCTACTGTTCATTCTTTTCCAAAATAGACTGCCTCATGTATGGCTGTCTGATTTGTATGGCTGACTAATTAATCCATTAGTTCAATCGACTGTTCATTTATACTTGTTAGGACACTTCCAGGGTCAGTTGTAAGTTTGGAGAAATACATTCTGAACTGTACTGCAATGGCTTTACTAGTTGGCATTAAAGCCCTGTAACCTGACCCAAACCCAAGGGGATCCATTGAAATATGTCAGGTTCAGGCCTATAATAACATGATAGCAATCCGGTTTGGGTTTGAGCGGCCTCAGCATTTCTGGATATCAGGTTTTGAATGCACTGCTGTCTAAAATCTGGGCTGAAATCTCTTTTTGAATGAATGACGTACACACAAAGGGAATTAAGGCTACTGAATATATCAAGCTCAAACAGTGGATTAATTTATTATTACTTACTTATTTATACAGGAAGAACATATCTTCACTTAAGTGCCCTTGAAACATTTTCCAAATTTTTATTTGTGTACCCGTACAGACTTTATTCACTGTATGGTGTTCTGTATTTTTCCTACTCGGACAGATGGTATTGTTTTTATTTGTTAAACTGCTGAACATTACATAATGTGAATATTTTGGGCAGACCTTTATTCAGAGAGTGCACCATGTTATACCATGTTTTGGTAAGATAATTTTGGTTATTGTACTCTTTTTTTGAACATGATTTTTGATTTTATTATTGCAGTAGCTGGTGTCATTTCTAGTGTTTTTGCCCAAATTCACCCCCATCAAGTCAGATTTGGGTTAGGTTGAACAAAAGATAAAGCTAAAATCTTCGGGTCGGTTCAGTTCGGGCATTAAAGTGCAGATCAGGCTAGCGTTTCAGTTTCAGGCCCTTGCAGTTCTTTGGTATGGTACGTTCCAGGAACAGCCTAACAAGACCAATAATGAAAAGACTATTTCTTGACTCACATCTAGCCCCATAAAACTTACTTTAAGTACTCACAACCATTAGGTGGTTTGGAGCATTTTCAGAACTTGCAGGTTGAATTTTGGTTGTGTCATACCTTCTACTTGCTAGCCCTGTTGGAAACTTGGGGGCTGGAATATGTGCACCACCGTACTTACCACCTACTCTCCCTCAGATGGAGGTACACCCCAGCCTCCTCGCCTGGAGGAAGGCTGGGCTCGAGATCTTGTACTGAATACCAGTACTGTGCAGCCGAAGGGAGAAGAGGTGTCAGGTCAGGTGGAATACATCTCATCACTGTCTAGATGTGTAAATCTTCCGGGAGTCAGACACGTGTCAGAAAACACATTAACAATGACCTCAGCAAAGCAGCCATGCGTGAGTTTCCAGTGGTGACAGACGGCCACTGGTTGCAGCTCTCCCTGGTGTGTTTCATTAGTAAGTCCAGACGGTGCAAATGTGGCTTGCAGAGCAGGCCCCCGTTCCGGTCATGCACACAACATCATGTCTGTGACCAGACAAAACTGATGAGCACTGTCTGCAAAAGCTTTTTTTTCCTCTTGAGATTTTTTTTCCTCCTGTGAATAATTATCCTTAAAATGAGTCAAAAACTGCTGCTTTGAATAAAAGTGAGTCAAAATAGCAAGTTTGTCTTAAGATACCAAATATATGTATATGAAAAAAATTATACTGTATTGTGATATACTGTGTATTGTGATAAATATAATGAAACAGTAGGAAAAACGTTGCCTCATAGTTCGTTTTTTTTAAGCATAAGACCACATTATCTTGGCTTGGATCCCTAAAGGTAATTGCAATTAAAGGAATGTGTCATTAGCGGTCTAGCATGTATGTGAGTACACTAATCTCATACACATTCAGTATCTGGAAGCATCAGACGATGACATTGTTCCTCTCAAGGCTGAGTTGCCTCCTGGAGGTACTTAGACTCCACAGAGCTCGCTTTGCCATAAAATATGAATCACATCCCGCTCTCGGTCAGGGAGCAATCTGAAATGACTCTCAGTCATACAAAATGAGTTGTCACTTTTACAAATTGGCATCATTTAATTCAGGACCTCAGACTGTTTTATATCAGATAGATATAGATATTTATTTATTTCACTGTTTTAACTGCATCACTGAAAAGAATGCATGCATACTTTTCCTGTTTAAAAGCAACATTCCTATATTCATACAGAAAGTGCCATAATTCATTAAATGTAGCAATGCCTCAACCTCTGATGTAGTGTAAAGAAACATCTGACTGACCAGTAAATGCTCCTCTGTTACATTATACATGGATACAAACTGAGGCAATGTACCAGATTGATTATACTGATTATTTTGACACTCATTTGATCACTGTGAACATACACATTCATATCGCATTCGAGCGCGCTGCTGTGCGTTTGGCCGAATCCGAAGTGCGCGAGTGACCGAGGCTAATGCACCCAGCAGAGACCCACTGCTGCAAACCGCAGGAGCGCGAAAGGCCAATGTTCTCCGTGCTCCTTTGAGTCCTAACCCAGAACTGGCAATTAGCGGCGTCCGGGCCCGGCGCCAGTCAGCTACAAACAGCACAAATCTGTCCCTCACCGCGCAAAGCAGCCCACGTGGGCAACGACAGTCTCATCTGCATTCTCGCTCTATTCTTTTGTTTTATTTATAACCTGCCTGTGGGACTGCAATCATGCTGAGTCGCTCCGTAGTGTCAGGGAGTCATCGGTGGATAATGTTTCAAATGACTGCTGTCGGTAGAGCGCAGCTTCACACGGAGCGGTCACTCTCTGGCTGCCGCGGAGTAGGGGTGTCATGTGTGACAATATTTTTTTCCCTCCACATTTTAGCAAAGACAGATGACTAATTTTTATTGTTCATTTATGCTGTGCAGCCATTTGGAATCTGCATATCCACAGACAGCTGCTACAGTTTCAGCAACATTGCCTCTTCAGTGTGCAGGAGTGTGTGTAAAAAGCAGATGTCCCCATTTCCTTTTATGCATTATGTACGTGCATCCTGCGTGTCATTTGTTCCTTGCTAACTTTTTATCTATCTAGAGTGTTCCGGCTAATCACAGAATGTGCACACACGCTATGCTGTCCCTAAGCTGCATTATGATATACTATTCCCTTCCCTGCTGTGTTACTTGGACTCAGTTTCTTACTTATTTTGTGTAGCCAAAACCAGAAACAAGACAGTCCAACAAATGAAGACGGCCATGTGTGTCTGTAATGAGTATTCTGGACTCCCTCTGTTTAAAATGCCACAAACCCTATGTTCAGACAGGTTTGAAATGACACAATAGGATGTGGCAAAATCCACTTGGTCTGATGGTCTTGCTGAGTCTTGACGTCATATGAAGGCTCCTACCTTGAGATATCTGTCTCTAAGCATTGAATAGACAGGGTTATAAAGGAGCAGCCATGATAAATAAGCTCTGTCTTGAACCTTCTTTGAACCAATCAAAATGGCTATGTACTGCATCTTGATGATGGCTGGATGACTTTAGTGACAGGATTCTTTCTCCTGTAGAAAGTATCATGTAGGCTTAGTGTTTGGGCCTGAACTGCAGCATATACTGAATGGACTTTACTTCCATTTGTTCTGAGAAGGCAGAATCTGACAAGTGTTGCTAAAGGATTGCAGCAGTTGTTTCTTTAATACGTTAGCTCTTTTAGTAATGAGCATAAGAAACCAGCATCAATGGGTCTATATTTCAAAGGTTCTGAACCTTGTACCATGAGGGGCTTGCATTTCACCAAACAGCTCAGTGCAACAAAATTCTACAGGCTCGTGAAGATATTGCGCATTGAAAATACTCCATGCGCTGGAAATGGAGCTTGCGCTCACTGCAGTGTGCAGGCTGCTGAGTTTCCCTGCCGATGTGACAGATGTGGAATCTGTGGTCTGTCTCTGTGATCCCGATTCCAACAGCCATTGAGGAGTGGCTGAAGGTGCAGGCACAGGGGCACCATCTACAGTCTGTTTGCAAAGGACATCAGTTGTCACAGGCATGAGGAGGGCTTCTTCCACACAGAAAAAAAAATCACTGCAGGAAGTTACACGTAAAATGGTGTTACTTTCATTAGTGCTTTTTGGTATTTTTATCTGTAAAGCTAATTACTTTGGCTTGATTGAATCCATGATATATTACGAACTTGGGTGATTGTAGAAGTTTTTTTATTTAGTGCTCTTTGGTATTAAATCACCACAGAATATTTAAAAGCATGTAAGACAAGTCATTGTGCAAAACATTGAAATTTAAGAATGATTTCTGTCCATTGTGTGGTATGTCTGTGTGTTCTGTTCAGTTTTAACGGAAGCAGTAGTATCATTTTGGGGTTTCCTTTCTCTGCTTTTGGTGCTTATATCATACTTTCACAAATACCTTGGCAAGAGGAGATAACATCTGAACCCCTGACCAAACTCTGCACAAAGGAAAAATTAATCACATAAAAAATGAGTGAAATGATAAATAAATACACAAAACATTCCTTACTACACACAAAATTTGCATACGCCTACTGAGTAATACTCTTTGACCTGAACTGCATAAATCATTTGAATACTTTCCTGAGATCAGTGAATGCGGCAAATTATAGGGACACAGGATAACAAGATCATGTAGATTATCACTGTGCCTGCAGTGTAAAAGTATGATTTGAGGGGAGACTTTAGATTATGAGTTGGCAATCATTATCATTTCACTAAAATTCTAAAGAGCACTTCTGGGACCAACCTGAAACCAAGGCCATAGGTGGGAACCTGGGAACTTATTAGGAGCTCTGTCCCGCCTCACATGCCACACGTAATATGCTCCTGAAAAAATAATGGTAGATTCTGTTCAATGGGGTAAGGAGCTTTGATGCTGTCATGAAAAGCAAGGGGTCTGCAAGACTTTGTACTTAATGTGTTTTCTATATGGTATCATGTACAGTTCATGTATATTCATGTATATTGAATTGAATCGAAACTGAATGGTACCATGAACAAGTTTTCCATGACAAAGCAATTTTATTTGAGATGAGTAATCCTGTTGGTGTATTTGCTGAAAATACTACACATTTCCTTTGATTCAATAGACGTTCACCCTCTTCACTTCATCAGGTAAATGAATAAGCCTGTCTCCCAATGTACCCAGATTCAGCAGGATTACTTTGGGTACATGTGAAAATATGCTCTGTAATTGCCAGCTTTTCAAAATCTCCTGCCATTTTTAGCTCTAGATTTTCTCTTTTATGTTTTTTCCCCAGGAATGTACCAATTAATGTCACAAAAGTACATTGCTCAGCTCACTTGGGTTTTGGTTGAAGATGATCCAGGCCATTGAGACAGTGATCACATTACACAGGTAAAAGTGTAAAATAACAGAGCCAAACCCCAACTACATTTGATAATATATAGACCCCTCTATCTGGATGTTTCTGTAGATTATTCTGAACGATAATGAGCCTTTTATTAGCATTCTCTGAATTGTTCTTCTTGTGTCTGTGCCTGTCTCTGTGTTCTGTCTCTATGTGTTTTTGTGCTGTTTCCTGGATGTGTTTCTCTGGATGTGGGCGGATTGGATCACGGCCAACGCATTGTGAGAGAGTTTGCTTCTGCAGACACCCCAAAGCGTAAGTGGGAGGTGCCCGATGGGCCCATCGACTTCAACAGCAGGAGCACACAACGCCTGACAGTAATAAATCTTTAAAATATCATCTGTGTTATCATACCGCTCTGCTACGCGGAAATACCTTTGATGCCACAATGAAAATGCATTACAAAGGGAAAAACGCACTGCTTGTGTTTCTTTAGATGTCAGCAAATGGTGTCCGTCTTCTGTAAGATATCTGTTTTTCCAAAAGGTTCAATACTGGCCTAACATTTAGGATCCACAGTTATATGTTAAGCATATCCCATTGCTAGCAACTGTGAATATAAGCAGGATACTATGTCTCATTGGCAACTGTGTCTGATGGGCAGACATTCCAGCTGCTGGAGAGATCGTATTTATTTACAACATGTACGTCTCCTGCACCACTGCTCTCCTTCCCTTACAGCAACATGCTGGGGTAGGTCATCAAAACACTTAAAAAATTTGATTCTTGCTGATTTCCCACCCTGGAAGACACATAAGCAACGGAAGTACAGAAAAAAACAGAAATGCATTCAAGGATGAGCAATGTAACATTTGACAGTCATCATCTGCAATCAGTCATCAAGTAAGTGAATTACATGGATTTTGAAAGTAGTTTTGCTGTGGTCCTATTGGACACACAGTGACACTAGTAAAGGATCCTATTCCGGGTCAGGCTACTCCTCTTTTACACCATCTTAGCATAATATAAGGATAATGCTGAAAGTGGTGACAAAAATCTTGCAGGCATGTACGCTGTGATACTGAACTTATTTTACGCATTTGTCCTAAATTCCCCTCTCCTTTAAAAAGAGACAGGCGGTCTTAAAATATATTGACCTCTGAATCCAGGACCAACACCCGCTATTATTTTGATCATTCCCATGTTATGTAAGGGGAATCTGCTTAGAATGAGTCCGGGCAGCTTGTCTAACTTTGGGATTGCAGCTTCCCGGGCAAGGCAGTAATCTGAGGAACACGAAGTCATTAAGCTGACACACAGCTCTAAGAAAGGCCACGACAGCCACTGTCCTCAATGGCCTCCCTCACTAAAATCAGGAAACCAAAAAGAAGATCAGTACCTACCTGTTATAGCAAACTACATGTGTGCCAAGTTTCATAAAACTGTACCTGAGTGTGGGAATTACAGTTCCTATTAATTTATTTAAATAAACAAACTCCTTATCTTATTTCTTAATTCACCTTCTGCATCATTGTGAGACTCAGGTGTAGATTTCCTCCTTGTTTTTATTGTTTCATTCATTCACTGTAAGTAGCATAACATTGTCATGTTGTTGATGAAGAATAGCATGCAAAAAATAATAGTATGAATTAATTTTAAGAGAGAACTGCAAAAAACCCCTACACCTCTCAGCCAAGCACCTTATGGCAGCAGCCTATTGACTGAAAAAACCAAGTCATCTACTAGATCCCTCCCTCTGTTATAGGGAGAGAAGAGGAAATCTAGAATGAAGGAGGCCAGCAATTTAACACCAGCATTATGACACCTGGGAAGACTGATTTAAAAACACTTCATGTTTGTCTGTGCGTCATAATTTTCCCAGTTACCAACCACTATTCTCTGTAAAAGCAAAGTCACTATGACTTAAATGCTATGGAGATCAAATGTCATTTTTTTGTTAGTTTCCTGTACAGCACACATTTCCCCACACAGAACTAATGAAGAGAAAAGGAAAGCAGCTGTTTCACGTTTCAGAAATCACCAATCGGATAAAGCAGATCAAACTGGATCCTCCAGGAACTGATGAGAAGGTTAATCTGTGGTAGTGGTAGTGGTGGTGGTGGTGGTGGTGGTGGTGGGGGAAGGCGGGGGGTTGGATTGGAAGGGTAAGGGTGATGCCCAGTCAGTCTCTGGAAAGCTGCACTTTCTGCCGTCCTGGTACACTCCACATAACCTCTCTGTCTGATCCATTCATTAGACCAGTAAAGTCAGATTTAGCTACACTTTATAATCTGCTTCTCAACACCCTGCTCTAACATATTCTCTTTCTAGGACTGATACCCAGGGGTAATGTATTTGTTAGCTCTTTACACTTTGCGTGTTTGAATGCATTAGTATACACGTCTGGACAGCTTTGGAGAAAAGTACATATGAAAATGTAGTTTATCATCCACAAAAAGATTAAATTACATGGTGGAAGAAAGAGGATTACCTGCGGATTATAACCGCGACACGTGAAGGAATATGAAAGGGATAAGCACTTTAATGCAGGGCTGAGTGAGAGAGGATCACAGGGACGATTGCTGATTGCTGGCCTCGTTTCACTCACGATAATTTAATCATACTATATAGCATCTGGATGTCATCAGCTCGCTTCCTTGCATCAAACAATACCCTAGTGACACTACTCTGTTTTCAGTGACGTCACAACAGGAAGTGATGTTCAAGCAGGAAAGGATGTCACAATAGGGCTCTAGTGCTACTGTGGTCCATTATAAAACAAATTTCGATATGTATTTGTATTATGCAAACATATATCATCCTGTACATCTGAGACACTTTCATGTATTTCCTTGTATGACTTGTTTCATATTTTCGAAATATCATTATTCCTTTTGCTGCTATTACAGCTGTTTTCATGGAAACAATTCTTCACTGCTGGGACCCATGCAAGATGATACTGGGGATCATAACTTCCCAACAGACTTCAGGAAGTGCTCGATGACAATATTCCAGAAAACTGAGATATTCCTAACCAATATCATTATTCCTCTATACACTACTCTCAAATCACATTTGTGTTGTACAGTAAGCTCTATAAGGCACAGGGTTCTTTCTTTCCAGCCCACCTAAAGCATGACGCACTTCAGAAACACTGAGGACAGTACCCTGGAATCACAGCTATCTCCAACATCACTATTATATCCCACCTATTTCCATTCAAGAGCAGGATTTGGCCAAGATCGTGTCGAACAAAGTTAACGGGATGCATCAGGCATGAACTGTGATAGAGAAAGGAGGGGGAAATCCATCAGCCATGAGGATGCATTTTGCTTCATTCTGATTTCTCATTTTCCCCCTGCATTCCTCTGATTCTGAAGAGACACAGAATGAGATAATGGAATCTGGAGAGGGCTATGGCAAAGCATTCTGGGAAAGTAATTAAGTCTTCAGTCAGGCTGGGCGCTATGGGGGTGCTTAGGGGTGCATTGCACTACCAGACGGACCTCAATGTACCCCCAGTTGTCTCCTTGTATGCCAATGTCTACATAGAATTTATGACTTTTTGTGCACTCCCATGGATTGCAATTGCACTCCTCAGTATTTTCCCCTGGTGCTCAGCCTGTCTTCAGTTCTGACCTGTTCTTCAGTGTTCATCATCAATGTTTTACCTTTATCTACATACAGGGTGGGTGGTAAATATGCACCCTGCTTTATGAGAACTGTTTATTTCATCAACATGCCCCCCATAACATGCTAATCTCACAAAGCAGTTGCCAACAGTTGTGTTTTTCTGTTTTTTTTTAAATATTTGAGTTTATGGATTAAAATTAGAGGTCTGTCGATTTTAAATACTACATTTGCACAAATGATCCACATGTTTTTATGTAAAAGCTAAAAGATTGAAATGTTCAGTATACTCCTTTCGTCAGCGAATATTGTTATTCCGATGTCAACCTTTAAGTACAATTACAATGGTGTGATTGTCTGGTGGTCATTTTGTCCGTTTTTAGTGCTGCGTAGAGATCCAAGAATATCAACAGTAGAACCCCTTCTTTCCCATGCAGAAGCTCTTTGGTTCCCTCTTGTGGCGCAGCACAAAACTGCACTTTTTCCACAGCGGCTCGGGTATCTCAGATGATGCCTTCACTTGCGGAACGAATGGCACCATGTGTCACTCAGTTTTTGAAAGCAGACACTTCATCTCCTTTTTGTGCTGGAACATTTCATCTGTGACTTTGAGTGTGAATGCTTTGTTTCAATGGCTGAGTTAAATGTTAAAATACTGTAAAAACACAGAATATAATATTCTAATTTCTTCATTTTCTTATCATTTTCCTTATAAGACCTTGAGCTTGCTTGTTTTTGCTGCAGACTGTTTCTCATGATTTTAATAAAACTGATATACAGATATATAAGTATATATACCTTAATCTGTTCACGCCATTCCACAGAGAATGAATAGTCACATGAATAATTAATAATAAAATAATAAATGAATAATGTGTGGCAAAGTAGATATTTTGGATGTTTCATCAAATTGATACACATTTAAACCACTGTACATAGATGCATCTATCAGGTTTAAAAAGTCTGTTCTGAAGATTCTGTTGGCTGCAGCTGATCATGTGACTGAGTTAATTTAATTTCAGAAGCCTGCGGTGTTTAGCCTTGGAGTCATGGTGACAGAGTTTCCGTGAGAGCAGAAGCCCATTTCCTGTGCCTTCAGTGCAGGCAGCCATGTTCTCACAGACACTTCTGAAAACAAGTGGTCAGTGGGCGGAGAGTGCAGGGTGAATGCTCTGGGCAGGAGCCCAGCAGCCAGAGCACGTGAAATCACTCATTCATGTAATCTGCAGCCTGGTGGCCTCCATTAGGCCGGTGTGAGGCAGGGACACGCAGCGGAAGATTTTGTGAGTCTCTCAGGATCAGAGCATCTGCCAAGTGACGGAATGTAAATACAACGTGTGAATTAAACACCAGTGAGATCTGATGATGCTACTGTATTCTTCTTCATACTTTACAGAAGCACAAGGTGTTGATTTCTCAGCTTCAGGTTCATGAGTTCTATATTATGTTTTTATTGAATGTTAAACTTTGCTGTCAGTTTAAAATTGTGTGATAATATGTGGAGATCCCTGGATCATAACCAGGATGGGAAATTGACCATCTTCCTGGAAATATTTTCATTTTTAGATGATTTTAGATGATGTTTGGATGATTTGCCAGATCTGCAATTTGTGTCCTGTTTGAGACTCAGTTGCTCTAGTTTTCAGAATCTTTCCCGTCCAAGGGTAAAAGATCAGAAGTTGTAAAATACATACCTTCCCGTGAACAACCAGTAGATGCCAAGGCGAATGTGTAACTGATTACTGACCCTGAAGTTGTACACACATTTGTTTTCTAAACATCTCTTAAACAACTTTTTTAACTTGGTCACAGGGCAATGGCAAGGCTGTCTTTGGTTCCCCTGGCAGCTGGGTGGCCATCCTGTCTGTCAGCATAACCTGTGTTTGAGGGAGAGAGCAGAGCAGAGGAACAGTGTCACTGAATATCACTCGGTGGGGCAACGCCAGGGGAGGAGCCTTGCACTGTCTCGTGATGAGATATTTATAGCTGGGTGATGATATAAATAGCTGTGTTTGGAGAAATTGAGGATCCCCACTGAAGGACAGGATAGCAGTACAGCCTGGTGACGAAAGGTAAAAAGAAAATAGGAGTTTGTGGGAAAATGCACGTAATGTTGCATATATAGTGCATAGAGGGGAGGAATGCCACAGGGCACACATGCATCAAGACTTTTTGCTTCTGCATTTTCTTGCAGGCCACATATTTAATTTCTTTAGCACACAAGGTGTGTAATGCTGGGGTGAATAGAACTGGCTGAATCATTAGTTTTCTTGTCTTTCAGAAGGATGCCATTACTAGTTTGGTGTGAACATAACTACTTTGTGTAACTGTAAGTGATTGCCTTTTTCTGTTCCTGCATCTCTAGCCACTACTAGGCCTCTTATTCAATTGGTTACATGCAATGACTTGTATCAAGATTAAACTAGGCTAAATACTGCATGATTTAAGTTCACTGCTCTGTTAATAAGGTAATCATATGCTACATCTTTTACCATAACTACACAGTGCATAGTGCATTGATTGATTTAGTTATTTGGATGCCCATCACAGATCATGTGAGTGACAGCTATTCTTTCTGGGGTCCAAGAGAACAAATTCAAATTCAAAGCTAAACCTGGCATAACGGAAAACAAACACTCAACACAAACAATGATCAGCACGCAGATGAATGCTGCCTGGTTTGTATAAATACCTGATAAAACCATGAATCCATCTGCTGGAAGGAGTAGAGGTGATGCAAGTCAGAGACCAGCTTAACAGTATGAGATGCTTTTAAGACTACTTTAAAGCTTTTTTTGCTTTGTGCAAAGGTAATGTGAGATGGCAAAAGGAACTGCATTCTGATGCTGCACTATACACAACTCTGCAGTGCTGTAAATGTGTTGCTGGGATGGGCGGTGTAATGTGGTCTGTGTTAACAAGTCCACTTGCATACTATAGTGCTAAGGTTTATTTATTATAGCCGACTCTCTTGTGACTTATGACTGTACCATTTGAATGTTTTATAAAGGCTTTATTATAAGAGTGATTTACAGCAGTGTGCAAATTTGCCCTGAGCACAAAGGAGGACTCTGGCACCCTTCCTGACCGCTCCCATGCTGTGTAACCTCTCACTGTGAACCTGTCTCAGCGCTGGCATAGGAGGCGGGCCTAATGGAACGTTTGCTGTGCCGGGTCATGCGGTCACCCTTTCGGGCTGCTGTGCTTGACAGGAACTGAAGAGCGGTTCGGGTCTTTGTGTCATCGGTCCTCGGCGCTAGGAGGCAGAGGAGGGGCAGGAGTTACGGCGGCAGAGAGGGAGGAGGAGGAGGAGGCTAACAGATGGACCCTGAACTGACAGGACATGGCGCCGACGAGGACGCGACCCTGCAGCTTGCCATCCAGCAGAGCCTGCTGGACTGCGACAAGCATGGCGGCTGTGAGGACCCCCTCCCTGAGGTCAAGTGCAGGTACAGCGAGTGTACCTTTCCCACATGGGCTTCCTCAGATGGCCCTGAACCTCTAACCTGGCTGGGGGTTCGACTGGACATCAGCATGTCACTGATCGCATCCTCTCCTCCACAGGATCCCTAAAACCCCAACAGAAAAAGACAAGATCTTTGCGGCCATAAAGAGAGGTGAGTAGCAACCTCAGATCATTAGCAGTCATTAGCTTTCCCTCTCTCTACTTGCCTTGAACAAAAAGATCCATCTGTATGGTTTCCTGTGACATGAAATCTATCTTCCCCGCCGTATCTCCCTCTCTCTCCTCCTTCTCATGTCTGGTATCAGGTGACGAGGCAGCTCTACACAAGCTGGCTGTGTGCCAGCAGGCTTTTGGTGAGGTGGACAACAGAGGCTGGATCCCGCTGCACGAGGCCGCAATCCAGAAAAACATGACAATCCTGGAGATTACGTTTGCAGGTGTGTCATATCAGCATCTCTCTTTACCAGCAGCCAATGTTGGAGGGCCATTGTGTTTTTAGTGGGGGCATCGCAATTTACTTTATGTGTGACATATGCAATGGTTTGCTGTGACATGCTATGACGTATCTCCATAGCCTCCCCGACCGGGGCGGGGCAGATACAGACACTTCAAGGGAAGACGCCCCTCTTCCTGGCTGTGGAGAAAGGCCTGGAGGAGAATGTCATCTTCCTGCTGCAAAATGGATGCAGCCCCAACACCCAAGATGAAGACGAGGACTCACCACTCGTCGCAGGTTGGCCAAAATCAGCCTCTCTGCCTGACGATAGAGCTTAGCACACATGGACAGTGATCTATGTTGGGATATGTCATCGTGCAGTTCAGCATTGAAAGAGAGCCTAATCTCTTTGTCCACGTCTGCCATCCTGTCTCGCTCTCATCCGACAGCTATAAAGACTGAGCAGTATGACATGGCTGTGCTTCTGCTCCGCTTCAATGCAAGAGTCAACCAGGAGGGGGCGCACCGCAGGACCCCGCTCCACGAGGCCACTCGTCTGGGCAGGGAGAAATTTGTGAACCTACTCCTGGAGGCCGGCGCTGACCCCGACCCCCGCAGCGCCTTTGGGCTCACCCCGCTGGCCTTGGCAGCTCAGGGCGGACACTTGGAAATCGTTCGGGTTCTCCTCCAGAAAGGTACTCTTATCTTTGTGTACAAAGTGGACGCACTTGTTTTGGTGAGAAATGATTTCTTTTGCTGTGCAGTCGTGAGGTGAGTCTAATTATTCTCAATGTGTGTGTGTGTGTGTGTGTGTGTGTGTGTGCGTCTTCACCAGGGGCCGATGTGGAGTCCCAGGCCTTGGACTCCGCCACCATCCTGTTTGAAGCGGCCGCTTCTGGAAACGCTGAGGTCATTTCCCTGCTGCTGGAGTACGGCGCAGACCCCAACGTGCCCAAGCACACGGGCCACCTGCCCATCCACCGCGTGGCGCACCGGGGGCATCTGCAGTGAGTGCCGCCGCTCCCTCGCACACTGCAGCGTTACACGTTTCAGGCCCAGCATGACTATCTCTCAGAGCCCCACACAGACGCACTGCAACGGCAGCTACCACGGTGCGCTGACTCCCAGCCCAACCGGCGGGGACGACAGCGGCCCAGCCTGACCGCCACACCCTCTCTCCCCCCCGCAGAGCTCTGGAGCGCCTCATCCCCGTGACGACGTTTGACGCGGTGGAGGACAGCGGCATGAGCCCGCTGCACTCGGCGGCGGCCGGCGGCCAGGCGGAGTGCCTCCAGCTGCTGCTGAGCGCCGGCTACGACGTCAACTTCATGCTGGCGCCCTGGGTGCGGCGCAACTACGACGACCAGCGCAAGTCGGTCCTGTACTTCGCCGTGTCCAACAACGACATGCGCTCGGTCCGGCTGCTGCTGGAGGCCGGCGCCATGCCCAACCAGGACCCCGTCAAGTGCCTGCAGGTGGCGCTGCGGCTGGGCAACTATGAGCTCATCAGCACGCTGCTCCGCTACGGCGCCAACGTCAACTACTACTCGCGGATCAACACCACCCACTTCCCCTCCGCCCTGCAGTACGCCCTCAAGGACGAGGTGGTGCTCCGCATGCTGCTCAACTACGGCTATGACGTCAAGCGCTGCTTCGACTGCCCGTATGGCGAGGGCTCCCACGTGCCCCACGACTACGAGGGATGGACCCCCTCCGTCATCAAGGACATGATGGTAGGGCACCGAGAACTGAACACGCCCGGGGGGATTTGCGGCAAGAGACGGCAGCTTTCTCTGTCTCTCGGCTCCCCCCCTCTTATGTATTGCTGACTGCACGGAGATTAGAAGCAGATTCCCTATCCTGGTGTCCTCTGCAGCACTTTCATGTGAGATCTAGCAAACGGGCTGCATTTCATTCTGCCTCCTCCTCCTCCCTCTCCCTCTCTGCAGTTCTGTGAGGTGATCACGGTGTACTGGCTGAGGGACATCTCCGCTCACATAGTGCGCACCATGCTGGACTACGTCGATCACGTCACCTTCTGCTCCAAACTGAGAGCTGCCCTCGTGGAACAGCCAGAGTGGGCCGACATATGCAAGGTCCAAAGTGGGTGGAAGAACACTACTAACGCTAGGACACACAAGCTGAAAAATACAATAGTTTGCAGTCTCTGATCACAAGAACTACTTCTCAGCTGGCAGGGTTTTGATCGAGAGGGACCCCACCATTAGCACTTGGTTTATAGTTTGTGTGCGTCAGAAAGTTATTAATATGAGCCGAGACAATTTTCTGATGTGACCTTCAAACGAGCTATGGTACCTGTTACATTACAATACATTCCATTTCATTACATGCATTCAGCAGACACTCTTATCCAGAGCAACTTCCAGTACAACAGAACATAATTCAAACTAAATGAGCAACAGTGAGTACCTTTTAATCCTGATTTTGGCT
Organism: Megalops atlanticus; assembly: GCA_019176425.1. Lineage (NCBI taxonomy): Eukaryota > Metazoa > Chordata > Actinopteri > Elopiformes > Megalopidae > Megalops > Megalops atlanticus. The sequence goes on from CM032879.1 coordinate 29,662,882, forward strand.
CACAGCCATCCCTGTCCATGAGATTGCATTTGTCAGGAGAGTCTAATTGAATGAGTGTGTATAGGGCTGGGCAGTGTCGTGGCTGTGTAGTTCAGGGGTGATGCTCTCTTTCAGGTAACCCACGCTGCCTGCAGCACCTCTGTCGCCTGAAGATCCGGGATTGCCTGGGCCGCCTGCGACTGAGAGCCCCCATCTTCATGAGCTTCCTCCCGCTGCCCTGCCGCCTCAAGGACTACATCCTGTACCGCGAGTACGACCTCTACACCCAGGGCGACACCACGACGTCACAGTGACTGTCTCAGTCACTGGAGCTCTAGTCCCACTGCAAACACGCGCATTCACACACACACACACACACACACACACACACACACACACACACACACACACACACACACACACACACATACACGCACACACACACACACACACACACACATACACATGCACACACATATAAGTGGACTCCATCAGTGCCTCTCCTGCCAATGTGTCTTATGGAGGGTACTGTGAAAACTATCCAAAGATTCAAACTCCTTTACTGTAGAGGAGTATCTCACATTTGGTCTGGAAAACCAGCATTTTCCTGCATTTGCTTGGGAGTGTTCAAACACTGTTTATTATTAATGAACCCAGAGTCACAATTGAGGAGAGAGTGATTACTGTTTCAGTGTTTGGTTTGCTCTCTGCTGGTAGGTGTGCAAGCCGCCAGCTTTTGTACTTATTCATAAGTGCCCAATCTCTGTGGGTATTTTTTTTTGTTCCAGTGTTTAGATATATTTCCAGCACGTTTGATTTGTACTTTTTGAACTGTCACAATATGCTTGTTGCACTGTACTTCATTGTACTTTTATTTCTGATTAAGCCAGCCAAAGATGTGTAAATGTACTTTACAGATGCTGGTTCTGTAATCTTGAAATAAATAAAATAATGACTGGATCTTTATAGGTTCCTCCAAAGAAAACAGATAAATTTTCTTATTTTAAGAATATTGTGTGGCTGTGATTTTGTTTGGTTTGGAAATGTATATTAATAAATACTAAAGTATAACTGAAAGCGGACATGCAATACGTGGCATATCAATTTGTACCACAATGTTACTAATGTTAATATCGTGGTACGCATCCTTTCACGATTCCATGCAGGATACTATAAATTTAACGGCAACGTCGAGATTCACAGTCCTCAAAACGTTTGCCAAAACGGCTGAATTGCCTCTCGGCAAACGCAACGCTGCAGATGTCATGCCCTCGAATGACCACAACATGCCGTCAAGAGGATGTTGCTAGGATCCAATCCACGGCCAAAAAAAGCGACCAAATCTTTAATGCACCCCTTGGTTACGGTCGTACAGGGCGCTGTTCTGTAGGACGCAGGTGATAATGTTAACAACTGAGACGCTCTTCAGAGCCAAAATGGCTACGATTTTCCTCTCGCAAAAGGACCTTGCAATCGTCCCATGACATAACATGTAACCAATCAACGGACAGATATTAGTAACGTGTTATTTTCCCCAATCAGAAGCAGGGCGAAGGCGGAATATCCGCATTTTGGAGAGACAGGGTTGGGTGCTGAGGATTTGTTTGGGCTAAAGCATATAGCTGGCTCGCTAGTGGGAGTGATTGCCAATTGTCATTGTTTTAGATTCATTTTTGTGTCCGTATTTTTATAGTAATTAGCTAGCGACATGCCTGGAATTGATAAACTGCCGATAGAAGAAACGTTGGAGGATAGTCCACAGGTAAATGACTATCATATTGTTCCATATAAATGGCCAGCTAGGTACTGAATAAAGCTCTTTGTGCAATGCAAGAGCGCAGCAATTAGCTATCTAGCAAGATAGCTGTCGTAACTGGTAGCGTATCAGACAGATAAATCCAAATTAGCCGGCGAGCTAGCTAGCTTGTTACGAATGAGGCCTGATATTTATCTGGTACTTCTTTTATGCTGATCATGAATAGCTAGCGTGGCAGGGAGGACACTAACTAGCTAGTTGGACTAGCAACCTAGCACTCCTGACTTCATCAATAATGGGTGTAGCTACACCATATTGTTTTAGACACGTCAGATGCGTAGTTAGGTAGTTATGGGGAATGCTTAGCTAATTATGATCAACACATATTAAAATGTTGAATTTTTTTCGTTAGAGAACTGTCTAGCTGTTGTTAGCTCGGTAGCTACTGACCTAGCAACTGGTCGGTGCTTATGATAGCCATGTCTGTTAACGGGACAGCTGGCTAGCATCTATTTGTACATTGTTTATAAAAGAGATGTTGCCATGTGTTCTTTTGGGTGGGCAATTGGTCAATGAAGAAAAAGTTGTATGTTTTTGTCACAGTAAAAAAAAGATTTTAAGGAGCTCAATATGCGTTGATTCGTGGAGTTTCTACGCTTCGGCGACACCTGCAGATCTTTTTACTCAGCCTTCCTGTAAGGGCATCGTAAACATTAACTAATCTAGCACGCACTCAATGTGAAATTTAATTCAGACCTTTAAATGACCGGCAAAGTAATGAAATGACGCAGGGTACCTGTAAACCAACAAATACCGTTATTTGTATTCAAAACAAGAATATAATCTGTATCCACACAAATTAATTCGGTCCTATTTTTAATTAGACATTCAACACACCACTTTATTCTGCAAAACAGTGTACATTTTTTGTGATTATGTTTGACTGAGCCATTTTAATTGTTGAAAAATAGAGAGCCCAAATGCTTTTAAAATAATTACCGTGTGACAAACCACCCTTAACTCCAAGGTATCGCTCTAAATCCGGACCGACTGTGTCCGGGTGACATGTTGGCCTGACTGAGAATTTTACGTTTGTGGACGGATCATTTTTTCCTAAACCTTTGCGTTTTTACCATTTTATTTAGTTCCTGTTTGCGCAGACAGACAGACCTCGTCCTCTTCCGTTGCGCGTGTTTCTCCCGTTACAGATACAGTATTTGCATGCTTAACTGTAGGCTATCCATATATCCGGGAAGGTGACTCTGAGCCAAATGGACAAAACACAGGTGAAAGTCTTATGGTTTAAGGTGTCAATGTGCACATGGGCGTTGTCTTGTTAATTCAGTCCTATGGCAAAAATGTCAGACAAACTTTGAATGTGTTCTTTTAAGTTCTTATTCAGAAAAGTGGTATTGCTGTGACGTAGTGTAAAGGAGTAGTGATTGTAAACCAAAGGTTGCTGGTTTGATTCTTGGGTGGAGCACTGATGTTGCACAGACAAGATGCGTAGCCTCAATTGCTTACCAGCTGTGTAAATGGGACCCCCAAAAAAAAACAAACAAAAAACTCCACACTAATAATAATAATAATCAATCTTTATTTTCCACAGGGTGGAAATTTTCCTTTGGCTCACCAATACATATAAGACAGATTAAAAACATTTAAAACATACAACATAAAATATAGTCAATAATAAATACACTAAAACACAATTCATAAAAACACTTCATAAAAACACTGTCCATTCCTGTGGCTAGCATATCTTAAATTCCAGTTGTGTTTAGAATATCTACTGCACATGGGACAAACGACTAGCTTAGTATTTTAACTGTATCTTACTGACCTCTTGTAGTACCTTACAATGTGTACTGTTAGCATAGTGATGCACTTATTTGTAAGTTGCACTGTGTAAGAGCGTCAGCTAAATGATTTAATGTAATGTAATGTAAATGGACATTGAGAAAAAATGTAAGCTGTGCAGTTTTCCCTTGATAAAAGTGTCTGCTAAGCAAATGTAATCAGTGGAAATGCTTCCTGTCAGTTGTGCCTATGTAAATATGTGTCTGGACTAGAAGTAATTAATGGTGGGTTTGAAAAAGGGCAATACATTTTTGAGGGATAATGAACCAGAATTCATCAAGACTTTGAACTGAGACTGGGCCTATGGGCTGCAGTTTCACAAATAGCCCCACTGCGAGAGAAAGCCTTGGTCTTGTGACTGTTCATCGAAGTCCAGCTCTGGATTCTGGAAACCACTCTTGCCAAAGTTCATCCTTTGAAAAATGTATTGCACCTCTGAGAATTGACCCCTGAGTCTATAATCTGTTTTGTTGTCTGGCTGCAAACCACAGATTATGTGAAATGAAGTATTATAATGACCTTTAAGATAGGCTTTAAGTCCCCTGTGTCTTTATTAATTATCGTTAAATAAAGACAAGTTCACTGGTGCACCCTTAAAAAGTAGTGTTTTGTGAATCATAGGCATGTAAAAAACAGTAGGGTTTGCAGATCACATGATCTTCTGGATCATGTATGTAGAGTGGATCATCAGGAGACAACTGTGTAGTACACAATAATAGTACAGAATAGTACACAAAATACTCCCATTTTTTGTTCATTACAGATTATTTAAAAAAAAAAAGCTAGAGTACACACTCCAAGTTTTGAAGATCATAAGTGAGCGCATGGCTAGTGTGCCAATCAAATTATTTGGGATTCTCTCCACAGAATTGTTGGAGTAAGGGCTAACATACGTGACCACGTGAGTTCTGAAATCAGGGACTTATAGTACATGTCACTACCTCAGAATGTAGCTAAGATTTCCCAGCCATGTGGTGCCATACAACGGTGGATAAACACTAGTTTTTTTCACCAGAGCCAAGAAAGCTCCTCATCCTCAGCTTCTGTCAAATGTGTGTTTTGTGCTTTAGGGCTCAAATCGTGTTGCATTTGTGTCTTTCTTCCTCACGGCTCTTTTGCTGTTTGTTTGTCATTGTGGACATTTGAAGCAGACTGCACAGATTGTTTAATCTGCATAGTATGCGGATCAGCTGATATCATTGGCTCACTGACTAGGATGAGGCATTCAGATGATTTAAAGTTACACAAATCCCTGAACCATGATACAAAACAATAAGCCCTGTAGGTCTACAGGAAACAGCTACTGGGAAATGACCTTTTTCTTTGGTCAGTTTTCACTAGCTGGTGGAAGTCCTTCTGGGACTCTAAGCTTGATTCTGTTGATAATTTTCTGACTTGCAAGAAAATTAATTACAGCTTCTAGGAACTTGCATGGGTAATCATCATAACTTTCAAGCATTTGACATGTTATAAGATTTATGCCTATTCAGCCACTGTATGATTTAAGCCTGCGTTCTACCAGTTCCTATAATAATCATAATAAAATCATGACTCTTAGTTACTATCAGAGCTACAATGGTTCTTTTTATTCTTGGTTCTTGGCTGATATATTCTGAAAAGCGTAGGCAGCATAGAAGCCAGTGCAATTTCTTTTTTTTTTCCCTGCCCTGACTTTGACATGAGCTTATACGGCCAAAGTCTTGCTGCGTAGCAAGCCAGCCTGCAAGCCATGCACAGTGACAGTAAGCAGTGAGGGTGAAAGCTTGCAGAATATCTGTTATGTTGCTGGAGAGAATTGTCACATGGTCATATGCCCACTGACAGTACTGACAAAGCTTAGCAGTCAAGTTATTTTGAGATTTTCAACCCATGTTATTCTTGGAAACTAGTGAGAGAAACTCTGAAAAGACCACAATTTAAGTTGTCTGTCTTTTGCTGCCATATTCAAGCTCTAAATAAAAAAGACATTACCAGTGTCATCAGGGCCACAGGCAAGTAATAGTGAATAGTGAATATTGTGTGGATTCATAACCAAAGAGTGAATATTCTGCAAGTTATGGGGCAGCAGGACTGTTAGGATCCCTACTAACTCTGGCAGGAGAGGGGACTTTATTCCTCACACATTGCATGTTCGGCACCACATAAGTGTGAAACTAAATTTAGTCCTTTGCGCATCAGCCTTGCATTTTCACAACCCTGCCCTGGTCCTGAGGAAGCACAAAGCCACAGGAAAGAGAGCTGAGATTCCCTTCTTCTATGTCATTTCCTGCTGCATGTGCCTGGCAGCTGTTCTCTGCTCCCTTTTTATGTGTAGTTTCTGATTGCCCAAGTCTGGCTGTTCTTGCCCAACGGCATTTGAGTGCAACTATAGAAATGTTCAGCTTCCTGGATAGACTGGGTTTCACTGTGTCTTTTGCCCTACACTTTGCTTGGGAAGGGCAGCAGGAAGTGTAATGAAAGAACAGGGCTTCAGTCAGCGTGTGTGTGTGGGTTCATGCTGCTTGAACCTCCCTTTTTTGTTGTCTCTTCTCATAGACACGATCCCTGCTGGGTGTGTTTGAGGAAGATGCGGCTGCCATCTCCAGCTATTCAAACCAGCTCTTCCAGGCCATGCAGAGAATCTACGATGCACAGGTGAGTTTCCCCCACCCCATCCCCAGAACACACACACACACACATACACTCGGACACATACTGACAAAGGCATGCACATACACAGCCTGGATGTAGGTAATTTGTTTTACTCCCCAGTAAAGAAACAGACTTCTGTAACTGCTACCCAGGGCAGTAAACTGGGAAACATTTAGCTATCTTGCATTTTACAACTTGGCGTCTTCTTAGCTGGAGGTCATCTGCCTCTTCATTTGGAAAAAAGAAAACAGTGCTTTAATTAAAACGTAAATTGTCCTGGGCTGGTGGGACAGAGAGGGTGTTTGCTCTGTTTTATTCTCTGGATTCTCATACAGTAAGTTACCCTTCTTAGACAAACAGAAGCCGGCTCCTCCAGATAGTAGGAAGTAGTAGCTAATGAATGTGTGCGCTGACTCATGTGTGGTGTGCCACAGTGTAGGTGACCCCCCCCCGACTGACCACCTCTATAACTTGGGGCCACAGATGGTGAAGATTGGGCACAACGCTGATCCTGTCTATGGGACTCTGCAGTCGATGACTGAAAAGCGCTGAATAACACTTCCACCCTCTGCTTTACAGAATGAACTCAGTGCAGCCACCCACCTGACCTCCAAGCTGCTGAAGGAGTATGAGAAGCAGGTACAGTGCGCGTTGACCTCTCTCTCAGGGTCTAGCCATGTCCAGTTTGCTTTGTATGTGTTTCCATAAGCACCCCACAACTACACATATGCTCACTTATGCCTTTGAAGATTGGCTTCTTTATATGGCCAGTAAAAACAAACGAACGAAAGGTAAACTTAGTTTTTGGCATGCTGTGCATGCGCCAAGGGCAGCATGAGAACACACTGAAGGCCTTTTTTTGTTTTTGTTAGAACAAAATAGTTGTGAGGGTACTAGTAAAATGGAGAAAATATGATAGGAATTAAGCAAAGCTTATTTGATAGAAATGTCTTTGCTGAATGTCCAAGGGCTGGTGTTCATTGGGTTTAAACAGAGTTGAAATTGCAACTTAATGGCATCTTCCACACTGCCCTGCTGTGACCATGTGACTTTCTCCCTGCTACAAATTTGCCCAGCTGGGTTTGATTTCTGTCAGGTTGTTTGGTGACTCCTACCCTGCTAAGGGAAATATCCAGTTGATACTCATAGACTAGCCTGTAAACTTGGTCTCATGTTGCTTCAGCCATGATCGTTGATGCTGGTGTGGACATACCATGCGCCAATCGCTGGTATCGTGAATGAATAACGTCACGACCTGCGTTCTGCCTTTTCAGCGGTTCCCTCTTGGTGGTGACGACGAGGTCATGAGCTCCACTCTGCAGCAGTTTGCCAAAGTCATTGACGAGGTGAGCACCGCCTGCCTTTCAGGGCATTGTTCATCTCCACCTGTTGTAGGTGGAACTTATCCATCTCATGTGCTGTGTGTGAGTTCCACTGACGCTGAATCCGTTCCCCTGCCTCTGTTTTCCCAGCTCAGTTCGTGTCACGCTGTCCTGTCCACGCAGCTTGCGGACGCCATGATGTTCCCCATCACCCAGTTCAAGGAGAGGGACTTAAAAGGTAAGAACGAATCCTGTAGTTTGGCTCGGTTCTTGAGTAAGCTTGTACAGCTTGGCCTAAGCTATCTCTCCCTCTGCAGAGATACTGACGTTGAAGGAGGTGTTCCAGATTGCCAGCGATGGTGAGTGAATTGACTTCCTGTACTCTAATGGAAATTGCCTGCAACTGCCAACAGTTTTTATAACACAGTGCATTTTGTCTATATGAATCACATCCATTTAGCACAATTTGATGCTTAAAAGCAGTTGATTCCTGAGTGTTGAATGGAAAAAAAATGGATGCTTATGTTAATATATTGGTTTTCTCCTAGTGAGAAATGTCCTTGGCTAAATTCTTCAAATGTACAGTAAAGCAAATACTTGCATGTACAGTTTATGCATCCCTGAATTAAGTAAAATAAAGACATAATTTACCTTAATTATGAATATCACTGTGTGAACTGTTAGCCCTGTGTGGGCTACAGTAGCACACTGCAGTTAATATCCTTTGCTGATTTATTTCAAATACAAAAGAATCATTTGACTCCTGTTAATTATGTTTGAGTGTCTCGATGATATGTGGTGCTTGCTTGTTAACATTACCGCAGTGAAGTCACTGTTTCATCCCAGACTCGTCCATAGTGTCAAGTACTTCATCATTCATAGGTGCATTGCAAGTTTGCATTAGGTATCTGTCCCATTCATTATTAATGCTCTCCCTGTCCTTAAGAAGGGTGCATTTTTCACTGACAGGAAGTAACTTTGTATTTGTTTTTCAGCCATAGCTACTTACCAAAGTTTTTCCTCACAATGTTTTATTTTTTGCATAGTATGGAATTTTATACCAGATACAGCTCATTATTCACTTCATATTCATATTTAAAATTCTAAATGGCTTTTTTTTACTTGTCATGCACCATTGCCCTTAATTGAGTGTACTATCACTTGTGTGAGCAAAAGATGATTCATATAAGTAGAGCTGTGTTACTTTTAGTGCTCTGTTTACATGGATGTTTTAATACATATCTTAATGTATTTATGTAAACTGTTATAAATACGTTATATATACATATACAGTTATATGCAACAGGTTTTTATATGTGCTACCATGTGTAAAGGTATTTACTATATATGAAACCGTTTTTTGATTAAAATCCTCTGTAATTTTATTTGACTGACTTGTAGATCACGACATGGCCATCAACAGATACAGCAGGCTGTCCAAAAAAAGGGATAACGAGAAGGTATGCTACTATGAGCCTCCTCAGTGCACTGAGGCTGTGTCTCATTACATTACTCACAGAACTGAACTGGAAAGCAGACAGTGCTGGAAGACTTTCAGAAATGCTCTGTAACTCTTCTGTGCTTGCGTGGCCAGGATATTGGACTGAATTGACATTCTTACGCAGTCAGTTTTGGGAAGCGCATTGCAACTAAACCTGTGCAGTCAGAGATTGTCACATAGATGCATGAGAAGTGAGTAAAATCCTCTGTAGATGAGTAATGTGTGTGTGTGTGTGTGTGTGTGTGTGTGTGTGTGTGTGTGTGTGTTGGATCCAGGTGCGGCTGGAGGTGATGGAGGATGTCTACACCTCCAGGAAGAAGCAGCACCAGACCATGATGCACTATTTCACAGCGCTCAACACTCTGCAGTACAAGAAGAAGATCGCCCTGCTCGAGCCCCTGCTGGGCTACATGCAGGCTCAGGTACACTGCTCTTTCCTCCCATCACGTCACACATTCATATAGCTGCAGAGGTGCTTCTTAACACATTTTCACAGGGTAGCACAGCTGATATGGGGAGGAAAAACTAGGTATATTGCAACACTGATTTAGCATTGGAAACCGTGACGTGTCCAATGGCAGGTAATATGCTGCACTTACACCTTACACTATGACGTTTAAGGTATCTCGTATGGAAACTGTGAGAACAACTTATGTATACTTCTTTATGGTGTTGCCCAACTTTAATATACTGGCAACACAGTGTGCAAGTTGAGGGAATGCAGTGGATCAAATACATGGATCAAGTGCGTGCATGAGATTCTAGGATGCAGAGAGACATTCAGAATCGGGGACGTTTTTCGTGTGCGCTCAGATTACCCGACATCATGCAGTGCTATGCCATCTGCAGTCACACATCATTAAGGCTGGGCAGAGGTGCAGAGTGAAGCTGATGTTCTTAATAATGATGTTCTTCCTACCTGTGCCCGATGATCTCCCCCCAATGGAACACACAGTGTCATCTCACCGCCTCCTCTGTCTATCTCGCCGGCAGATCAGTTTCTTCAAGCTGGGTTCCGAGAACCTCACCCAGCAGTGGGAGGACTTCCTGTCAACCATTGGCACCAGTGTGCAGAAGTAGGAGCTCCCCCACCCACTGCACCCTTTCTGATATTGATTAATCAGGCCTGTGTGTCATTAGTGGGCTACATGCACCCACCATGGTGGTTTAGCTCATGTGCACCTGTCATTTTCCTTTATCAGCGTTGTAATTATTTATGTGCCTAGCTTTACTGCTCCACTGTAATTTACCGTTTGAATTATGTTTGCCTTGAAGGAGGGAAGTGTAATCATTCCTTGTGTCTGTGCATGTGTCTGTGCGTCTGTGTTTGTGTTTGTGTGTGTCTCAGCGTCCGCAGGGAGATGGACGGGGAGGTGGATGTGATGCAACAGACCATCCAGGACCTGGAGCAGGCCAGTGACCTGCTCTACATGCCCGACCCTGACCCCAGCAAGGTCCCCATCAACCGCAACCTGACCCGCAAGGCCGGCTACCTGAACACTCGCAAGTAAGTCGCACGCCTCTCATCTCCTCCTTTTTCCACTCAAAACCGTCGTGCCAGAGCTGAGCACTTCTGCAGAGCTGCTGGCGTTAGTATATATTTTTTTTTCCTCCTCTTGTCCTTGCTCCACGTTAGCAGAGAACCACATTTTATTCCGCTTACCGCTCACTGCCATTCCATCAGTGTAAACGGAACCTCGGTAACGTGGCTGTGGTCGTCGCTCACCCTGTCTTGTGTGTGTCTTATGAACGTGGCGTGCCAGTAAAACGGGCCTAGTGTCGTCCTCCTGGGACCGGCAGTACTTCTTCACCCAGGGAGGGAACCTGATGAGCCAGGCGCGGGGGGATGTGGCCGGGGGGCTGGTCATGGACATCGATAACTGCTCCGTCATGGCGGTGGACTGCGAGGACCGGCGCTTCTGCTTCCAGATCACCTCCTTCGACGGAAAGAAGTAAATGAGAGATTTAACCTGAGCCCTCAACTCATCACCCATTCACCACTTTAACATTTAAAGTCTCATTTAATGCAGTAACTGGTAAACTATTGCATATGGTGTCACACTGTTATTTTACAGTGAATACTGATAAAATACTAATACTGATAAAATATTGCGGTAATACCCATGAGGTTTTTGATTAAATGGTTGTTTCAGGTGTAGGAGTACTCTTAACTTGTAAGAAAAGAAAATAAGCCACACTAAACCTGCTAGTACAGGTGCCTGCAAGACCTGCTAAACTAAGCTTCCTAGTGCAATGTAGGAAATGGAGAGGTTTTGGCTCTTCTCGAAAAGGAGCATGCCAGCAGCTCTGGTTTTGTCATTTAACATAGTGGAACAGCCAGTGTTTTATTTTGGGCCAGCTTTTAGCAGATGCTGTGGATCTCAGCTGGATTAGTGCTCCACAGAGGTGAAAGTAATATAAGTAAAAACTGTGTGTGTGCGTTTCAGAGTGGCGGTTTTACAGGCAGAAAGCCGGAAGGACTGCGAGGAGGTGAGGGAAAAGTTTCTCTTTGTGTTTGTCTCTCTGTGTCTTCAATTTCCTCTGTTGGCCCCAAGGCATTTTGCCACTCTTTCAAAGCTTTGTGACTCTATTTGCAGAATGAGTCATTTTTGACCTTTTGAACCCGAGAGAAATACTTTGTTTCCATTGGCCGTACATTGCGACACATCAGTTGTACCAAGCCAGCAGCCAGATATCACTTAAAATGTTGGCTGGCCTTGCATTTGACTGCATTGTAGCCTCCCTTACTAGTTGATATTGGAGAGACAATGCACATACAGAATTTCGATTGGTGAAATGTGATTACACACAATTTTATTGTATTAAATATGAATCACACTTGAGTGAAAATTCAGTTACAGAATCTATCAAATAGCTTGGCCTGTTTTTGTAATGCACAATGGGATATTCTCCCTCTGTCCTGTGTTTTCATATTGCTTAATCTTCAGGTTTACAGTGTCGTAATTACATTCTCACCAACATATGGCTGGAGTGCCTTACCATGTTTGCACAGACATATTGTCACGAATACATCAGTTTTACCTTAGTGTTGCATTTCTCCCATATCCCATATGATTTGTCCCTATGTTTACTGTGTCTCTGATTATTTTTAATTTGTACATTTGTTCCCTTTGATTCCATTTTAAAAGGTGTGGCATTTTCTTGAAGCATTATTCAAATGTAATGTTTTCATACATGACTTTTCAGTTGATGAATGTATGTTCCTGTCTCTGCTCTCTCAGTGGATTTCAACAATTAATAACATCTCCAAGCGGATCTATCTCAGCGATAACCCAGAGGTGAGTCAGAGGTGCTTTGTTCAGCCATTGAGTACGATCATATTCTGCTTCTCAGACCTGGCACTATGGTGGTGACTACACTTTACACCATTGTAAAAGATAAAGGATGTTTCCCTGATGACAGGGAGGTGGCTCTGCTCCCCTGGGGATCTGTAGTGTAGCGAATTGTCCTTGTGGTGATAAGGCCTCTGCTTTTTTGGCAGGAAATTGCTGCCAGAGTGAACCAGTCAGCCCTGGAGGCTGTGACGCCCTCCCCCTCCTTCCAACAGAGGCACGAGAGCTTGCGGCCGAGCGCGTGAGTGTCCGCATCATTACTCCACGCAAACACGTGCTCTCAGGCTTTGATAAACGTGTCGCATTGGGACTCTTCTTCATGGACCCGGTGCAAACACTCGTTCAAGTTTGAGTTCCCTGTTTGTTTCAGAGGCCGCCCCAAAGCCGGCCGGACCAGCAGCCAGAGCTCGGCGGGCTCAGAGTCGCCCGCCCTCTCCTCCCTCAGCCTGGACGCCCTGGTGGCCCCTGACACGCCCATCCAGTTTGACATCATCTCGCCCGTCAGCGAGGAGTACGCCGGCCAGACCAAGAGTGCCGGGCAGGGTGGCAGGTCAGGAATCTCCCCTCCTGAACTCTCACAGCACTGAAAGTTTCAGTTACTGTAAAATGGTCTTTAATCTAGTTTGTTTTTATAGCCTTGTACCTTTCCTTGTCCCAGGGTCATTGTCAATCTCTCTGTTTTCCTTTTCTGAAAGAAGGACAAACCCATTTGGGGAGTCTGGAGAAACGCAGTCTGAGGACAGTGAAGGTAAGCGTTATCATTTGCCTCTCCCAGTCCCATTTACACAGGGCAGCAAGCTGTGTATTAGGTCAGTGCTATACAGTAAAAGAGAGGCATGGCCCATGTGTGTTGTGACCTGTCGTCCTCTGTGTGCCTGCAGACTCCATCCTGCACCAGCTCTACATCGTGCGTTTCCTGGGCTGTATGGAAGTGCGGGCCACTGAGAGCGCTGACGTCATCTACGAGACCATGCGGCAAATCCTGGCCGCTAGAGCCATCCACAACATCTTCCGCATGACAGAATCTCACCTGCTGGTCACCTGTGACTGCCTCAAGTGAGAGCCAACCTCATTACTCTCTCTGGGCGTGTGTGTCCTACAAGACTATGAGATTACTTTTTGGAATTTCCCCATACTTGGACAGGAATTAGGTACTCTCCATGAGTGTAGTAGCATTACTCTTGTGAATGAGGGGGGAAAGTGAGTCCTTTTAGGGTTGATCCATTTCCCCAGAATGCATGAAAGCTTCCTTTGAAAGAACGTGGAGTTTCTGGAAGAGGGAAAGGTTAACTTCAGTGAGAAACCACCACATAAAACCTCAAGAAGCACATTCAGCATAGGTGTCTGACAGCCTGCCTCTACTCTGTGCTTTTGTCTCCAGGCTCATCGATCCACAGACACAGGTCACACGGCTGAGGGTAGGTCCCGCAGTCATCTCTGCATGTGTGGACTTGTGTGAAAGGAAAGGCCAAAACTGAAATCAGCTAATCTTATTGAAATAGCGCAGCAGCAGTAGTAAACAGACTTCTGAGAGGGTTTTCGATCATGTACGATGTCCAAGAAAACATTTAATGGTAACAGGTGCTGTTTTTTTTCGAATAAAAAAAACGAACAAAGTCAGCGTTACATTACATTACATTCATTTAGTTGTTGTTGACGTCAAAGCATTGACGGCTCTGTTGTGTCTGGTGTGCTCAGTTCCCCCTCTCCAGTGTGGTGCTGTGTGCCTCGCACCAGGAGAACAAGCGGCTCTTCGGCTTCGTCCTGCAGACCGCTGGGGGCCGGGCCGATGGCCAGCCCGGCACTGTCTGCTACATCTTCGAGTCCAACAACGATGGGGAGAAGGTACTGTTCACCCTGCCTGCATCATTCACGAGTTTGATCACGTGACCAAATGGTGTGAAAAGGCTGTAATGGCCATTCGTTTTTCAACTTCCTTTACATGGGTCAAGAATTCAGCCCAAATATTTCCCATTTTGTGTTTGTGAAAGCAAACCCGCTTTTCCCTCACCTTTAGTCTATATAATCATTCTGTATTAATATATTTTGTTTAGTGGTTAGAGAATACAGATAGAACTCATGTGAGATTATCTCTCTACTTTTTCTACTTTTAGATCTGTGACAGCGTGGGCCTGGCAAAACAGATTGCCTTCCACTCAGAAATGGTAAGAGAAAATGTGCCGTTTGGATGCTTCTTCTGTAATACCGATGTATGAAGTGTTCCTACCTCGGGCACATGAGACGAGATAGGATCTGGCGGTGGGATTTTCTGCTGTAGCATGGCCCTTGGTGACATTTCCTCAGCTGGCATGGCCTGATGGTGCTGTCTGTTTGTGGTCAGGATCGGAGGGCCACGGAGAAGCAGAAGGAGCTGGAAAAGGCGAAGGAGAAACAGCAGGAGGAGCTGAACAAGCAGAAACAGATTGAGAAGGTACAGAATCGGAGCCGCAATGCGTACACTCTCTCACCCGCTCGCACACAAACGCGTGTCCAAGCATACTTGCACTACGAGGGGGCCCCATGCAGCAGATGTGTCTGATATGTGCTGGCTTTCTGCTAGTGACAACACTGCACCCTCGCAGCACCAAGACATGTTCTAAACCCTCACTGCTCAAGGATGACGTGATGGAACATAAATTCTACAGTATAAAGATGTGTATTCATATGCGTGTGCATGCCTGCATTCATTGTGTGTGTATATGTATATATCTGTATATGTACATATCAAATTTATTTGCATATGTAAGCATACATGTGTGTGTTTAACTTTTTAACCTTTAATCGTCAGGACTTGGAAGAACAAAGTCGCTTGATAGCGGCTTCCAGTCGCCCAAACCCACCCCCCGCTGACGGACAGTTCCTCGTTTTGAGCAACAGCCAATCGGAGGACAGCGACGCAGGAGAGGAGGGTCGAAAGAAGGGAGAGTCGGAGGCCTGAGCGGCCCTGGGGTGCGCTGAGGCAGGAGGCGTCAGCCCCGCCCTCACCCCGCCCTCTGGACTGCTGTGCCGCCCCCTCACAGAGCTCTCCCTGCTGCCCCCGAGAGGGGACGAGAGGAAGGCCACCTACCCAAAAAAAATAAAACAAAAAAAAAAGAAGAAAAATTCCAAGGAAGAGGAAGTCGATGGACTTGTGGCTCTGCAATTGAGCTTCCTGGGATTTTCTTTTATTTGTATAAATCTTTTATTTTGTACCAGCTTCTTTATTGATGAGATATATATATAAAATATGCTTTTAGAGTAATGTTTTCATTTTGTAAATTGATGCATTACTGAAAATCACAGCGTACTAAAACTTAAAGACATATACAGAATACTAAGCTTCTTGGAGGGTAATTGCACGTGTTAATAATGGACAGATTTATAAAGGACTTGTAATGTATGTTTAATAATGTACATTTAACTGATATTTTGTGCTCATGTTGTAGTGTGATTATGTGATCTAACAAAATTGCATGTGCTTTGGATCTCATCGGCAGGATCTTGCTGAGTCCATCACCAGCTCACTTTTTAGTCATGTGAGTTGAACGTACAGTATGAGAGCTTGTCATGACTGTCTGATGCTACCTTATTCTGCTGTCTTTGTCATGTGAGCTGAGTATTGGTTATGCATTACAGCCTAAGACATTACATTGGCTGATAAGAGCATTGCAGCAGTTGCAGTTTAAATGCTTGAGAAGATGTATTTATTTTAATGGGTACTGACTTCAAAACCCGACCATATCAGCTGTGGGTTTGGCATCATGGGATCTAACATTTTTGGGATGAAAATCCAGCCATATCATGGTTGTTGCTTATTAACCGTGTGGCCCGCACTTTCACTGTGTCATATACAGCAGCATTCCCTGCATAGTTTTGCCTCTTATGCTTCTGCAGACCCACAGAGTGCAGTCTCAAGGAATGAATTCAACACTCAGAAAACTGTGGTGATGCCTGTATGCCTTTTTTATTTTGTTTTTTTTATTACTGAGAAGCACTACTTGTGTTTTATTTTGAAAAGCCCTTTATAGAATCAGGGAGGTCCCTAACCATGCCTCACTGCTGTGTGCATGTGTAAAAGAAAAAGGAATAATTTCTTTCACCAATACCTTTGTTATTTTTGCACCAGCCCGGCTGGTTTAATCCATCTGCCATCTCCACGATATTGTGCGCCACATCAGATCAGTGTGAAATTTTGACAGATGTGTAAATTTTTTACAGAGGTGTCATGAGAGTGATTCGTAAAAAAACTCAGCTGAAATGTGAAGCACAAACCCGACTGGCTCAGCGTGAATCTGTCTCAGGTTGCCAGCACATACAGTGTTTGGCCTTTCTGTTGGAGATATTGGATTGGCTGAACAACACCCATTTTACCTGGAGTGTCATTGACGATTGAAATTGAGTCCTAATATGGTTATTTTTGATATCACCACATCAGTGTCATATATGGAAGCCCAAAGCCTGAATGTAATGTACACTAAACACACCCTTAATGTTGTGGGGTTGGGTATTTCAGTGGAGCCTGACATGTCATGGCAAAGTGACAGGCAGAAAACAGGTTTTCTGCTGATAAAAACAGTTGAAACCAGTATCATGCCCAGTGAGTGCATTTTTTTCTGTGGTTTTGTTGAAATATTTGTGACAATGTAATGACCCCCCTCTGTTTCTTTGAGTAACATTTAAAAGGTAAACCCTTTGGGACAATATTTACACTCATATTCACAAATTTTTTCATTTAGAGCTGGACACTGACAACAAGACTGCCAACTACAAGGGGGAGGGGATGTTCACTACATTTCTGAATTCACTGCCTAAGTGAAAAAAAAGCTAAGACCGAAGAAGTATGAATAATGTAATGGTAAATTTCAAATGGAGTGTCATTTGGGGCTTTAATTGATGGATTGAATACACAATGGTGAAACAGTAGAGGTTCTAGTTAATGTTTGTAAGGGGAACTGCACTTTAGTATTGTAGGACAAGGAGCTGACATTTTCTTAAAATGTTTACTGTATATATCAGTGATTCTTGTGGCAGTTAGAGTGGAATTAACTTTTTAAGCTAAAGCTCTTTTAAATAATAAATGTACAGTGAAAAAAACTGCATCTTTGTGTATTTTGTGGATCCCCTCCCCCAGGGTGAAGTGTTACTGTACTGCTTCTTCACTGCCATTGTTGAACTTCTAAACTCCCTGATTTTCCTTTGAAACAAAACGTCAAAAGTTGTGGCATTTAAAAAGGCACGCATTTGGGAAAGGTTGTGATTTCACTATCCTTACAAAAGTAAATATGACATATACTTAAAAGAATATATGAAAAATCCAGAAGATTACAGGGTGTTTGATTGGATATGGATATCTTGCAAGACTCAGACCTGAAAAAGTTTTTAAATCAAATTTGCAATATTAAGTGTTGTACTGTATTCATGTGGTATATATTACTGACAATGGAAATTATTATATTGAAAATGGTAAAACGCATTGTTCAAGACTAAGCTCCTGTGAAATAAATTAATATTGCACGAGACGTCCTGAATATATTCAAATTAACAACACTTCAGCCCTCACCATTGTAATGTTTACTCAGACCGCGCGTTCTAAGCATATTATACATTTTAAACTGCTTATTGTATCCACCCTTCAACTTCTGTTTCATTGAGGAACAAAGAGGGGATATGGTGGCGCTCGTGCACTGGGAACGCTGTTATTTGTGCGCGGATCCTCTCCATTCAGGGAAGTAAATAAACGCGACCGTGATTTATTTAAAGCGTCTGTAGCTGAATGGTTGAGTGACGACTAATCCGAGACAGAATAGGCAGACGAGCAACATTTATTACACCGGGATTTGAACGATATGTCAACCTGCCACTGCGTGCACTCCGCAGATACCTTTTGTTTGTCATTGGCCACATTCAGCATCCTATATGCATGTGAAGAGGAAAGGGGGGAATATTCAGTAGGATTATCTTAATAGCATTAAGGGATTATTATTATTTTAAATTCCGTGGCACACAAAAATTTACCTAAATGGGATTACGTAATACTTGACTGGTTTCTCATTATGCTGACGACTGCACTATAGAAATGAAAAAGATTCCCATTCCGCGGCAATGCGCAAAAGGGAGTGGGACTAATTTTCTACCTTGCTAGTTTAAAAGAAAGGGACGGCACCGCAGTTTTGTCTGTTTTATTACGGGGTTTACAGGCTGCCCTGTTCCGAAGAGATAACACCTTTATGTCTCTTGTTTGTAGCCCCCCAATTTGGATGCGCAAATCACCTGCAACAATTGCACTCCGTGCCCCCATGGTGGGGGTCTCAATTCAGATGCTAAACTTTACGACTACAAGATTTTAATTAGTGACGTAGAAAATCCTTTCGTTCGTTTTAAAAACGCGATGCAATGAGAGTCTCATCTGTAAGTATTCGACCTGCTGATAGTTCTCTACAGTTCGGCGCACCTGGCGTAGCTGCGCGATATCTATCATTGTTCACTATGCCTTCCTCTGCTGTTCTTAGAGTAATTCAGTCAGTCGACAAAAAGACTGTGTTCACCATCGAAAGCATTCTTGGACTAGAGAAAAAAGAACCGCGCACAATAAATCCAAAACCTCACCGTCCATGGACAGGTAAGACCGTGCTTCTTTTTCTAAATTCATAAGCTGAAACGCATTATTCATTTTGTTGTTGCTGTGATGTGCGCAACCCACGTTCTATTTTCTTAGTAGTTAGGATAATAAGTTTGAAAAAAATCACAAATTGTTCGTACAAAGAAACTGAGTACTTTCACATATGTTTGCCCTCTGATTGATATTAACAGTGATTAAATTGTGGAATTTCAGATTCAGAAACAACGCAGCATCAGTCACACATTGGCAAAAACTCCCACACTTCGCCAGAGGTCAAAAGCAAAGAGGAAAATATTACCAACCAAGTTACTACGGACTCCTACAGGAGAACATTAAATTGGTACATTGGACGCAGGCCCCGGACCGCTTTCACCGGCACACAGGTAAGTGGCAGAGGTTTAAAGCGTGTGCTTTTCACGACCACGCATTCAATTTGACATTAATATCCGTTCAGTTTCACCCCAGGTTGAGGTTCTGTAACTCTCGGCGTGCCATGTGTTACTAAATAGACCTTGAACACAAACTGACATAATGTTCAGTTGTAAGCCATTTGCTGTTTTCATTGTAACATTTTGGACTGCGCTTTTGTGTTTAGATTGAGATCCTGGAAAGTGTGTTCCAGGTGAACTCTTATCCGGGCATAGACGTGAGGGAGGAGTTGGCACAGAGACTTGAGTTGGATGAAGACAGAATACAGGTAAATGTAAATCTGGAAATCAGGGAAAATAAACAGTTGGTCAAAGGTCTACAATCTGTTTTGGAGATGTCAGTACTGATATTCTCCCACGGCGTTTTTGGTTATTGTTTATTGGTAATTGTTTAACGTCAGGTCATAAAGAAAGATCAGTTGTAAACATAGGGCCAGGGATGATATAGCCATAATGTGCTTCATACATAACTTTGATTAAGGAAAACATTTATGTTATTGTTACTACCATAACATTTTTTCATTGATTCCAGTGATTCCAAAACTTGTCATGTTCAAGTAAGGAAAGTAAAAAACACATTCATTGCTCAAAATTAAGCACAGTGCACATTGTAGTTAGATTGAATCTTGGCCATGCTCAACATTGCTGGCACACTGTTTAAATATGTTGTGGTCACTTTACCCCATTTGGAGAAGGCACCAGGAAAAAAATGAAACTTGCATATTGAAAATATATTTCGTATATTACACTTTACAAAACACGTTTTCAGTTGATGATCAATTTCAGTGGACGTGTCTGTGTTTCTTTTTAGATCTGGTTCCAGAACCGCCGGGCTAAGCTGAAGCGGTCTCACAGAGAGTCACAATTTCTAATGGTGAAAAAAGCCTTCACTGATCTTCAGGGTCCAGCAGAGCAGTGAACGCAACAGGGTGTCCATATGTCCATATGGATGGACACACACACACACACACACACACATGCACACACTCACACACACAGTAATCAGTTTCTCTGTGCAAAAGTACAAAACCAGATGTGTGGGCATACTTTTCTCTGTGTTCCACTTTTTGGATTGCAGTACCCCAGTAGATATACTGTATATATGCAGTAGATGTATTCATAATTATTTTTGTTTTTTGTAAATACTATATTGTGTATATTTCCATTGTTGAGACATATTTGTAAATGGGTGAACTGTTTAAATAAACAACACCTGTCTTCTTAATTTATAAATGCCTCATGTGGTCCTTCACTCTATTTTAGCCACTTACAGAGGTGTGGTTGATAAAGAGACAGCTTGTAGCTTAGGCAAATACACATCAACTGTCATAATTGGGTAAACCCCCCTATTGTGATACCTACTGTGGACCTTAATGGTGGTTAGTCAATGTTCTAATTGGCTCACACAAAACTGTCCTGCAGGGTTAAGCTCTTCTCACCCTCTTCTGATTGTGAGACAAAGCCCCCTGCAATGATAATTTGTCTTTCTTAACATTGCCTCAAGAAAGCAGTCAAATCTGGGGTGGAGAAGACAATGGAATGGTAGAGAAAGAGTCTTCGGCAGCAAGGAGCCTTGAGGGTGTTGGCAGAGACTTCCAGATTTGGGCATCTTTAGGGCAAGATCAATACACCCGCATTTCCATTTCTTACATTCACTGGTGATGATGTGTAGCCAGGTGATATGTGAATGAAACCAGCAGCATCTTCTCCAAACAACCTGTGATGTGAGGAAAATTAAAATGAGGGACATTTTTCAGGCTCTTCACTGCCCCACAGCCTCAACTTCATCAGCTGAGGTAAAACTGCAATTCATATTTTTATCACAAGGGGGCGTTTTTGAAAAAAAAACAAAAACGACTGTTTACTTGCGCACGTTTGTGCTTTATTTATTTATTTAGATCTATTTATTGTAATTTTTGCACTCGTATTCGATGATATGATATTGATATGGGCGTTCTGTGAAGATAACGTAATCTTCACTGGCATGGGCAAATGTATTCTCAATGTTTTTTTAATTAACTCAGGTATGGAGTATGAATGTGTAATATTTGTTTTAATGGCCCTGATATTACATTATCGTCATTATTATCATTATTGTTATTATTTTCAAAAAAATTTACAAACCATGCAATAACTAAGCTTTCTCCATAAGTTTCACCTCTGCCAGTGAGACTTCATGTTTCTGTGCAGGCAGTGGACAATAGTCTAATTAGCTATACCTCTCAATGAGAACAGGCAGGTGGCATAAAAGTGAATGGAGTGAATTAGAAGGGGGAACAAATGCAGTTAAGGGAGGTTTGCTTTGAAAGTTGTACTCCTTGATTCAAAGTTTGAATGGCTTTAGTCCCTTTTACAGGTGACCTGATATCCTGTTTGTTTGCTTTTTGCCTTAAATAAAAAATGTTTTTTGCCTTGTAAAATATAAATCATTTTCAATATCCTCTGTTCCTGTGTTTTAAAGGCAACCTTTTTATGATAATTAATCATCAGCCACATGCCACTATTACATTCGTTTTCTCAGACTCTATAATTTCCAGTTCCAGCCAGCATAACAGATTGAAACTGTGCCATTTTCATGTATCTTTCATCACTCCAGAGCTGAAATGAATGTCCCAGCTGACATTCCTGCCTCAATGGCAACCCTCTCTTGGCTTCTGAAGAGTTAATGGTAAAAAGAATGCAGAGAGATAAATTGCAGGCTTCCAAGCAGCTGTAAACAAGCCCAGAGAGCTGCTGGCTCAAAGGAGCTCTTAAATCTTTCCATTTTGTGCGTTTGCCAGTGCACCTTAACAGAGCCTGCCATGTGGCCTTGTGTGTGTGTGTGTGTGTGTTTGCGTGTGTGCGCATGTGTGTGTATGTGTGTGTGTGCGTGTGTGTGCATGCAGCGTGAAAGTGACGCCTTTAGCACCGACTGAAATATTTTGGATTCACTTTTTCATAAAACAATAATATTTTATAGTAAGATTATAGGTTCAGTTTGAGTGTGGTTCTCTCTTGAAAAGTCATGTTGTATGACAACAAGGGCATCTGTTGCTGTTTATTGTGTTGAAAAAAAGTGTTCCTCATTAGTATGGGGTTTGCTGACAACATGACATGCATACATATGGCCTTACTACTCTCCTTTTGGAATTACTCCAGTGCACTGATTTATGTGCCTGCACTGAGCAACATTTTTAAATATTTATCTTTAATGATCTTGTTGTCTTTATATTAAATATGTTCTTTATCACACATTTCATAGAAAATTTGTTTGTATGTTACTGAGTTATTTAATGTGTGACTGGACAGCCACACCCTATCCTTCAGGCGAATGCTTTGTGACTCATCAAGTAAACTTTAATTGAGTCCTTGTCATCCTAAACAGGATGTGTTTGAACCAGGTTCATCCGGATGTGAAATTCTTTTTTTGATGTATGTGTAAGATTTAAATTGGCTGAGTTTGGCCTGAACCTATCAGTCATCATGATTCTCATGCTGTTCCCTCCCCTCCTATGTCTTCTCTGGCAAAAGGTCTGTTACGATTGTAACGTACAGGCATCCTCTAATTCCCACACAAACTGTACCTCTCCTTGAATCCATCATATTCATCCATCCAGAATGCATCTTAAACCTCAAGGCCTCTTCATTAGAGCCACTATAACAGTCCAGCGTTGGTGGTATAGTGGTTAGCATAGCTGCCTTCCAAGCAGTTGACCCGGGTTCGATTCCTGGCCAACGCAAGCATTTTATGTATGCAACAGAGATTTTAGGATAACAGTTGTGGAGTATATAACAATTTCAAGTGTATTACATGGACATTTCTAAGTACTTCTGCTGATTTTTCCTGTCAATGCACAGATAATTTTTTCAGGGCAGCAGTGTAGCATAGTGGTTAAGGAGCAGGACTTGTAACTGAAAGGTTGCCGGTTTGATTCCCTGCTGGGGCAATGCTGCTGTTCCCTTGGGGAAGTTCCTTAATCCACCATTGCCTCCGTAAAAATCCAGCTGTACAAATGGATGACATTAGAAAAAAAAAAAAACAAAAAAACAAAATTCACTCTGAATAAGAGCATCTGCTAAATTCCAGTAATGTAATGTAATGTACCTCCATCGTCCTCATCCCTCTCTAGTTAGTCTGCCTTTACCCCCTTCCCCCCCCACTGCTCTGTCCCTCTCACCCTGCTCCAGTTGTGCCGACCCACCACAGTAATTCTAAGTAATCCCTGCCCCTCCCATGTCCTCCACACTGTAATTTCCAAACTTTCTAGACTTCATATCCTCCCTTGTCTGTGTCTGTTTCCCCTCAGCCTGTGAATAGCCCTGTACCAGCCCACTCCTAATCCCCGCTGTCCTTGATCCCTTTTCCCTCTGGAATAAATGTCCAGTTTCCCATCTTCCTTTCCTCTCTTAAACCTTTAAGCATGTTTTTCATAAACACTGGTCTTAATCTCTTATAGAGAAACTATGACCAAATGGCTTCTGAATCCTGTCCGCTCCAGCTACAGATCGGTTCAGCTGCAGACTGGAAATCCGCCTCTCCACGCTGCATCTTGGCTCCCTGAATCTTGACTCTCAAAATGAGTGTCATGGGCCAAATGATTATCTTCATATCTGCCAAGCCACCCCTCCCCCCTTACCTGAAGGGGTCCCTTGTCCTCTCTCCTCCTCTTGTCACCGGAGACACAGACCTTAGCCATTTCCCCTAAATCGCCCATTTCCTGCTGTGTGTTGTTGTGCCACTGTCATGGTGATGGTACATGCAATCTCACCTTCTCCCTGGAATTATCAACAACCCCCCCCCCAATTCAATTTCAAGTGTGTACATGTTTCATATTGTGCCACAGGTTGTGTTACTAAGTGTAAATTTGCAATGGTTGTTGCTTCATGTCTTGTCAAAATAACATTTTTTAAAATAATGTTTTAACATCTAATTTGATTTGAAGCCATCTGACCAGGAGAAAACAGCCTGATGAACAAAACAGTAACAGCAATGGACTACTATGCACTGATGGTCTGAAAACAGGGCATGCTGTCTGCAGTTCTGACAGTTTCAGAGTTTGAAAGACCCCCTAGGGTTGACGCTAAAAAACAATCAGTTATTACCTAGAATTACAAGAATGCACTCAAACTCAGCCACCACTGGCATTGTCTTGTCAGAGAAAACAAAGGTCTTGATGTGGTTTTTTTTTTTTTTTTTTTACGAATGTAGGCCAGATCGCTCATGCCTGCTACGCATCACAAGGTGTGCAATGGTCAGCTTTCAGACACCCAACAAAGAGGAATCCTTTTCATGCTGACTTCAATGGTAATATAATAACGCCTGAAAGAGGAGACGCGCTAATGGGTGTTACTGTATATTACAGACATGGCTCCCAGATTCATCTTTTTTCCCATCAGGCTTTGAGTCAGCTTTATCTTTGATCTTTTTATCAAGTTGCTTGAAAGATGGGGATTTATGTGAGTTATGGCCAAGTGGAATGAGAATGCTGATTCTTAGAAGTCCTTCCTTTTGAAGAAATCAGTATTTTGCAAAATCTAACCATGAGAGTCCTATGATTTAGATAATTAGTACCTTAAAAGCATTTGGGAAAAGGTACCATATTAGTATTGTAACAAGCCTAGAAACCTCCCAAAGAGGAAGAAGGAGGGCTACTGGATTCAACAGGGCAGTGTAAACTGAAACATTGCTGGTTCAGTTCCCCACTCACGCACTGCTGTTGTACCCTTGGGAAAGGTACTTAACCCACAATTGCCTCAGTAAATGTCCAGCTATATAAATGGATAAAAGTATAACCTATGCAAGCTGCTCTGGATAAGAGCATCTGCTAAATGACACTAATGTAGTGTAGTGTAATGTAAAAACCGCCCCCACATTTCTTGTACTGGTCTAATCCAGTGCTGGAAGTTGCTCTGCATAGGACCTAAATGCTAAATGCATGTAACGTAATGCAAAGTAATGTAATGCTAAATCAGATGTTAGTGCAGGCCATACAGCACAACTTGCAGCAAAATCACAATTTTAATCATCATACTTTCAGGTAAAGATGGACTGAGGTTTTCAAAAAGAGCAGCTTTCACCACTGCATACATAACATTTATCTGGGTAAAGGACTGCTCCTACTATGGGCCAGAGCAATCACTCTATATTAGCTGAGGTAAACCTATGAAACCAGTGTATAAGGAGACAGGATTGAGAGAGTAAGACTTAAATATTTTGCAAATACAGCATGGACCCTTCTGTGACTGCATTTTGGACCCCTATGAATGGAGTAGACTTCAACAAGTACAAAACACTTCAGCAAGAACAAATCATAAAAGCATTCACTACAAGCGATAAAAAGATGAGCGAGATATCTCCAATGCAGTCCATTCAAAAGCACAACAGTTTATGCACAAAGGTGCATAGCATCTTTTAAAAATACTGTAGACTCATGGTAAAACTTTACTTCTGCCATTACCACGATTTAAACCTCCTAAAACGCTGTCTCTATGAGGCAGCTGAACAGCTGAGGAGCAGGTCAACAGCACGGACTTCACAGGAGGCCACAGCAACAAAGCGTGCACCCTGGATTGACAGGGAGAAGTTGTCGGCTACTGCACCCCAAAAGCCACAACTGTACCTTGCATAAAACAGCCCCCCCAACAGCTATCTATCTTCCTCTCCAGGCAAGACCTACTGCCCTCAAGAGACGATTAGCAAGTTCCCTGAGTACAAACAGTCCAAGCATGTCAACAAAGCACGCATGCACCCCACAGTACGTCTCCCCGTCCACCTCTTCAACGGCCCTGCTCCTGCTTCTAAGAGCTCATTTCCAGGGTCCATGACAGAGTTCCACTGGACATGTGACTGGAATTAATTGTCTGATTTGATCACATGCCTCCAGATATGGAAATAGTGGAAAGCTCTCACCGAGTCTGCTACACTAAAACTTCTTCCCAGCAGGTAAGCTTAAATTTCAGTAGCAGCTGCAATGAATAACTTGTTTTGCTAAGTTGTAGTAATAATAATAATAATAATAATCATCATCATCATCATCATCATCATCATCATCATCATACATTCATTTTAATATGAATTGAGGATTTCAAAAACAGCAAGCTTCATCATAGTGTACATAAAAATAATCTGGCCAAAGGACATTTGGACCAGAGCAATCACCCTGTATTAGCTGAGGTAAAATGGGATTGAGAAAGTAAGACTTAAATGTTTTGCAGAGACAGCATGGGATCTTTCAGGGCTGCAGTGAGTTTGGGCCTTTGTTTACACTTGGAGGCTTGGTCTACATGACTGGTTTCATCCCAAGGCTTGGGTGTGGATTTTCATTTGGTCCTGAAGAAGTAGTGCCCCCTCTTTGCCCACTAAAACCATGTTCACTTTACTTTATTACTAATACTATATTATTATTATTATTATTGTTGTTGTTGTTATTATTACAGCAATATAATGTCATAGTGGGTATCTCACTTTATGAATATAACTCTCTCAAAAACTTGTTGGGATAGATCAAACGCTGCTGCAAATGCTGCCACTGCTTCCTAACCATGCTCTCAAGATACATTTTCTCATGCTTGAACGACGCTTTGTTGGGAACGTCATCATGTGCTGACTCACGCATACCTGTCCATTTATTACAAGACAAGGAGTCAAATGTTCTTAATATAAATAAAATCTGTGATGTTGGCCTCCAGATTACCGTGCTGATCAACCGTGAAAGAGTTAAATAAAACGTGCATCGAATTACAAAATGTAATCATCCAGCTGACTACATGGTGGCAGCTGAGAGAAAAAAGAAGACATTTGTCGAAACTGGGATAAAATTTTGGCGTGTGCATGTGAGAGAGAGAGTGTGTGTGTGGGTTGGGGCCGGGGGCGTGGGGGCGGGGGTCCTTTCAAGAGGTCACCCACAGCCCCACCTTGCGGGGACCTACAGACCCACACGAGGGATAACAATATTCGTCAAAGCAGCCGCGCGCTCACACTGGATTAGTCAGTCTGTCTACATGGACTAGGAAGGGATGGCTGCGGGAGCGAAACTTTTGTCTTTACTTGCAACTCTGTACCTGCTTTTTAACCTCTACCAAGCGTCACCGTCATCTGGCTCAAAGAAAGCAACCACAGACAAGTGCAGCTTTAAGGTAAAAACAGCTAACAGGTTCTCTCTGTAATATTTGCGGAGAATAGTTACGATGAAGTTGTGAACGTCTTCACGGGAAAAGACGCTACTTCAGAGAACATGTAGGCTTGAACTTTTAAAGTTGTTGTTGAAACACATTTGCATTCTTTCATTGAAATCGTTCAACTGAATTTCAGCTTTTGTAACACCATTGCTGAGACATCAGTTTGGTATCGAAACAATGCAAGACAAGACAGGTGGCTTCTTTGGAAATGTACGTACCTCGAGCAGTACTAGCCCAAGTTGCTTGTATTGATGTTACAGCTAGAAATATCAAGCCAACATAGTATGAACCTATCTACATGTACAAGGAACCTGTATACAACATACGTGGCTAAATACACAATTCCAGTCGTTACTTAAGGTCCTAAAGTTCATGGCTAGTTACATGCGGACGAAAGTAAAGCGCAAAACGCTGCCTCCCTGGGGCAGTTGTTCGAAGCTGAGAGTACTATACTTGCACACGATTGCAGTTCCACCAAACCTCCCGAAAAGAAATACAATAAAGAAAAAAAGGAAAGCAGCATTTTCTGAACGTCTGCTTTACGAGCATGTTTTATTGAATGGGTACACTACGAACAGAGCGGACTTGGAAAGGGTTAGATTAGGGAAGTGTGGTATTTGGAGGTTAAAGACTTCGATTCATGTGTGAAGAAGTCAATCAGCAGGATCTATTGTCCCCGATGATTTGCTTGACCTGACCCGTCTTGTTCGATTCCGCTGTGAATTCGTTGGTCTTTTGTCATTTTAATTGAATGTTAGTCAACTGAGGATCAGTCGGGAAAAAACAGGGTAAAGAAATAAAAGAGGCTCTTTAGGAAGAATTCCGAGTTCTCACAAATTGGAATGCCATTTTATCGGTAACCTATTATTAACGTGAAATGGTTGCGTAGTATTTGTTCATGGCTGTACACTCGTGTTCAAACGAATAATAAAGCAGAAGTCAAAATTAGTAAACCACAGCATCTATGATATTCATGTCCTCCAACACTCAATCGGTAGCCTAATTTATCTTTTATGTTGATTATCATCTTCCATGTGGTTGTTTTCGTCTTGTGTAAACTATTTTACCTTGTCCGTGTCAAAATGTTATCAGATGTTTTTCTCGGTACTCGCACCCACATTTGCTTTTCCGTAGAGCGTCTGTTTAAGACTGATATGTGGGGATATACTTATTTTGTCTGTATTTCTGCATGTATCGCTGCGGCTTTGTCGTGAAAGGAACCACACATCCCTGCGTAGTATTTGTTTGTCTTTTCCTGACCGGGATTCGCTAGTTTTGTGAATGTGACTAGCGCACTGTTGAGTGACTGATTGCCCCTTAATGCATTGTCTGCTCAGGGATAGGGCCGCCTTTGAAGTGATTTCCCAAAGGAAGTGAGGGGACTGTTTGCTCTATTAAAATTCCTTGGTATTTCCTCCCTGAAACCACAGGCCACTTCCCCCTCGGTCACTTCAAACGGCGAGAGGACGCTAGCCCCCGAGTTGGGCAAGCTGCTAAAAGAAACACTTCACCGTAATTACTTTAGGTGTCAGGTAGTGTCTTCTGTACAGGCAGTTCGCTTCTTGTGCACTGCCACGGGAAAAGGTGATTTCTTCCCAGCAGACTGCGTGGTCCGTTTTTGCTTTTGGCATTTGAGTGTGGTTATTTGCGTCCATCTCGATTTATTATGAGCAGTAGTGGTTCAGTAATTTATTAAATGTTTTCCATTGCTTTCATTATACTTTTTTTAAAGACAGGTCACGTCACCCTCATGACACCAGCGTTTTTTCCCCAGTATTTTAATTCTGAAGCACAAAGTGCAAGACATATGCATTTGTAATGATGTGACAGACAGGCTGCTTAAACTTCACAGGTACTTAAATGAATTTACAGGAAGGAGGCAGAAGATTCAGGCTGAGCACAGCGTATATTAAAATGAAGGCTGTTCAGCCCGGTCAGGCCCATACGTTCAGAGGAGGATGTGAAAAGCTGTACGCTCCTGGGAGGAGTGTGAGGGGAAGCGTCTGGCGCAGGATTAAAGAGTCTGTCTCTCAGAGCCCCCAGTCCCAGCACCTCCAGGAGTATTTTGTCTTCAGATCTCCGAGGGGATTGCCGCTTCGCCGCCATGAATTAGGCCCGCTAAAGTACTGTTACCTTTGCCAAGTGAGCCAAACTTTCCACTCTCCTCACAGATTGGTTTCCATTCCAATATACTTTTCGCGTTCTATATTTCTTTTCTGAAAATTCGTCATATAGTGCGGAACAATATCTTGAGCCCGGCTAACAGTTCCCTCTTGTGTCAGAGGGTGATTAAGGAGAGCCAGTGTTGGAGCTCGTTGTTGGAATGATATCACCAGCTGTGTAATCCCCCTCACAAAAACCTAGCTTGTTTCCTCCCGGATCTGGTTTAGAGTTATGGTCGTAAATTGGAGGAGCTTGAAGTCGGCCATTATAACCAAGGTGTAAAGCGGTGGTGGATTGCAACATTCCTGAGATGTGTGAATTGTGCCTTCAGTTTCAGATGGCTGGTGAGATGCAGTTATTTGCTTCTGTGGCCAGTTTGTGGACTGTGTAATGTCGCCTGTGCTTTCACTGCCTCTTACGACCACATGAAAGTACTGGCCACTTGGGGACACCTAAGCAACACCTTAGAGAAGGTGACCACTTTTTTTTAACAAGTCTAAACCCATGGTAGATAGTGTTTAGTGCAGCCTTACAAAACTAAAAACAGTATTAATGCAATTCAAATATTCATCCTGAGTAATGGAGAAAAACAACTTCACACTCAAATAATTTTTCAGATTTTGTTAATGTTAGAGGATTGTCCGCATTAGCTGTACTTTTTTTAAATGTATGCTTAGTTGTACTCTGCGTGTGAATATATGTTGTTGTTGAATATATGTCAGACACAGATTTGAAATGAACCATATAATTATCCAGATCTGGAATGAAGAAGCTGTCTCGAGGCAGCTGATAAGCATTAGTTTACATTGCACTGTCCATCAAGTTTGAACAAGGGGATGAAATTTAAAACTATGCCATGCATTGAACAGTTTGGTCATGTTGTTTAGTTTCCCTTTGGACAGAGTGTCATATTGACATGGGGCAGGGTTTGCAGACAACTGGCATGTAATGCCCGATTGAAAGCCTTTGCAACCCTGCAGCACAGGTTATATGAAAGCCATAATCCTAGAAGTCTAGAAAGTTTGTTTTGCTATTGTTATAGATTTCATTTAAGTGGGCCCTTGCTTATTGGTATAAAGGCATTGCTGAGTTTGTGCAGTTCACAGGGTCATGCATAGTCATGAAGGGTAAGATATCAGTGACATGCTGTACCTTCATGCTCACCCCATTTACGCTGCAGTGATTGCCATCAGACCGTGACTTGCTGCTTCCTCTCTGTGACTGTCTTTAACCTCCTCACTTATGAGAGGACAGTGTTTAATGTGTTGTTTTTGCTCTGAACTGTCTAATTTTTGACCTTCCTGCTGATCACCCCCATAAAAAAGTATAAAAAGACAAACGTTTGGCCCGTGTTCTGTATGTCATGACAGTGGTTAATGATTCAGAGGCTTTGGAAAGGACAGAAGTTTTTTTTTGAGTTGGATTGTCAGCTTTTTAGTTTGACTGGTGCCAGCACTGTTTCAGAGTCTTTGTCAAAGTGCATGCATCGCTAATGGAGTCATGCAAACAGTGCTGCATTCATCTGTGGAGCCTTCTGATTGAACACCCAAGGGGCCAGATGTAATCAAAACACAGACCCCGACCGCTAATCACAAATTCCTAACTTCCTTCTGACTGGCTTTGCTCCTGGGCAGAGCCAAATTACCAAAGAAAAGCCATCGGTACCAGGAGGGGAATTTGAGTCACATTAAAGAGCAAATCAAGGAACGTAATTAAGGTTTTTAGTTTAATCCACGCTCAGAAATCCATCACCAAAAATGGTCATGGCCTCAAAATTACTTCTAATCTTTGTCTTGATTTCTGCTGAAATCTCCTCCAAGGAGAAGCAGAAACCAAATTGTTGTGGGATCAATCAGATCATTGGAGAGCAGTGGACTTTTTGATCTCATTCTGAGTGAGATTCACAGGTTCAGCTTTTGTGTGTCTACACCTACATGCAGTGTAGTTCCCCATGCATGAGCGTGGCCAGGGTGTTAAAAAGTGTGCGATGGTTAGATTTATGATACTGACTATTAGTTGATATCACCTCCATGTATTCATAATCAGCCACTGGGGTCAATGGTTTCCCTGGTCTCAGTTCCTCCATGTAACTAAGCAGTAATTTGCCAGATTAAAATTGAATGCGTTTTCCGTAAATATATTCCGAAAAAAAAATAGAGGGAAGAAAATGTTTTACAATGTCCCTAGACGTACACAAACACAGGCTTGGCCAAGTCTTTTATCATTATTCTTTTATTATCTCTAGCATGCCCTGGCTTGAGTGCACATGTGGGACACCTTTCTGGCTTTTTTTAATCATTTATTCAAAAGAACCCCTTCATTTTCCTTTCTTATTTTTGTAACATCTGGCTGCAGATGAATAATATCAGGGAGGTGTGTTCTTCAGTATTCACGGTGTGGAAGGAGGAAGAATAGAGATTTTTTTGGGGAAGGGGGGGTTGGGGGAACCAAGTTATTTCTACAGCATCTTAAGAGAGCATTGAAAACCACCCAACCAGCTCGTAACCCTGGAGGCCGTTTTGTGTGCGGCTGTGGGAAAATCCCTGGTTGGCTAGCTCTGAATCGGGGCAGATCGCCGCGCTGCTTTATTGAATACTGGGCTCGGGGCCTTTCAGATGCACTGCTCCCTTTGACCGTCCGAGTGTCCCGCTGCTCGGGAAGAAAGGCTGCATGTCGCTGGTAAACGGAGGTATGTTAAAAGTGAATTAAAAAGTGCAGCCTGTCTGTTCACCTCAGCCGGGGAGGGGGGGCCGATCGACTGGAGATCCCCTGTGATCCTTTTGAAGATATGGAATCATGCAGGCGCAGTTTTTTAGCAACAAAATTCTACGGGTTAAAAGGGTTGGGGTTCTTTTTTTTTAACCAACTTTACTAAAAAGTTGTGTAAAGTATGTGAAATAATCAAACAGCTGTTCCAACTATATTTGGTACAGTTGAGTAATATTATAAAATTATTACTCTCTTTTTTGCCCTGCTTGCTATAATTAATGCAATGCTGAATCTTGCCAGATTTAAATGATTATACTAAGGATCATGTTCATTCTCAGGGCCTACTCTGGCAATACCCATTTTTATTTTAAGCAGTTTATCCCTATGCTAATCGAGAGAACAGCAACTCACTTTTTTTTTTTTTTTTTTTTTTTTACCTCGACCAAAGGGACGAACTGTGGCTCCAGTTGGCTCCCGAGCCAAAAATGAGGACCACCCTTTAAAGAGGGTCATTTCCTACTTGTATCCATGTTGCTTTACATGGGGGCCGGAGGCTGGCCAGCCCCTCTGAGCCAGATAGAAATTCCCCTTCTGTCTGACAGATTGAAGTCATTACAATCAATTAGCCACTCTTTCCTCTTGCTTAATTAAGAATCTGGTTCTGGTGCAGCGCCTGCCAAAAGAGGTTTTTATGCAAAGAATGAGATTACACAGCACACTCCTAGCTACCCCCCTCATGCTACAGGTTTGATGGCAGGAACTGGATCTGACTGACCCCTTGAACTTTCAGATATGGGTGTGCTCCCCTAAGCCAGGCATAGATTTACCACTGTGATTCTACTTATTATCTTAGCACTATTATACAGTGCCCAGGGAGAAAATTGTGAAATGCAAAATGTTATAAATACGCACACTATTATGGTGCACAGGGAAGGATTTACCGAAAGGGCTGCAATTGAAGCAATGATCCACTTTTCCATTTCCTGTTTGCGTGGGAACCGTGCTGCCTTCCGGGAAGCAGATGCAGCGATTGCACAGCGAGTGGAAGGCACCCAAATGATGGCAAAAGATTGGGAGCCGTTTACACCGGGACGAAATGGTCCATGTCTTTTCCTGTGACCGTTTGCCCGTTGCTTTAGCGCTGTGTTTTTCTGCTTGCCAGTTCTTGGCCTGGGCGCTGGGATGTATGCCTGGCTGTCCTGTGATGGTGCTGCCAGGCCGCCGGTGTGGGCCCGCCCTGGACGCCCTCTGCCTTCTGCCCCACGGTGGACTCCCGTGGCTCTGAACCCACAGCTGTTCCTTCAGCTGGAGTGTGGCGGTGAAGTCTGCCGCGCATCCTTTGTTCTGGCCCTGTGAAGTGCTTTGTTAGTGCGGCCTCCTTTTTTTTTCTTCTTCTCCTAGCTGTTATTGCTGTTGGATCATAAAAGCTTCAGGATAATTAGTGGCCCACATCCAGGCGCAGGACCAGGAAGAGTGAGTCAACATTTGTTTCTTCATCGCCGTGTGTGTGTGTGTGTGTGAGTGAGGGAGCGAGCGAGTGAGCATGCGTGTGTGTGTGCCTGTGTTTTTTTTATTTTTGCGTATCGGAGACAGCTGGGTTCATACGGATGAGCTGCTGGGGTTTCCATTAGAAGGCCGATGCCTTTCCGTTTTTATTATGTATCTTCGGAGGCCCTTGGGCAGTAGTGCATTCTTATGGCATGAAACGCAACACTAAAAATCCCAGAAGCCCTCTTCCTCTTCATGAAGAAATTTATTGTTCTGTAATGTCATCTGGCAGATCGCTCCTCGGCTCAACCTGGCTGGCAAGGAACAGACAGGATGTCTAGCAGTCCCCATAATCATCTGAATTCCTGGGTTCAGGATTCGATGGATCCTGCTGGTCTGTGGGTTCTTCTACCTTGGGCAAGGTCATATTGGTTTTATTGGTCTTCTTCAAGTATCGTTTGAAGCATAATACCAAGATATTCATTTTTAAAAGAAAGCTTGTGATGGTTACCTGGTGTCTTTTTGTATTCTAAATACACCTGTTGAATAGATAACGACATTTCATGTACCAAACACAGTTGTTTTGCAAAGGGAAGATCCTTGGTCCCTGTCAGTTGTGCTGTGTTTACACTTGCCCGGATTCAGTTCCTCATCAGACCAGAGTTTTTGTTGTGTTTGCATTACCTGCAGGTACGGCTCATCCCAGGCTGGTAGGCCTATCTCTTGCCTCACTTGTCTGATACTCAGGGTGAACAAAATTGGGCTGTGTGTGTGTGTGTGTGTGTGTGTGTGTGTGTGTGTGTGGTGATGTGGACTGAGAATTGGGATGTTCTTGTTTGCACACCGCGGCACATGGGGGGTGTCACTTTAAGCAGCTCCTCCATAGGTGTGCTGCTGTGGGATCAGCAGGTTAGCAATTGAGATAGGGGCACGGTACATTTTAAAGCTTAACATTTGCTGTGTGTGTTTTCACATGGTCAGGGAAGCCTAATTTATTAACATTGATGTAGCCAAATGTATAACGTAATAAATTTCTCAAATGAGCAGATTTAAATATTTCTCAGATCAAATGATTGACAAAATACACATATTTAGAATGTGAGGGTATCTCAAGTGCAGCCAGCATAGTTAGAATTTTAGTATGAGAGCAGGAATTACTAAAAGACAAAGCAGCCATTAGAAGGAAACATGAAATTATGAAGCAGAAATGGCAATCACTTCATCTGCTTCAGTTTTGAAGTCCCCTTAATTTTCAAGCTTGTTTCCTAATAAACAATAATAAATGTGCACTCACAACAAAAGTATTGTGCTGTATTAATAGCTGGCATATAGGCATTCATTGAGAGGCAGCTGACCTCTGATACTGTTGGAATGCATGTGAGGTCAGGCACACCTGTTGAATCTGAGAAAAAATGCAAAGGACCATTTGAATGGCTCAATACTGCCTGGCTGTTCTGAAATTTATGAAAGATTTCTTACGCAGCTATGTGACTGAGCTATAGTTGAGGAAGAGCATTTTTCCTGTGTTTGAGCTGTAGTTGAGGAAGCTGTGCCCCTTGGGTGGCTGTAAACAGTAGAGAGAGGCCCTCTACAGTACTAAAGTGGCTGACCACATGCATTAAATGTGTTTCTGTTAATGTCAGTCTGAGTATGGTTTTTTTATTTTTTTAATTTAAAATGGCATTCTGTGTGGTGATTAAGTTGCTGATGAGGTTGGCCCCAACAGTGTCCAGAGATATGTTAGTGGTGTGAAAAGACTATCAAGATTTAAGAACTTCACAATTGCAGATAAAATGATGAAGTTATCCTAACGCTGTTCCCAATTTTTCCCATGCTGAACAACATCTTGCACCTTAAAACACTCCAACTCACTGGTGCAGTGACTGTGGCTATTGTCAGTGACCATAATGCCCTTCGTTACTATTTGTATGTTTGGTATTTATATAATCATCCTATATTTCAGCTGTATGTTTTACAGTGTAGATCCATGTTAATCACCTTCAATAAAGCGGTCAGTTAAGCTTTTTATACTCTTGCTTTACAAAGGAAATGTTACCGTAATTTTTACCGTGCTTGTTACCTGAGAGTACTGTAATTTGTGGCTTAAATTCATTTGCAGTTTGTTTTTGGTGTTACAGATGGAAGTACTCCATGGGAATGAATATTTTCTAATTTGCAGAGCAGTTATAATTCATTCATGTTCAGTGCCAGGAAGAATATTTGGCACATATCTCACATTCTATTTTTCAGAGGGGAGCCATTGACATCTGACGTTTGGGGAAACCAAGCACGAACCTCACCAACCACAGTTATTGATGAATATAATTAAGTCTGAGAACTGAATCAGAGAACACACTGAATCAACACTCACTGACCAACACTGTTGTAACCAATGTAAAGATGTTTTTCAGACCCAAACAATGGAATTCCCCATCTTCCTTCTTTACATTTTGAACAAAGGCTCCCCGGGGTGGGGTCTCTCCATCTGTGTTGGGTTGGGTATGTTTTTTTGTAGGGCTGTGTGCAGGGTAACTGTGGCCACGTGTTACGAGACAGTGCGGGTCAAACGTACAAAGGTTCTGAAATCCGTTTAGGACGGTCCTGGAGAGAAGTGCGTGCATCTTGCATGCTTTGCGCAGTTGTGGGGGTGGCAGGCTTGGAAGTTGTGGGGCGATGCTGGGATGTGTCTGAAGCTGGAAAAGCCATCAAGTCGCTGGGAGATCCAGCGTGGACTAGCAGCCTTCACGGAGGGATGGCGCTCTGTCTGTTAAACGCATGTGTTCACTCATGCTCGGCAGCCCCTCTCCAGAGTGCCGTTAAGGCATTCTTCAGCACTTCGGTGATTTGCCTCCTGCTGAAACCAGCACAGCACTGAGAGAGGCTAAAGGGGGGCCCACGGGTGTGTGTGTGTGTGTGTGTGTGTGTGTGTGTGTGTGTGTGTGTGTGTGTGTGTGTGTGTGTGTAAAAGATGCCGTAGTTTGGGAAATAAAGCAACAGGCCTTCCACTCTAAGCTCATAGCATGTGGCAGTGTTTTAGAAGGTCCAGCCTATGGCAGATGTTGATGAGTGTAAAACAGGAGAGACAACAAAGCATGGGCACAGCAAGACTAAAGGCCCCAGGCAATTTCCAGCACATATTACCAGCATGACCTATACATACCATATTTACAAATGTTTGAATTTATGTGAGTGTTTCAGTGAAACAAATATAATATTTTGTTATTAACCTGAAGAAAATATTTTGCTTAAGAATTACGTACGTCCATGACACAAGTCACAAATTAGCATGAACCTTCTTAAGCACCAGTCTATTGTATTTCAGCTTCAACAATTTAAAAACATATATACACACCAAATATATATATATATATATATACAAATATAAAAACAATGTACTTATTTCTTGTCCCCCTTGTCTTTTTATTAATGTTTGAACACTATGCGACCTTTTGGATTTTTCAGTAACATGATCTTACTTGATCTCTTTCAGAGCTGTTTAGCTGTAAGGTGTAATACTTGTTTGGGGAATTTTTATAGGGCTGTTTATGTGAGTTAAATTAACATTTTATGCAGTTTTTTGTTGTCTTTTAATCCCAGACTGTATTTAAAAATGATTGCAGTGCTAAGGCTGCTATAAGCATGCATTCCACACCGACAGAACACTTTTATTCATCAGGCTGTCTGAACAGTGGAGTCATCAAAGCTTCTTTTTAAAATATTCCTGTTTGAAATGATTTCCAAGTATCAGGATGTCTGTAATTGCCATCTTTTTAAAAGCTTAGCTTGAGTCAAGTGTAATTGCTGTGATTGTGGAAACCGATGCCTTTATCATTGATGCCACATGTGTTCACCCTAGAGCAATGCTGTGTTGGTGGGGGGAAAAAACAAAAAACAAATGCAACAACAAAGCAAACTTCCTTTGCGTCTAGTCTAAGAGCGAATGAATGCTGAGAGAACTGGGGACAAAGTATGAACACAACTGAACACAATTATTTCCTTTAAACATGCCGGTATAGCTTCATTGCACGGTCATTGTTGTCAGTATTCAGGCAATGTATATGAATATAGGTCATGGGTTTTATAAAGAAAGTCATACGGCATTGGTGGTCAATTTTTCCTAGAGATTTGACAGTAAATGGACAAAATAATGATCTGCCAGTTCAATTTCATTGCTTTACATGTGAGGAATTGCTGGAAAAATAATTCTATTGTTTATGAGTATCTTTTTAACAGCTTTGTGCGCAAATAAACAGGTTTGACGTCTTCTGACGTGTGCTTCCCCAGAGGTAACACATCCATGTTTCACATGTCAATGACTTCTACATCTGAAGAAAAACAATCAAAATGACTGGGTCAGTGTCAGTGTCCTTGTGGATTGCATCAGTTCATAAGCAAATAATTATGCAAGGCTGTTTAGGCTTCTGTTTTACCAGAAAGGAGATATATATATATATATATATACACACAAGCTAGGTGTGTGTGTGTGTGTGTGTGTGTGTGTGTGTGTGTGTGTGTGTGTATATATATATATATATATATATATATATATATATATATATATATATATATATATATATATATATATATATATATATATATATATATATATATATATATATATACACACACACACACACATACATACATACACCTATGCCTGGCTTTATACCCATAGGCAGCCAATTGTTTGCAATTAAAATTTGGCTCCTAAACCAAAAGCAGGTGAGTCAAAATTTTTGATATCATTGCTATAAAGGATCTAAAAACTCCCTTCTATAGTGATTATAATCACTGTGGGAAGAGGTTTACTGAATTTATATCTACTATTTAGTTTTGCTTTAAAGCGCCAGTAGTGTCTGACCCTCTTGGTTCTAAGTTTAAATAGGTGGTTAGAGGGGCTCTGAGGAGTGGTTCTAATACCATCCCCCAGGAGGGGAACAAACCTGGCCTCCAGAGAAGGAAGTTCTCAGAGTTCGTGGAGCCTTGATTTGGTGAGGCCAAACCACCCCTTCGCACACCAAAAAAGAGGGGGGGAAAAAGCAGTGATTAATTAGCATTAATAGACCCTGATAAAGGACACAAAGGCAATTGTCCTAGAAAAGGGCTCCTTGTGGGAACGTGAAATCGGAGACACATGTTGGGTAATGAGAAGCACATGTGGGAAGACTCGCGAGCCCGGTGGAGCTCTGAGTGGCCCGGCCCAGCCGCTCTCAGAAAGGTACTCATTTCCTTGTGCTCGGGCCCGGCCGGGTCCATGACCACGGGCATCCATCTTGGCTTCCTGATGAGGCTTTTCGGAAGTCTGCTTTGCTGCGCTGGCCTCTCCCTCTTTGACTGCTGCTGGGAAAAAGTCAAAGCCCCACCACACCCCTGGTAATTCGAAACGGTTCCCCTAAAGCACCCGAAAGTGGGGGTAACTTTACCTTGAGGTCAAGTGGGGTATGTATTCTGTTCCCAGTGCAAGGTGATTGTTTTTCTTTTTTGGCAAATCTTACATTAGATACTTTCTGGTTGGCATGCGTGAGGATTTGTGAGGTGACGTGGGGTCATTATTCTTTGATACCGGTCTGTCGGTTTGTCTCGGAGTGCCTTGAAGGTGAAGTGAAGCTGGACTGGCGAATACTCGGGGTGCCTGTGCCTTTGCCAAAGACGCCAGATGAAGAAACTGCTCGGAATGAGTTTCTCTCGCTGATTCACAGATGTTTGCCGGGGCATGGCTTGAGATGAGTCACGTGTCTCTCTCTCTCTCTCTCCTGGCCGCTTCGCTGCATTGGCAGGAACACCTCGCAGGCTTTCTCCCCGGCCCCTGCCAAGATGGAATAAGCAGAGATCCAAACGGAGAGAGGGCAAATAAAAGATAAAATACTAAAAACATAGAAAGTGGAGGAAATTGAGCCCCCATTAAGGCCTGCGGGAGAGTAATGCCTGCAAATATTGAAATGACAAATGCCTGTTAAGTCCATCGGATGGAGCTGGGGGGACTTGGCCTTTTCAGAGGCTGATGCCAGAGGACAGTTTTGTTACTGTGGCAGCAGAAACGATCCCTTCCCGAGTGTCAGGTGTCCACTGAACACCTGACTGTGTGGACCTGGATTGCAGGTTTATGCCCTAGCCAAAAACTGGCATGCTTTTTGACACCCTCCCACTGATATCTTGAGCTTATTTTCTTCCTCTGTCAAATTCCCAGATGGTTCTTTTGGGAGTTTATGTGTCAGAGGTATGTCTGTAAATGCATCATAATATAATGTGTAAGATTTTCCTGACGGTAGTTTGCGGGCTCTGGAGGAAGTCGAAGGGATAGTTCTGTTATTATGGTTGGGGTCATTTCTACAGTTGGAGTGCATGGAACATTTAACAATTATCCACTTCGCTGCTAAACTGTGAAAAGAAATGCCTCGCGCAGATCAGAGCAATCCCCATTGTTGTTTTAATATTCTTGGCAATTTCTTGAACAAACACTGAAAATTGGTCAGTGCGTTCTATTTGTTTTCTTTTGACCACTCAGTGGTCTCAGTGGGAGCAGCCTAACATAACCAGTAGGGCAGAAAGATCTTAATAACAATATAATCACTGTGTGTAACATAAACACACAGATGGGCCATGGCTGACCCCACCCTTCACCCCTTCGGTTTGGGCCAAGCCCGGAGAGTTCTGATGGCCCTTTAATCTAGCCACCACTTTTTAAAAACCAAACCGCCCATGTGAGCCGTATTATGTTCTACGATTCCCCCCCTTCTGACATGATTTGCCAATTAAAGTTCGGGCAAACAGCACTTCCCTTGAGAGACAAGGGCAGACAGATAAAACTCGGGGGGTGGGGCTGGGGGGGCTTCAGGCAGGGGGGGCAATGTTTTATGAAGACTTGTAGGCAACAATAGCACGGGGGCAGGGGGACTTGTAGGGGGAAAGAGGGGGATTGGATCAAATTGAACTTTGCACATAAGCCCAACAAATGTAACTGGTTAATTAAGCAGGAGAGTTTTTTTCCCCCCCAGGCACTAAGACTAGTTGTTGCCCCCC
Organism: Megalops atlanticus; assembly: GCA_019176425.1. Classification (NCBI taxonomy): domain Eukaryota; kingdom Metazoa; phylum Chordata; class Actinopteri; order Elopiformes; family Megalopidae; genus Megalops; species Megalops atlanticus. Next base: position 29,703,847 of record CM032879.1, read on the forward strand.
TGCCCCCCACCCATTTGCTAGGGCCAGCTGTAATTGTGCATCTCTTGGTAAAGTTGCTATTCTAGTCAGTAAATAAATGACACTATGTACATATTTTTTCTTTCCTAAGACAGATTTCCGGAGGAGGTTTTTTTTTGCCTCTTTTTGGAAGCGGGGGGGGAGAGGAAAAGGGAGGGGGCAGGGGATCAAACAAATAGTTCCCCCTTTTTTTTTTTTTAAAAGCTCTCCGCCAGTTTGTTTGGAGTTGTCTCCATATGGGTTGCAGCTAATGGGGTATTTAAAGAGAACCATCTCTACTTGTAACATTGCTGGCAGTGTTCTCATTAAATTAATTTCATGTGTGAGGTTGGATGCCAGAAACAAAAACAAGTAACTTTAATCCAAGTACCCTTGAACGCAGGCAGAGGGGGAGCTACGACCGACCAACAAACAAAACTCACTCTGTGTTCACTTGCATTACGATGTGCTTCACTTCACTGCAGATTAGAAAAGGCATAATGGTGTGCTATTTTCACCGATGTCCTTATATTGAGAGTGAGACATACCGTGGGGGTTTACAGAGGAACGTACCCTTTTGCCTAACATGGAACTTGAAAGGTTGGGAGGTGCCTCAGGGTCTCCGAGAGAAAGCCCAGAGACTCTGGAGCTGGGGAGCTGTCTCTGAGATGATATAATTATTGTTATTATTCTGACCGAGTGAGGGAACACCTGGTTTGAGGTAGGTCTGGTTTGTGCTTAAGGAAGAAGGCTCAAATCAGCCCTCACCTGCCGGCACTCTGTGTCGAGACATGCTGCCGTCTCTTACTGTGTGCATCGCAGGGCGGCCATCTTGGTGCCCTCACCCAGCTCTGCTCTTGTATTACTCTCTCTGCTGGGAGTGTCAGGGGGTTGGTATTCAGGGGCTGCACATGGCCAGTCTGTTAATGTGTCTACTGTCTGTGCCATAGTGCTGCCTTCTCCTCATCTGAGAATCATGGGACTGATTCTCGTGTTATAACCTGCATAGCCGAAAGCAATAAGGAGGTCATAAACAAAAGGAGAATGCTTCCTCCTGTCGTTTCAGTCTGTGCTGTGTAAACTTTGATGAATGTATCAGTAGTGGTGAAGCATAGGAACCACGGGATACAGGGTGAGGAGCTTTTAACAACAGGCAACAGAGTTGTGCTGTACCAGTATCATGTAAACATAACATATGTATGTGTGTGTCTGTGTTGCATGCTTACCTGAGTCAGTTCACTTTGCACACTGGAAGGGTGACCGCTACCAATGTGGACTGGCCCTGAGCATTTTTGTCCTCAACAAACTGCAATGGCTACCATTTATAAACCCTTTGAGATACGTTGAGGGGACATTTGTTTGCCCGTCTCCCAGTCTCCCTCAATTCGGTCTACTAAAGTTTGGGGGAAAATGCAGACGTGTGGATAAGTGACCGTGAGCTGACCTCCCCCTTTTACCTCTCGGGCAACATTTCAGCTCATTTGCCACATGGGAAGCAGCTAGTTTATGAACTCCCCTGCCCATACCCCCCTCGCCCCCCTCGGCCCCCCGGCTTCCAACTGTCCATTTGAAGTTTAAAGACGCCGATTGGCCCGAGAGGCTATTAGACGCCCCCCGAACGAGGACATCAGAGGGAATCAGCCTGCCTCTGGAGCGGGACAGATGTCCTGGCAGGGGTGGGGAGCGGGCGTGTTCGAGGGCCCCCATAAAAAAGGGGGTGTTTTTTGCGCGGGGCGCAACACGCCTGTCAGGAGGCGTTGGGCCGAGCCCCCACCACGCGCCGCGGAGGTGTGAGGCTGTGGTCAGCGGCAGGGGCCCGGTGATTAGTTTCAGGTGCGGCACGGAGGCCTCGCCAGCCGCCCGTCTGCTCTGACCTGCGGGAGGCCTGCTATGCGGGCCGCGTTAAAGCCCCGGCACCGCCAGGCCTGGCCCATTAGAGCAGCCCAAGGGCTCGCGCTAACACTTCATTCAGCAGCTCAATTAGGCATCAGGTAGCTGTGCCCCCTTCCTCTCTAAGGCAGTAAACGTTTGCTGTTTAAAGAAAGCTTTAAAAAAAAAACTCTCACAAGGGCCTCGAGCAATGTTTGACTCACAAAAAATGTCACTGAAAAGATTCACTTTTTTTTTGGGTCAAGCTGTGTTCAGCTGGCACGCAATGTTAGACAGAGAATATGTTGAGACAGATAGATAGTGGTGAAAACCCTCTGCAATAGGAGAAAGAAAATTGTCTATGTCATAGGGGGGCTTTCCATTTCCTTTGCTGGGAGTGTGTGAGAATGGGGGTAACCACAGTGGAGGGGTCCCTCATGTCCAGCCATGGTGGTCTGCTTCTCTCTGCTTCATTTCAGATGCGTACATCTGGCAGAAGGCTGGAGCCGGGGCAGGGTGGGGTGGGGTGAGCAGGGGTGCTCATCAGCTCACATCCTGAGGGGATGGAGGAGTCCCCCCCTCGATTCGGCCCCGTTTTATTTGCAGGAAGCAAGAAGAGGAGTGCTGGGGAGTATAGTCTTTCATCACTCCGCTCGTACACACTTTGAACTATCCCTGATTGCGGCTGTTGTGTCAATCACTCCTCGTTTGCGGGTCAAAACTATACGTTGCAGTGGTTACCATACATTTGTGTGTGTGTGTGTGTGTGTGTGTGTGTGTGTGAGAGAGAGAGAGAGAGAGAGAGAGAGAATCAATTTTACAGCCAGCCATTCAACATACACTACTTGTACAACAGTTGCTGGGGTGAAATTGAGCTCACAGAAGCAGTTGAAGGAAACTCCGTGTACAGTATGTTTATGATATTTTCACAAACAGTATAGCAAGGGTTAAAATCCAAAGATAAAAAGCCACAAGTCAGACAATTCTGTATCAAGGGAGGTTATCTTTTTTGTTTATGCGACTGCCCCGACTGAACAATGATAGATGACTCTTTCTTTTTTAAGTACAAAAAAACATTTAGGGGTTTTTGGGAACAAAATGGGAGCAAATGGGAACACATTTTTTCACAATTACTAACATTTTTCACATACTAAAACTGGCCATGGGGTGGCCATGGTAGAGTCTAAGGAGTTTCCAAGGAGGTGAGGATCTCCAGGATTGGCAAGGTCAGGAGATGCAACATGTGCGGAACAAGAATGTTTGACAGAAAGGCGTAGAAGGAATTTAGCTTCTCTTAGTGCCACGGGCTCATACCTTTCACTTCCAGCAGACATGACCTTAATGTTGAGCATGTGAAAAGTTTAAACTGTAGTTGCATATGACAAAAAAAAAAAAACATTCACTGAGCCTCTGTGTCCGTTTCCCCAGAGGTGGGAGGTTAACTGGGTAACATCCTTTCCTGTGGGTCACGCCCCTTGTTTCTGAGAATATCTGAATGGGTGAAGGGGGGATTATCGATAAGGGAGCCTCACTCCCGTCTCCTTAGTTTTGGCATGACCCCCCTTTCCTCCCCAGCTCTCTGGCAAGTGCTGCTTCTCCCCAGCAGCTGTCCCTGTCAGAGGTCACTTCCATTGTTACTCCACACTTGGCATTCCCCATCCAGCTCTGCGCGCCCTGTTTTCTTGAGACCGTATCTAATGTCCGGCTTATGCAAGACTCGGGCGGGTTTCGTAATGCCCCCCTTTTTCCATCCAACCCCTTGCCCCGTTTCAGCCGCCCCTGTCGGGCTCCCCGGGCCCCTCTCTGTCCGAAAGCGCCTTGTGTTCAGAGCTTACGGGGAGTGGGGGCACTGGAGGGCAGTTTGCCAGGAGCCCAGACAGTGCCCTAATTGTAAGGTCCCCTGTTCAGACTGTGGACACATGAAGTGCTCGTGGCTTTTGTCACTCCTTGTAAACGTGCTGACACCATGCTGAAGCTTCTCATTACATTACATTATTGGCAATTAGCAGGCGCTCTTATCCAGAGCGACTTGCATTAGTTACTGTTTTTATTTTTTTAAACAATGTTATCCATTTATACAGCTGGATATTTACTGAGGCAATTGTGGGTTAAGTACCTTGCCCAAGGGTACAGTGGCAGTGCCTCAGCAGGGAGTGGAACTGCCAACCTTTCGTATACGAGTCCTGCTCCTTAACCACTACACTGCTGCCTTCACTGTCAGTTGTCCGTTAAAACTGAACCGATCCCTCTCTCCCTCTAGGGTCTCCAGTCGAACTCTGACGACAATGGACGGAAGGTTGGGGTCACGTTCCGGACCGACAGTAAGCCTCTCCCATGTTTAGCGATACCGTGATGGTCAATGGTGTCTCCCATTCTTGGAAGTGATTGTTGCATGAATGAGCTTTGCCTGGCGTGAATCGGTGCAAGATATTTTACCCGCCCCCTACCCTGTGGATTTTCACCAAAAGTCAAATTTTCTCTTGACGCTAATCCTGATTTTCCCAGCAGTCAGTCCCCATTGTCTGTGACTGTCAGAGGGAACAGCTCTGCTCAATGGCGTTTGGTTTAACATCACAATGGCTGCCGTTCAGAGTGGTGGTGGTGGTGGGGGGTTGTAACGACTGGCTGCTCCTCGTCCTTTACCTGTCTTTCACAGCTCACCGGAGATGAGCAGTCAGGGTGGAAAAAACGCCTCCTTCTATGGCCACGCATTCCCCCCCCTCAGCGTGTGGTGGGGCCTCTCTCCCAACACCCTGCGTGGACGCAGTGCTGTCTCTGACTATGCGCTGTTGTGATCACCCCTCTGTCTCCTGTCTTTGCCCTACAGACTGCACGCTCAACTGGAACCCGCTGGGGAAGCACGCCATCCACGAAGTGAGCAACGTCACCTTCAGCCACCTGTCATGTGACAACCAGGCCGCCGTGGTGGTACACTGGATGCCCAGCCCTCTCGGTATGATGCCCACCTGCGTGAAAGAATCACGGTGGCCAGATGTAAACCATACTCCCCAATCGGTGGGGAAAAGACTTCCCCTATAGCCCAGTCCTTGGAAAAAGGAGTTGGCATGCCCGCATTTCAGGGAGGAAATGGTTCGAGACAACCATTTATTTTGTGTTTGGGGATTCTTGCACACCTGGGGAATCTGTGCGCTCCTTTTAAAAACACAGCGCTGTGCGTGTTTATCATGCATGATTGCACACAGGGTAGATTTATCACCAATATCTCAGACCGTGATGCAGAGGAGAGAGATGGGAGATGAGTAAGGAGAAGTAAGGCAGCAGAGCAAAGAGGGGAAAAAAAGGAAAAAAAAGTGCCTCATCTTCAAAGACCTTGCAGTGGCTGTCGTGATCAAAGGCGCAGGTCCCCCCCCCCAGTGGGGTTATTCTTCTGCTTTGACAGTAGCTCCGATTTTCCAGAGAGGGAGAGGGTCCACATTACAGCCCTGTGATGTCCCGTGAAGGAATGTGTGTGTGTGTGTGTGTGAGAGAGAGAGAGAGAGAGAGAGAGAGAGAGAGAGAGAGACGGAGAAGGAAAGAGAGAGAGAGAGAGAGAGAGAGAGAGACGGAGAAGGAAAGAGAGAGAGAGAGAGAGACGGAGAAGGAAAGAGAGAGAGAGAGAGACGGAGAAGGAAAGAGAGAGAGAGAGAGAGACGGAGAAGGAAAGAGAGAGTGAGAGAGGGAGGGAGGGACGGAGGGAGGGAGAGATGCCCCTGGCTTCCGTCTGCAGGACCGCTATTGAACTTGGTAATCTGAGGCCCTGCTTCAGCCCCTGAACAATGAACCCTGTTGTTTGTAGGGGAGTGGGGGTTAATCCCTTTGACTGGGGCAGGACTCAACACAGCTCAGGTATATATGTTTAAAAAAAAAAAAAGCTTTTCTGAAAGGAAAAAAAAAATAAGGGCAGGTTGGGGCTCTTTCCACGTGAACGGTATATCATTGAGGATACCAGCAGGACAAAAAAAAAAACGCAGCGGAGGCAACACGACCAGTCAGACGGCTTTTTCCTCCGGTCGTTCTTTCTTGTCTCTGCGAGGGGATGGCGTGATAGGATCTCCGGGGCGGTGAAGGTGTGGAGTTACACCCGCCACAAAGAGGAGGCCCTTTCAGCTTCGCTCCCTGCTGCGGTAATAGGAACCACACGGAATGTGTTTTTTTTTCTGCCCCTGCTGCAACTGATAAGGCAGAAATGTAATTAAAAGGGAGGCACGCTGGCACACTCTGAAGGGCAGGGGAATGCTCGCCTGGCACGCAGGTACGCCCCGTCATCCTCGGGCTGGGCGCGTACCCCAAAAACCTCGGTTTCACGTTTAAAGACCAAACGGCTCGCGCTAATGGAGAGATGAGGGTGGAAAATGTAAAAGGTGTTTGGAGGAAGTTGAGAGTGTCTGTTTTTTTTTTTTTGCCCATGGTCCTACTGGCTGCTTCCAACTGCTTGTAAAGCTGTTAAAGGCCATTAAACTGGCGGACTGAAAACTACAAAAAACAATGTTTCACCTCAATTCAGACATGATATTATGCTTTAACTAGGATTGTGTTTGCACCTCGGCAAACTATGCATTAGATGGCCTCGTGCCAGGACTGTGTCAGTGTTGTGCTCCCTTTGCGCAAAAAATATATTTTGCTTGGAGGCTTGTCTCTGAGACGCATTATAATTTAATCACCAATGCTCTGATTCAGATTGCCTCGCTCTGTGTGTGTGTTTATGAATGGTTGGATACGGTGTGACAGGGCGGTGTTTCTCTGCTCAGGGATCGAACATGTGAGAGGTTTCCGAGTTTATCTGGAGGATAAGAACCCCGAGGGGAAACAGTGCCAGCACATGGTCTTGAAGGATCCTCGCCAGCTCAACTTCTCCTTCAGGAATGTGGTAAGTCGTTTCGCAATCCCGCGCCAGGCATTTGCATTATTTCGTTCCGCTCATTACTCAAGCTGCGCTTGAACTGATTACGAAGAAGAGATTTTAAAACTGATAATAATAACAGATGTGTATCTGTACAGTGAAGAGAATTATCGTACAACATTGTGACAGTGTTATTATACCGAGCATGTTTACTTTAATGAAAAGTGAATCTCTACCTACGTGTGACTGGGGTCACTGTGTCCTGTTTTGATTGGATGTGATGGGACTCCTGTTTCTGTCCACACAGAGAATGAGCTCACAGCCCTTTCCTGGCCTGGACTTTGAGACAGACTACATGATCAGGATCGTGCCCTTCCCCACCTTCATGAATGAGAGCTTCTTTCCCCCGTCCTTCCTCCGCACCAACAGTAAGTGTCCCCTATGTGTCACCGTATGTAAATGCCAAACCCACAACTCCCAAACCCAAACAACTGGAACATACTCTATATCCTGCTTCATTCAGGCTTTTTTCCCTCACATCCGCAGTATATGAAAGGGAAACAGTTTGTTTGCTTGGAAGCATTCCCCTTTTTGTTCCCCAAATAAAAGTTAGAGGGATATTCTAATAAAGCATCCTGAACGTGCTATGTGATCAGATCATCAGTCACAGAGTGGATATTATAATAGAGCAGAGCAGAAACTAGCAGGCCTGTGTCTTTGTTGTGTTTTCACAGCTTGTGAAGTGCTTCTGGGATCGGACAACCTGGTCTGCAAACCATGTGAGTTTTTGCTCTTGACACCTGGGAAACGGTGAACCATTTAACAGCTATCTGCTATTTCAATACTGACAGCCCTTGAGGAGAAAGAAAACTATAGCAGACAAGTGTTCTTCTCTTCAATTGTGCAATTTTTGGGTACAGTGAATTGAATACTGGGATCACATAATGTAGTGTCCTGGCTGAAGGGGCAAAATACCTTTGCACTTCAACCATTCTGTTATGTCATGTGCATCTGCATCTGTCTACTTCAATTTGCATATAACCATGTTCTGATTCCGTGTTCTGTTTTGTAACTGTCAATCAGTCTGGAAGCCGAAGAGTCTCAACATCTCTCAGCTCGGATCAAACCTGCATGTGGTATTCGACCACGCTCCTCCCACCTTCGGCTTCAGCATGTACTACGTATACTACAAGCTGAGGCAGGACGGCTCCTTCAGGCTCAAGCGCTGCAAGCCGGTAAACACAGAGATGCAATATGATGTTGAAGTGCAGTTTATGTGCTCTATGTGTAGATGCGAGTTTGTTTCTGGCTTTGGTCTGCACAGCAGAAGGAGGATATTATTTTAATCGCATCAGTTCTCATATTTATTGTACCTGAAAAAGCTCCAGTGTATTCACCGTGTTAATTCTTTAACCAATAACTGATGTGAAAAGAAACTTCACACCAAATAGGATGTCATGTTTTTCTTTTTTCCTAACTTTTACTGTTTTTATGCAGAAAAAAATCAAAAAGACTCAACTTGGTTTCAGAACAAATTTAATTTCACTGATATATCTGATCGGCTTTCATAATTAGTTTCGAATGTCTCGTGGCTCATTTCCGTAACAAGGACACACGGCTGTAATGGAGAATATCTTCCAGCTGCCCAGGAAGGGAGGTGTGGTTTCCCTGCGTAAAATAAATTCATTGAGAGCAGCCAGCTTTGTACCTCCCATTTTAAAAGATAAGCACAGGAGTGAGTTAAGTCTGAATATCCAAAATTGAAATCCACACTACGAGCTCTGCAGTCTCTGTGTCTGAATGAGCCCCGAACTGTGACTGAGCTGCGCAGAGTTAAGTCCAGAGCACTGTGGTAATGGACTTCCCAGAAGCTGAATAATATATTGACATGTCCACTGCTTTGGCTGACAGCGCCGCGGTTCTCCGGGCCTCTCAGACAACATGTGGCACCTGGGAGATAGACGGTCCCACTTTCCGCTCCTAATCAGCCCGCTGTAATGTGCGGCCCGGAGGCTGAGTGCTTTCACAGCAGCACCTCATAACTGGATCATGGTGCTGGGAGCCGGAGCTGAGCCGTCTCATTGGAAGCTGTTTTTGGGCCTTGCCTCAGATTATGTTGGCCGCGGAGACGCCTCCGTCTGCCTCGAGCGGCCGCGGCTCACCAGGGTTTTGTTCGCTTTTTAAACAATGGGAGCGGCCAAACTGCCTCGTTTGTGGAGCTCTGCGCTATTCTGTTTTTCTTTGCTGACATGCCACACTTTGCTGTATTGGTAATGGAATGAAGTATTAGGTGAATATGAGCAACACTGGAGGAGTAAAAATTCCAGTGTTCAACCTGCCCATGGTTGGAAACCCCTTGAAAACCCCCTTTTAGGGCTATAAAGTGCATAGAGATCAAGATAAAGAGAATATTAAGACATTACTGCCCCCTTATTCATTTATTTCGCTAAAGGTTTCTCATTGTAGGGTTATTTCTCAGGTTTAGCTGAAAATTATCATTTAACATGCATGGGCAGTTTATTGCATCTACATTTTGTGAAATGTCATCAGGTGACCATAATAAGCCATAATGTGCATAGGATACAATAAAGGAATGATAACATGGATCTTGGTCCCTGGGTGTCATGTTTCCATAAGATAAAATCTCTAGCCTTGTGTCTAAGAAGATACAGATTTTGTATTTCAGCTGTTTTGGTTGAATAGGGGACTTTTGAAGAAATAAAGAAAATGCTCTACATTTTAAAAGGGATGTGTGTTAACCAAGCATGCTCCCTGCCTGCAGGAATCCAGTTCTTCCAAAACCACATGCGTTCTCCAGGATGTGATACCTGGAACCTACATGATTGAGGTAAAGACTTTATGTCTCACTGTGTGTGATGTTCCAACCATTATGGACTATTATACTTTTAATATGAATAAAATGAATAAATCTTCAGGACCATAGCCAAAATTAATGTCTTACCTTGTCACCTCAGTCCGTCACCTTATTGGGAGCTTTTTCTCGTGCTGAAAATTGAGGATTGCATTTGACTCTTAGGCTGTTCTGCCATCAGAAATGAGGGGCAAATCAAATAATTCAGAGCAGTGTATCTGTGTTTTAACCAGTACAGCATTTTTTACAGCTGAAGTTTTACTTTTACTCTATCTCTTTTACTGTCACAAAGGAGTATAATAAAGAGTATGATAAAGAGCCATTATTGCCACTTAGACTACACACAACAGCAGAAACTCAGTGTTCCTTGCTTTTCCCCATACCCCCAGCTCCGCGACGACAACAACACAACCAGAAGACAGGCGCAGTACCATGTAAGCCAAGGTAAACTGACACCCCGCCTGATACTCGACTTTACAGCGAGTTTGTGAGATCCAAACAAAATGGATCAGACTTAGTGACTGGGTTTGAAAAAGCTCTTGTTTCCTGTCTCCTGCTTCCTGTTGGTTGTAAATGTTGATTTTTTTTTTTGCTGTGGGTCTGCTGTAGTGCACTCCCCCTGGGCGGGGCCGATCCGGGCCATGGCCATCACTGTGCCCCTCGTCATCATGTCTGCCTTCGCCACGCTGTTCACCGTGATGTGCCGCAAGAAGCAGCAGGGTAAGCCGCCCCAAAACATCCCCTCATCACACATCACATAGCTTCTGCTCCAGTATAATATCAGTAGTCTCCCTCAACAGAGTCAGAATTAAAATGGGCAACTGTTCATTAAAATGATGCTGAAATGCAGGACTCCTTGATTTAATGCTGTACATTTTATCCTTTTTTTCTTTAAAAAAGGATTAAAGCTCATCTACAAAACCCCTATACATTCCTTACTGGTAATCCCCTACTTGTCTGACCCCTGAATTATGTTCTAACCGTGCAGAGAACATCTACTCCCACCTGGACGAGGAGAGCTCGGAGTCGTCCTCTCACACCACCGCTCTTAATGTGGAGAGACCGTGGCCCCGTCCAAAGGTCTTCATCTGCTACTCCAGCAAAGACTGCCCCAAGCACCTCGCTGTCATCCAGAGCTTCGCCTACTTCCTGCAGGACTTCTGCGGCTGTGAGGTATGCACTGAGTTAGCAAAGGGCCAGCGCACCGGCTGAGTATGTTGTGTGAAGTTTCCCCTCTGAAACGGCAAGGCCAGCAGATTAAATAAATCTGTGCCGCAAGGAACAGTGTGCTCTGAATCAGCGGGGCTTGCAAGCCGACTGAGTCTGTGCTAGTGGTGTGTGCTCTGAATCAGCAAGGCCAATGTATTGAATAAATGTGCCCTGTGAGATAGTCTGCTTAATCAAGGCCATTGTATTAAATAAATACATGCGCTGTGAGGTACGCTCTGAACCAGCGTGGCCGGTTAGTTAATGAATCTGTGCTGTTAATTAAGCTCTCAATCAGCAAAACCAGCATGCTGAAAAAATCAGTTCTATGTGGGGCAGGGCTAGGCTGAGGACAAGAGAATGCCTGAGGCTGTGTAGTTGGACATGCGTAGACTGCCATCTGCTGGCTGATACAATGAGCTACATGTTGTAATATTTTGTGCAGTAATGTAAGTATAATGTGAACATTTTGTAAAAGTATTGGTATTTATGTGAGCATAAAGTTTGGAGGGGAGGTCTGCAGGCGTGTTAAGCGCAATGGCATTAATGCCCAGTGTTATTTCAGGTGGCGCTGGATCTGTGGGAGCACTTGGAGATGTGTAAGGAGGGTCAGATGGCCTGGCTGAGCCGGCGCATAGAGGAGGCCCACTTCATCATCACCGTCTGCTCCAAGGGCATGAAGTACTTTGTGGAGAAGAAGCACCGCAGGGGCAAAGGAGGCGCAGGCCGGGGGGCGGGGGCGGGGGCGGGAGCGGGGGTGGGAGGGGCCGGGAGTGGGGAGCTGTTCGTGGTGGCCGTGGCCATGATTGCGGAGAAGCTGCGCCAGGCGCGGCAGAGCTCGCCGGACCTCTCCCGCTTCATGGCCGTGTACTTCGACTACTCCCACGAGAGCGACATCCCGGCCCTGCTGGACCTGGCGCCCAAGTTCAAGCTGATGGACCAGCTGCCCCTGCTGTTCGCCCGGCTGCACTCCCGCCAGCTCAGCCTGCCCGAGCGCGAGCCCCAGCCTCTCAACGTCAGCAAGCGCAACTACTTCCGCAGCAAGTCGGGCCGCTCCCTCTACGTGGCCATCTGCAACATGCACCAGCACATCTCCCAGGAGCCTGACTGGTTCGAGAGGCAGCTGATGCCCGCCCCCGCGCCCAGGGCCCGGGCGCCGCCCGCGGAGAAGTTTGACTCGGGGCTGGTGCTCAACGAGGTGGTGCTGAAGTCCCCCTCCGAGAGCGAGTGCCCGCTGAAGAGCAACGTGCTCCTCCTCCCCCCGTCTGTGAGCCTGGGGCACTGCTCCGCCTCGTCCGGGGAACCCGAGGGCCCCGCCTCCCAGGACGCCAGCGCCCCCCTGGGGCCCCTCCTGCACGCAGACGGCTCGGCCAGCCCCCCTGAAATGCCCCGGGACTCTGGCATCTATGACTCCTCAGTGCCTTCCTCTGAGCTCTCCATCCCACTGATGGAGGGGCTTTCCCCAGACCAGGCGGACTCCTCCTCTCTGGCCGACAGCGTATCGTCCTCTTCCGGACTGGGTAAGACACACGCACGTGCACACACACACGCTCTTTACCTAACTCTCTGCCTCTTTACCTTACACTGCCACAGCACAGAGGAACTACACGCTTTTAATGCATCACTCATATCTCACTGTCTCCGGGTTACTCTTTGAACTTACACTTTACACTACTTTACACTGTGCTTTGCATTTACATCTATTAATGCTGTAGGACACTTCAGATTAGGGCATCTACAAAGTATATATATGAGAAATATAAAATAGTATATAGTAATAGTTTATTTTGGTCCTTATTAACAATTTTTCACAATGAATACACATAGAAATAAATAAATAAATAACAATAAGTAATTAAATTAAAAGGAAAATGAAGGGATAGGAAATGCAAGGGGTAACTAATTATAGTGCTGATGCATACATTGGCACTTTATTGTATTAATGCTTTTTGTAGCAGTTTAGTTGGTCTGTATTTCCAGCTGTTTCACTGGGTATTTTAGCAGTGTGACACGATGCTTTAGTAAAATTTGGCCTGACAGCTTCTGTATGTACTGTTCAATTATTCTGTGAATATTTACAGATGTACCATGTATAGCCTATTATTGGTTGTGGGATGGTCAGGTGGCCAGATGGTGTCAAAGCTAGGTTGGGAATTCGGCCAGGACGTTGACGTAAACCACCCTTGGTCTTTTCAATAAGTGGTATAGGATATTTAATTACTGGAGTGAGGACCTTGCTCAGGTTAATTTCTTACCTGAAAAAAGGTGCCTCCTAAAACAGTGTCCCCAGCATTGCACTGGGAGATTTGAGCAGTCAGCAGAGAGTAGAGACCCACTAACATCACTTCCAGTACGTGTCTGATTTTGCCAAGCCTCTTGTTCTAGCACAAGGCCCAGACTGTCTTAGCTTCATCCGTTTTGCACAAGAAGATTACAGGATGGTATGTCTGCCATCACATTAATTCAGTTGTGATGGAAACAGTGTGGATCAAAGTCAGAGGCCAGAGGGCCTTGTGCTGATCTTGTTAAAGTGCAGATCCTTTGTTTATTGTTGGAACCATAGAGGGAGGCTATCTAAAGTGTCCTTGGTTATATTGGCTGTAAGACATAAAGAAACTGGTCAGCTTAATAAGCTGACACAAGTAAGATGTGTTCATGATAGGTTTCAAAGGAAAAAATAAATGCAATACATACAATAATTGTTACATAAAATTATTGTATATATACATACAATAAAACATACAAAACTGAAGTTGCCATTTGAAATGAGGCGTCAGGTCTGTAATGTGACCCAATAGATGTGTAATGTCACTGAAGATACTGACAATGCAAAATTTAAAACACACCTTTTTTGTGGTGTGTGTATCTCAGTGTGGCTTTGAATTGGAAAGGAAGGACAGTGTTTATAAGGCATGCTGAGAGGTACAGTCACGTTATCCTCCCCATTTATCGACAGATGGCATATATCCATAGCTAGCCACCAACTTCAGCTGTATCTAGGGATCGCTAATATGTTTTTTTTTTTTTGTTTGTTGCAAGCAACATGAATCTGATCCACAATTTGAGACTGTGATCCTCTGCTTCTTTGCATTGCAGTGTTGATTTGAGGTGAGGTGTACTGAACTGTCTACAAGATCAACTTATGAAGGTCTAGAACCTGTGGTCTGTGACATTTTGCCCAGAGAGACTGCAGAACATTCCATTGACATAGATGTGATGTTTTGGGCTGTAGCAGGAGCATTAAGAAATCTCAGGGTGAAAACCTTGACACATAGGGTAACTAATGTCTTGTGTGTTTGTGTTTGTGTGTGTTTGTAGGAGATGAGGAGCCCCCTGCTGTCAGCTCTCTGCACTGCGCTGGACCCACCATCTGCAAAGCAGAGCTGCACCACAGCATTGAACAGAGGGAAGGACTGCCCACAGTAGCACCCTTGTAGTGCTCATTGCCTGGACATGCATTGCCACTTTACTGCCTTGCCTTCCAGCAGAAGTGCACTTATCCTGGCCTTACCCATGAGACCCACACATTGGATGGAGGAGGGGAGCAGGCAGGCCCCCACCACCAGACCCCTGCTTGTGTCGTTGGATTCAACTTTCTGATTTTCACGGACTTTGACTGAGGACAAAATCTGCAGTCTGCTGGAATGTGCATAGGCTGGGCGCTATGTGACCAAAGCGGTTGTATTTTTTTTACAACCTTGTCCCCTGTAGCGTTAGTGGTAAAACAAGGTGTATATGTTAGAGTTGGCACAACTCACCCTGAAAAAATATCCCTTTATGGTTGCCGTTTCATCTGTTTTCCCACACATTTTTATTGTGATGACACCATGAGCCAGTGGTAATTAACAAGGTACATATCTTTGGGAATGTGTGAATGAGTAAGTATTTGTAAGTGTGTATCTCAGTTTTTATTTATTGTTTTTTTTTTATTGTTTGTTCTCGTACATGCATATGAAAAATTCTTGGGAATACCCCTGTTGTCTAGTTCTGAGGTACTCCAAAAGTACCTGAAAAAGGGTAGATTACTGAGGCTAGATATGAGAGTCAAAGCACTTTGAGATGCTATTCACCACAGACTGTGCTTTGTATATAATTTTTAAAAATGTCATGTCTTTGTTCAACATTATCACCCTGCTAAAGTATAAATATTACAGGCTAAGGTTTACATGTATCAGTTATTCAATCAACATAAATACATGATTACTATTAGGTGCATACTTTGGTGTGATTTCCAGAAATCTCAAAGGCCTATGTAGAAACAAAATGTGTACTGTTGTAATGACATTATTTCATAGCCCATCAGTCGTAACTCTTGTCTTGGCCGTAAAGGACATCTAAGGGTGATAGTGAGCTTTCTTTGAGGACATTAGCAATTGACTCTGGATCTGTGGAATCAGATTCTGCAGTTCACCTTGTACAGCATGCTGACTTCTGTTTAGGAATGGTCATGTTTTTTCCACAGTTGTTTTTATTTGATTTTTTAGACCTGTTTGGACACAAAATGGCAATCATCTTTTAAACTTTTAGACAGCCGCAAATCTTCCTTATGTTCATTATGTAACCCTAGAGACTGGATTAATGCCTTTGTTGAGTTAGAAGAAAAGGGGAAAAAGTGAAAAGAACCACCGTCTAGTTTACTTTTAAATGGGTCCACTTAACTTTGTTGGTACTTTGCAGACTTTGTTCTGACCATGTTTTATATATAGTTTAGGATATTAGAAGTTATTTCTACATTATATATAAACTCTGTACTGTTTTATAGTACCCTAATGTAGGAAATACGCATCAAATAAAACTCAGATTTTATTAATGAAGGATTCGAGGAGTTGGTATCATTTTTCCGTTGATGCAGCTACTGACAGTTCATGAACAGCGCAAATTAACTGAAAATACCGATTATTACCATGAGGTGGCACTACGGACAAAGTGGCTAACATGCGTTTAATTAGACCGCACAATTTGCCCTGTTGAGTTTTTTTTTTGACGTTTCATTTGCCACAAATTACAATATAGTACTATGTATCGCTTTAAACCAGCTCTTTATGGATCTCAGATGAGCTGAAGCCTGTGGTAAGTACTAGCTATGGCCTTGCTGAGTCTTTGATGTGAGGGTCCTAAGGTCTGCATTGTTTCTGTTCTTGCTGTACCTGAGGTGTACCTGCCACAGGTCTTTGGCACTCCCAAGATGTGTTTATGACCATTATCATTATCACACATTCCCCAGAAAATTGTTGTAAAACCCACACCAACGGTCTACAGCTCATTAACTTTGTACAGCACATACCTGCCTGTCCACATCATATGTCACCAAATACAATGAGTTTGGAAAGTATTCAGGCCCTTCACCTTTTGCACACTTTGTTGTGTTATAGACTTAATCTTAAATGAATTAAATGTGTTCTTTTGGCAATTCATCTACACACAATAACCCATCATGACAAAGCAAAAACATTTAGAATTTTTTTTGCAAAATTATCAAAAATCAAAAACTAAAATATGTCATTCACGTAAGTATTCAGACCCTTTGCTGTGGCATCCCAAATTGAGCTCAGGTGCATCCTGTTTGCTTTGATAATCCTTGAGATCAGAGGTTATTATTATTATTATTCTTTAACAATTTGTACCTTTTCTTGTGGTGCTTAGCTCACAAGCCCCTCTGCTTTTTTCAGCACCTTTGCATAAAAAGTAAAAAAAAAGTCTACATTTTTCCAATTTTGTATATTTATACTGGCATAAATAAATAAACTAATACAAAATAAAACACATCTGCGACCCAACAACAAATTTCTGGGTTGCTCGCTATTGCTAGACCCTGTTCTTGTGAGATGTCTTCTAAAGGCAAGTAAAACTTTACATCATTTTCAGTTACATTTATGACGATAAACATCAACCTAGTGTGATGTACGCACTAATACGATCAACGTGATCTAATTATACCAAGAACTCAAATGAACGCAAAAATGATTTACTCTTTGATTGACATTTAATAGTCCACTTTTCGCAGGTAGCTTCTATGACAATGTTACAGTGGCAGACTAATAGAATAATCATTCTGGCCTAGCAAGTCAATTTATCATGGCTACTATGAACATTATCGTGAATCTATGCCCATATGCAAATAGTTATGACTTTCACCAGCTTCATTGCAACGTCTGTCAACCTCCGCCTTCGTAGAGGGAACATTTATATACAAAAAGAGGTAACTGACGAGATATAAATAACTACCTCCCAAAGTTCATTTTTAAAAGTCATGCGAACCGTCCCGGCTGCCAGCAGTACAGGAATCACACCGCTGACTAAACTTCCTCAACACACAGAGAGGTAACGTGATCGCTGCTTATCGCGCTGTAAAAACCTCTGTTACACACGCTGGTGATGGGCGGCGCTCTCGGCGTTGACATAACGCTCAGAGTGTGTGCTTTGAACCGTCAAAGCATGAAACAACAGTAGAGAAGAGAAAAGAAAAAGGAAAAAGAGACTGGAACGGCTGACAACAAACACAACTCACCGGAATTCACCGGACGGATGTAAATACCGATCTCAAAGTTACTCCTTTTACGTTTTGCCCATGTTTCGACGAAGACGTGTATCTGTGAAGAATATTGAACTTTAAAGTGGATTTGCATCGGGATACCGCTGTCTAGTAGTGAGCCAACTGAAGACACTGGGACTGATTAGCGTGATCACTCCGTATTCTGAAGTAACGTTCGAGACCTAGTCACATGCAAACAAGCGTTGAAAGCAATGAAGTTCCAGGGTAAGATTTTTTCCCTTACTGCCTTGAGAAAATCTTGTATTTGGTTTTTTAGCTAACTAGTCTTCTCTCTAGCATCCCCTCAGTTGTAAGCAAGCTAGCAAGCGACTTTAAACAAAGACAACCCGTTAAGGTCTTAAGGTGTAGCCTATCAAACACGGGTATTCAGCATGCAGCAGTATTTTGGATTTTGTGCGTACCGGGAGCTGGTGGGGGGTGGTGGGGGCGTTTGGATGGGAAGTCGGAGAGGGGGGACGACTGCTTTCTCTGACGGAGTATGGTCGTAAATATAATATTGACATGCCTGTCAATACCAGCCAAATTGTATTAGCCACTGATAAACGAAAATTTGTGTCTCCACAGTAGTCTTATGACATCGTTCAAGTACTATTCGATTTGTTATGTGCATCGACAGCCGTATAGGAGTGGCCGCGGCGGGCGCCAGAGGTAGCCAACTTAAATTTATGTTTAGGGAACACGAGCACTAGGACGTTAGTAAAGAATAACTTTTCTCCATAGTGGAAAACAAAATATGAAGTCACAGTAGGTCTATGTGTTTGCGATGTGACCAAAATATTACTGAGCTGTCTTGTAACTTGAATGAATTAATGTTCTGGTTAATTACTTGGTACAGAAATGACGTTACCTTGTGTCGAGTTGGATCCCGAAGAGGAACGTTACATACGTTATCTTTCTGAGTTCCTCCCAGTAATAATACAAATAATAATAAAACGATTTCGTTGTAAGAGGGAAGCTTACGTGCCACTGATTTCTTTATTAATTCGAGTAGGAAAAGATTTTGTAGGTAAATGATTGTCAGTATTGATAAATGTTGGCCAACCGTTTGGAGCTTGGAGCAAGGGAAAATTCCCTTGAAATTCGCATAAATTTCCCCGTGTCCATTTAGGGGGGTGTGGGGGTGTGGGGGATGCGGGAGGGAGGTTCACCTTCCCCGAAGCGACCCCCAGGAGTTCGGGCGATGATGTCACAACAGCTTTTTGCACACCATACTGTGTCAGTGGAAGAGCAGTCACAGACACAGATTTCCTCTGCAGTTGCTACCTCCTTGATGGTCTCAGATGCTGACAGTCTGAGCACAGATGGGTGCTGTGGTTTCTGTTTCTGTTTGTTTTTCCGAGGAGCAGGCTTAACATGTACCTGTGGAGTGCAGATTCTTTTCTGATTGGACTATTCATGTTGTGAAGGAATGCTCTTTTGGTAGGTGTGTGTGGGGGGCAATGGCGTGCATTTTGCCTGATCTCCTCATTCGTCCTCCTTTCTTGGTTCAGCAGCCTTGCTCAGTTAATTTAAGGGTATGGACTGGATTTGGCCTTACTGCAAACATAACCTCACAGTCTGCAAGAGGAGAGCGGCTGGGGAAACGGGGTTTGTGGGGAACCGCTATGTGAGTGCTTGTGTGTAAATTTTTCCGCTGATGAAACGGCCATAGAAAAAGCAGGGTAAGTCTTTCTCAGACAGCCTTTCCATTTGGTCCAAAGGCATTTGCTGGTTATGGTTGTTATTGTGCATGCTGCCCATGACTTCTGTCCTAAACTACAAGCAGGATGAACTAAAATGGATCTGGATGTTGGAAATGGCTGTCAGAACCGGTACAAAGCTCTAAGCCTTGCTGACTTAGTGTGAGGTGTCCTTTGAAGGCACCACATGGGCACGCTGCTCAGTTCACTTGCTCCCACCTTAGCAGCAGGTGTTGCTTGGCTATTGAGGCCACGGGGGTGAACTGCGTCCATCTGCGCAGTATCTCGGGCCCTGTGGGTACGGGGATTTGTCTGGTATTTTTCGGGAGCCGGCAGGTCAGGCTTTTTTGGCTGCGAGCGTTGGAGCAGGGGGGCGATTCCAGCGCAGCCAGAGGAGCATCGAAGCGTGCCTGGCCGTAATCCCTGGCTAATCCCCTTTCAGCGTGTCAGAGAGAATCTTTTGACGTGGCCTGACTGCAAGCGCTGCTCCTCTGCTGAATTCGGTGGTATCTCCACGTCCCCCTTCCTTGGTGGGGATTAGCCGCCTTTCTCTGTCCCTTTCACACGTTCCATGGGGTCGCAGCGGCTCTCTGCGGGATGTGATATTTCTCTCGTCTCGTCTGCCTTTCTCCCATCTCTCTCTCTTTCTCTCTCTCTCGTCTCTCTCTCCCTCTCTCCCGTCCGCTCTCTCTCAGGGCTGGACTTGCTCAATGAGGTAAAGCTTGTGGTGAGATGCACAGTTCTGGCTGTGAAATATTTGGAGGCAGAAGCTTCTGGAAGGCTTCCACTGAGGCTTGTTAAAGCGTGTGTGTGTGTTTGTGTGTGTGTGTGTGTGTGTGTCGTCCTCATTGTCCCTCCTCCAGTAGAGGTGCTAGGCTGAGCTTGCTGAGCAGCATGGGAATTTAAGGTCTCTGTTTGCTTTGAGCTGTCACTAAGTGCTCTGTTGGGATCAAGTCCTGTTTTTCAAAAAGTTATACCCTACTCATTAATATAGAACAGAATTTTACACATGTTGAAAAACAAACTGTTGTCATTCCTTATCTTAAAGCGTGCATAGATCTGCCTCAGTTAGCCCTATTTCCTTAAGGTGAGGTTTTATGAGTCTTTTGTGGGTGACTTAAACCTAGTCTATGCATGTATCAGTCTGTCCCAAGGCAGTGCTTGTGAATTGTTTATTGGGCTGAGTAGCAAAGTAAGGTGTGCCCAACTATTGCCAAACTTTCTTGATAAATTTTTCTAATTATCTCAGCATGTTGGCAGCATCCCAGATGAATGGTGTGCAGGCTTTCTTTCAGGGCGTGTTTGAATGCTTGGTGTCTCCCTCACAGAGGTTTGTGTGTGTGTCACATGTTGGCGTGGAGGCTGAGCTGAGAGAGAAAAGCTCCCGCAGAGAGAAAGCACAGGACCTGGCTTTCCCCTGTCACTCGCTGTGCAGAACTGAAACAGCCTGACACAGCAGGCACAGAAACTGAAAGGTGACAGGCCTGTCCCGGCCACATTCCCCCTTTGTTTTCCTTGGCTGATGTCACCTGCTAATGGCGATTACAGGGCTGGTGGCTTTCTCAGAGGTTCTTGTTTGCGTTTCTCTTTTGTCGCAGGGTTGCGTGGTGTCCATGCTGTTTGGCATGATGGGGAAACCCTGCCCTCGTCTGAGGGCAAGGGGCCTGGTGATGTCACCTCAGGGAGGAGTCAGAGTGTTCGTGCTATGGGCATTCAGTGATGTCCAAAAAGTTTGGATCATTTTAAAGTTTTGTCAAGATAACCACGGTAAAATATAGTTGGTTGGTCAAAGGTTGCCTTGAAAGTACCACGAATGAAAGGTCAGATTTGCGAAACAATTTGTCCAACATTACAAAGGACACATGGTCAGGAAAGATTAAGGCTCTGTGTGTCACCATACAGGAACAATGCACACACGGTGAGATTGTGTGGTTCAATTTGTGTTATTCTCCACCAAAACCACACCATGCTTTGAAAACCTTTCAGTGAAGGGGTGTTAGGCTGATACCTTTGAATGTTTGTGCTTCAGTATTGATTCACTCCTGCAAATGAAACACATCTGATGGTGTTTGATGATATAGTGATGTGTGCATGCTCATGTGTGTATGTGTGTATGAGCATGCTTGTGCATTCGCACGTGTGTGTGTGTGTGTATGTGTGTGTGTGTGTGTTCCAACTGGAAAATCATGAGGCAATACTCAGACAACCCTTTATAGTGCCTTGGCTGCAGTTAGTCTGTAACCAGAGACTGCTGTAAAACAGAATCTCCTGTCTGTTCTCAGTCAACGTCTTGGACAGCATTACTTCACTGCATTGTGCGACTTATTGAGAAAAATAGTCACAGTGATCATTTGAGGGTATTGGAGGATTCCATTCGCTATCCCCAGCACTTCTCCACAAGGTTGTCACAGCGACACAAGTCCAATATGCAGTTAGTTATTCTAAAAGGGGAGCAAAAAGGGGAAAGCATGTAATGAGAAATTAGAACCTCCTCCGCACAGTTCAAAGTGCAGTACGTTATCCGTACTGGGGGAGATATACTGGGGTGAGGTTTCACCCTATCAGTGCTCTTCTAGATGTCTACAGACTATTGTAGTCACCTTCATCTTACAGGGGTAATATGGGGTTTGCACATCTAAGAGGTACTTTTATAATAATTAGCCTTTGTAAGACCTGATCTGACCAGACCACCTCTTCAGGATCCACCTGTTACACCAGCATTCTACACTGATTCTTTCTGCACCCTTAGGCCGGTCTTACTGTCTACATCCCACTTCTGTCTTCTCCCAGTACGTTTAATCAGGAAGTTATTTGTTGATTATGTTTAAAAACAAATATGATAACAACAGCATCGTGATCCAATCGGTTATCCTAGCACAGCTCCCAGTCTGAATGCTGTGAGTTATGAACATGTGCTCAATGTCTCCCCTGCAGAGCAGAGCAGTTAATCACCTATCCCATGACTGTCAGCCACCTGCAGGTCAGACAGGGTCTGGGGACCCAGGAACTGAGAGGGGCCGGGAGATCCCACAGCCTTGCGCTATGGTTACGGTCCGTGTGAACGGGAAGCCCCTGGGCTGGCCCTGTGGTATTTTACAAAAAGAACGCGGCCGTTTCCTCTGTGTCGTCACCTCGGTTTTGGTTTGCCCGGCCCATTATTTGATGCAAGCCTTGTAGGTTTAAATTGAAATCAAAGCCCTGCGGGTTGCCATATATCAGTGCCAGTCAAGATTCATGGGCGTGGTGGACTGGTAGGTTTGGCACGTCTTTCAGGGCTCTTCCTGTCTGCTGTTGCACAGTTTCATAAGTGAAGCTATGTTGTAATTTTAAGTTAAAGCCATAGTACCTAGGAAAAAAGGAACCACCAAGGCAAATAAGCAGGGAACTAGGAATAATAGTGCAATTGCTCTATAAATGTTGCAACTTTGAATGCATTCAGTGCTTCTGTGATAAGCTTCAGTGCACTGAATTATTAGCCAGCTGGCCAGGGTTTGCTCCTGTTTAAGCACCCTGTGGGTTGGTACAGAACTGGAAAATGATGTCATTCCTGATAAGTGTGTAAGAGTGTGCGCGTAGCAGAGGGTGTTGGAGCAAAGTGTGTGGACCTTATCAAAGTGATAAAGATGCGGTCTGACTGGTCGTTCCAGCACGCTCAGCGGGGCGCTCTGATGCGTGTTGCAGCACTCTCGCAAGCCTCACCGGCTGGGGTCACCTGCTCGTGACGTGACCGACTCTGTCCCTCTCACACGGGACATGGAGCCAATGGGGCTCCTCCGATGTCACAAGACTGCGCCTACAGCTACCCGCGTCCAGACCTGTGAAGGTAAAGCTTCTGAGAACTGTCACCCGGCCTTTTGTCCCCAACCCCCCCCCAGGGTCTGTTTACCGTCTTCCTGATCGATGGATACGTTATGAAATGTCTCTTTGTGCGTGACGATATGAAGGTGGAGCTGTGTTCTGAGCGGCAGAATTGCAGCAGGCTCAGGGCAGGGCTCCCAGCAGTGAGCTCTGCCAGGCACCACTGCTCTCTGCAGTTGTGTGCAGTGTCAGAGCATGGCTGTTTCCCCCCACCGTGGAGCGGAAGGATTGTGTTGTTGGAAAGTGTGAGAGTGGCTCTCTGGGGTCCGGACAGGAGGGGACACTGACTCACTGGCATACACTGCCATATATAGCTATACAGACACACACACCACACCCGCGCACACGCACGTGCAAATACCCTCTCATTCTCACACTCAAAGATAGTCACTCGCAGAAATATAGCGCAACTGTAGCACCCACACAGGCACATTGGCATAGTGTGAAACACTTGATAACGCATGAACACACACACACACACACACACACACATACGGTCTCGCACACGCAGTCACACCGCTCTGATCAGGTGCTTGGTGTGTGAATACACCCCTGAGAGGCTGCAGTGGGGTAGAGTGGAAAAGGGACACATCCTGGAAAGAATCTGCCCAGAAAATCAACCAAAATATTTACTAATTAAAGCACAATACAGCACTGGAAAATTCATTCCATACTTGGATTTGGTAAAGAAAACCACACCTCAAAGCTGCACACCCAGCACACTGAGGTTTGTTCTGTGATTTTACACTAAGCTGGTTTTCGTGTTCTCTTGCCTTTTTCTCATGCAATGATTCTTGGTGTGTCTCCGCCTCTCGGAGTGTGTGCTGATGGTTGCCGTGGCTGCAGGAAGCTGGCCCACAGCTGATAGGCTGAGCGGGTGTAGACATCAGACCGATCCTCCCATCGTGCCCGACACGAAGAGGTCACCAGACACTGGATACCTCAGTGGATTTGCCTCCAACGAGGCCTTATTCCAGCGTGTGTGTGTATGTGTGCGTGTGGGTGGGTGTGAGAAAGACAGAGGGGGTTTCTCAGACTGAAACCTGAGACCCGTCTCTTTGAAATGGACCTGACTGGTTCTGAGAGGGTGAAATTGTGGCCCGCTATTGGCTGCATTCCGCCGGGCCCTTGGCGAGCTCCCATAATCTCATTGTTCCTTCTGATAGGAGCGCCGCCACTCCTCAAAGAAGCAGGTGTGGAGCGCGCTTGTAAGGCCCCTTGCCAGTCCGCAGCCCCTCTGTGAAACCATATCCAATTTGCCCATGTTCAATCATTATTACCCTGTCAGCTCTGCAGGAGATTTCCCATGAAGGAAATTTCCCATGAAGCCCTTCCACAGGTGACTGAACAGAGCATGTTGCGTGCTGCAGTTTACCACTAGAGGGAGTTAAGTGCTCCTTGAGTTCACTGACCCCACTTTGATCCTGGAGGGGAGAAACCACACCTTGCAGATTAGAATAGTTTTTTTTTTCCCATGCAAGGTCATGTCTGTGTTGAGTTGAGAGATTGAATTTTTTGAATATTTCCTGCTTAGTAATCAGGTATTACAGTTCAAAAGGTTGGCTGAACTAACTCAAATGAAAATAATCCTGAAGCTATGGAACAACAAGTACTGGGTTGAACAGTTTCGGTTATTTCAATACAGGGCCAAAATAGCACAGTGCCATAGGTTATTATATCATTTATATAGTACAGGTAACTAGTGACAGATACCTGTACTTTTACAAGAGTATTAATTATGTACATGGTGGCAATTAATATAGTGGGGACAGTACAAAACACATCCAAGAAACCCTTTCTTTGTCTTTTGACATGCAAACTATAGGTTGTCATATGAAAATTCTTTGTCTCTCTCCTTGTCATTGGGAGATGCTTGACCCAGCATTCTCATTGCCTGTAATCTTGCCCTTTGTGAAATGTTCCTCTCCCCCAGTAATCGTCTTAGTTTTCTCGATGTGTTTCATTTGCAGACATGGGTGTGCATGTCTTCCCACGGGGGTTTCTTCAGTCTCGTGTGACTTCACGCTGAGCACAGGCACCGGTTTAAGACAAGTGATGATGATAAGCTCATGTCCTCTGGGATAGCCCGACTGGAAACCCCCCAAATCCCCCTCCACCCCCACCTCCCCAGCGCACACTCCTCTCTCTAGGTAGTCATATGTACTCCTCCATTTTCTTGTATTTTCCTTGTATGACCAATTTTGCAAAAACGCTGAATTTAACCTCATGGTCAGGATAATGTTCTGGATGAAGTTATACTCTGTGAGTCAGGTTGGGATCACACCTCTGAACATGACAGTGTGGCAAGTAGTATCTTGTTACATCATTTAAATTAAAACCAAAAGGGCAATGACTGTAAATGTTATTACATAAAAATCAAAATTCAAAGCAGTCGTAGGAGCTTTTGGTTTCTCTTTTTCAGTAAGATGATGAGATGAGTATCAGGGTGATTCAGACACTTTGTTTGTCCTAACAACACATTGAGACAATTGTTACAACACCAAAAACAAGTGTTGTTGTGCCATGTGAGAATGTAAATACATACATTTTAACATTTCACTGATTAAAATGTACTACACAACATTGACTTTTGTTGCCATACAAAGTACGTTAAAATGTTTACCAATAAATGTAAAATTTCAGTGCATTTCAGTGCAGTGTACGAGGGAGAGGGGGAATTATTTTCTGTTTCGCAATGTTTTGGTTTTGTCTCCTGTAAATCCTTTGACAATAATATGTCGTTGTCAGCAGTAAAGAGCGAGAGGAGATTTGGGGCTCTTACGTTACTAAGCACTGTGGGAACACGGCATTAAAGAAGACAGCGGGAGAGAATTGAGCACAGTGGTTCAGAGAGGTGAACGTGTATCCAAACATTTCCATAGCGACGGGTGTACGTGTGTGAGTGTGGGGGAACTGACAGAAGAGGTATGAGTGGTGGGGGGCGGGGGGAGGGGGACACACAGGTCTTCCTGCACCAGGTGTGGTTACGATGGTTAGGAAATGGGTGCAGTGTGCCCCTCACCTGCCCCCTTTCTAGCAACAGAGTCTGCAGACATGGTCCTAACCTGTGGAAAGCATGTGAGACTCAGGAGAAGTTAGCTGCTCGGGTATCTTTGCCCTGCTCTAGTGCTTTCCCGTGCTCAGCAGATACAGTAGCTCTTGCTACCTTTTAGAACAGCCACACGCATGTATTAGCCAGATTTTATGTTCTCAGTGAGGGACGGGTAAATCTATTGGCCGGAAAAGAAAAACCAAATGTTCCCAGTCGACCTTTCGTGCCTCGCAGTGGAAACTGCTAACGTATTATGTTGCTGAGTAAAGCCCTTATTGAATTACACTTCCCCTTAAGAACTCGAAATCAGCTGTTTGGGTTTTACATTTATGTTTGGGAAAAAAAGCAGAAAACCCACTTTAATTAAGTTACTCTGTTATCATGGTCTGAGCAGCGTGTCAGCTGATCCGCCCGGCCGTCCTCAGAGGGAGGCGGCCCCCAGCCATGGCTGATGGAGGGAGGAGAGGGAGAGAGGGAAGGGAGAACAGATTTACCAATGAATCATCATGGCAATGGCACTTCGCAGTGGCTGTGTTTCTGATTCACTCGTGAAGGTAGTGATTGAATGACGAATGAGAGCTAAACGATGCCCTTGCTGTTTTGAATGGACGGAGAAGACGATGCAAACACCTCCTGTCCGCACCTAGAGAAGATACCAGTGTCTTTGCTGTGGCTGTTCTCTTCTTAAAGGTGACTATTCTGCTCTGCCTATATGAGGAATTGACAGATGCCCCCCCACACACACACACACACACACACACACACACACACACACACACACCACCATGAAGAGGGAGGACCAAACCAGGGGAGCCGTTTCAGATCCCGCCCCCTCTCTTGTAAATAACACTCTGGTCTCCCTGCTTTGTTCTGCAGCGGGGGCTTTTTGTGGTCATGCTGAAACCCAGCTCTTGAAGGTGTGTCACATTATCCAGACGGAGGCTTAACCCTTAAGCACAGCTCTTTTCATGTGGGGGTTCACATGTGGCAGTGTTTACAGTGCGTTTAAAGGCTGGGGGGCTCTTCTTAAAAAAAAAAAAAACAAAGTGTGTAATTAAAGGACGAGTCCCCCTAATTGGCCATGGGTTCTGTCGCTGCAATTAAAATTAAACACAGGGCCATCCAAGTTGGTCCCGTATGCCCATATTGCCATCTCCTAAGAGCATGATAGCATGCACCAGGTCCTGTGTGGTGTCCCTGTTTCACATGACCTCAGCAGTGCTGTGCTGCTCTCTCATTCTCCCTCCGCTGTGTTATTACAGGGGTTGTAAGATCACCACAACATGATCTAC
The DNA here is from genome assembly GCA_019176425.1 of Megalops atlanticus. Taxonomy (NCBI): domain Eukaryota; kingdom Metazoa; phylum Chordata; class Actinopteri; order Elopiformes; family Megalopidae; genus Megalops; species Megalops atlanticus. The sequence continues at coordinate 29,731,065 of CM032879.1, forward strand.
CCAACCCTGCCATTCTGGGAGTCTGTGCGATTCGTTTGTTCCTTCAGTGCACTCCGAAGAATTATGTAAGGAAGCCACGCGCCTGTTCAAACCAGCTGTACAGTGAAGTGTGCTCGGCCGTCTGTCATTTCATTGCCTTTATCTGTTGGCTGGTAACCTGCCTGTGGGTTTGTGTTAATTTTTTTTTTTTTTAGTTGCCATTTGATTTATTTAATCCCCGGCAATTTATAGCCCACCCCTTCCCGCCATTCTGTCTCCTCATCATCTTTCCTAGACATGTAACGTCTTCTAGCGCGTTGGCATGTCGCTGCCACGGCCTGTTGCCTTGGTAGCGTGTTCATTCAGTAAGCGGCTGGATTAAACATGTGGGTGTGATTGTCTCCTGTGCTGTACCTGACACCTGAGGGCCATAAAAAGCTTGTTACGCAACAAAAACAAAGTGTTCCCGTCCAAAGATATGTTTTGATGTTGCACCTTGTAATTTATTTTCCACTGTGCTTAGAGTGTCGCTGTAACATACCAGTGAACTGTAGCTGTCGGCGGTAATTTGGTTCTCTTGCCACTAGGTGGGGTTAGGGGTCCACTAAGACTGGAAGACTGCTCCCGAAGTCCACTGAGAATGTGGATATTGAAAAGCTTGTTCACCTCAGATGGTGCAACTTGAAAGGCTCTGTTTTGTTTCTCCCCCAGCTGACACCAAATGTATCCCCATTTTCAGCAGTCCTCCTTTGACAATCCATTTTCTGGACACTGTATATTTATGATATCGAGACCATTTACTCTCAGTTACACAAATTCCGAGGAAGGCTTTTAAAATCCGCTTATCTCATTGTTGAGTGCTTTCCTTAAAACAAATATTCACTTTTGCAAAAAGCCATGTGTAAATATTATTTATCTCCATGAAATGTTCCATTATCTTACACTTATGGCAGATGAATGTAATCTCAACCTGAGGAAAGAAGACTGCCGAACACAGGATGAGAGAACCTGACAGTAGTATGTAGGAACACTGAAGCTGCCTGAATCTGACCCTGAAACTACAGCTGAATCTCTCCTGCTGTGGAGTGGGTTCATTAGGGTCAGTCCATATATGGCCAACTTCCTGTAAGAAATACTCTGAAGATCTGGCTGGCTTCGTTATAATAGGCTGATTCTTATTCTAGTGTCAGTTTTTAATTTTTTTTTTCTTCCACTTCATTTTTCATTTTAACCTCCTTTTCTGCTGTGGAAAGGAGTAGGTTGACAGTAGTTGAGATTGTACCTCTCAGCCTCAGTAGAGGGGTTTTGAATGGATTAGCGTGTGGCTTTTGCTGTGCTGGGGATTTCGTGCTCCGTGGCGCCTTCCAGGAGCCGTGTGGCTCGCACGGTGAGGGGACGCAGTGTTTGAGAGGCAGAGGGGCGTGTGATACGCTGCTAGCGGCAGGACGCTGGGTGCAGACCGGAGCCCTGACTAATGCTTGGTGACAAACGCTCATGTGTACGCGTCAGCCCAGGACCACGACATCAAGCACGGCTGCATGGAAGGAAGTCCCGCACTGACTGCGCCTCACATTTCCTGTGACACACCGTCATGGACGCGCCCCGGCGCTCAGCTGTCATTCAGAAGCGAGGCTCTCTCTCTCTCTCCGGGGCGTCCCCCCCACTGTATCCTGGGACTGGCTAACGTGCAATGCCCCTCCCCCCCCCCGGGTCCTTAGCACCCGGTTACCAGCTGCAGGGTGTGGGACACCAGCGGATCATGAGTGCAGTTCTATATTTCGGCAGAGCACCGCCGCCCTCTGAAAGGCCTGCATCCGCCAGGGCGGTCATTGTTCTGGCCAAACTGCGTGAGGTGGTAGCTGGGAGAGCAGAGGAGAGGAGAGGAGGGGAGGGGAGGGGGTGGGAGGGGGATTTGGGGGGTTTCCAGTGGGGCTATCCCAGAGGATGTGAGCTATCATCGTCGCTTGTGTCAGACCGGTTGCCTCTGCTCAGCGTGAAGTCACACGAGACTGCAGAAACCCCGCGGGACGACATGCGGGAGATTAGTTAAGGGCTGAGAGCCCGTCAGGCTCGTGCATACCTTTGGGGGCTTTCTGAGAGCTGATAAGGAGGTGCGCTGAGCTCGGCCGGGGCAGATGGAGACTGCAGTCGGCTCAGAGATAGTGGGTGATCCACTGTGTTTTCAAAAATTTTGTTTTGATGTGTGTGGCATGTGGGTGGGGCAGGCTGGGAGAGTGGTTACAGTATGCCAAACAAAATATTTCAGTGAAATGCCTTCTTGCCTCCTCACCTCAGCTGTACGGTGAGTGCTCTGGTGCACAGCAGCTGTTTTAGTGCCACCCAGGTGGTGGTGGTGTCTGAGGTGTGAGTTTACTTTTCCCGCACCGTAAAGCATTTCAACATCCATGAAAGGCAAAATTTGTGGTCATTGTTGCTGTTGTAATTTCTTTGTTTCCAAGGCATTTTCATGCATGCCAGGTTAGCTGATGTTGCGTCTGTGGTGTCTTGCACGGGTTGTATCTTTAGGTGGTGCAAAGTCCTACCCCTGTGCTCACCACATGTTTTCGAGAGGACAGGGGCTAAGTCGCACACAGGAATGTGTATCAGACAGGACAGGAGCGCTTACCTCGTGCGCATCTGCGCGGGGAATGTAGAAAACGGTGATTTACTCCGGCGTTCGGTGCGCCGCGGCGGAACGGGATGGAGGTGGAATGCCGTCACCTTGGCGACCCAGACGAACCACTCGAAGAATCCCAGGGCGCACTCCTCCCCTCTGTCAAAGGGGGAAGCGCGGAGGGCAGGGTACTGACGGGTGAAGCTCTGCAGACGCGCCTGACCGAGCCCGGGCGCTCTGCGGGTCTGCTGCACTGTCTGTACCTGCAGCTGATTGGGTGCAGCCGGGGCTGGGCTGGAATGCCAGAACACTGAGAGTTCCAGGTGTTCTGGACTACACGGCATTCCTCTGCACATGTGCTTGTGGTGAAAGCTGGACCCTGCCTATGTGCATCTGACCGGGAAAGTAAGTCGCCGCCTCTCACCACACAGGAAGACCAAAGTCTTTCGCTGTGAGAAAAGTTCTAAATACTGTGATGTGTACGAAAATTACTACTTACGGATGCGTTTTGGACATCTGTTTATGGCTCTGAAGTCATGTCAGGAAGCATTTTTGGTTTGTAATTTCCCAGTGTGCTTAGTTTGGGCCTACGAGTCCAGTAATGGCTGCCCCAAATTACAACTGCCCTGACTGACTGGCACACTGACCCAGACCTTTTAAACAGCAACATCAAAGGACTCTCCCGGCTCTCTGACCTTTCTGATGACTCTTCTCCAGGCTGTGACTCACTGCACTGTGTAAATGCGCCCAGCATTCCCTCGTGCCTTTGATGTGTTCTGAATCACCACCAGAATCATGACGTTCCCAAACAATGCGCTTTCACCTGTCTCTCAGCGGAGCCCCCATTAGGGGTTCGAGCCATTAGGGCCCTGTGTTTATGGAGATGGAGCTGGAGGAAGCTTCCCCACTGTGGTTAATGGAGTGTTGAGGCCAAAGTGGCCTTCTCTCTGGCTTTTACCTGAACCCTTTGGTGAATGCAATCCCCTGGTGCTAGGTTTGCATAGACAGGAGATCTGTGGAGGAATAATTCCGTCCTTTTCATTTCCTCTCTCTTCCTTTCTCTCTCCAGGCAGACGCTGCAAAAGAAGAGCTCCTTCTCTCTCTTCCCGCCAGCCAACGGCTGGGCCTTCCGAGGGGTGAGTGGCGACTTGAAACACCACAAGACGATACCTCGTTGTTCACACTAGCATGTCTGGCCCGGGCTCACCTCATTTAGACTCACTAATGCTGCATGTGAGGCTTTTTGCCTGTTCTTTGCTTTGTTTGTATGGAGAAGACCCTCTGTAATGTGAACATACGCACACGGGCATACATGAACACACACACACACACACACACACACACACACACACATACTCACTAACACACACACATGCATACAGGTAAACACACACAAACATACACACACGTACACACATGCAAAGAGCCATGCACACCCACCCACACACACACACACACACACACACACACACACACACACACACACACACACAGAAGCGAAAGCATAAAAGCACCGAGAGGATGAAGATGAGAGTGTGCAGGGCAGGGAGGCTGGTTTCCTCCTTCCTGTTCCTGGGTCTGGCTCTCACCGCCCGGCCAGGCATGTTTCACAGAGGAAGCAGCCCCCTCACACAGGGGCAGGCGGGCCAGGAACATGCCGCTGCTCCTTGGAGACACCTGTGGGGTCTTGCACCTCTGACCGCAAACACACAGATGTTCTAGTAAGTATACTAGCAGAGAGTTTCGGTCTCAGCGGTGGTCAGCTTTTTCAGTTTCGTTGTGCATCGTGTTTGTACAGTTTTGACAGTGCATGGCCTTTTTGGTGTTAGGTATTAGGCTGCAGTCATGTTTGGACCACACAACAGCGAGCTGCTTGCTTTTTCATTATTTGAATGATATTGATATTTTTGCTGCCAGGGCTTCAGTTGTGTGGTGGACAGTGTTCGCTGGGAGTGACTGCCGTGAGTAAATTAAAGGCCATCCTTGCTGAGCTAACTCTCAGAGGATGTGGGAGGGCCCGCAAGCTGTGTGTCCATTTCAGCTCCCAGATTTTTTTTCCTGCAGTGGGTTGCAGTGACCTCACCGCCATTATCGCCCCTGTGTGTCCAGCAGAACGCCCGGTTAGGATCCCTCCACTCAGTTCCGTCACCCTGGCAACGCTTGATCACGTTGGCGGGCGGGGACGGCCTCGGCCTCAGCTGGGGCCACTTTGCTGCCTCTGATTGTTACCATAATGGACGTAATTGGGGGTCTGCTAGGGTTGCCATGGTGACAGGCTGTGTTGGTTGTGGGTGTAATTAGGTTGTGTGGCCCCCGGGAGAGCGTAGTGTTTACAGTAAACACAGTTCTTGTGCCGTGGTACTTCTCTGCCTGCTACTCATTAGCCCCATTCACAACGCTGCCCTAACGGGGAGGAGCACTGAGCTTCATTCAGATGTGTTTGGTAACATCCTCTATCTCGCTTATTACTACCTACCCATGTTCATCTATGAGTGCTCCTTGTGTGGTGCTTTCGGGACTCCACTCACAAAGCGCAGGCGCTGACACTACGATTCCTGGAAAAATCTTGTCAGCCAATTATTTTACAAATAGTGAGAAATACCATTAGCAGGAACGTGAGGACAAACACGTGCACTTAAATGAGAGGATTATTGGTTGCTGTGAGGCAATGACTATGCTCAGTTTGCCATAGCAACGCATCAGTTAGTAAGCCCCATTCTGAAAACCTCTTGCTTTGAAAAGTGCGCTCTTTCTCATTGGCTGAGGGAGGCGTGCTCCAGGGAGAGGAGCACTCACTGTGTTACTCTCAACCAGCGAGTTCTTACAATGACGCATGCTCAAAAATGCTCATTCAGGAATGTGATGCAGGCTTTTGTTTCCAAAACTGTTCTCTGTACAATCCATTATTCCTGTTTTTTTTTTGCCAGGAGTACTGATTAGTCCAATAAACTAAGGCGTTTGAGGGAAGCCAGAGCATCTTGTGAAGGGGAGGCCGCCCTGGTTGAGAACACCTCTCTGTGGTAGTGTCCTCTCCGGCGATTTGCGTGAAGAGAGCAAGTTTGACCCAGAGTCGAGGGCACCCTTGGCAAAGGCATCTCTCCCTGTCTCACTCCCCTCTGTGCAGCTCACTCCTCTGTGACGTTCAGCCCAGTGTGCTGAACACATGACCTTCTCACACACCACACGAGAATTCCTTACATTTTCCCCCACTCCACCAGAGACTGCACCGGACCCACCATGTGCCAAGGATGTTCCTATGTTTGCATTCCGCTTTATTGTTATGAGGTGGGTTTTTGAAATGATGTCACAGGAGAGATTTGTAACCTTCAGGTATGTGAGGTACACATCCCTGCTGCCAGTTTCACACAGAGCCGCTGTGCTCTCAGAAGGCCACAGGCGTTCCTTCAAGGTGCAACGCCCCAGAGAGGCTGCACACACGGCCGTCCGAGGAACGACTCTGTCAAGCTTCTCATTGGATCGCGAACGTAAGGAACAGAGCGTTCTGCTCGTGTCAGGTTGACATTGGACCGAGGAGCGGTGGAAGGGGTGTCACTGGAGGGGATGAGTTATTGTCCGCCTCTGACACGCTGCTGTTCATTCTCTCACACAGCGCTTGCATGGGGGACTCCGCCGGAGCCCTCGGCAGGAACACAGTGTAACAGGAAACACTTCTCACCTCAGAGCACCACCCGGGCCAGCAGGCTGGAGATGTCACTGCGTGTTTTTGACTCCCTGCTCTCAGTGTTCTTATTCAGTGTCATCTTACATTTCTTCCCCTCTGGAATGCAGTGTTCGGCCTCTGCGATAAAAAAATGCACACAAGCCTCCTTTCATATGTTGTTTTGCTGTCAAGCCAAGAGAACTCTGCTATGTATTATGAGTAGTAGTAAGCAGAGCCGTGTGGTGATCCTAAAAATTTTGAAGTCTGCAAGCACATCATCCATCAAGGCCCCATGTATGTCTATGAAAGATCATTGCAGCATGCTTGCATGCAGGAAGTCTTCAAAAACCTAATGATTATTTATTGTATGTCCTCCTTTTAGAAGCTGCTGTAATCAGACATAAGCCTAAACCGGGCCTTTTTTAGGCTCCTCCAGACGCTGAGAACAGCAGGAATCTCAGGTCTCCACCGGCATTGGATTCTTTCCTGCTTAATTTAGATAAGAGATCCAATCCCGTGCGTCCTCCTGGGCCTAATCAGTTAAGTGGAGAGTGCCTGTGGGAACCTGGCCATGGCAGGGCTGTTGCCTCTTGATACTGTGGCCCACATCTGATGTGGAAGAAACGTCTTCCAGCATCCAGCCCTGTGTTGACTGATATGGCTGTCTTTATCACCTGTGCAAGCATTAATGGATCAGCTGACTGCCTGTGAGTGGACCCAGAGCTGGGTGGAGGACGCCCCTGCGCTGACGCTCCCGTGACGTCACAGGCTGGGTGTCCCGGGGAAGTCCCGCCCACAGTGAGGGAGTTCAGGGTCTCAGTCTCCTGCCACCCACCCCACCCTTTGCAAGTCCTGCCCCTTCGTAGACCTGCACATCACCTCCCCCAGTGGCTAGAAGCAGACACTGAGTCTGGCCCAGCGAGCGGCCAACACAAACATGTGAGGCCTGCCTCCCCACACCCCGAGACCAGCAGAGCAATCCGGGACAACAGCAGAAAAAAAAAGAAACTCAGAGTGCTCATCCTCTGGATGTGGCTCTGTCGGCCCTCCACAGAAGCCTGCGCCGACTGCCAGGCATGCCAGAAGCACGGCATTCCTGATACCCTGCAAGGACAAGGTTTACTAAAGAAGCAGCCTGCTGGATGTAATATTAAGCAGAGCCCCCAAATGGATCTCTGCTAATATACACTCAAATTAAAGAAGGACAGCCATATCTCTGTGTGTTATTGTACCTCCTGCCAAAGTGTAACGTTGAGGCCATTTATACTGTAGCATTTGGATGGGTTCTGCCGAGGATTTCACATTTCTCATTTAATAGTCCTCCGTTGTTGTAGTATGCTCTTATTCTTTATTGTTGCTCAGTGCTCAAAATCTTGCACTTTAGATCATGTTCAACAACACAGCTTTGAAGAGACTAATACAAAGCAGGAAGCCTCCTAGCACTGTGTATACCTTTTGTGCCTTGTAATTGGCTGAGCATTAAATAGGGCTTGAATATTGCATGTGTACTGGCTGCGTTGGAAGAGCTTTTTTTTAAAGAGGGTGAAAAATGCGAAGCTGGAACGTGATGTTTCAAGGCAGGTTTTTAATGATCAGCCCTTATGCCTCCTGGCCCCATGTGTCTACACTCTCTGACAATGTCAAATATTCTAGAAATGTCGACCGGAGACAGGGTCTCAGATACCGGGCCTTTGAAGAGAAATCAAAGCGCTTTATTGCATCCGTTAAAGTAGTGAATCTTAGAAGCAGGCTTTTTTCAGGATGAAACCTTGAATTAAATCAGTAATTACAGGCTTGGAGAATGACGAGATCTGCTGTAGCAGCCCACCTCTCTCCAAAGAGCAGAATCTCCCAGCATCTTCAGTGGCTTTCTGAAACTCATACTGTATGTAACTTTACTGAGTCAGCACTCCCTGGCAAGCCGAATTGGTTCGGAATGTATTCCGTAGCTTTGGGTAAAACGACAGGTAGTACTTAAATCAGTCTGTCAGTAAGCATTATGTTATTATCTGAACTTGCACTGTGTAATTGGTGCCTGGTGTTTAAGTTGTAAAATGTTCTTTGTACTTGTGTCTATTGATGCTCTGTCCATCACCCTGAGGGGGGGTTTGTCAAATAAATAAATTAATAAAAGGAACAGTGTTATGAGGCTGTGGAATCCATGTTCCATAGTCTGTGCCACACATAAAAATTTCCATCTATGAGTATTGAAAATATTCAATACTTATCCCCCCATCCCCTCAAACAAAGCAGGAACGGTAATGAGTTTTTCTGCATCCAGGGCGCCTGCCCAAATCTTGCTTATTATTATTTATTCGATTAGCTGACTCCTTCAGACGATGCCGGACTGAATTATACAGTTTACAGTTTACACAATCACCCTAATCCATATTTCTCTGTCCTGCAAAATTGAAAAGCGTGCCAGGCTTGAATCTTGGTACTCCTCACTCTTTATCCCTGAAACAAAATTGTACTGGTGCCCAGCATGGTGCTTGTGCAATGGTGTGTGCAGGATGGTGTTGATGTTCAAAGCATCACCTCCTTTAACCTCTCCCAGCGCTTATCTGGTATCCTCCTTTCACCCGCCTCAGCCAGTAACAGACACACAGAGTTTCCGTCAGCTGACGAAATGAACCCTCACAGAGCAATCAGAGAGGCCCAGACCAATACCTCTTTCTCAGCTACCAGGGACATTTTTGGAGCTTTTTTTTTTATTCTGAACAATTTTTTGATTGCAAGTTTTTTTATGCGTTATTGTTTCTGGGGTTTTGTTTTGGTTGGCCCGATTAAAATCGTTCCAATGACTTTGCTAAACGCTGGTTTACATTGGCAGCTGTCAGGCGATGGTATCAAGGACCCATTGTACAAGTGGCCCAGGGCAAGTGCACGGAAAGCCAAGTGCAGCACGATGCCGGCTGGGAGATGTGTTCAGGAACACAGAGAGAGGCCTGCGGAATGGCTTAGGCACAGAGGCAATGCGTTCACTCTTGGAAGGAGCTCACCTGATACTCCGGTCAGGTAGATGCTCTTTGGTAATGGGCAGTTTTCATAGCCTATTGTTATATTGTCTGAAGCATTTTAAGAGAAGTTTGCTTTTTGACTACAAATCTCCATTAAGTGGTGGGTTTTGCCAGGATTATATAGGGAGCTGGTGGCTCTACATCACAGTAATGTCTTAAGGATCTTTCCCAGAACTAATGGAGACGGATTTAGTTACACTGCAGTTGCCTCTACCTTTAGTCACAAGGCATTCGTGATAGACTTGACGCACCTCTTCTGTAAATCTCTGCAGGTGTTAGCATTCAGGTCTTTGGAACTGCCTCTCAAATCTGAAAATTTGATGACCCCAAGCCAAACAAATGAGGCTGGGTTTCCTTCACTCGTCAGTACAATGCAGCGCTTGGCAGATGACTCAGTTTTGTGATTACCAAGGCAGACCGTCTCTGGGTCTGTCTGTGTTGCTGCAGTCTTTCCGTCCACTTGTAACGGACAGTGTGTCCATTACACCCCCCTGGCTTCTCATCAAAGTCTTTTGTCTAACGAAACCCTGGGCCTGACCTTAACCAACTGCTTTGCGCTGTTTTTTTTTTTTCTAAAAAGCCCTGTGGAAAAGCAGCCAAGTTAGTATGAAAAGAAAAGCATTAACCTCTCTAAAAGATGCGATATCTTTAACAAAGGCTGAGTTCTCGAAACAGATAAGCCCTCTAAGCACGCAACATCTAAAATATTCTAACTCAGGAGCTGCTCTCTGCCAACATGTGACATGAAAGTTGGATATAAATTACCAGGGGAAAAAAACAAACTTCCCTTTGGGGCCTGGGGAGTATCTGCCTCTTCTTCTAGTCATGTTGTTTCAAACAGTGTGAAATGGAGGACATCAAGGGAAAGGAATCATTTTTGCTGTTAATGTGACAGACCCTTTTTAAATTACAGTATACATCATTTGCTGCAGTACTGTGTGAAAACTCTGTTTTTCTTTGGTGAAAAAGGCACAACATACACTACCTCAATTAATTCATATTATACTCCTTTACCCCTGTGGGACACCACAGATTTCACAAGCAAATGGGACAATGAGCCCTCTCAGTGGCAAAAAAGAGGTTCTTTTTCTAGAATAATGCCAGATTTTGGTGATGGATTAGGGGGTAAGCATAAGATGAGCGATGAAGAAATATCTTTTTTTACCTTGCATTATTTGCAGGTTTCCTGCTGAGCCCTTGTATAAGTTATCACTTCCCTGGAGACTGGCTATGTACTGAGGTTTACGAGTACTTTCCACCCAGCAGTGTACAACTGCATCCTTCCTGAGTTTACTTACTCGCTGGGTGTGGTCTATCTGACCCCTGCCTCGTTCTCTGCATGAGGTCAGAGATGGAGGCTGACCTTTGTGACATCACATACAATGGAGTCAATTCCACTCCACACAGTCCAGTTTCTACCTCCCGTTGTGAAGTTGTTGACAAAGTTGTTTCCTGATAGGTGGCTATGGAGATGCGCTCTTTTGACCCATTCGCTTTACCTGGTCCTGTTGCCATTCCACAGATTTGACAATGCATTTAAAAACCACAGCTGTGGAGGTCGAGGTAGAGCTTTAACACACTGAAGCCATTGAATGACTCAATCACACAGATAATCAGCCAAACTCCAGTGTTTCAGTGGTTGTGGCGTAGGACAGCAGTGCTCTGTATTGCTTTGTCTCCTGAGTATTTATCACTGCAGCAAGTATGCATATGCATGTTAATAATACCACCTTGCAGGGGTGGGAAAGACAGTAGGAGCAGAAGAGTTCTGCCCGACATCAGTTCACATTTATGTTCATACAATCAAGCCGCCTCTACTTCAAAAGCATAGCATGGCATTTTGACAGGTGATCTCTCCTGTGGCTGGTGGCTCGGATTGCACGTTTATGTAATGTTTTGCACAATCGTCCGTCTTCCCTGGGGTTGCGATGATATGGCGTTCTGAAGACAGAGCGTTGTCGTGCTGTCTTCCTAGTCTTGAGTAACGCTGAGCTAAAGAGTACTCTCTCCCCCTCTGGCAAAAACAAGACCATCAATCACAAGAACGTTCTTAATTTCTAACTATGACTCTGACACTCTGCTTACAAAATACCGTTGTTCAAGTAATACTTTGTTTCAGCTGAAGTAAACAAACCTTGCAAATAGTCATAAATCAAGTTAGTAACTTTCTACCCAATAATATCTATTTATAGATATTCATCTTCGGGCAACCATAGTGGCCTAAGAGGCACTTGTGTGCAGCATGGATCACATGAAGGACACAGGGACCAAGCCCTCAACAATAACAGCACATGATGTTGGTGCAGTTTGAAAGTGGTCTGTGGACAGAGAGGGTCACAGAGATGTTTGTTGAAGAGCATCAACATACATCAGAGGCTTCAATGTCTCCCTTTGTTCTCTCTGACAGTAGTCCGAAATGTGGCAAGTGGTGGTTTCAGTGGTCTTGCACATACAGACCCCAGCCAGTGGATTCTCTCTCGGCTCATTTTGCGTAATGTGCAGAGAGGGCAGTCGTCCCTGCGTTCTGCACTGTGTGATGCCGGAGGAGAAGGCTGTTCCAAGCCTGGCTTTTCTGTTGGTTTAGTAACGAGTGAACATAGGGGTGCTAATGAGTTCACGTATTGACTGAGCTGTGTGGACGAAGCCCAGAGGTGAGAGAAAAATAAACTAATCAAGATGAAGATGAGAAGCTCTGCAGATCAAAACAGCTAGCATTGATTTATCAATTCGTCACCAAACATAAACAGAGGTGTTTGGCTCCAAGTTAAGCTTGCCAATTTTTTAACAGATCTCATTGGGATATATCATATTGTTCTCTCATTATAAATACTGGTTTTTTTGCTTCTTTTTCGTCATGTCTGAAAAGGTACTTTTCTGTTCCACCTTGCTACTGCCTACACTGGCTCATTCACTCACTTACACACTCACACACTCATGCATGCACACATGCACACCCACATGCATTTTGGAGCACAACTGACCTGAGTGTATTTTCTGTAATCAGAACTGGAGACTTCCTAGTGCCTTTTCTAGTGAACCTTGGAACTCAGTCTGCTCACTAGTCTGCCCTCTGAGGTTCAAACTCAGAATTCTGAGGTAGATTGTGGCTTTGAAAAGGAAGATGCACCATTGTTTTAAGCAGATATTTATCTGGAAATCAGATTACTTGTTGAGTGGCACATACTGGGGTTTTTTTTTTACCAGTAGTTGTTTTACTGCTTATGTACAGCTCTGGCAAGGTGGTTTTACATTTTTAGTGCTTAGATTTTTCTGGGAAGAAAAGTGTGGACTAACCTGAATAAAGAAGGTGTTCTGGGGTTCAGCTTTGTGTTTTTCTTGTATCCAGGAAATGCCTCACGGAAGTCACTTTGTTTCCAGGAAATGTGATTCACAGGGGCTTCCTAGCTTCCTGTTCTCACAAGCAGACTCTAAAACAGAAAACATCTTATACTTACACAGTTAACAAACCGTGACACTTTTCAACTTTTGTAATGGATGTACAGGGAAAGTACTGTTAAGTATATCAATTTAATATTAGCCAGTAGATATATTTTTAGAAATATTAATTAATAAGTGCATAAATTATTTATAGATTTCATGAATCAGATGAATGATTAATTATGCCAGTTGTACAGCTGTTAAACCTTAAGACGTCAGTTTTAAATGGCATTTTTTAGAACATCTAAAGTAACATTTCCTTGCACACATGACCTGGGGTTATATGAGAATTATAGGGATAGCCAAGCTCCCTTTGATTGTGCTTTTTGTGCTTTTTATGTTCTTTGATAATGGTAAGATTGCTAAAGTTCAAATCCTCTATGAATGTCAAAAAAGGAAGTCATATGGTTCTTGCAGTTGTTAAATATGGTGGTCAACACAAAAAAATAACTTTAATTGGTCTGTATGTGATAAATTGGACACTCGCTGTATTTGTAATAAACAGTTACGCTAAGTTCCTTTGACTCCTGGTGAATAGCCATAGAGGGTTTAGGCTCTAAGGAGCTGTGTTTTAACAACCTTATCAGCTGTTCAATATCTTTATACAAGAAAATAAGGAGCCAACAGTGAAATTAAATGACCTGAGACTGTGAGAGGCTTCTGCTTAAGTTAATGCAGATGGTAGTTATTAAAGCATAAACAAAACGCTTTCGAGTGATTTATGACTGCTTGATTTTAAAATCTATGTGAACGCGAGCTGACAGTATGTAATGCTGCATTTTGCTGTAATGGCCCATTTCCAGTCTCCACAGCATGGCTGCAGTAGACTGCAAAGCTGGGCACTGATCGTAGAACTGTCCTTCTCTACACATGGCTGCTTTCACCTCACAAATATCAGCCTCACTGTTTGCCGCACCTAAATTGCCTTGCATTATAGGGGGTTGGGATTTGACCAAGGTTCACCTGGTTTTGAAAATCCCATATCTCGTAATTTATTTTTTGAGGGATTTTATCACCTTTGCCTGTACAAAAATGTTTATTTTACTTAAATAACTTGAGTGATTTTTTTGTATTCAGGCCTAGGTGGCAGAACAGTATTCTGTATCACTCCTGCACATACAGTACTTCCCTACACTTGACTGAATTTCACTCATGGTTAGAGATTATCCCTCATACGCTTGCTGCAAACAGTATCTCCCGGCTATGTAATTAAGGCTGCCATTAGTCTGAGCAGACGATGGCATGTCCTTTTTCCGTCTGGTTATAAATGTTTCTGTCGTCATAGCTATCTCCCGTTAGGTTCCTCCACATCATTTTTCCCACAGGCCGGTTTCACTGGTGATGGATGACGGTTGCGCTATCGCAAGACCTGTCCGTAGAATGATGACTTTTAAGAACAGAACTGGCGTTCTGCGTTTGCGTGTTTGGAATAACCCTCACGAGCCGTGCGGCTGTGGCGGACTTTGTGCTCTCAAAGCAAGCGGCCTCCCAAGTTCTCAAAGTTCAGTATTGACATCAAACGCAGCTAACAGAGCCCATTGTGGGTGATGTTATCTGGAGAGAGAGAGAGAGAGCGGCAGAACTTCTCTCTGGAAAGGGGAACGCCTCTGCTCCGGCGCACACACACTCACACACACACGCACGCACACACGCACACTCTCTCTCTCTCTCTCTCTCTCTCTCTCTCTCTCTCTCTCTCTCTCTCTCTCTCTCTCACACACACACACACACACACACACACACACACACACACACACACACACACAAACATATACACTCCAGACAACAAAAAAAAAAAGCGAGGCTGTCTGGGACGGCGGGCCCTCAGCCCCAGTATAGCCGCAGCTGGGTTTCCCCTGCACATCCTGTTGTGGAGCAGCGCGGCTGCAGTCAGGACCCGCCACCCCGCTCCTTCCCCGGCCCCAGTGAGCGAGGACAGCACCCGGCTCTGAGACACTGCCCCCCCCCCCCCCCACCCTCAGGTAGCAGAAAGAAAGACACTGCCGCGAGCGGGAACGTCCCAGCGGTCCCTGATGATGGGGTGCTGCCTCTTCGTGCATCACAGGGTGAGTGAGGAGCATAGGGGGCTGTGCTCGGGGTGGGGGGGTTAGCGTCACAGCCGGAGGGCTGCCCGAGCCGCACTCGTGCGGTTATGTCTGTGGCTGTGTGTCTCTCAGAGCTGAGAAGCTCTGTCCGTGTCCCTTGGGCCAGTCTTATTCGGGACTGGAGGTTGCTCAATTGTTGGTATCTTTACTCTATTGATTAGGTGTTGTTTTAAGAGTGGCAAAAAAAAAGGTGTTGAGCTTTTCCAGTCTGAGATGATGAAAGGGTATTGACTGGTGGCATTTTGTGTGTTGTGTGTTTCACAGTTGCTTAAGACGCTTATGTCTTAAGACTGACCCGCCCTTTGCCCCATGGCAGGGACTGAGCAAAGGATGAGCAAAGACTATTTGCTGGCTGTAGTGAGCTTTATTGATCTTTTCATCAGGATTTGCATCTAACGAAAAGCATAAACTTAAATGCTAGTGCAAATAAGTTAATGTAACATCAGCCGGCCAATAAATTGGTAAATTAAGGTTATGCAATCATGTAATCGTTTTCTTTAATGCAGTTTGCGTGCAGCACTTGTGACAGAATTACTTAATAGTCTTATGGACTCGTGTGGGGAACCTTTGTGGGATGGAAAAAGTCCATCTCAGCACATCATTTTATGTTTGAATTTATTCTAGTTTTTACCATAGTCTCCCATTGCTGCTTCTGCTTACCCTGGACAGGTCTTCCCTCTGCTCTAAACAGTAGAAGCACAGGGTATTGTCATGGTTTCTTATATAGGGTTCATTAAACACACTGGCTGTCTGTTCAACACTTTAAACAGTATTATTAATTATGATGTAGTGTAATTATGATGCATTATCTGCTTAAGCATGCAAATATGTGATAATTTTATTTATGCAATCAACTATGAAGCAATATTATCTTTTCTCCTGTTTGAGGGTAACATTCAATTAACACTTAATGCAGTCTCTTACACAGATTTCATGTACATGTTAATATCTCAACTCTGTAAAAAAAAAAAAAATAGCCAGCTGCCAGTAAGTTTTAGGTTAATTGTCATGAGTTACTGAAAGGAGAGCAGTACAATAGTGTATTTGTGCATAACTGAACATTTTAATGGTTATGACTGGTGGTGTATTCATGTGTGTGTGTGTTTGTGTGAGTGTTTATATAATTTCTCTTCTGCTCAGGGCTTCCTCCTTACTGCTTCTGAGAACTACATGTGTTGCTAACAAAGGTGCCTGTTTACTTTGTGTAGCATGGCAAACATGCTTATTTCCTCAGTCCTGGAGACTGAGAAGTAGCATCAGTATTCAGTCCTGACTTAGGTAGCTGTTCGGACAGTGGAGTAAAGGCACTATCTGCTCTCTGTCAGTGGTGAAAGATTCAGGTCATCTATCGTTCTGAACAGGAAGTGGTACGCTAGCATGCGGCTGCACCTGCTGAAGTTTACTCCTTCTCGTTGCAGAGATCAGCTCAGTGAAATGAAAACCTGACGGGACTCAAAATCAGTTAAAATGCTCAACTCTGCGGTGTGAAACCACACTGAGAGAAACCTCTGCTCACTTAAAATCTATTCAATATTGTTTCCTTTCTTCTCACAGTACTGTGTTAATCTGTGTCTGCAGTTAAGGCTTCAGTTGCATTTTCCCTTGAACTACCTGTTGCTATAAAAACAATGACTATTTTCCTTTCTCAGAAGTAAGCTATTATTGTCGGTGTCTAGCTGAACCACATGGGGGGAAGCATGGTGCAGATGTGTTTGTAGGAAGTGTGATCTCCTTAACATATGCAGGTGTATCTGCCTGTTCCCTTTAATCCCCAAGACTCAATTCATTAAAACTCGAAACACAATACTTCCTCAAAAACACAAGATAGAATACAAAAAAGGCTGGCCTCCTGTGAAATATGCTGTTAAGGGTGTCAGTAAATGAGGGCGTTGGCAGAGGGTTCCATTGTCCAGTGATATAATTTGTGAATTAGACCACATCCTCAGAGCATTATGGGAAGTGGCAGTGTTTGTTTTAAGTGGAAGCCTGTCATTAGACTTAATTTCCCACAGTTCTTGTTGACTGAAGTGTCTCCCATGGCCTAGGTACTGGCGTCACTGAATTTGCATTCACGTATCACAGATCCCATTGTCATTATCACTGAGTAGAGCAATCATTTTCGTAAAGGGGAGAAACAACTGAGTTCGTGATGCGCAAGGCCGCCGTACACGCTGTACACGCATACATACGTCAGCACTCTTGAACTCCTCACCTGCATTTAGCACATTTGCACCTGAGGGAAAACCTGGGGAGTGTCCCAGTTACTGTTGGTGAGTCAGCCTCAGGAGCGCACCCAGGGATGTCTGGGACAAAGAGGTGGAGCTCTGTGACGGACTGCACGGATTTCTGCCATCGCCTCTCTCTACCTGACAACAGCACAGTCCAGATGCCGGTACTCCTCATCTTCCCGTCCACGCCATTAATCTCCCAGCAAAGCAACGGCAGAGATGGCTATCTGTATGATATGAGTCACCTCTGAATCCCTCTCTGGTTTCACTCTGAGTGAGCTTAGGCAGAGGCGTTGACTCCCAAAGCTGCAGTGGCATGCAGATCATGCATGTTGCCTCCACCTCTACCCTCCAGTAGTGGGTGAATTCTGCCCCATCGGGGGAAGACACACAAAGACCCACACAGTGCTCACTGGGAACAGTGGTTGTCATGGAAAATAAGCATACTCATAGAATAGAATTGCTTGCTGAAACCCGTGCATGGACTAAATTTGCAAGTAAAGAAAAACAGCGGATGGTATCAATTTAGATAAACTGGTCTATTAAGTGCCCTTAATAGCAGTAATGTTTGTCTAAACCACAGGGGAGAAACCTAAGCCATTAAAAGCTCCAGTGATTGGTCATTAATCTTGCAGGGGGAAATTAACTCACTGTACACTAAGACTTTGATTAGGTCTGGAACTCAGACATATTCAGTAGATTATCCAGACCCTGGGTCTTTTTTTGAGCTTCCAATGAGACCAAAGAGATATACATGCCAAATTTAAGTTTCAGTAGCCTTTTTTTAGCCTCAAGCAAACGGTAGTAAAATTTTGAAGATGATGTTGCACCCCAGAATCTACATTAAGGAATGTTTTGGACAACAAACATTCATAACCAGGATGTAAGTCCTGTTTTTTCCTTCCCACAGAGTTTATACATTATTATGTTATTATTCTGCCACACCACCTCTCTCTCTCTCTGACTCCTTGTCTCTATGTGTGTGTGTGTGTGTGTGTGTGTGTGTGTGTGTGTGTGTGTGAGAGAGAGAGAGAGAGAGAGAGAGAGAGAGAGAGAGAGAGAGTGAGTGTGGGTGTATGCAGATGTGGTTAATATATTCATCTTGTCATTCTTTGTTTTACAAGTACTTGTTTTTTTCTATGCTGGAATGTTAACCATTGTGCAACAAACTGAGCTTATACCAATAAAAATAAGCTTCATCTTTTGAATAATTATGTGATAAAATTAGTGTGCCGTTTGCACAGCAAACACAGCTCAACATCGCCAGTTTGATGGTGGTCAAGCAAGGCCACTGAGTGACATTAGCATGACCTGCTGTTCACTTTGCTAAAAAAAGAAAATCGATGTTTGCGGCCTCACATCGCTTGATTTCTTTCAGGCCTCTGCTGGCCCGTTTCAACAATGTTATCTAGTAGCGGAATGTTATTGAGAAAGTAAGAGGCTGAAAATATCTAGGAGCTATTGAACCGGCAGATAAAAACACACAACTCTGGCTGGTTGAGGATTGTACGGTCGTGCCAAAAAACGATCAGCGAGAGAAGAATGTCTGTTCAGTCCACACCATGCTTAATCACGCTGGAAGTCTTGGAAACGCTCACTTTATGTTGACATATTCTGCACGCTTTTAAAATGAATGTGTTGGCCAGCATTCTCCACATTGCCTTGCAGGTAACTGTGCTTCTTGGGAATCTTACTCAAGCTTCTTGAGTGAACAAGCTACCAGCACCTGTTTAACACAGGTGTTTGACACGCACTGAGCTCTTCCTCTGTGTGTTTGCAGAAGAAGCGGAAGCAGAGGAGAAGGGATGCCGACTCCCTCAGCCTGTGCAGCCTGGACATCAATGTAAGTAAAGGTCCATCACTGGGCTTCATCTCCTTCCGGACGTTCAACTGTGCACATATACTTGCACTTTTCCTCCGATTTAACATTTTGGGTCACGGGTGTAGAATTCTGCCCGAGTGTCTTATAAACATGCTTAATTGCTTTCCAAAGTGTCTTAAAGGCAGGTAAAGGCATCAGGTTTTTAATATAAAATGCTTCAATATCCACAGTAGTTTGTGCTTGGCTGTCAATAGCAATTTACAGCAATTTATAGCAATTTACAATAAGAGGCATTTGGAAATTGCTGAAAGTTATGAGGAAATTAATTGCAGGTCGACTAAAGAGTTCAAACTGGTACAAAATCATCATCTGTTAGATTGAGTCCCGGGTTTGTGTTTGTAGTATTTATAACAATGTGTAATATGTTTGCCTTTGTGTGGTACATATACACAGAACCCCTGCCAATTCAAGTCAAATAGGCAATAGGCAAATTAAATCTGTTATTTTCTGTTCAGTTCTAATCTAACTGCAGACTATATTTCCCCAGTTCAGGCCCTACCTTATGCTCTCTACATGCCAAAAAAAAAAAAAATGGCTGGCTGTTTCAGACATGACATCTCGCATAAACAACCAGTTTTTTCCTCCATCAGCTCAGTTTGTTATTTTTAACCTTTTGAGTCCCATCCAATCCCAGCGCCGCTGCTGATTGGTGTTTATCAGCCAATGGGCTGTAGGGCGAGATGGACAAGAGAGGCTGATGATGGAGCGCCCTCGCCTCGCACAGCCTTTATTAGGACACGCACACGGACTCCAATTTTTCTAAAGGTCAGGCAATTTACATGGCTATTTCCCTCCCCGCTCCGAAGCTGCCATGTTCCCACACTAAATGGCAGATGCAATTTCCAGATATTAATAGAGCCATCTTTTTTTCATTTTGTTTTTTTTTTTTTTTTTTTGCCAGTTTTTTTTTTTTTTTTTGAAGTTCAGAATCCTGGTTATTCATTGCTTTGCTTATGGACACCTAACCATTCAATCAGAGTGCTGTTGGCAGCTGAACAGAGAATCTTATAGCTTTATTCTACTGCTAGGATTTGACTTATGTGTCTTTCGCTTAAGTCTTTTGGTCTCTGAGTTTGAACTCGTCTCGTTGCAAAACTGGCAGGACACCCCCCACCTCCAACCTTTTTTTTTTTAAAGCAGTAGTCTATGGGTAGCTTCTTGAAGTACTGGGCAGGAAACTGTTTTTTTTAACAATAAAGAGGAGGATGCCACTGTTTAAATATGAAGTAATATACCCCCAGTTTTCACCAGTATGTCCCTCGGTGTAAATGAGCAGGTAAACAAGCCATGGATTAGGGCAGCTGCTAAGCCATGGAGCAGATGGGTTCAATAAATGGGCCAGGGCTAAGAGGTGGGATTCATGATGATGGGTAGAGGATTAATGGTGTAGGATATTACTCCATTAAACTTGGAGCAGAGAAGCCATCCCCCCCCCCAACACATTCTCATCTGGCCCATTTAAGTCTTAGACGGCAACAGCTGCATCTTTGTAATTGATAAACTGGAAAGGACAGGCATTCCGTTCCTGTGATGTATGACGTAGGACGTGCAGGTTTATTTATGCATGTACATCACAGACCATACTATAAGGCAGTTCTCTCTTACATGAAATTGCTCATGGCTTACATTTCTCCACTATAGTCATCCTCCTACAGCAATTCCATTTTAATATAGACCCAGAGTCAGTCTAACTGCAGTGTGCTCTGCCCTGAGGAATAAAAGCCAGTGCTTCGTTTTTAGTGACTTGCACAACATTGCATTTGTCTGCTGCTAAAATAAACACAGTTGTATCAGTATAGTAAAAAGTTTAGATTTCTGAATTTAGTTATTCAATGAACAACATGCATTGTGGTTTAGAAAGAATCCTGGCTGCAGTCTCCTAATTTTGGATCCAAACAAGAGCATTATGGTAAGGGAACACTGTGTTTACTGTGTGTTTTTACAACCTTTTTTAGTTTTAATTTCCTTTTGGTACATTCCAGTCTAACTTAAATCTGTGCAGCAAGAGTATACATTAATTACATATCCGCTTTATCACAACATTACCAAGAGGCTGGAATGCATGCCAAAAATGAAAATGTTTGTGAGATATTTTTAGCACAGTTCACAGTGCACAGACAGAACTGGCAGTACAAGCACTATACAGCCAAGTACTATCTGCTGTTTGGTCAACAATGACCAGCTGTGATCTCAGATATTTGTAAAAAAGACAAAAACTACTAAAGGAAGAAGCTTATTCAGGAGTCTGACTATTGCATGACAGCTTTTCCTCCAAAATTCTTACCTTATGGACAGTTGGGGGGAAAACGGTTCGGCCTTACCCTAATAAAATGTTATGTGTCTCAAAGTAAACAACCTAACAACGGAGATGCTGAAATTAGGAATCTGAAGGTGGAAGCTGAACATTATGATATTTACATTCCCATATCTCTGTGTACACTTCATGCTGTAAGCCCAATGGGTTTAAGAGTAGAGCTGCCAGAAGATAGACCAGGTCCGATGTCAAGCGTTCCCAGTGACAATAGCTCGTAACTGTTGAACTTCCAGCATGCCTGGACAGAAACACTGTGGAATCTGCTTCAGGACTTCTTCACCCAAGCGTGTGTCTTCATTCTGAAGTTTCGGCAGCATGAGGCCGATGGCGTGAAAGGCAGGATCAGAGCTGCAGAGTGTCAGGATGGAGAGGGGCAGAGATGGATGGGTGCTTCGTAAGTGGGGTCTGGAAATGGTGGGCGTTGGGGCTCAGGTCTGTCGTGCGTTCGTACAGTATTTGAATGAGACAATAGCACACTAGTACACTCTGATGTCACTGGCCATTGTTCATGCTGGACTTCGCCCTCACTTTGCAGATGACTCAAATGGCCAGATTAGTCAGACTAAAATATTCTTTTTTCTGTTTGTTTCATTGTGGTTGCATGCCATTGTTTGTTCTGGGGTTTTCAACTGGGTCATTTTTTGTCATTGGTTTCGCTGGGATTTGATATTTCCTCATGTTATTTTGAGCCAAATGCGGAAAGGACTGCACACTCATAGTCCTTTATGAGAACACCTTTGAAGACATTTGTACACTGACCCAATTTCACTCAGTCAACCACATCTGTGCAGGTTCAGGCTGGGGTGTTCGGTATGTTAGCATTTGTTTGCTTTTGTCTGAGTCTTCTCACCCAGTTTGATATGTTCAAACATTTTGGGATGATGTTGTACAAAGTCAAGGCAAACTTAAAAAAAACTGAATGGATGGATGATTTTGCTTTCCTTTGCCAACTAGTTCTGGTCCAATAATGAAAATTGAAAACTAAAATTCAAGGGAGTAGTTGTGGTTCTCGATCTCATAGTGAGGGCAGTTGCACATACAATTTTTATTTTAAAGAAATTGAATTTTATTAACTTTATGTTGGTACAGATGTAAGGACTAGAGTTTGAAACAGGCAAGAAGCAAAACTGAAAGAAAAATTACACCTCCTCCCAAACCATAGGTAGCAATTACATGGAACTTTGGTTTATTAATAGTTTACAGTTCTAAAGAAATGGATTTTGTTTTTCATCTAGATGTGGCAAGGATTTTGCAAAGTAAATTTTTGTGTTCATTAGAAAATTGTATAAGTAATGTACTAAGGTGTAAATAGTGAAAATCTTGAATGTGAGTGTATTCCTGTTGTTACACTACAGTGTATAGCCTGCTGCCACACCAGTTGCTTTGTGCTGCTCTGGAACTCTGTCTTTAGAGAGGACTTTGACCCAGCAGTTAACATCTGCCCAGACAATGGTTTGATTATTGAAATAAAGCTTCTGAGTGGTTATTGGTTACTTCCACAAATTTGATGAGGTAAGATAAGAGAGTTGTATTGTCATTGTCCAGGAAAACAAAATTACAGTTGCCACCTCATGTCAGTGCCAGGACAACATATAACATGAACTTAAATTCAATATTGAATATATACAAAATGATATATACAAAATATATACAAAATGTTGAAAATATGAGGAGTGTATTTTAAAAAAGTATCTGTGCATTGACAGGAACAGTCATCAAGAGTATGTAGAAATGTCCATGTAATACACTTGAAATTGTAATATAATTGTAATAGACTCCACAGCTGTTACCCTAAAATCTGTGTTGCATGCATAAAACACTTTGCGTTGGCCGGGAATCGAACCCAGGTCAACTGCTTGGAAGGCAGCTATGCTAACCACTATACCACCAACGCTGCACATAAGTATTGGTTCACAAAACAATGGAAAAAAGACTATGCGTATAAAAAGACTGATCTTAAAAATGCCTATAAAAATAAACATAAATATAATGACTATATAACTGTACAATGCCTGACTAGAGACTTTCTAATGAAAAATATATTTTTCCCCTTGCTGTCATAGAGTCTTACTTTGATTTCACTTTCGTCATGGCCATGTTGTTGGTGCAATGTGCCTTACACTGTTTAAACATCCTTTTCCAAAATTCCACAAGTTTTATTCCAGAATCTGCTTACATTTTCCTGTTAGAGGACATTGTGCCAGTGCGTAAGCACTTTTACATTTATTGCTGGCTGCTTCGTGGAAATGATCCATTTTGCTGCAGGGCTGGCCCTCATATTAACCTTGTTTAATTACAAGAAGAGGGGGTCAGTTAATGGCATCCCCTGCTATTAGCCGGACTGTCTGCTGATGGGCAAATAGGAGCTAGGGAAGCCAGGGATTTACACCCCACCCTTCCCTCCCCGGCCCCCTGATATTTAATTTTTCTGCCCGCTAAGCAAAGTCCTATTGACAGCTTCACATGCGAGAGCCATGTGACCCGCAGCCTTCCCCCAGCATCATGCAGTGAACATGCGAGCGCGGGCGCAGCGAGGAGTGGGTCAGAGTCTGGGTGCAGAAGGCCTGGCTGTGAGACTGTGCAGGGAGCGGGGCGGGGGCGGGGGAGAGGAGACACGTGCCTGCTTGGCGTCTGTTCAGTTTTGTGAGTGACCAGCCCGGACAGAGGGTGGGCCGGCCTGCACCGACAGGGGCTGGCGTGGGTGTGGGCGAGGGGCGCTGAAATGGCAGCTAGCGCTATTGTGTTCCATGTCGCTGAACGTTTGTTCCCCGTTATGAGAAAAACAAGGTATCGATTGCTATCAAGAGCCTTTGCAAAACATGTCGGCAGCCGGCAAGTTGCGTGATGCCTCTAAAGAGCGCTTGTGCTGAGCTAATTACTGTCCCCTCCAGCACGGTACTTGTTTTTAGTTATGAGGTTGCATCTGTTGCATCTGTAGGACACTTAATGAGAATGGAAATAGCAAACCCTGAGTCCATATGGTATTCCATTTCAGTCCAAATGAATATGAGCTCTTCAGAAACATGCTGCTTCTTGAGTACCATTGGAATTGCCTTTGATCTGTGAGAACACAATAGGTTCATTACTCAGCTTCATTTTTTTTCCTTCATCATCTGAAGTTGACAAATTACTTGTCAAAAAAAGAAAATAATAACTTTACAAAAAGAAATGCAATAGCACTCGTCATTCTATTTTTTGCTATAGTGATTTCTCTACCTCTCAATCTTTGATGTACCAGCTTAAATTGGAATTCAGACTGACCAGACACATAGCAAAGCAGACATAAAACATAGACCAAACAAGCTACATCCTGCTGTTTAATATTTGAAGACGACTTTTGAAAACGGATGAGAAAAAGAAGCATATTCAGGATACTGAGCGCAAGGTCAGCAATTTTCAGGTTTAAGCGTGCTTCATGTTTTAGAGGTAAGAGCCTCTATGACAGTTGTGTTTTGCTAACAAATGGATTAACAAGGAAGGCAATTAGAGTAAAAGAACTGTAAAGCAGGGATGCAGCATGTCTTGTTGCTGTGGAGATCATGGCCGCCAGCTCTAGTCCACCCCCACCCCCACTCTAGCTAGCCAGCAGCTGGACAGGGTCTCCTGTTCTCTCTTTCACATGTCTGTAAAAGCCGTCTGTGCCCCGAAGCTCCATCTGTCCTGCACCAGTGAGCCCTGAGCAGACGGGCCACACAGCACCTGCGGGCTTCGACCTGCAACACCTTAACCGCAGCCCTGGAGTTCACCTTGGAGGTGTGCACGGTGTGTGTGTGTGTGTGTGTGTGTGTGTGTGTGTGTGTGTGTGTGTGTGTGTGTGTGTGTGAAAGAGAGAGCGGAGCAGATGGACTGGCTGGGGGTCATGCAGCAGCTGTACCGGAAGCCAGCGTCTGTCCTGCAAGAGAGACAGAGAGAGGGAAAAATGCAGACCTCACAGATCCCAGGCACCCCTCGGTTTATCACCACCTGAAAAAGAATATATTTTATACACTTTCAGAATGTTGTTCTCTTTTGTAGTTTTGTTCTCTTCCAGTACTGCATCCATGTCTCCATAGTTGATGTGTCACCTAATATTGAATTAAGCACCTGACACATCATCTTTGAGAGCAGTCTGTCTTGTCCCTCAAAGGAGTCTTATTTTGTCTCATCCCTTCTCTTTCTGGGGCAAACTGACCCACATCCTGTGACCCCAAGGTCTGCAGACACCTGTGGCATGGCTGGCCAAGATCTTAGCTGAGTCGTTTGAGTAAATCTCTGGAATCCAGCGTGAGAATTGATTAACCTGAATTATAAGACTTAAATGGGGTTGTTATTAGAGTAGCAGTAAACTGGATCTGGCTACTTCTGACACGCACATACCGAGTCAGTGAAAAGACTTTACAAACACAGAAACAATGCTAATGACCAAATGTTTGTAGAGCAGTCCATAAGCTAGTGTGAAAGTTCAGAAACATGCTAGTGTCAGGTGTTTTTACAGGGTGAAAATTGTTGTGTCAGACACTCACAGCTGTTGGTAAATAATAGCTATGGTTTGGGAGGAGGTGTAGTTTATCTTTCAGCTTTGCTTCTTGCCTGTTTCAAACACTAGTCCTTACATCTGTACCATCAAAATGTATTGTGTACTCAGTATATCACATTGTGTTAGCATAATCTTTGTGCCAACAAAATGTCTGCCCTCAGTGGATTAAAATGTCACAAATAGGCTGACTGCACAGTTGGGAAAATACTGTTGAAGAGGATTGAAACTTTAGCCTCAAATTCAGTGGCAAGCACTACATAGTTTTGAGCGTGGGAGGTGGTGATTTTTTCACCTTTCTGCTATCCTAGGGCTGTGTAACCGTATCCTTGCTAGGCAATGGCCTCTCTCACCCAGGTGAGATTATCTGTCTACGCTTGTATTTAACAGGGTTATTGTTGGCCCTCTCAGACGTGTTGAAGGACACAGGCAGACGATGAGTGAAGAGCTTAACACTTGAGCAAGAAACAACAAACCAGGGTCCTAACCACACAAACAACTATCCAGACAAGATACTTCAACCCAACAGTAACAACAGAAATGGCATTAAAAGGAAGTGTGACATTTTAAAAGCAATGTAGGCCAAATCAGTGATTGATTGATTAATTGATTATTTATTTATTTATTTATTGTTTTAAATCTTATTTAGGGAATTTGTTGATGTTCTAATTAAAATGGGTCTTGACCTACAATTTGCCAATTGCAAAACTCTAAATGTACAATCCTGATGTAATAAGCCTGACTCATTCACTCAGTCCCATACCCATAGCTCCCAAACCCAAAAGGTTATAATTTATTTATTATAGCCTGCAGTTGTTACATTGTGTGTCTATATCAGAATCGAGTAGCTGAAGAGACTTGGTCCATGGGGTGGTCCATGTGTTGGTCCATGAATACCTAAAGGAAATATCTCCTAGTGAGGTACACATCAACAGAAAACAAACCCAGCTAGGCCATTGAGAAGGTTCCATGGCGACAGCAGAGGTGGTGGTGGAAGGCACCATTGACTGTATTGGAATGAGATCATTAGACTGTAACCTCAGTGGGCCTGACCTCACTGGCACGGGGCTGTGTGTGGCTGGTATGCTGGTCAAGATTAAGATTAGCCATGGTTTTTCCTCAGGTCTGAAACCTGATTTTGCCATGTGACAAAGGGGTGTGTGCATGTTTAACTTTCATATAACTTTCTACGCAACCTTAAAATGGCTGAACCTTAAAGCACCGTATTCAAAATCCATTGAGTGAATCTATCATCTTTGTATGTCTAGCTGTCTGTCTCAAATGCCTGATGCTGTCCCTGTAGACTGATTTCTGTTGCAAAGAAAAGAAGAGCAGTTTGGCTGAGTGGTCTGTACTGGAAGGGCCTGGATTTCAGTAGTCACCTCTGCACCAACCATCACGTGGACTGCATCCGAGCCAAAGGGAAAGGGAACTCAAGCAGGGCACTGCGGGCGCTCCTGTAAACAGGCTTGTTTTAATAAAAAGCATAGATTTCTCACCCCTGATACGAGCTGCTGTGAAAGAGGTGCTGAAAAGGACCCCCACCCCCCCCTCCCAGAACCTCTCAGGTTTCCTGCCGCTTGGCCCTGCCAGCGCTGTGTACGGGACAGGAAGGCGGGCGGACACCTGGCCAAGAACGGGCCCCGGCCACTGGGGAGGCACGCGCTCATCTCGTGCTGCCCGTCACGGCCGCTGCCTCAGCAGGGTCCCCGCCCTGGGGCTCCCCCGGCGCTGACTGACGGGCCCCAAACGTGAGCTGGCAGGCTGCCCTCTGCAGGACCCGGCTCGGGTTAGTGCTGACGGACGGGGATATCGCACCTTGACCTCCACACATCACAAAGCTCCCGCAGTCATCACTTGGGGATTGGTGGATGTACCTGGGGGGTCAGGTGTCACAAGTGAACGGGCAGAAACTTTCCATGCAGTTCAGGATGATAGTGGAAATAAGGAATAACTTCCATTGACTGCCGATAGAGGTTATGATGTTACATGATAAACAGTCTCAAGTGATACATTTGCAGAACGGCTCCTTCATTTTTTTTGTGTGAGATAGCTGGGTAAAATCGATGGGACAAATTTGGCATCCTGTCAATGGTTCTTTTGTCCCCACAGGTGAACCTGCAGATTTACAATTTGAAAATCTGACTCTTGGTTGAAAAACCTATCATGCTAGCTGTTAAATTTCATTAACCAGTCATAGGTTGTTTGTGTTTCCCTGTCTTCAGGTATTATAAATAAAAGTTCACTTGAACAGTCTATAAAATATCCATGAGAAGGGTTCCACAGGGATGTTTTCAACAACCACTTTCACGAATCAGCTAGTTGGAGAGGCTGCTCCAAAATGACACTCAGGATCGTATAATTGAATCTGAGATATTGGTAAGCTAAAAAAAATCCTTTTTCAGACCTCTAAAACAACAGTGCCTCTATTTTTAGTACTAAAGAGGAACTGAAAATTAAAGAGATCGGTTGGTATTATAGTGACGGTTGCCTGCCTGTCAGCACGTCTATTCCTGGACAGGTGGGTCAAGGGTTTTCTTCCTGTGTTCTGCAGGCAGAGAATGGTGCGTTGGGCTATCCTTCCTGACAAGGAAGCCTGAAATTAGACCAGAGATGGCATTTTATAAATAAACTTGGCCATGAGCCTCTCCCGTGAGGCAACAATGCAGCCTTGAAAAGCTGGACAGTGTGTGAGTGTCCATCTCATTACACTACCACGTGTGCTGTACTTTTTTATGATAACCATGGGGATCACCACGGATAACAGAGATAGTTTGCCTTGGGGTTAGCGTAATTCATCGTGGATTGAATGGGATTTGAATGATAGTCCTTTGGGAAGTGTTTCAAGGAGGGTTCTGCCCTGTTTGTGCTGGGGTCCTTGTAAGATGCGCTGCCTGTATCAGTGAGACTGGATGTATGGGGAGGTGCTGATCAGGGAATGACGGGCCCAGGAGAGTAGCTATGTCTGAGGTGCCCATCTCCATGTTGGACGCAGCACATGAACAGGGTCCATACCACTGGGGGCCTGTGCTGGCTGTTAGGTGTCTCGGTCAGCCCAGGGTCAGGAGGAGCTGTATGCACCTTGTTCCTAGCCCAGGTCCCTGAGCAGATTGGAAATTGCAGGTTATAAAAGCCCGTGTCTGCCGGTGCTGGGCAGCATTCCTGGGCCTAGCGTGCGACGGTGAGGGATTCTCGGCTGCCTTGCTCATCGTGCCCCGAGGGAACAGATGGCTCTCCTCAGTGTAAACACTACAGGGCCTGTTGCGGCAGGAGGAGGAGGAGGAGGAGAAGGAGGAGGAGGGAGGGCTTGTGTCTGGGCCCAGTCACCGGAGAACTCAGACAGCCCGAAACAGCTCAGCCATGGTTTCTCTCAGACCAGTCAGAGTGACGATAAACGGGCGTGGATGCTAACATCACCAACAAAATTGCTGTCTGGCCTTTATTTGTGAAATGTGCCCCGTGTCAATTCATCCTCAGGGTTAACTTGTTTTAGTTTGGAGTCGTTACATGGCACTCGGCCTTCTGAGAACTCTCTGAGCTGCAGCTCTACAGGTGATCAAAGCACTGCTTTTTGATGCATCTGTAGCAGCATCATAGGCTTAGAACTGAGTGGCATAAACAGATAGGAGTAAAGAGTCTTATCTATACTCATGGGTCTGTCTGAGAACTGCTTAACTTCACAAGCCAAATGTGGACACCCTACTGATGCAGAGATCGCCGCCCCCCCATGTTTAATCCGTGATGCTTTTTTAAATGTTCTGAATTCTTCATCTGTAGCATCTCCCTACCAGTTTGAGGTTACGCATGCTTTTATTTCATTGTAAACAATTTTTTTCTTTTCAGAAAGAGATGAAAGAGGATTTAGAGTAAACAATGTTTTTTTGGAACGGGCTTCACTAGCGTTTGCGTGCCCCTGTCTCCGCCTGTCTCTCTCTCCTCCCCTATCCCAGTGGGAAGGAGGCCACTGTTTGATAGCACACTACAGTAAAGGCACCACTGCTGTTAAATGTTGGGCTTTGAAGGCCACTTTACAGAGCTGAACCTTATCAACAAACGATAACCCTGACCCCCCCTACCCTCACACTGCCCCAAAAACTAGGACTGCACCCCCCCACCCCCCTCATTTCTCTTTTTCTCTTTCTGTGGAGAGAGGGATGGACCAGCACATGTGTCCTGTCTTCCTGAAACTGATGTATATATTTTTATATCAGATGAGACCCCCATTGTTTACGTATCAAAGAGAATAAGGGCACACCTTAATGTGAGATCGATTATGTTTTTATCCCAAATATATACCAATTTGGTGCACAGAAAGAACTTAAAAGAGTGGGCGGTTGGAGCTTGCCATTTCTAAAGGCCTTTCAACCAGAAGGAGTAACCTTTGGCGTGAAGTGTGAACAGTCATTCGTAAATTCGTTTTTTTCTTTCCTAAATGCCTCAAATTACAGTGCTGTGGCCAAGGTGTTCGGCGGCGTGGCCTAAAAATAGTTTTGGGAAGTGGAATAATCTAAGAGTGATTAAAATTACATTAGAGGGAGGAAAGATCCGCTTTCGTTTTTTGGAGTGATTTCTTTCCTTCCTAATTTTGCATTTCATATTTCTTCTGAAATGGCCTGTGCATGTCTCAACAGTAAAGGCCACCGGAACTCTTTCAGGAATTGAGAATGAAAATGGCTGATAATCCTATAAATTCAGCATTTGCAATTTGATGAAATACAAAAGGAGGATTTTTTGTGTGTTCTTCGTCTGCTTGATGATTAGCAGCCTTTTTCAGCCTGACAACAGGGCTATAATTTACATTCTGCGTTTAGGAGATTGAAGTTCAAGAGAAAATTGAGCGCTTACATAATATACGCATAGATTTCCAATCAGGAGGAAAGAAAAAAAGTTGTCTGTAGTGCACATCTGAGCTTTGAAAAGCGGGAAGCATTAGGGCTTTATTTCCAACATCAAAGGGATCTTTGGCCCTCCCGTCTCCCTTTTAAAGTAACGTAATACCTTCGTCATCTGGTGCGCTTTGCTCTTTGGCAGCTAAAGGTTATGTCTCCTCTGCATCAGGTATGAGTAGCTGTCCTTCCATTCTGTTAGACTAGATCCCCTCTACTGTCTTTGAAAGCCACTCTCGGAGCTCAACGGAGTATAATTGGAGAGGTGTCGTGCTGTTCAGCGGGGAGTTCACGCTTCACTTAGCGCTTCCTTTGCATATTTAGAGGGAGTGTATCAGAAAGGGTATCAAGTGCTTTGTCCTAAGGGTGACATTAAAAGGCTTTCAGCAGAGTGCATAGTCAGTTAGAGGCATGCTGATGGGAGCCTGAGCCTGGCCTTTAGAGAGAATTGAAGGGCAGGCTGGTGACAAAGTCCTTTGGATGGAAGAGCAGGTAGGATGATGGCAGCTGGAGCTGTCCTATATTGGTCCGTCACCATGGACACCAGCGGAGGCGAAGAAGCTGCTCCTTTGCAGCGGGGAGATCTGTGCCGTTTCATATGACAGACGCAAGACAAGGCGTTGGTTGTAAACCACCCAGTCCCTACTTCCCATGTTGCAATGCAAGATATCCCTCAGCTATCAGGATCTGTTTTGTTTCCTTTAGCAAGTTCTGCAGCCCCTATGTTGTATGGCCTATGGCCTGTGTATGGGTTTTTTTGTTTGTTGTTGTTGCCTCAACAGCAAGGCCCTGTTCTAGGTGGAGACAGAAGATGCCTGTCAGTCCTGTGACGTACGGTTGTGTAACACTTGAGTCCACTCCAGCACTGATTTTAGTGCAGATGAGCATTTAGAAGTAGAGCAGATAATGTAGACAATGAGGTCCCTGTTCTAAGGTTCGCATTCATCAAGTGTGCGTGTGTGCGCATCACACGGGGGGGGGGGTACCTATGCTGGGAGCTGTCTTAGCTCTGAACGCTGAGTTGGTGTCTCTTCCCCAAAAGGGGTCTGTGGTGTCGTCCAATACACATTTCACTCCCACTTCAGACACAAGCTCTACTCGTTTTGTCTGTGTTTGATAGTTGTTGCATGATGCTATCTCTGTCAGGGTTGTGTTCTGTTTAATCCTCCTTGGAATGACCCCCCCAGCCCTTGCCCAACAGTGAGCAGCTGTGAGGAGGTGTTACAAAATTAACCCACCTCAAAATAACAACAAACACTGGGGTCTGATTCATCTGACTGTGGAGTTTATCAGAGTTATTGCTTTTAGCCTTATTATTGTCTGTGAGAATATATTTCCTGTCTTTGAAGGAAATGAGGTTTTGTAGATATGGAAAAATTCAATCATTATGTAAGAGGGTGTTTTTAATGAAATTATGTGCGGTAGGCGCAATCATCGGCTGACATCACAGATAAAGAAAATCTGCTGTTTTCTGTATCGAAAGGGGAAAAATCAGCCTACTCTACAACAGCAACATTCCACAGATGGAAGGGTCGCCATGAGTGACTTCATGTTTAAACTCTTGTGAGTGAATGAATGAATGAATGAATGAATACATGTAATGTAATAAATGCATGTAATGTAATGCTATGAAAATGCACAGGAGTGCAGAGGTTATATCTTCAATTTGGTTTCCTGTGTGGGTTCTGCCTCATATCCTTGCTCTGTAATTTTTACATCATCAAGGACTTAAGAGTAGTTTATTTCTTTCCTCTTCAGGGAAACAGCAACAGACACTCACATTCTCTAAAAGAAAATCAGTCTTATTTCCATATGGGGAGGTGGAAAAGACTTTGTTTATTCATCGTAATTGTGCTCCAGGGTCTACTGCTGTATTCTGAGGAGTGCACCCTACCACATAACATCAGGATTCTCTTGCTGAGGTATCAAGGCCTGTATTGGGGTTGAGCTCTGGTTTTCCTAATGGGCTTCCTTTCCACCAGGCACTTGCACCTGGATTTCACAGTGACTCATCATTGCTGTATTTTACAGTGGGCCGTATACAGTAAGCCTCTTTGAAAACTTTGTGTGTGATCCCCAGCTAAAAGCGGTTGTCTGTGGGCCCAGCTGAGTCAAAGCAGAGACGGAGCCTCACTTGGTGATGTTGGAGGCCATAGTGGATAAGAAATGGTGCCATGAATAAACAGAGGAAGTTCAGGAGTGGAGCTTAATCGGTCAGATCTGTAGAAAAGTAGGACAGGGTTCAATAAGTGTCATTACCAAAAAGCACTTGAAAGCAAGGTTGTAGGGGTCACTCAGGAGGGGGAGAAGGGACCTCTGTGTTTTTATTGCCGTACTAACATTAAACAGGCCACCACCACAGTGATGTTATGGCCTTGCTGTTATCACATTAGGCAAGGTCTGACAGAGGCCTTAATTCACAGCCTTGTTCAAATCTTACGCTCCTAATCTATGAGGTGTCTGCCCTTCTAATGGCATTTGTTTTTGGCATTAGTCTGAACCTGGCATTTTAAGACTGTTGATGGACTCCTCGTAATGGATGTCTGCATGCTTAAAGAACCCCTTTGGGAAATACCACACGCCAGTCTACTGCAGGTTGGGCCAGTTCACTGTAGGATTTTCTGGTATGCTCTGTGACATTATTACCAGGCATGTGAAAGTGGGGCAAAGGGCGCAGTGTTAAACCGGATCACTTGCTCAGGCTTGTTGACATTGTTGATAGCAATGCAAAGGTCTGATTGACTGTAAATTGCCCCCTGATTGAATTAACTGTGAGCATAATAGAGGGATGATCTGCGGGCGAATCGCGCATCTGTTGGGATGCAAAAGAGGCAGGTCGTTGGAATTCCCAGGGTACCGGCGGGAGGTCCGGATTGTCTGGCTAATGCCCTGTTTAACACCTGCAGCTGCGACGGGCCTGCCCCAAACGCAAAATGAAATCGCGTCGTTTTAACATTTTAAGTGGCTACTGCAGCTGACAAACTGAAAAGGTGTGGTAACACCTTCCCCCCCTGTTCACACTCTCCCCCACTGTAGACCTCACCTGCTCTAAAGCTGTGATTGGCATGTGCATACGAGTGTGTCACCAATGACCAGTCTCCTCAGCAGGCCTTCCAACATGGCCAAAACACACAGCCCCTACACCATCGGGCTCATATCAATCCTCCGCAAGTATGCTGATGTGTTCTGTTTCTGTTGATTTATAAATGAACAGTTTTCTATAGATCACACCGTATGTATTGCATTACATTGTTGTCATTGAGCATAGACAGAGCAACTTACATAGGTTAGAGCTTTTACATGTTATCCATTTATATAGCTGGATATTTAGTGAAGCAATTGTGGGTTAAGTACCTTGCCCAAGGGTACAACGGCAGTGCCCCAGCAGGGAATCAAACCGGCAACCTTTTTGGTTACATGCCCTGCTCCTTACCACTATGCAACACTGCCACCATATATATACATTTTTCACTTTACAATACAGAGGACCTGAGCACTGTTTGTCCATTGTGATGTCAATTTCATCAGCAGTACTACAGTGCTTAGCCTGTGTTGTGTAAATGTACCCTAACTAATTCCTACAGGGAATGTGGAGGAGGGCTTGAACAGGAGCTCAAACCACAGTTCCATTCACAGATGAAATGTGTGGTAAAAGTCTGTAAAGGCTGGAGTAGTTGTCATTTCCTGTGCAAACAGAGGACCATTGGGGTTTAAAAGGAGAGCACACACAGCCCAATAAGAAAGGCGAAAAGATAAAGCTGTAATCTGATAGGCAGAGAATGCTGCCTGAGTGTGCAGGATGCCTCTAATTTGCATCCTGATGTGGGGGTTTTTCTGTCTTCCTGTGCCTCACAAGACAAATGTTCATGTACACACACACACACACACACACACACACACACACACACACACACACACAAACACACACACACACACACACACACACACACACACACACACACACACAAAGTGTTGCCACTGCAAAACCAGACTGCACCAGTCACATAGCCACCCACCTTCCCTCCCTCCCCGGCCTAACCATAACCCTCTAATTAAATCTCCCAGCCACCATCAGGCGAGTGCATGAAGGAAGTTTGGCTGATTGCTTTACTTCGCCCCTCCAGGCTTATGCATAATTTAGTTTTACCGACATGCCCGAGAGTGAGCGCTTTCTGGGCCCACCTGTCACAGAGTCTGCCTGTGTGCTGACCAGGTGAGCCCGGGGGATGCTGCAGTACAGACTGTGAAAGGTGAGCTGCCAAGGCTGTGTTCCGTGGCATGCTGTTTGCCTTGATGTGGATGGAGTGTCTCTTTCCCACCTGTGAGGCCCATTCCCCTGTCTATACCTGCCCTGTGTCTACAGAAGAGTCGGTGCTGTAATACTTTCTGCACAGTTGCTTCATTAATGTAACCATATTTGGAAGGATATTTCGTAATCACTTTTCTCTCAGTTGTTGTTATGTATTAAATTACCTTAAATGTTGCATATTTATAGGGAAAGCCGCTGTAATGCTGTCATAGGGGATTATATCGCTAAGCCTAGCTGATAAAAGGCAGACATTGTGTTTGGGATGTTGATTGGCAGGTTTTTCATGGTCCTCAGAAGTGAGAGGGGGACCATGTGGCCGCCGGCAGTCTTCACTGTGACAGCGGGTGATGGCTCACCCAAAACGCCCCCCTCTGCTCTTTCTTAATCTCCCTCGGAACACCCACCACCCCGCCCAACAGCGAGAGGCTCTGATGAGGTGTTACATAATTAACCCACCCCAGAATAACAGCGAGCGCTGGGGTGTGAATTCATCTGACCGAGGTGTTCGTCAGAGTTCATGCTCTTAACCTCAGTGTCGGTGAAAATATATTTCCCTCCATTTAAAAGACAAAAACGAGGAAATGGAAAATGTCAATAATTACCTAAGAGGGTGTTTTTAATGAAACCGAGGCGCAGTCATTGGCTGACATCACAGATAAAGGAAATCTGTTGTCATTAGTTCTGTATGGAAAGGGGAAAAATCAGCCTACTCTGAAACACCAACATTCCACAGATGGAAGGTGAACAG
The DNA here is from genome assembly GCA_019176425.1 of Megalops atlanticus. Lineage (NCBI taxonomy): Eukaryota > Metazoa > Chordata > Actinopteri > Elopiformes > Megalopidae > Megalops > Megalops atlanticus. The sequence continues at coordinate 29,766,762 of CM032879.1, forward strand.
CTTCATGTTTAAACTCTTGTCAGTGAATATGCACAGGAGTGCAGAGGTTATACCTGCAGGTTGGTAACCTCATATCCTTGCTGTCATTTTTACATAATCAAGGACATAAGAGTAGTTTGTTTCTTTTTTTTATCTCAGTGAAACAGCGACAGATACTCATCTTATGATAAAAAAGAAAAAAATCAGTCTTATTCCCATATTTCTCATACCCTTCTGTCATTTTACACTATCTAGGACCTGTAGTCCTGGGTGAATGGTGGTGGGCCTGCCCAGGGTACCCTGACATGTGACACCAGATGCTAGACTGAGGCCCTGACCCACAACAGCCTAAACACATCAGCCTTCACCTCACGACCCCCCTCCCCTCCACCACACACACACACAGCAAATATCAGTGAAGATCTGATCTCTCCTTTCCCTCAGCAGGCCTATGCTGGACATGGCAGTCTGCCTCACTCTTATGGGAAACAGGATGCAATAGCTGAGTTGCTCGCAAGGTATTATTTTTAGGTGTTTATGCTGAATTTCCTGTCCCCTGCTTTAGAAAATAACATGCCGGCATGTCTGTGTCTAAACCACACATCTGACAAGACAGCAGTTCTCAGAATGACAAGGACGGTCGAGAAGTGTACTCATCGTTTATTTCTTAGGTAGACTGCAACCTGGAAGGATGAGCTGTTGCTCGTAATTACTGAGAAATTGGCTGGTTGATCATTTTGCGTTCTGTGAGTTTATAAAGTATGGTATACCACAACACCTACAGTGATCCCAATGAGGACCAGATGACAGGAGGTGGTGGTTTGATTATGCCACATCAGTTTGTTGTTTCATTTCCAATTAACCGCCCATAAAATGGTTATTTCTAACTGGGTCACTGAAAACTGCATAGTGCTGAAATTGGATTAGGTATACATTGTGAGTGAAACAAACCAGCTGCTACTTTGTGCTTTCATCGGGATCCTTTTGAATTTATTAGTTACATTTGAACAAATACAAAACATATTTTATTTGTTTAAGCTTTCAACATGGCCAATTTCCCCAGACCAAAAATATTAACTACTGAACAGGAAGCTCTTAAAGTTTAACTTGGCTGGGCCAAGAATACTATCAGGGGACCAGTGAATTACAATAGTCCTCAGGTCACATTAGATTGACTTTTTTTTCTCTCTTTTGTCTTTTTTGGCGTGAGGGAAGGGCCCTCTGGTGTTTTTAAATGGTGAGCCTGGTTTGAGTGACACCTCTGTGATTATGAAAGCCAGTGTTTGTTTACTGTCAGAGCGGGACTGGAATTGGAGGCTTGCTCTCCCCCGCACACTTCCCTGGGCCTGATAGAAATACAATAGCAGGAAGCGCTAGGGCTCGCAGAACAAAGCCCCTTAAAAACTGGGGCCGATTTCCTGCCCCACTGAGACGGGAGCTGCCACACAGAGGGAGCTTTGGAGTTTTATTCTCACCCTCAAATTTTCATTAGAGAAGCGGCCGTGGCACCCTGAGCGGAGCAGAATTGCACGTCTCTCTCTTAGGATGACCCGAGGCTGTCTGTCTCATTGGTTTGTTGTGGAAAAAGAGTAAATGCACTTGCATGCATGCGCACACACAGACACACCACCACACGCTCGGACAAGAACATACTGGAGTCATTAAGAGATCAGGAAAAGGTGTGCGCGAGTTTTAGTGGAAACAAACTGAATTGCAGCACAAACCGGAGAGAGAGTGATTCAGGCTTCAAAGACAGCACCTCTGTCAGACCATCCCTGAAAGAAAGGCCCATAATAGCCCCCCTTTTGGGTTTGTATTGACAACTGGGACTGCAGCTTCAAATAAGCCTCAATCTTTTGATTAAGAGGCACATTTTTAATTCTCCTCTGCATGAATGTGAGCTCCACTGTTGTGAATGTGTCCCCACTGAGTGCCTGATGTAAGTCCAGCTTTTACAGTAACCTTTGACCCTGTGTGCCTTTAGGATGTAGAAGGCTCATAGTAGTAGATTGATGTTCCTGGCTGAAATTAGATAAATATAAACCTGCTTGTTCTTTCACAATGGTGTCAGTGCATGCCAGTTTGAACTTGCAAGGACACAAACGTTTGTCAAAGTTTGGAGATTAATGCAAGCTGCATGCATACGTCAGTGCATTAACATACACACACACACACACAAAGAAAGACGAGGCTTAATATAAAATGAGTAAAAATAATTTGCTGGTCTACCGGGCACTTCTATGAGCAAGAGAACAAATATGACGATGTTTAAATTGCTACAAAAAGAATACTTTGAAGTTTATTCTATTCTAGCGTGAGAGGTCATTTGGGACTGTAGAAAAATGCATACGAATCACTGCATAGCCTTGTTTGGGTCAAGTTGTTTAATTAATCGCGCTTAGACAGACGTTTACGTTTGCTGTTTTGCCTAACATTTTACCAAGATTTATTTTAACAATGCGTCGAATAAGCAAACTATTCAAGAGCAGTGTGTGCAATCAAGAGTAAAACAAGCACGCATGTTACTGGGGGAAAACAAATATTTATTGTAAGGTTGACAAAAGCTCCAATAATGTCTACAAATCATCAATGCAAAATCGTGATTATCTGAGTGTCTTGGGTCTTGCGGATCAAAATGATTCATTTGCTCCAGTGCGCGGCGCACTCACCGCCCCGCAGAGTGAGTATTGTGAGCGCTCAGAAGGAGGAGGGTCCTCAGAAGCTCTCACTCTCAGTCGCTCACACGCGTTCGCTGCTGGCAGACATCTGCTCCGCGAACACGAGCAGCTCTCCCGGGCTATGCTGGCAGGCGCTCTACAGTAGGGATCGGAACTCCGCAGAGCTGGCGGGCACCGTGGCCGGGAGACTCGCTATCGACTACCCTGCTGCAATTGCCTCTGCTGTAGCTTCCGAAACAGCCAGCATGGTGGCAAAGGATTACCCGTTTTACCTCGTCGTCAAAAGGGCAAATTGTGCCCTAGAAGTGCAGGCTGTCAGCAACAGTCCTGCTAAAGAAGCGGAGGTAAGTGTGCAGACTCTGGAAGCCTTGTTTCTTTTATTCATAGTATTATAACGCCAAAGGTAGCAGAGGAATCGGGAAACTTAACAGCGTTTCAGAAACACAGATGCCACAAAGGAGTATGTACATCCAAAACGCTTTGCAAGATTTGTGTGCGCTGAAATCTTCGATGCGACCAGTCCAGCATCAGTTCATTGCGCCGTGACCTACTATACAATGGATTTATTTATTACAGATTGCATTTCTAAATGGGGATAATTCTGTCTGTGACAGTTTTGTTTACATTTAACATCAGAAGCATAAGTGAGCCTATTCTTCGTTGCTGGTAGTGTTTTCTATTAGTTACAGCAAGGGGAATTAAGACACCCCATGTTTAATTTTTAAGGGAGCGTTCCCCTTTGTTTGCAAGAATATTTTATGGACTACACCGTCCCTAGGTATAGCCTAAGACCTAAGCAGGAATAACGTCATTGTTCATTTTTAAGTTATTATGTATGACTCGGGCTCTGAGCGCACAGTGATGCTATATGAAATAATTTTGAAATAATTTGATGAAATTATTTTATGGCTTTTCGTTATGATTTATTTTGGTAGCATTGACAATGTACCTGTTGAGTTGTACAGCTCGCTAACAATGAAGGGAAGTTTACCGGCAATCGCGCAAATAGATTAAAAGTAAAAACAAAAACCCGTGTAAATGAGATGGGGCGTACTTCGCTGATCAAGGTATATTGTGATTCATTGGGCTATATTCTTATTCTTTACGACAGAAAGTGTGCGTTGAAATATTTATTTTGAATCTTCTAATTAACTCTCGGGAGTATCAGAGGTGTATGTAGCGTTAATTGCTCTGGCAGTAGATTGCGCACAGTACTGCAAGTTATGCTTCTCAACGGAGGCTCAGATGTGTCAGAAGAAAACGGTCTTTACAGGAGTTCAGGTGGAGAACCTTACGGCTCTTATCGGAACAGGGTTTGTTTGAGGAGCTTCGGCTTTTGTTGGTGTTTGCATAAGTCTGTTACTGATACTTTTATCTGGTTATAGTGTCTATAGTTAGAATTGAAAGTGTGTGTCTAGTCAGCCGGACAACTCTATACAGGAGGAAAAAAAGACACGGTCTACTAACCATCCGAGAACGTGGTTTGAAATGTAGGAAATGTGAATGCACGGTTTTGACTTCCCCTTGTCAGCTGTGGATTTGTTGAATTTTAAGATGGGGGTCCTGGAGCTCCTAGCAGTCACAAGCAGCAGAGGGGGTCTGGTTAAATATTTAGGTCAGTAAAAACCGACAGAAGCATACAGTACGCTAACTTCAAAGAGTGAGGGCTGCATGCTGTGTTGTCTCTTTGAAGGAGGGCTTCTGATTTTTCACCCGAAATACATCCACATATCTATATCACTGTGTATCTATATCACTGTCTCTCTCCAGTAACATTTCTGCTTATTCAGCTGTCAGTCTGTTCAGTTGTTATATTATTCATATGAAATGCATTGCAGTGTCTCGGTTGCTAAGAATCTTGTGCGTTTGCAAAAGTCCAGAACTTTGCCAGTCCTTTATTTATTGTTTGATTACCTCCAGGTAAAGTACTTCATTGTGACAGGTCAGACTCTGTCTTTTAACAGTGAACCCCCCTCCACACACAAACACCACTCACACACACACACTCACACACTCACACACACACACACACACACACACACACACACACACACACACACACACACACACACATACAGGGAGAGAGACTATAGGTTTATTTAGCCTGACACAGAGAAAGGGGTGGTCTGACGGAGTCGTCAGAGCACATTCATGCCTGTCAGGCCGTGTGGGACCATCATTAACCCCCTCCAGCCCTGTAACACATCTTCCTCAGGGGTGTCACTGTCTGATCACAGCATTACTTTACATTACGACACATGCCAAGAAACATAGCAACTGACACTTAAAGCCTGGCTGTAAGCACTTTTAGGAACAGCCAACACAGGGCCATGCAACTGTCTTATGACTGGTCAAAAAAAGTCCACTCCTGTTAAAGTAAGCTCTGTAAAAATTTGTGTTGTCCGTTAGGATGCTGACAGCTCTTGAGTGATTTCAGTTTTGAGACAGAAGGCCAGCAGAGGGGTGCTAAGCAGTGGTTTCAGGCCTACCTCTGCTGTGCTGCTCTGGTCCTGCAGTCCAGCCTCTTTGCCAGATAGTAGAAATGCAAAGCTGTCTCCAACCTGTTGAATGTTAATTGCAACAATTTCCTCCCATCAGCTCTCCCTTCACTGACCATGCAGAGATCCTGTTTAGGTCTTGTAGTTTTTTTTTTCATTGCTAGCTGGCTCGTGAAGTCTCCTGTGTATTTTGAGGAGGACTACACAAGCTCCTCCAGGACTCTGCAGGCAGAAGCGAAGGATTACAGATGCTGTCCTGACCCAATGCTGGGCGCAATTCATTTTCCCCCCACCATCCCCAGCACATCCTATAATGTTGTACCAGAGTGAGGCTTGCAGGAAGAGAGGGAGGTATCCATGGTCAACCTGCAGATGCAGACTCTTATGTAGCAAGATCAAAGCTGAGGAATGTTCTCTATTGCCTGCTGGCTTGTCATAGTGCCAGGAGAGCCAGAGTGGGATCTGGTGGGATTTAGGCTGGGGAAAAAAGCGTGCTCTGGTGCTTTGGAGAGAGGGAGGGAGGGAGGGAGGGAGGGAATGCTAGGTACAGCGAGACATTTGGAAATACATCACACTCCAGTGACATCACTGTGGCCAGAGGCCAGCCGCTCAAACTGGTTTTGTTAGAGAAAACCGCCTGTGCAACATCCGTATCATTATGCTGCTTATCCGGCCGGCGCATCTCAGAGTTGTAAATGCCACAAGGACAGATTGTACTCATGCCACGCTTTCAGCGGAGAAAACAAGACGCGCTCCTGAATGCCGCCGTTGTTGTTCCCCTGAAACCAAACCTCAGTGGCGTCTCGCGTCCTGAATACAAGGGTCCTGTCTGATTCACGGCGTGATACGGACTGTCTCCAATGGCTTCCTGGTGACTGTGTTCTGAGAAATGCACCTCCAAGGCCACAAGCGCCGCGCAGAGGCACAGTCACGCTTTTTTGTGATGTTTAAGCGATCCCCTGCTCCGGTGACAGGACCGCACACACAAAACGAAGGGCTCTCTGTGTCAGGAAGTGCAGTAGACTGGTGATTTGTGACTGCATAATCTCCTAGTTGGCAGCATCTCTCCCAGGTTCTCCTGGGTTTGGAGTGAGAGTTCTCTCCCTCTCTCCTTAGCAGTCTGCTGACCTTCAGGACCCCCTGAGGAGAACGGGCTACAGGAAAGTCCGCCTCACTTGGAAAGGAGCCAGCTGCGTCCCAGACAACACTGCGAGCAGTGCCCGAGCCAGTCTGAAAGCGCTGGTGTCTCCTTCCCTGTGGTTTCCACACCATGACTGCACTCTGATTCACCACCCAGCCAGACTCCCTTCTCAGCACAAACACACAGCCTGGAGTCACAGTTCCTTTCGTGGTCCCTCTTTCATGTTGTTGCTAGGACCCATCCTCCTAAATCACGCTCCGAGACACATCTGTTCCCCCGCTACCCTAAAACTGTTGCTCATTTCCGTTGGGGATATGTTTGACCTTTCAGCATTTGCAGTAGCCTCATCCAGCTGTTTCTGTATTGGCCTGGAGGTGGATAATTGTTTACAAAAAAGGTTTCTTTTTTCCCGTCATACTTTATGCTCCACCTCACTGCTTAAACATTAAAGTGCTGTCAAGTACTGTCGGCTTCTTTCCATGGCTAATTTTGTGGTGAATGAAGCACAGTTAGGTATGCTTAAAATAACATGCCCTATATGTTCCACATTAAGAGAATGGTTTAGTCTACTTGATTTATAATCCTTCTCGTTGTGGATTTTCCAGAGGTGAAGTCGATGGAATTTAAGATTTCTATATCTGGTTAGGCAATACCTGTGTGAGTGAAGGAAAGGTTTGCCATGTTACAGAGCCACACGCACACACACGCACACACACACACACACACAGAGCCGTTCCCTTCTGCGCTTTATTACAGGGCATTAACAGGCCCATTAATAAATATGACTATGAGGAGAGAGGGCTGCCTGCTCCGCCTTCTGCAGAAAGCGCTGGGCTGGGATACAGCAGTCGGACTTCACTCTGGGGTCAGTTTGCTGATTTCCAGCAGGTTGCTACTCTGTCAAGAAGGGGAGGAATGTTGTCTACACAGTTACCGAAATCCTGCTGAAGTACTTTTTCGTTTATGGGAAATGGCAATACAAAATATCCAAAAGAAAGGATTCCTGCCAGAAAAATAAAATATTGGTAGAAAACACAATTGTGAAAACCTAGACTTTTTGGAAGGGGTTCAAGTGAGTTGACAAAGGAGCTGCTCAGGGAGAAGACGGGTGACTCACTCAGGTTTATCGCACATTAACAATGGAGCGGCCTGGCCCTAGAGGCTTATGTAAAATCTATTTGGGGAAAGTTCCACAAGTCTGAAGCACAGAAACTCTGCATTATTTCTGGGCAGTGGTGCCCGTGCTGGCTGTCCATCATGGTGACAGGGGAGAGAAAGTGAGAGATGGCGGGGAGGTGCCGTCAGGCAGGCCCAGCCATTACATCTAAATTTAACTGCCGTGACCTGACATGGGTGTTCTCACAGCTTGTTCCTTAAACGCCTCCTGTGATTGGTTATTTTGGCAAAAGCAAAGCGCCGTTTAAAAAAAAAAAAGGAACTGTCAGAAATCAAATGAAGAACTTCATGGGCTTTAGTCCATGAGATCCATTTTGAAAGTGTTTGGAAAGCCTTTGCTGTTGCAAACTAACAACCAGCGCCAAGTGTTCTCTTCAGGGCAGGCAATTTTCTTCTTGCCATACATTGTTTTTGTCTATTCTGCTTCCCCATCTTATATAAACACTGTTCTCCATCACCCCCTCCCTGTTCATGTATTAGCTATGTGTTCAGCTCCTTGAGTTCTCAGCCCAGAGCAACCCAAGGCCCTCATCCAGGGTCACTCCCATGTGCTTTTATACGAAGATACAGGAGGCAAATGGAAAAGCGAATTCTGGGGGAAGTCTGTCCAATCCATTCTATTGTGTGCAGCTGGTAGAAATTGCTGCTGCTTATGTCGGTAGGGTGTAGAGTAGTTGGATCAGCGCAGTAGTATTGAATCAGAGGAACAGTGTTTCGCTGCGCGGTTTTCTCAAGGGAGCTGCAGTATGGAAACACTGTGGGCACAGGCCAGGGGAAGGTGTCCTTGAGCTCCTGTTTGATCATGGCAGGAGGGGGACCACTGAGCCGTGCTCGCATCAGTGCGGAGGTTTATGATTGCGCGATCGAATGACTGCCACATATGTGCATCGATTTAACGCTAGTACAGGGCACCCAGCTGGAAGGCATGTTCGGCCCCACATCGGGGGATATTGAGCTGTGGATGGTATATGCGCATTCGTGCGCGAGTGAGCGGCCATGTTTGTGTGCGAACCGTGGCAGGTCGCACATGCTGTTTTGCCTGCGGATGGCAGAGCTGATCTCTCATGGCGGATGGCCATCAGATAAGCTGTAATGACCAGTTAGACGTAGATGGAGAACGTGCTCCTTTGCCAGTGAGTGATTTTTCACGTTGAAGAATTTCCCACTGAAGGAGGGCACAGAGTTATGTAAGCGTGTGTGTTAAGGCCCATGGCTGTTCTGTGTTTGCTGAAGTGTGTATCATAGACATAGCTGATGCTTCTTGATTATGAAGAGCACAGATTGAGCAAGCATGTGGACGTGTGTGTGTGTGCGTGTCTGTGTGTGTGTGTGTGTGTGTGGGAGGTAGAGGTGGAGGTAAAGTGTCTTAGAGGTGAGGGGTGTCTGTTACGTAACACCAGGATGAATGCATGAGTGATGTGGCTGATGGATTAGAGCCTGTGTGTTGGTGTGGGGGGGGGATGCAGTTTCAGGAGGTTATCTGTGCTGCCTGACCCTGACTGACAGGCCATGGGTTGCCAGCAGATACCAGATCAGGGTCAGATTTCAGGAGAGGAGCAGAGAGGGAGAAGAGAAGTGGTGTCTGTTGAGCTGCTCCTTACATACAGAGAGCGACTGCTATCAGGAGGGGGATCAGAGAGTGTTTAAGCGCTGTTTTGATAGTCAGGTCAACCCCTGGACACTTGAGGACTGTGTTTGATTTGTATTTTCCTCCAGTAGGGAACAGTGTGTGTGTTCAGTTATGACTTCATCCTCCACCTGTTACCAAAGTAAAACAACAGCATGTGGCACATTTTCCTTTAACAAGTCAAATATGCAAGACTTCTTTCATTGTTCGTTTACATTCTCTATCATCATAGTACATCATAGTCTTGCTTGGTGATAATTACACAAGGTGAGCAGCACACATGATGTCACAGAGCATTTTGTTTGTGCAGGTCCTGTGTCCTGTAGCTGAATAGGACGAAACATGCCTGGTCTAAACATGCCTGGTCTCTGTCATGATTTCACTCAAAATGTATAGAAAAAGAGCCTCTCGTTCCTTAGCTTTACACAAATCTTGCTGTTAAGTTGTATGGAGTGGCACAATAGGGTATTTTAGCACAACTTTCAACATCCTCAAGCGTTACTGGAAACCTGGAAGTCATATTTCCAGACAACAACCAACCTGAGGTGCTCTTTCACATCAAGTGAAATGTAAAATTAATTTGAACACATAGTCATGTTTAGACTTGCGTTAAAATGTGGTGGCCACTGAATGTAAACAGGAACTACAGTGCACATTTGTTTTAGATGAAGAGGAAGTATTAATATAAAATTAACTAGAGGGCATGAAATGAAATGTGTAATTTCAGAGCCAGTGCTGCTACCTGGTGACTTTTTCCAAAGCTACATAAGGGAGATGGAGGGTGTGTTAGCTCACGCTTGCAGGTTGTCTGGCTGTGTGTGTAAGTTGGGGGGTGTCTAAAGAGGGTCTGCTCTCAGAATACTGATCGGGCAGCTGCAGTGACGTCACACCGGGCTCTCTGCAAAGGCAACGGCAAGGAGAGAGAGAGAGCAAGCAAGAGAGAGAGGGAACAGACACTAAGGGACAGAGACAGAGAAGCAGCTGCTGCCGCAAGTCCTTCAGGTTGGGGATGTGTCACTTCGGCATCGTCCGGCGCGTTTCGTCTGTCTGTGCTCATTTCATGCCGAGAGTGGATGATGTTGCTAAGCGTGGGAGACTGTCCGTTATTGCTGTCGTGCTGATTTGGAAGTGATCTTCGTGCAGCGTGAAGGGCAAGCCTGAACCCTGCATGCACTAACCTGCAGGAGTGTCTTCAGCACCGGAACAACATTATCTGCTTGGGGAAATTCAGGGCTGGTGCGTTTGTTTCTGCACTCCCGGAAACGCTGTCGGGATTCCCGTTTTCTCCGGAGGGGGAACCGCGCTTCGGTAGGGCAGTCTGTCTGCGTAACCTTGACGATGGGGGAGGCAGGATGCGGAGGCTGAAAGCGGGGGTGTCGGGGGGGTCCCCTGGGTGCTGTACGCGCCCCGCTCCGTAAGGACACCTGAGCTCGCATGGCCCGGGAGCAGAGATGACGGGGGCGGGCGAGTGGCGCCGAGGTCACGCAGGCCGCCAGCACACCCGGCTCGCTCCCGGCGGCTTCGGCCTCTCGCTGCTGGCCTGGTGCAAGGGCCCCATGGAGATTGTGAGAAAGAAGGTACCCACCCCGACCCCAGGGTCAAGGGTGTTCTTAAAGTGTGTGTGTGTGTCTGTGTTTGTGTGTGTGTGTGTGTGTCTGTGTGTGTGTGTGTGCGCGCATGTGGTCACAGTATCTAACCATGTTTCTCTCTCCTCTCCTCACCAGGAGCCCAGTAACAAGAGGGTGAAGCCCCTGTCCCGGGTCACCTCTCTGGCCAGCCTCATCCCCCCGGTGAAGGCAGCGCCCCTGAAACGAATCGGGCAGACGCTGCAGGTACACACACGTGGGGCTCGACAGACACTGGGATCAATGCTGCAACTGCTTCCACAGAGCAAGCTGACTGGTTGACAGTGATTATTGGTCAGACTCAATACGCAGATTACCTATCAGCCTCTCACAAAGCTAGGCTGGTTGAATTTTAAAGTCCAATTATAAGTTGACTGATGATGTAGATGAAAAAATTTTTTAAAAATACATGTTGATATTGGAAAAGCAATATATAGGTCCTTTGCTGCTGGTAACACTGTTTTTTTAGTATAGGATAATTCTGCAAATTCTACTAATTATGCTGTATTGAACCAGAGCTCCACTAAATGAACACAGTAAATGAAAGCTTAGTCCAACACAGACATAAACACACATGCACATACAGGAATATGAGTAATCAGCTCTTTTACTGAGTTGCAAAATTGTTCCCATATCATCTCGAATGTCTCAGCTTGCTTAAATGATTGACTGGAAGTGTTGTTCGCCATGAATGACATCCATGAAGTTATGTAACGCCGCGATGGCCCAGATTCCCAGAAATCAGCTGTTGGGCCCTTTTGTTGCTGTGGAATGGATTGCTGTGTGCGGGGCTCTTTTAGAGGGGACGGTCAGGTGATTCAGCCTGCAGGTCAGTGTGCTGCTCTGTACAGGGCAGTGTGTTGTTTGAAGAAAGACAGCACACACTCCCAGTGGCAGGTGGTGGTGCTGTTTGGAGGTGGTGGGGGGGTGTCTGCGTGCTCGGTTTGCTTTTGGAGGGCGTTCCCCATCCGCCTGGTAGGGAAGATGCCAGCTCTGCCAGCGGGTTGTGCCAGGGAGTGAGGCCCTGTCCCCCGAGCGGGAAGTGAGAGCCTTGGCTCGGCTTAGCGGGCCCGGAGTCAGAGCCGCGTCTGTGCGCCGCGTAGCTGGGTGTCGGGAACAGCTGATTCATCCCCATTAGCCGGGGCCTGGCTTTCCCAGTGCTTTCACACTCTCTCGCGCACAGACTGGACACTCACCGGCTGCTCTCTCACGCCCCCGCGCATGAGCCCGAGACGAGGCGGCCCTGTCTCCACGGCTAATCCCCTGCCTCAGAAAGCACTCCCTCCCTCTCCCCCAAGCTGTGTGTGTGCGTCTGTCCCTCTCCCCCTCTACTCTTCTCCTTCTCTCTGTGCGGCTCTCGCTGTCTTTCTTTGTTCCTCACAGCTAGAGGAACACTAAGTCCTCACAATCGAATCCTTTCTGTGAGGTTCTCACTAAGAGGCGGTGGGTGAGGAAGCGTGGTGACAGTGTGTGCGTTTGAATTTATTTTGCCGTCATTTTTGACCCCTACGCCCCCGCAGTTACTGTTCTGCGAACTGCAAGCCCATGTGTCATTGACCATTAAGGCTGACTCAGTCTTGACCATGAAAATGAAAGAAGAAGGGATGGCTTCCCTTCCCTGGAATAAATGCTTGTCGGGAGAGCTACAGATTACCATCGAGCCATAATACAAGCATATGCTGTATTTAACGGCTTTGATGTATGTATATGGCTTCAGGTTTTGTCCATGCAGCCTGTAACATTCCCCTGCTATCCCCGTTGGGCCATGGGCCAAAAATATGAGTGGGCCAGTACTGTGAACAGTGCAGCAGCGGTCACAGAGGAGACACAGTGGGGGGTCTCTCTCCCGCCACCCCTCCGCAGCCTGTAAAAGCCCCGAGAATTGGACAGAGAGGTGTGAGGCCTTTACTTTGGTCCCCACTGCCCCTGCCCTCTCATCTCCATGTTGTCCCTCTCAGCATGGTGGCCTCTGTGACCCGTGCCTGTCTCCCGATGTCCGCACGCCTCCCCAGCGAGCTGCAGATAAGCAGCCGTGGGCGCGACCTGTAAACATAGCATCCCCCCCGTTTGATGCAGGAACTCTCTGATGAGGGCTTGTTTGGCATTCCTGGAAAGCTCATTAGCTTTGCATTCGGGACAAATCAGTCTCTTTCCAAAACATGGCCGCCGGGCCCCTCTGATCTGGCTTGATTGTAATGTGCACGTTTCGTAATGTTTTGACTCGCCGGTCCCTTTCCATGTCTGATTAATTTGGGGGGCATTCTGGGAACGGTCTCACCCTGGCGTTTGACACGTCCTGCGGCGCAGTCGGGTTTAGCCGTGCGGCGGGAGTAAATTTGTCGTGAAATCAGCTCAGTAACGCCTCCTCCTCTCCCCCCTTAACCCCCGTGCAGCGCTCCATCAGCTTCCGCAGTGAGAGCCGGACGGAGGCGGCCCCACCGCGGCCATGGAGCCGGCACGCGCCCCCCGCCATCACCAAGCGCCGCGACAGCAAGCTGTGGAGCGAGACCTTCGACGTGCGGCTGGGCCAGATGCTGTCCTCCAAGGAGATCAAGCGGCAGGAGGTGAGGCCCCCCACAGCGCCCCCTGCTGCAGAGGAGGGGTCAGCACGCGCACGCAGACCCGCTCCTTCCTCATCCACCGGCAGTGACACATCTGTAGGATTACTTCAACCGTTGTGCAGTAGCATACGGAAAGTATCTTAGTGCTTCAGCTGGAGGTACATCTTAACAGGTTACAAGTAGATATATGTCTATTTTTATCCCTTTTTTTCTGGAGTCGTTTCATTAATTACGGAACAATGCCCTTCTGTGCCATTTGCTCTGAGAGTTCAGAGTTCTGGTTTATTTAAAACAATGTTTGTGGAAAGAAGAAGGATACAGCCTGACAGTGTTTACAAGTGGGGATATAAATATTGAAGGCCTTGGCAAAGCATGACTCGTCCAAGGATGTATGACCTAAATAAAGATGTGGAAGAGGCAGGGTTAAGAAGGGCTGAGAGTACAGTGAGCAACAGCGGCAAAAACCCAGAATGACACGGTGAAAAACGGTACGCTAACACACAGACTGCAGGGTAAGCACTGACGGAAAAACCACAGTTGACTTAAGATTGGCCAAGAAGGGGAGAGGAGTAAGGCTTCCAAAAACATCACTCCTGGTTGTTTAGCTGGTTCTCTCTCAGTCAGGAGTGCAGGGGACATTATAGCATTTAAGGTGCAGGCACTATGCAGTTAAAATAAGTGTGGCCCATTTGGATCGTTACAGCCTCCCCCTTTAAAAAAATGTAGCTTCCTGCCTGGCCACACAGACTTCAAAGTGTTGTAGACATGGTGTGGACAACAGAGTCCAGCTGTCTTCTAGGAAGTATTGAGTTCTTTGGGGTCAAAGGGCCTTGGCTCTCTGTGTGCTTCTGCTAAGTTGTAGGTAACGAGGGGCTCTTATCGCTAAAGCAGCCCTTTTGTTGCATTAATACTTCTTTCATACCCTTTGATCGACGCTCATTTAAGCTGGGCTACTTTCTGATTGCTCTGACACAGTCATCAAGCATAGCTCTGAACCGTCGATTGATTTGCATGTTTAAATAGTCACGTGCCCGTGACCCATTTTCAAACCATTGATTTTTCAATAAGCAAATCCAAAATAATGCAATTAGACTTGACATCTTGTTTCCCTCTGTAGAAAGGAGAGTCAAACACTCCTTTTCAACACTGCTGTGTTTTATTTATTTTTTTTTTTGAGAGAGAGAGGCGCCTGGTCCCAGAGTAGGGGTTTGAGGTGATGAGCTGTTGATCCTCACTGAGAGATGTGACAGACTGGAGGCCGTGACCTGACTGCCCCCTCTCTCTCTCCCTCTCTCTCTCCCTCTCTCTCTCTCTCCCCCTCTCCCCTCCTCCCCCCTCCTCCCCCTCGCAGGCCATCTTCGAGCTCTCCCAGGGGGAGCAGGACCTGATTGAGGATCTGAAGCTGGCCAAGAAGGTTAGAACCTGCTTTTCCAATTAGTATCGTCTTCCCTCCTCTCATGGAAAGTGTGAAGGCTGAGTTATTTCACCCGCGCGAGAAGCCCAGCTCCAGTGTCCCAGCAACCCAGCAGCCACACACAGAGGGCAGGGCGGGGTTGCTGGGTGCAGTGCTCAGACACCCTGTCATGTTTTTATAACACTGCAGCATGCTTTCCTGCTGTTTCTCTGGCTGATGTACCAGTTAAACATTTCCTTTGTAGTTCTGCTGTGTTTAACTTCATCAGTGTCATGTGAGTGAAATATCTGCTGTGTCTTGCGCTGATGTTATAGGTTGAGGATAGCTGCTTTTTTTAGTTGTGTTTGGGGTTATTTTGAGGTGGGATTGAAAGGGAGTGAAGTGATCCCTGCTAATGCAGGCTGTGTTGTTTATATGAGAAGTCCATTTTGACCCATAGATAAAAATTCTTGTGTCTATTAAATGGGTCATGAGTTTTTAATTGCCCGTGTTTTAACGCAGGCAAAACCGAATCACTGTTAATACAGCTTGTAATAGCTAACAAGTTCCCCTGGGTCTTCCTGTAAGTGTTCCATAATTGTAAGGCTCTCAAGCACACTCCAGTGGATGTGTCAGCAGACCAATCGGTTGTTCCCAGGAAATTAATTCCCAGTGGTGCTTGGTGTAATTAGTATGGTCTCTCTCCAGGCCTACCACGACCCTATGCTGAAGCTGTCAATCATGACTGAGCAGGAGCTCAACCAGATTTTTGGAACCCTGGACTCTCTCATCCCACTACATGAAGGTGAGGATTGCATCCTGTCTGCAAACACCCAGATATGCACACTCTCACACGTGCACATGCAAGCACACGTGCATTCACACATGCATGCATATAGATATGTGCGTGCAAGCACACAGACTCCCTCACATGCACATACACTCGTACAAACATACAGGCAGAGACACACATATACATGTACACACACGAATACACAAGCACACACAACTGCAGTAATCTGGATGAGAGCAAGACCAGGCTGATTGAAACACACGCACACATACTGTGTGAAGGAGAACTTGTCAGAGAGCGGGAGTTTGAGGCCGGGAGCTCTCTGCCGGACAGGGAGTTTTTCCACCCTCAGGACTGTGTGTCTGACCGAAGCCTTTTCCGCCCTTAGATCTGCTGAGTCGACTGCGAGAGGCCAGGAAACCTGACGGCTCCACGGATCATGTGGGCCACATCCTGGTCAACTGGGTAAGAGGAGCTGCATGCTGTCCCCCCTTCTCTCAGTCCTCACACCAGCTCGCACAGACACCAGGTGTCCTCAGTCATTCTGTGCCTTTAACCTGTTTCCTGGCTGCTCTGGGTCGGCTGTTTCAGGGGTATGTCCCCCTCACATCTGGCGGGGGGCCTCTGATCCGCTTGGTATGGCTGGTACAGCCCCCGAGAGAGGAGCTGCCCTGTGAGGGAGCCGTGCGGGGGCGCTGGAGTGATGGGGGCGCTACTGAGAGTGAAGCGTTAGGAGGTAAAGTCAAAGAACAGTTTCAGCTGGCGCTGCTGCTCTGGCTGGTTTCACTCAGCCAGGGATTGCCTCTGTACTGCCTTACTGTGCTGACTCTGAGAAAGACCTTTCTCAGCAAGCCCTGGCTGCTTCAGAGGTTTAGAAGGCGGGGGGGGATTGCGGGGGGGGGACAAGCGGGTGGGCGGGTGAGCGGGCGGAGAGACCCGGCCTATTAATCACACTCGACAGGGCTGTCGAATGTTCTCTTTTGGAGCGGGGGATTTGTTTGTATTGGTATGTGCTGCGGGCCAGATGCATTGGCGTTTTTTCCTCTTTGGCTGGGTGTTTCTGAGGCAAATCGAAGGCGACATCATGAACTTTCTGATCTTTAGCAGGCCTTGATTGTGCTCCTCTGGCAGATCTCCTGTTCTGGGTTTGTTATTCGGTCACGGAAGCACTGAAGCAGCGCACTTTCCTTCAGTTTTTTTTGTCTCCTTCCAGATGAGTTATACTGGAATCTGGTAAATCTATGAGGGGGATACCCTCACATGTATGTTCAACAGCAAAGTCTTCTTATGCCCTTCATATATTCCTGTTCACTAGCTGCACCTTTGATGTGTCATTTGGCTTGCATTTTCTTTCTGTGCAAGCTCTTCCAGAGTAGTGCAGTTAATCCGTGGTGGGGCAGATCACAGAGGAGGGGGCAGAAATGAGCCCCCCTCTCGCTGTGTGTGACTCAGGCTCTGCCCTCCAGGCCTGCTGACGTGGGGAACGGCGTAGAGGGTGCGTGTGGGAGGCAGGGATTACAGGGGCACCCCCCCTCATCAGAGCTAACAAAAAGGAGGCTGTGCGGGAGAGGGCACAGGGACCCTGGGGAGCGCGTCATGGGGGCGGAGGTCAACACTGCTGGGGGGTGGAGGAGGAGAAAGAGGGCACCCTGCTGGACTCTGACCTTCGCGTGGTAATGAGGTGTAGGGAAGTGAGAAGGATGCTTCAGCCACCCCCTGTGGTGTAAACGCTCAATCTATGCCTCCGAGACTGACAGGAACATAAGCTCGTCCAGGGCTTCGGGGGGTTCTGGTCCCGTTGGGTTCTCGTGATACAGTTCACTCTTGAGCGCTTGTCCTCCTCTTCACTCTCAGCCCCGTCTGCTCACCCCCACAGCTGCTGTTGACACGGAGGCTACTTGTGATGTTCAATGCTAACCTCTCGTCCGGGCGAGACAGGCTGTCCTCAGCGAGTGCATACATGGGGATGTATACACAGGGAGAACCGGCACAATGCAGATTTATGAGAGCTGGCCTCCGGAGCAGCTCCTTATTGAACAAACAGGCAGTGGAACTAGAGAGCAACATCCTCAGCAAATTCATCACTCAGTGTCACAGCTTTGGTTGGAAATCTTTTTTTTTTCCTCTGTAAAATAGGACAGTGGTAGTGTAGCGCAGTTGGAAGGAGCACGGCTTCTAACTGAAAGGTTGCTGGTTTGGTTCCCTGCTGGGGCACTGCTGCTGTACCGTTAGGCAAGCTACTTAACCCAGAATTGCCTCAGTAAATATCCAGCTGTATAAATGGATGACATGTAAAAATTCGAACCTGTGTAAGTCGCTCTGGATAAGAGCATCTGCTAAATGACAATAATGTAATGTCAAGTAATGTAACGTTGTATGGTCAGTAAATGAAACCAAGTTATGCAGAGACCCATCCCTGTGGTCAGTGAGATACAGGTGGATTGTGGGTGCCCTGAGCTGGGTGTTTGTGCATCGGTGTGAAACTGGGTTGAGCAAGGCCTTCTTCCTGTTTACAGCCGGGGATTATGGGGAATGGCGTGTGCCTGAGGAGGACATTGGGCGCTAAATCAAGGCGCCTCTCCTACCAAACTGTTTACGCGTCCCCAGCTGAATCGGTCTTCTCCATGAACCCTCACTCCCTGCTGTTCATACGCCAAAGGGATTGCATAAATGCTCTCCAGATCCGGCCAAGACCAACTGCTGTGAAGCCGTGGTCCTTGAGCTAAAAAGAGAAGCAAGTTTACTGGACGCAAGCACTGAAGTTTTGCTTATTTCCGGTCATGTTGACGCATCCTGCGTAATATACGGTCACTCATGAGTGGTTGGGAATGTTTTTAAGTGTAATAAATGATTGTTTTAGTTGCACGGCTTTGTATCTGAAAATCTAAGGAGATGCTGAGACTGGTCATGGAGACTCCAGCGCGGTGACCTGACATTTGCTGATCTCACACTCAATGTGTCACCCAAGCCTGGATTGTGGTCTTGAGACAATCTCCAAATTCTGCGGAACTCCAAATGTGACATAAGGAGTCATCCTCTCTGTTATTGTTGAGGTCTAAGAATAGCGTTTCGTGACGACATCCCCATCTGAGTAGGAAATGAGTCGGCTTCAGGTGGGCAGGATCATGGTGAGGTCTGCCTGTTTCTATGGCGTTGGGATGCACCAGCACAGGAAGTGGTCAGCTCCCAGTCCCCAGGCAGGGCTCTGCAGGGGCGAGCGCCTGCTAGCTCAGCGTGATCTCAAGGCACTCGTGTGGCACCTTCTGCTCGTCACCCATGCCGTGGCCATGCGTGGCGCTTTGCTGTCTCCCTTCCAAAATCTGCCTGGTCTGGCCGAGTGGCATTCTTCCGCCTCTGACGTGTGACAAACAGGATTCACACAAGGGCGCCATTGATAGTGTCGTGTTCCACAGTGCCGGGTTGTGGTGGAGGGTTTGTCTTGTAACGGGTTCCTGTTCTACTAGTAAACGCGGACAGACAGGTCTTCAAACGTTCTATGTTAAAATGACTTATGATAATGGAATTTGTTTCTGTTTTTACCAGTCAGGCAGGATATCTTGTGATGTTTTGTGCTGGTTTCAGCAGAATTACCCAGCCCCGCAGCTTTGTAGCCGGTGGGCGGTTCCTCACCACTAACTCCTCCCCCCTCTCTTCCCAGCTGCCCTGCCTGGACTCCTACAACAGCTACTGCAGCAACCAGGTGGCGGCCAAGGCGCTGCTGGACCACAAGAAGCAGGACCACCGTGTGCACGACTTCCTGCAGCGCTGCCTGGAGTCGCCCTTCAGCCGCAAGCTGGACCTGTGGAACTTCCTGGACATCCCGCGCTCGCGGCTGGTCAAGTACCCGCTGCTGCTGCGCGAGATCCTCAAGCACACGCCCAACGACCACCCCGACCGGCAGCACCTGGACGAGGCGGTGAGGACCCCGGGCTTTTCTGTCTAACGTTTGCCTGGGACACAGTCAGCAACCCTCTCGCCACAGTGTTCAGTCAGTCCTGACTCCACAGTAAAAATTGCAGGCTGTGTCAAGTTCCGGTGTCACCCACCTTGTCAGCACTGGACATCAATTCCATGAAGTGCTTTCATTTTTCCCCAAAAAAGTCAAAACAAAGAAATGCTAGTTGGCTCTCTGATCCCAAAATGACCTTAAAGTAAAATGAAAAGTAAAATAAAATCAAACCTCAAACCTGCATTGCACAGAACCAATTGGATGAGAACGAGACACTTATCGTAACTTGCCAAAAATGCAGCTTTGGGTGTTAGTTCTCGAACACCTCGGTTACTTAAGCTATGATACAAGTACTGACATGAAGTAACTTTTCAGCTTTAACGGAAAGCCCTGCTGGGCTGGGTAATAGTACAGTAGGACATGTGCCGTCTGCCTAAAAGGCATGAGAGCCAGACTTGGATCTCACCTGGTCAAACTGACGTTGTTCCCCGCCAGCTGATGATAAGTTGAGAAAACCTCTGTTTGACCTGCCCTGTCCTGTCCAAACTATTGCTCACCGAGGTGGAGCTGCTGCATCTGTCAGTGCAGTGAACCCCCAGGGCAGGCCCCAGCCAGCAGCCACAGCAAAGCTGCTGATAAGCTGCTGCAGTCAGGGAAAGAGGCCTGTTAGCGCCCTGCCCTGCCCTGCCCCGCTGCACCAGCTCACCCTCACACAGCTGCTCCTGTGCTGGGGCACGTTAGCCCTCTGTAGCTAAGCAGCGGTTCGGCATTTGTTCAGACAGCTCTAGGGGTCAAGAACACAAGAAATCCAGCCTGCCTGTATGAAAATGTTTTCATAGGCTGAGGAGGCAGGGTTTGCAGTGGTCTCGTCCCCCCCATCTGTCCTCAACCGTCCTGACCTCTTGCTGTGTCTGCTACCCCAGATCAACATGATCCAGGGCATCGTGGCAGAGATCAACATGCAGACGGGCGAGTCCGAGTGCCGATACTACAAGGAGCGCCTGCTGTACCTGGAGGAGAGCCAGAGGGACCTGCTGATCGACAGATCCCGCGTCCTCAGCTGCCACGGAGAGCTCAAGAACAACAGAGGCGCGGTGAGTGTCAGTCAAAGATGTGCAGTGTCCGGAAAAATCTGAAGGGTACCAGTTGTATTGGACCTCCCCCTTGTAAAAGAACAAGAGGACACACCAGGACCACTTGGTGGAGGGCCGTTGAGTCGGAACTGAAAGGAATGAATCTGTCATGAGGAGAGGCACAAAGAGCTGCAGAAGACAAGCAGAGTTGGAGAATTGTGGATGCGTTATGCTCCACAAGGAGCAAAAAGAGTGAATGAATGATGAATGACCAGTTGTATTACGTGCATTCTGTGTTAATGGTGGCTCTCTACAGTTTACCCCTGAAAATTCACTCTGCTTTCCCGCCTCCACAGAAACGCTTTAGCACTATCTGCTGTTTAAATGTTTGTGTGGGAATGCACTCTGTGGCCCATCCAGCCCCCTGCGGTCACACCACTCTTTCATTGTGGTAGTAAACCCAGTGACCCCGCACCAAGCCACCCACGCTCACAACAAAGCAGTAGTTTTAGGTGCGAGAGCCCCTGCCCTTTGACCTTTCTCCATTTCAGCGGGTGTGAAAAAACACAATGAGAGAAATGTCTCAAGCAGGAATGTGTCCTGTAACTCAAACCCAGAGGTTAAGTGCGAGAGGTCCTAGAGAGCCAAAGTCAAATCCTTGTAAACCTCCCAGATGTCAGCCTGGTTATTGGTGGTTATGTAACACGGGGTGGGATCCAACGTGGGATAGGTCAGCGCGGTGCAGCAGGGGTGGGCCTGTTGTAAACATCACCAGGTCGGGGTGAATGCGGAGAGTCGTGCAGGTGGAGTCTTGAATCCACAGCGCCCAGGGCACTGCAGGGCGTGTAGCTGTTGCAAAAAAAAAAAGATGAAGGATTTTCATAGCCATAAGCATGTTCCCTCCCAATCTGCACCTGTAATTAATTTCTGCATGCTGTGCTATACTCTATGTATAGTACAAATGTGAAACACCTGGCTGGACTTTGTGTTGGATGCTTTAAGACTTGGTCACTATGCACTGGTAACTTGTTTTAAGATTTTCTGGCTTGTATAAAGAGCACTTCCCATCACTGCAGGTTTTTATCAAGATGCGTCCTAATCACAGGGATATGCCATTACAGAGGATTACTAATCACTTTGTGGTGAGGAACCAGAACTACAGGGAATACCTTTTTAAGATGTGAGGACCAAAAAAAACCTATAACCTTGTTGTGGCTGAAACAAAAAACTAATAAAACCTTTGAAAGAGAAAAGGAGGACAAGATAAGGGGATTGGTGCATTTTGTTGCTGAGCTGCTGTCCTCTCTTTTGAAGTAGAGTTACCAAACGGGGAAGTCAGAATGAGGTCAGGATGACTCTGGTACCAGGTCTGTGCTCTCTCTGGATCACAGAGTGTTGGGTTCTGGGAAAGCCCTCCCCCAGATCCAGCCCTGCATGGCAAAGAGGTGCTGCCTTACAGGAAACTCACACACGCACACACACGCCAAAAACACACACGCAGTCTCTCTCTCACACACACACACACACACAAACACACGCACATGCAGTTTCAAACACACACACCCAAGCACACACCCACCCACATGCAGTTTCAAACACACACACACACACACAAACACACACACACACACACACACACACACACAGGACCTTTCATGGTCATGCATTGCTGTGCCATTCTGTATTCAAAAATGATATGGCTTGTAGGGCTTTAGAATGTTCCAAAAATACCCTGAACAGCACTTATCAAAATGGAAATATTGAGAGGAGAGAAAATCTCCCCCCCTCTCAGGCGGCGGCCTGCTAGTGTCCTGCATCAGCATTAACATATGCCTTACGTAACATCCCTGGATCATTCCAAATCCCTACCATCCAACTCCATCACACTGTTTACCAAATATTATTCCTGTTATGTCAAATGGTGTTAGTTTTGTATACATACATAATCTTCAACTTTAGCTCTGACTCCCAGTGATCTGCGAAATGCCAAGATGTGCTTATGTTAAAAATGAAACTACTTTAAAAAAAAAAAGCTGATCACCTCTTCTGAATGCATTGGAAATACCCAGATCAGTGCAGTACATTGGTTTTATTCTGCTACCTAAATTTCCAGGAGAAATGAACATGTGTAGTGTTGTGGTCTGGGGAGATTATCTAAGAGTGCTGTACCACAGCACTGGAGCCAGCCGCTTTATTTAGTTGTGTTATTAGATTTGGCTGATTTTTCTTCACGCAGTTATCCAATCGAATTTTGCTGGAAGTGGATCTTGATCAGGCCGCAGTGTCCAGGCCTGGGCGGGAAAACCCTCGATCCCCTCGCTGACGGCTCCGCTCTCTCTTCCCCTTCCGCAGAAGCTGCACGTGTTCCTGTTCCAGGACGTGCTGGTGATCACCCGCGCCGTCACGCACAACGAGCAGCTGTGCTACCAGCTGTACCGGCAGCCCATTCCCGTGCGCGAGCTGGAGTGGGAGGACCTGCAGGACGGCGAGATCCGGCTGGGCGGCTCCATCCGCGGCGCCTTCAGCAACAACGAGAGGAGTGAGTGTCCGCGCCGTGCCCTCGCGAACCCCTGTCACACCATCTGGAAGCTCAGGGGTTAAATTACATTACATTACATGCATTTACACGCACGCTGTCGCCGTTACCTTTGGGACTATTTCAGTTTTGGTTCCGTAGCGGTGGTTCACCGTCCTCAGCTGGTT
Organism: Megalops atlanticus; assembly: GCA_019176425.1. Classification (NCBI taxonomy): domain Eukaryota; kingdom Metazoa; phylum Chordata; class Actinopteri; order Elopiformes; family Megalopidae; genus Megalops; species Megalops atlanticus. The sequence continues at coordinate 29,789,958 of CM032879.1, forward strand.
ATTGAATCTACCGCCAGCGGAAAGGCCTGATGTGTTTAACCGGGGCTAATTTCTCCCCTTTCCTCTCCTCCTCCTCCTCCTCCTCCTCCAGCCAAGAACTTCTTCCGGGTGACGTTCCGCAGCGGGGCGCAGCTCCAGTCCTACTCCTTCCAGGCCAGCGACGCCTTCAACAAGCAGCAGTGGCTCAACTGCATCCGGCAGGCGAAGGAGGCGGCAGCGGCGGTGGCGGGCGGGGTGACGGGCGGAGGAGACCCCGACCCCCCGCGCTCCCCCCCGTCCCCCCGGCCGCGCTCAGGACAGGTGGCCCCCAGGCCGGAGAGCATGGAGCACAGCGACAGCGAGGTGTCGGACTGTAGCATGGACACCAGCGAGCCGGGCGCCGACTGCCCCCAGATGGAGCACACGGACTCCAGCGGCACACCTGCGGAGGTTTGACCTCCGGGACAGACGCGAACATTCCCCAACACTCCCCTTTGCTCAGAAGCAAGCCTGTACAGTATTGGAAACCCCACCCCGGAGTGGACTGCAGTATATGGAAAGCACTTCTTCTTCTGCCTCTGTTTCCTTTGTAGAGTTTTCGTTCTCTTCTCTTTTTTCCATTCTTTCTCTCTCTCTCTCTCTCTCTCCTTCTGCCTCTGCGCTGTCCCTCTCTTTCCCTCCTCGGTGTTTTTCTGATAGACAGTGGTATTGCCTGTGGCAGTTTGATCTGTGTCTTCACGTCTGTGTCGGGACGCCTCTCCCCCCCCAGTGTTTTTGTGGAATATGGGGTGGCAGCGACAGCTCTCCAGGACAGGGTGGGCTGTGGGTCACTGTGGGTCAGTGCTCCTGTCCCCCTCTGAGGGGAGCCTCTCCTGATTGGCGGTCCACTCAGGAGATTTCCTGTGCGTCGTGGGATGAGAGGTGCGAGAGGGGTGTCGCCTCGGGACCCCAGAGATGTCACCATCGCCCCCTGCTGACCCACCGCACTGCTACTGTGCTCCCTCAGAGGAAAGACGATCTACAAATATATGTATATTTATGTAGCGAGTAGAATAAAGTAGTGTTTACAGTGAGTCTCCAGTCAAAATGACCAGCAGAATGTGTTCTAGACAATCAAGGGAGAGATGCAGAGGACGGTGTTGCAAGAATGTGAAGGGGTTGGTTTTGTGAGGTGTCAAGGGCAGTGCTGTGTTTCCGTGACTCTCTGCTACAGCTCCTTACTTTTGGTGCGTGTACAGTCGAAGAGGAGGGCTCCCAAAGATGCAGCTCTGAAGGCCGACATCCAGTAACGATCATATTTATGGCCTCCACAATCATCCACAGTGTGGCTACTGAACCAATGAACAGAGTGGACGAACCTAGTAGGCCCCCTCAGAAAGTTACATTACCACTATTATCTCAAGAACAACTGTATCTCTGTCACACTGGCTGATAGAAGCTACAGTGACAGCTGGACGAATGGGGACATTAGTGTTTGTGTTTAACACAGGGGGCGTATATGGAAATGGAGTCCTCTCAGAGACACAGATTGTACTGTTTGACAAATCCACGTCAATAAGCTTCACAAAACCTCTTTGTCTCTGCAAGAGCCACTCTGTTACCCAGACAGCACAGCTCTTGGTGTTGTTCATATGAAGGTCACATGACACCGTGAGGCATTATAGATGAGAGCGCATATTATTACTTCACAATGGAATATGCAAATTCAGAGTGAAACACTTTGATAAGCGAGACAAGCCTGTACTTGCCTGTAGATAGAGACAGTAGTCACTGAGCTTGGCTTGTGCTGCCCCCTGCTGGAGGAGTAGTGGAGCGCAAGGTGATTCTGTCTTGTACAGAGCAGTGGGAGAGCCCAGCCTCGCTGAAGCAGAATGTCACTGTGAGCCTCATCCTGGGGGAAGTGTATGTCTTACTTGTAAGTCACGGTGTGGATAATAAAGCCAATACAATGTAGCTGAGAGTGTCGTAACATCAGGTAATTGCTCCCAAAGTTAAGTCATTTTCACATTGATGAACTTTTCATGTTAAATGAAGCTGAAGGTGTTTCTGACTGTGTAAGTGACTTTAGTTGCTCTGTGCCATGTAGCTGTATGCACCAGCCTTTGGTCACTGGATGTTCTGTGTGCTGAAGTGACTATGACTGCTAACGCATTGCCAAAAATGTTTGTGTTTGTTATTTTTAGTCTTGTGCAAATTTACTTGTTTGGCCTAATTGTCTTGTTTTGTATAAACGTCACACGTGTTAAAGAAATTTATGTGACCAGGTAATCGCTATAAAAAATTATCCAAAATATATGCCTTTATTGTTTTTTTTTCAAGAAATGTATTGAAATCTATCCTTTAGGACATTTATTTATAGTTTTTTCCACAGTGAATTATTGTTTTGTTCTTATTGTTTGGTTCATGCTGGAGACAGGATGTGGTATGATGGTACAGGAAGTGAGAGAATAGGTGGGGTGAGTGAGGGAATCACAATGTGTCAGAAAGACTCTGGTGTATGTACATTAAAAAGTTATTGTTTAAAGGTGAATCACTGTGTTATGTGATGGTATGTGTGTTGAAAGAGTAAAGACACAAACAGATGTATAATGGAACTGAAACATTACCGAATAAATGACCTGAATCCAGAAATGAGCTAGTATGTTCATTTGGCCTGAGGAATCTGGTGACATCTTGGTAGGTAAGGCAGGGCTTTTCTATTTATACCAAACCATGCATAGTGATATATTAACTGCCCACAAGAAGCGATACCATATTAACTTCCCATAAGAAGTAATGTCATTTTCATGGCATTTACTTCTCTTTCAGCTCCGAAACTGTGCTCACTCTAAAATTACAGGAAAAACATGGTCTGTTCCATCGCTACAAATGTTATTAGTTTCTAAATAATATACTATATATATACTATATATAATTTTTAAGAATGCTTCAATGTGTATTAAACTCCTGCTATGTGACAAAACACAGAAGTGACAGGAGGAAGAGCAACGAACAGGAGAGGAAAGAAAAAATCAGTTTCTAAAACATTATGATAAATCTCCTTTTTACATTAGGTAATTTTAATTCCATAGAACTGGAGCAGTCATCAGGAAAAAAATCACTACATAAAAAAAAAACATAAAACAGGCAATAAGGACAGTGGATAATAATTATCAGCTCTTTTCTTGAGCTGCTTTGAAGCTGTGCTCAGGTTTCCTCTGCAGCTGTTCCTGTCTGTGCACACTGTCCTCAGAAAACACTGGCACCTGTTCAGCTTGCACAGGCTGACAATGGGATTGCCACGGATTTGAACACCACACATCAAAAAGCCAGGAAATATGAAAATACGGTAGCACACCGGTTACAAAGATGAGTCATTATTAATGTTAGGAAAGTGAAGGCCTCCCAATCCCCCATTCAATAGTAGTATCCACTTAATGTTGGGGGCATAAAATGTTTAAGTACCTTCAGTGTTGCTCAAGTGGTTCTTGGGTAATTACAAGCCACAGTCTATGGGGACACACCTAAAACTGAGAAACTGCACAAAGCTGGAGTATTGAGGTGGGTTGATCTGGATCAGTCTCCAGCCAATCAGGACGGATCCTTTCCTGTCCCTCTGTCTTTTGGTAAAGGATTCTAATGAACAGCCTCTTTAATTGGACCTTTTGCACCATTATAAGATGCCTTAAAAGATATAACTTTGTAAACAAAGCAGAAAGAGGGTTCATATGAAGGTTTTTAATAAATACACTCATAACATTCCCTGAAATATGGTCAGAGTGAATCCAAGTAAAATAGCTTTCCTCAGATCTCACCATCTGCAATCTTCTTAACTGTAATTCAAGCGAGTGATGGAATTGCAAATGGGCCCAGCCTTTTTCTTTGCTTTTATTTGGGATTATTTGCATTCCTCTGAACTCTATAATTGCCTGCCTTTCTGGGAACTATGTGAGCTAAGCAGAGTGAGCAGGACATTCGTCAGGCTTTGTGTCTTAATGTGTCAAAAACAGTGCTATCACTGCTTGTAAAAAGGATCAGCCTGCTCGTCTCTCTCTGATTCATGTGAAAGTTCTCTGTGGTTAAAGACAAAGTTTCCATTCAGACATGACATAAATATCTAAACTGGTAATTCAGACTCTTTCACACTGAGGAAGCACTTCATCTTGTTCCAACACAGGTGATTAATGAGTCTGAAAAATTAGTCTTAAAAGCTGACCATTGACTTATTTTCATACCAGAATACATTACAACATTACAATTTGAGCAGTTTAGAAAATACAGAATAGAACAAAAGAGAAAAACACTAAAAAAAGACACAACCAGAGGGAAAGCATCATGTACAATAACTTGGATATGCAGCTGTACTGACCAATTTACAAAATGCAGCACAGAGTAACTGTGATAAACAGTGGTGTGCAGAAATGTATCCTTTCAAGTGGGGACTGTCAATGCATTTTGTTTTAATCAGGACAAAATTTTTATATCCATACTACTATTTATTGATTACTTAACTTTGGCTTTGTTTATGATACCAAATAAAATGAAATTTACTGCAAGATGTCAGACCTCCAAAAATATTTTCCTGAATGGGGTTGGAGGTAGTCCAAAATTACAGGATGACATGTTCCATACCTAAACAGCAGTGGGAGTTGGGCTTGTTTCAGGGCCTTCTACAAAAACACCCATAATATTTATGACAAATTATTGCAGGAAATAGTTGGCAAAATTAATTTAATACCAACCAATGAGGATTTTTTCGAAATTGTTAATTGTTTAGTTCTCCACTAGAGTTTAGTTGTCCACTAGACTAGTATCAGTTTGATACAGTTAGGTATTGTATGCACCCCTTCCTTGTAAATGCGCTACCACAAAGAAAGTTATAGGAATTTTGTATGTTCAAAAGACTATTATTTATTTGTTTATTTATTGTGTGGCAATGTATTGTACCAATGTAAATGTGTTCTCCCTTAGGCTCATTTGAAAAGCTGGAAGAGATACTGCCCTCTTGTGGCACAATGTGGTAGTATTATATATACATACATTCATTCATTAATCTCTAGTACAATGGGAAATCTAGAGCATTACATTGACAGCTACATATTACATACTTGAGCAAAGCGTCACCTGTTTGTGCATAGACCAAAGTATCACTGGCACACTGCATCACATACTGATACATGCATTTGCATGCTCTTTTTAATATCGTGTTGCTGCTGTTTTAATAACGGGTGCTGAGTAGGACACATGGTGACCTGTGTGGATGATGGAAATCTGACCACAAATAATCTCTTATTTGTTCCATGGACATGTTTTTCCCTATGCCACCTACCATTTTCAATGTAATTTAAATCCTGGAGTTATGTGTGTGTGATGGGGTGGGAGTATGCAATATTTGTAACTGTGAGAGCCCACTGAGTCTCTTGATGGAGACCTTTTGATGCAGTGGATAGAATGTTGCTTGCAGGAAGTGGTGTGCTTTGTGGAGAGAGGACATTTATGGGGACATGTAGTTTTGATGATTATCTTGTTTCCCAGTTTCACATATCATACCCACTGTGTCATCAGAAAGGCTGTGCTCCTCTGGTAACTGGCAAACAAGAGTCCCAGGTTGCATCAGCCTGGTGAGGTGTGTGTGTGTGTGTGTGTGCGTGTGCACAAGAAACCTTTCCATGACCTTAGTGCTGATCACACCAGCAGGACATCTAGCCAAACATGCTGAGATACCTCTTCTCCTTGACCGCAGGGTTAAACACCTGGCGGGGGTGATTAGCATTGGCTGCTATCCAGCCAGCAATACCAAACTTGCGTTGACTTATATTCAACCTCTTGCCGCTGTGCAGCCCAGATATCTCAGTGGAAGACAGTGGGAGGCTGGTGTTTCTTGCCCCTAGAGGCCCTCAGTGCACTGAAGAAGACACCTTGTTGTTGAAGAGTCATTATGTTTTGCCCATCTCTGACACAATTAGAGAATATTATGCTTTTCCATCTCTGACACTAAGAAAGATGTTGTGTCATATAACAATACACAAGTTTGATTCTGATGCTACAGGGATGTAGCCTGACCCTTGGGGGCAATGTCTCTTACTAATACATGGTAGTTGGAAAGATATAAAAAAAGGGCTAGGTAAACGTCTAAAGGGTCTCACATTTACCTTGTCTGGGAGTGCAGCTGTGAAGATGGAAATCTTCACTAACGAGTATCTAACGAGTGTGTGTGTGTGTGTGTGTGTGTTTTAAAACCCTGTATTGCTAAACCTTTTTATCAGTTTTAGTGTTTGTGTGCATGTGATTTTATGTCTGTTCAGGCATTGGATAATTGATTAATTGATTAATAGATGGACCATGTCTCCTAATTATAAGTATTGGGTGATATAAATGAGAGGAAGATTACAAGACAGGAGAGCAATGGCAGAATAGGGAGGGTTATTTGGAAAGTAGCTATGCCTTATTTTAATGTGATTTATGTTCTTGTTTTAGACAATTTTCTTCCTTTTACTTGTGCTTGTTTTACCTTTATTACCTGTTTTGTGTGTAACAGATTCAGAATTTTGTGATATCTCCACACCACTGTCTTCACACCTGTAGAAACTGACATCCTCCTCGACCTTAAACTGCAGAGCAATTTATGGATTGGCTCATCTTGTGTGTATTTGTGTGTGCATGCGGTACGTGTAGTATGTACATGGGTGGGTTAACTATAATGAGGGCCACAGGGAGAAGCAGAGATTATTTCATTATAATGGAGAACCTCAGTGCGACGCACCATGAGAACACAGCTCACAGCTGTGCAGATGTGAACCATTCTCAATACCTCCTACACTGTTCTCTGGCTGATTGGAATCTGGGAGAAAACCCTACTTGCTGTCAACACCAAGGCCAGTTGGTTAGCCTCTACATTTATCTGACACCACAACTATGCAAATGAATGCATCCCTGCACAGAGGCATAACTGTCATCAGTGTTGCCTGGGGCCTTTTAGAAAAGGCAAATAAGGTGGTTCAATCACAGATTAAACCCATGGGAAGAGGTTTTGTGTGGCAAGCTTATACACGTCATCCTTGTTAGGGCCATTGACTTTACTTGGTGTGTGTTTTATATGTCCAGCTATGAAAAGTTTTCAAATGTTCATCCTGAGATACTTACTGAGATCTTGCAGAAAACCCCAAATTAATTTCAATTCATCATTTATATGCTGAATGGTAAACTCTACCTCTATACATTTGAATGTAAACTACCCTTTTAATTCCCCCCTCCACCACGCCCCCTCCCATTTCTGAATTTAACTCATGTCATCCCTCACAGCATTGAACTCCAGCACCCCTGCTACCCTACACCCCCTTTAAAGCTGAACATTCCTGCCCTGCTAAAAGACAAAGCATGTGCCATAAGGTTAAGTCTTCCACATTTCAAGGAGTAATATCCACTGCATCAGTAGCATCAATATCCACCTATTACAGTAGAAGTCATGCTTCATAGGCCAGTCCTCATCCTTTCCTGCGGTAATTTACTCACGTGTTTCATACTTCCGCTAGATGGTTTGCTCATAATACATGGTTTCTCATGTAATCCATTTACTGTATTTGTTTATTTCAAAGATGGACTTCCAAAAACCCTGATAAAACATTTCTCAGATCGCTTTATAAATTCTGAGGGTGTTTACCCTCAGAGGAAGTCGTTTAATTTTGGATGCTTTTTTATATTAACTAAATATTACTATATGTTTCACCAGAATTGTTGTATTGTTTGCCAGGAGAAAAATATATGAGTATGGTAGGCTACTATTTCCCTATAATATCCATAGCATCTCTTACACCTTGCCTGTAATAAGAAAACTTAAACCGGATTTCCATCTACATATTCTCTGGTATTATGAATTTATAGTTTTATGCAAGTTCAGAGATACGTCTTACCATTTCTCAGATGACTTAATTTGCATGATTATCTACCTCCTGTAGGGATTTTCTTCTTGTGAAGCTCAACTTGTAATTCCAAAGTTTAGGTTTAAAGCAATTTATTAACAAAGCAATAAATAGTATTCAGTTACAGTATGAAACATACTGGGTAAAAGCAAGGCAGGGCAATTACAAAATGGTGGTGTGTGAGTACAAGCCTTTATACCTCAAACCTGAAATAAAATCCTGAAATAAAATGCAGGTTCCTGTCCCTGATTGGACAGTAGAGAAACAAATGGGCACTGCATGGTGTTAGAGGCTCCACAAAGTCTCTTCCTTAGATCTTGCTCACGGGAAGAGACAGAGGCCTCACACCTCATACAGTGTCAGACTTGAATACACATACACACACACACAAACACGAATAACCATAGCCTGCTCTCTGGCCAGGCCTCAGGTGTTAACACCCCTGTTTCCCACATTCTAAGGAGCAAAGGGTGTAGTGTGGAAGGTAACCAGACCGTCGTCAAAAGGTGATGCCAATTGTATCCCTTAGAATCTAACCCCCCCCCTTGATAGTTAAGTTGGTTTTATTGCATTAGGTGGCCATCCAAGAACAATGAATCAGGTGTTGCATTTTCCTTACACTCCATTTCCCATATGAACTTCATTTCAGCTTTCTGATGTTTCATTTTATTGTAGGTTTTCTCATTAAATGTCACACAGGGGTGGTTATCATGTAATATTCCCCCTTTATTATGTCATTCAATGATCTATAGAAGCAGAAATGGGGTAGGCTATATTCTAACTTAACATTTGAACGATGCTAAAAATAATCCATCACTCTAACATTCCCAAACTAATAGAAAAAATATAATCTTTGACCCTCAATTTTTACTTGTTTCATCTATCTTGTTTGTGCTGAAATTTGTATAATCTGTTATGTCTTTAATCCTGCAAGTATTTGATACCTCTACATCCTTGTCTTTAGTATGTATATCATTTTTCCCTCACATGATTCAGGCCCTCTCCATCTTTCTGAATATCTGTCAGATAGCCATAGAGTAATACAATCAATGAATGATATATTCTAGTTGGTCATTGGTGGTTTCATTCCATTCTACACAAATGTAATAAAAATCATACTCCATTGCCTAAATGTACTCAGTGTAATGGGTATCTGGTGTATTTCAAGAAGAAATCAAGCGAATTCCATTTTTCTTTCTTTTATTTCTCCCTAGAAGCAAGATAGCACCAGAGTACATCAGGTAATTTCTAAGTTAAAGTGGGTTTACAGTTTCTGATGATTTGTAATTATATAAAGGGAATATGTAGGGGGCTCCTAATCAGCTAAGACAGTAAAAGCTCTTGTTCCAAGAACAGGCAGAGTCCCATGGCCCAGGCCCAGAACCAGCCATTACATCTGCCAACAATGACCAGTGTGGGAGCTCCATGGAAGAAATTAGCCTTGCTGTACCCCCCAACCTGCTCCATCACCAGCACCCCAACATGCACCCTGCAAAGGCTGTCAGACTGTTCAGGCAGATTCAGGAAGCTCTCCTATCAGGATGAAAAGGTTTCCAGGAACATCAAAAACACAGGAGGACAATAGGTTATGGGATATGGAAATTCCCAATATTTCCAATGCTATGCAAAAGTCTTTGGCATTTTGCATTATCATACTCAGTTGCATAAGGAAACGACAGCATTGTGAAATTCTCTTACTGCTACACGTCTTTCAAGTCCTGATGTCAAGGCTGACTACAATACTGTTGATCAACAGGCAATGACACCTGAGCCCTGCCAGTTTTGTTGTCAGTTCGTTGCTTGTCTTCTTTCTGTTACAGACATTGTCCTCGAGTATTGATCATCCTTCTTAGTAAGCTCTTGGGTCTCACAGTGCTGGGGTATTCAATTACAGAGAATGTTTCTCTGTACTTGTTGACTGTGCTTTGGACAGCGCTTGAAAATTGAGTCATGTGATCTAGTTTAGCCAATGTTTTTTGTTCTTTATGCAGTGACACAATTCTATAGCAATCTCCTTATCAATAAACAAAGGTATATATGTCCATGTATTATCCATGTATTGAAATCACTGAATGTTATATTACATTACATTGCATTCATTTAGCAGATGCTCTCATCCAGAGCAACTTCCAGCACAAAAGAAGTGTATTCATTCAAGATGTATGAGCAACAGTGTCAGACCAGGGTAACAACACTCCCAGACCAGTGAGTGTGAGCATAACACTATTCAAACTCTACCCTAAATTAACTTGCAACCTGACTAGACAAGGGAGTCAGTTGCTAGATCACAGAATCCAAAATACATCATAATACTACATGTAAAATAGATATCCATTACTAGACATAGCAGGTGTTAGGGGGTGAGGATTGAGGTGGAACCGAGATGCAGTCTGAAGAGGTAGGTTTTCAGTCTTCGTTGGAAGATGGCCAGTGATTCCGCTGTCCAACCTTTGTGGGGATTTCATTCCACCACTGAGGGACCAGTACACACAGGGACTGTGTCTGAGAGGAGTGACCCTGTCGGGACAGGACAGTCAGTTGCCCCATAGTTGCAGAGTGCAGTGATCACAGGTATGAAGGGGCTCTCCCGTTCACTGTCCTGTATGCCAGCACCAAGGCTCTGAACTTGATGCAAGTGATAACAGGAAGCCAATGAAGTTTCGTTAGGAAATTCTCCCACTCAAAGACGACATGAAGCGAGGTCTTGTCACACGGCCTTTATTACTCTTGTCAGAGGGAGCAGTCTAAGCACGCACCAAATGCGGCTATGAGTGAGCTCAAGAACATACAGTCAGCTGTGGGCTTATGTAGGCTATTTGTTTACATTTCTTCCCCTTATCTATCCTTATCCATCCTATGCAGCTTTCACACGACAACACTATTTAAATGACATTGTCCTAATGATGCACTTAATGATGCTGCTGAACAAAGGCTCACATATAAACAGTATGAACACTTTATTGGTGGGCACTCACACATGGGCTCCCCCCAAAGGGCCTAAACACTACGGTTACATAAGGACACTGTTAAACAAAACATCATTGTAATGACACTTCTGTTATGAAATTCATCCAGGCCTACCAGTTTGTTAACTTTTGCACAGTGTGACACATCCAAAGACAACAGGCTAGACGTCTAATGCCAAATAAAAAAGGGTCATGAAATCCCTCTGATAGGCTTCAATTATTCCTATGCAAATTGAAAAAAAAAAAAATTACTTTTTGTGAATAAACAGCTCAAAGTATATACAGCAGTTACAGTTCCCACAGACTTAAACAGAATCATATTGAAATGCTTTTTGATGGAATCACGTGGAACCACAATAAGCAACTGGTAGCGTGACACACATTCATATACGTTCCAGGAAAGTTCTCAGATGAACAATTTGAAGTTGTATATAGTTCTAAGTGATATTTACTGAGCTCTTTGATAAAATATTTGAATCCCCTTGACTGAGATGTCTTGTCACCTCTTGACTGAGGTGACTGTTTACTGAGGTGAGCCTGCCCAGACTATTGCACTAATTAGTAGACAAATATATGCAGGAAAGCCTATTTAATCATAACAGAAAGTTTTTGGGCTCCTTTTTGAATTTCCCATCATTTCTGCTTTAAATGTGTTTTCTTTCTGTTTAGTGACTATTAAGCCAGGCCAAGCAACAATTTTGTAAAAACTACTGTGCATATTCAGATTTTTTAATAATAGCAAGTGAATGCACTGCCAGTGAGAGCTACATATCAGTGGTGCCACCAACTGATCACCAATGCTGCCCTATAAAATTACAAACAATCTGCAATAATTGCAGGACACACAGTCACCAACTGTTCCAACACAAACTGTCAATACACCTAGTTATTTCTCTCCAGTTGTTGGGCATCTGTTGTTGTGGTGGTAGCTCCTCAAAAGATACTTGAAAGAGACATTATTGTTGCTCCTTTGACCTGATACACCATGCAATCTAAGCAGTTAAGCTGCGGTCAAACTTTTGCGTACATGCACTAATTTCACCAAGAATCATGGTAAAACTGAAGCAGACATGTAAGGGCAGTTGAAGCAGCTAAACTGTAATTTGTGTACGAGGCAAAGGGCACTGACTACAGTGGGTCCCTCCTGAATGGGTCAGTGGCGGTGTTGCTACGCGTGTTTACCAACAACATCCTCGAATGGAATAAGGTCGCCTTGGAAGCCAGACCCAGGCCTCACGGAGAGGGCTCACCTGGGAAAGCCCCAGGCCTGGAACGTGTGTGAAAAACATCCCCACGCTGCTGATGCAACTCAAGGCAACAGGGCTAAAGTAGAGCCGACACAAGCCCCCAGGTCTCCTGAGATGGCCCCTCTCACTGGGCTGTGTAGCATCTCCTGGGAGCCTGCCACCTCATGTTCTGTTTTCCCCCCCAGCAAAGCTACTCCCTCCACCCTGCTCCCCGACAGCCAGCCCTGTAGCTCTGCAAATCCACTGTGCAGATAGATAGCCTGTTCAGTCTAATAAATAATCCCATCAGGTGCGATCAGAACGCCAGTTAAACCAGTGTAGTGGGGCCCAGTCTGAAAAAAAAAACAAAATAAACAAAATAAATCTGGGAAAAAATTAAAACCTAGGGAAGAAAAACTCACTTAATTTCTATTCCAGAGGAGAGACATAGCCACCCATCACCGTCAGTGAGCACCTAATTTAGCTCCTGAGGAAATGAAAAATGGAAAAAGCAAACCGACAAAAACATAAACAGTACAAAACACCAAGTGGTTGCTGATTAGAACCGGAACAAGACAAGGGCGAGTCGGGATGGGTCCACATGTTGTCTGCGAGGCAAAGCTTTCATCAGCCGGTGTTGAAGGCGCCTCTCCCAGACAGGTGTGAGCAGAAATCATTTTCACTGGCACTGCTGAATCTCTTTGATCTGGAGTAGATAATTCAACATGAGGGTGAGATGAAAGACAGTGCTTTCTGAACCACTGGATATTTTAATTTATTGCTGTGTCAATTGGGTATCAATATACTCCCCCTCACATTTCCCCAAAATTATCAGATTATATATATTTTACATAAATATTGTCTTACCTGAGAAAGATGTGTGTTTTCTCAGTTTTGGGCTGACAAAATGAATTATATTATATTATATTATATTATATTATATTATATTATATTATATTATATTATATTATATATTAATGCTATCAGTGCTAAATTAATGCTAAATCAGTAAAGACCCTTTACATAATTTTTTAAAAATATTATTAAATCAAATGAAATATTTGAATTGTATAACTTGCAGTTGTAAGTGAATGGTAGGGCTTCACTTTACACAATTATTTGTTTAAACACGAGGAATGCAGTTTATGCATCCTTAATATTTTTATATGTACAAGATGTCATACTGTAAATAACAATGATGACACTTTATACTATAATCGCTGTTACTGTGTTTACTCTTATTCGCTTAGAGTCAGTCTCGGGCGGATAGTTCACCTCCTACGTGGTAGATAGCAGCCTAGGATTCGAATTCGACAATGCATCTGTGATCCTGAATCCTCAAAAAAAATCCCTATTCTGTGTCAAACTCTGACGGTCTCATAAATAGCCTACAGTACATTCAAGAGCCTACAGGAGGCGCGACGCCCGCTTGTACGTGAGTGAGATTATAAATGCAACGTCGGGCGGCGGAGTGAAGCAGTGGAGAGGAAGGAGTACGTCAGAGAGACAGAATGGCGGAGGCAGGTTGAGAAGAGATAGTAGGAGAGCAATATACAGCGGTCGCAGAAGTGTGGAAGCGGCGAGTGTTTCATCCGTCGTTCGAACAATGGCCAGTAACCTTAATATGGAAAGACAACAGGGCAAAGGAGGCGACAGGAGGCAAGGCGGCGATGTTTCAGCGGAGAGTTGCGATATTTTGAAGCATTTGTTGCCAGCCGCGGTCGCATCCAGCCAAGATGGCGAACAAGCTGTATGTGAAGGACTAGCGTCTGAGCAAGAAGCTACTGAAAGGCGGAGGAGCGGTGTGTCGGAGCTGAGGCACAACAGTTCTCCCTCGGCATATCAGAGACCATTAGACGAGTTGCCACGGCTAAACTTTCAGATACCGAGGAAGAACAAAGAACGGAAAGGTTGTGCATTCTCTCAAGTTAATATTCCTAAACACAGAGGCTGTATTCTGTTTCATAGTTCCATCTGCTGCATGTACGAAGCAAATCGCGTTTCTTGGCTGAGGTTAGAGAATTGTTGTGGGTTGATCCATCTGCAGAGGGTAGTTTATTACGCGCAAAAACCGTTATCTTATTCCTGCAAACAATCTAAAGAATGCTCAGTGAGAACACTGCAGGTAAGTTTCAGAGCTGGGAGGCGGCATCAGGCCAGAGGAGGCAACCACGTGAAGATGGTACCTTGTTTTAACGAGTTGCGTGGCTCTGTGAACCAAGACCAATCACAACAGTGGAATGATGCTTAACTTTATTCTTGGATAACATGTAAGCCCACACCTGAAGATCAGTTTTAAAGGATTTTTAAAAAAATGATGCATTCTTTAAAGTATGCCTTGTTGCCCTCAGGTGTCAAGTTTTGTTTGGTTGGCCACACCCATCACCAATGGATATCAACAGAAGTCCCTTCATTCATTTAGTCACCCTTTCTCTCCACCCATTCAGTGTAAAATGCAGCAGCGGAAAAAAATATTTTTTTCTGTTGGGATGCTTTCATGCATTCTAGCTATGTGGGCAAACAGTGATTGTTTGAATCCATATACTCAATAGCGGAAATGACAGCTTGACATGCTGTCAGCAGTAGCTCCAGTAGTAGCAGCAGTCATACCAAGAAGGTTCTTATGGCTGCAGGTGGGAAACGCCAAAGTTGGTTTGCAGCTGTAACCCAAGGCATTCTCTTTTCTGATGGTTCCACATCACTCCCAGGTCCACTTCTGATGCCTCCCTTTGATTTAAAATGGAGCTGTTTCCTTCTGTTTTGCACCTGTGATTGGGTCCTTGTAACATCCCAGAGAAGTTGCTCTGAAAGATCTTTCCAGAATGGTCCTTTTCTCTTTCTTGAAGAACTGTGCTCTTCTGTAGTGATTAAGGGCCAGCCATGGTGGTTCTCTACCATGCTCTGTGTACTTTGCAGTCCTGGTGATTTCCATTTAAAATGATGAGTGAAAGTCTT
The DNA here is from genome assembly GCA_019176425.1 of Megalops atlanticus. NCBI lineage: Eukaryota > Metazoa > Chordata > Actinopteri > Elopiformes > Megalopidae > Megalops > Megalops atlanticus. The sequence goes on from CM032879.1 coordinate 29,804,982, forward strand.
GAGATGCTTGCTGCCAACACCTAAACAACTAAAAGCATTTTGGAAATGATCATGTTTTCACCTTTCAGATTTTGTAGGTGAAACATTTACGTTGAACCTTAAGCAGCTATGTAGGTTCACATGGATATATGACAATACCAGCACTTTTGGTGCTTTTGGTGGTTGTTTCAGCAATCTGGTCTGAATGGTCTTAAACTGAAATTCTTGTCGGATATACTTTAATGAAAGGCCCTAAGTGGTGATTTAATTGTGTTGGGATATTGTAGTGTGTATTAACTAAGTACAGTTTTTAATACTCAACTTGCAAGTGAAACTCGTGAACATGAATAAACAAAATATATGCATACGCTACACATGGTCCCATTTCGTTTTGAAATCGATTACACCTCTAAAGTCCTTTTAATGGAATGTGTCCTGGGTCTCACTGCTTGTTCATATTAACCCTTTAGGTGTTCATGGGCAGTATCCATTGTGTTCTAAGGGCTGCATCAAGTCTGATATTCCCCCAAGATGCATACCTTTAAAGTGACTACTGCACTCTCAGAACTTCCTGATTCATCTGGATGTTTAAAGTCAAAAATTTGTTAAATTGCAGCTATTCATGTAAACCGCGTGTAAAAAAAGAAATGCAAACACTTGTAACTACATGTCACATCACTAATGGAGACCCAAAAAATGAGTTTTGACTGCTGAGGTTCTTTGAGGCTTTTAAAGTATCTCAATTGCCAGAAAGTGATCCAGGTTTCCAGCTCAATGCATTAAGTGAGACATAATAATTGAATACATAAATGCATAAATTGAAAGACCACAACTGTTACATGATTACTGTCACAGCTTAGAGTTGTTTCTTCCAGCTTCCTCCACAGATAAAAGATCAGGGATGTGATGTTGCAGAGAATTGTTTTAGTCTACAACACACTAAAAAGGTATCATCATTGAATCAATTTATGCAAATTTTCCATTCACAGAACTAGACGTTGTTTGCAAACCAAATTAGCATTTGAAATGTGTAGCTTGTTACCTTCGTGGGAGATGTTACTTCCTAATATCAATGCACTAGCTAATCTGTGTCACCCCCAAAAATAGGCAAATATGATGGCAGTTGGCCAACTTATGTTTAGTTTTTAGCTGTTCATTTTATTGTTAGATTTTCAAGACCATTACACTGTCCTTTGGATAAACTGGTCAAAACAAAAGGTCTGTTTATTGTATTGTTGCAGCCTGGTGTCAGGAGTCTAGGATGCTTTTGATTTGTGAAGCACACCTCAGGGAGACTTCAAAATGGGTTCCTTTTGAATGAGTTTGAGACGTGTCTGAAAGTTACATACAATTTAGGTGTGAGAAATTATAAAGTTGCATCCCCTTTCTATGTAACCATGATAAAAACAATGTTTATAAGATTGTACAGAATGTTAGAAGTACATTATTTATAAAATTGTAATGGGATGTGTGTAGTCTTGTTAACAAATGATACAATGTTGGCTACTTAAATAACCATCATTGGTATAACATGATATTTTCCCAGTAAGTAACAGGAAGACACTTTTCATACTTTTACTTAATATGTGGGTAAAGAAGCAAATCTTGTTGAAAATGTGATGTCTCAGATAGTATTGTGCCAAGATACACAATTCAGGTCATTGATAATTTCCATGATGTTTTTGTCAGTGTAGAGGGCTTATATTAATTGCATTAATACTTTAGAACCATGTTGTTCCTGTATTCACAAAGGCTGCACGCTTCAAATTTTATGAATCAAAAGTGTCGGCTCCGTTTAGTGACTTATCTGGAATGCTGGATGGCACAGCATACAGATAATTGTCATGAGATTAGAGAAAAAAGGTAACCACTCCAGTGTATTATTCTACTGTTGGACAAAACCTTCAAAAATTCCTTATTTTGGATGTTGTAAGAGAATTACATATAATTCAGCAGCCGGTAACAAGATCATATGCTATATTTTCACCTCAGTAGAATCACAATTGTAGGCCTATATTGTGTTTGTTCACTGTAAATTCAACATCATTTATGTGTATCTTGAACTCACAGCTGAATTAATCAAGTCTCATGCAATTTCCTTTCGGTAACCACAAGGAAATAATTATCTGTTATTTATTTTGAAACCCTCTGTCTTTTAACCTCATCAGAAGATAGCGAAACCATAAACCATGCATATCAGATTGATGACTCAGCAGCCTATTTTATAGAATGTCACACTTTGTATAAATTTCTGTAACTTAATGTTTTAGTCAAACAACTTTCTCAGTTGGAATGAGCAGGAGCAGTTCTTGACTGACAAGATGTGTAGCTGTTGAAATTAAATGCCAATTGTGTTACATACCTGCTATTCTGTGTTGGTGTGTATAGACCTGCGCTACTGGATTTGTTAATGCCCATATACACACCTCAGAGCTCCCACTGGAACTTTCAGTGACCTCTTCTATGGCATTTGGAATTCGGCCATCTTGGTCTCATGTCAGAATCAGAAACGGTTTGTTTTTGTCCGTGACGAAAGAGCTTAATGTGGTAGATGGATGCGTGTGCTTGTTTCTTCTTTCACCCCTTATGCCCCTTATGCGGTTATGAGAAGTTTTATGCTGGCCTCAAATGAGCCCAACCTTGTCGTGACTGCTTTGTGAGGGATGATCACGATCTACCTTGTGGTAGGCAGCTCCCTTGTGCTAATGGCACTCTGCATTGTGAGAGGGCAGTCTGAGAAGCGTTGCTATAAAAATTTCGGTGATGATGTTGCGGTTCAAATTACGTGAATGTTGGTTCAGTATCTGTGCCTGGTGTGTACCTGAGATGGAAGTGGGCCATTGAGAGGCAGGTGCTTCCTGCGAGTCTTCCTTTTAGTGTGTTTAAAAAAAGCACACAATGAAACTGTTGAATGCAAGGCCCATCAATTTGGCTCTGTAATGGGGAGTGCTTGAAAGGGAAACAAATGCCTGTTCGCTTGTTTTGATTTTCTGTTTCACTCCAACCAATCAGTGCTAAAGACCTGAAACATTATTGAACGTTTCTTAGATCTGACCATGAAAATAAGTTCTAAGAACTGCAAACATTTACCACAAATAAGACATGCAGGGCAATGATACCTTTTTTGCCTCTGGATAGATAAAGTTATCAGGACGGGACGTTTAGTGTATCACCAACTGCTTGGTAAATGCCATTCTCCCTGCCCTCTTTGACAATGTACACCAAGTATTATCAGTATACTGCTTACTGTTGTCCCCTTGTAGTAAAATGTAAAAAGAATTATATAGGGTTGACTTATCCCCATTAACTTGTAAGTTTTTTTACATACAATTTATGTTAATGTTTGTGTGTCCACCTGCCTCTCTCATGATGAATTTCTGGCAATTTGTACTTACACAATGTGCACATTTTGATGTAATGATTTGGAGTTACTGTAAACTGGATCCATAAGTAAACCTTGGAATTGGTGTTTTGGCAAAACAAGTGGATAGTGTGCATTTGTATCTTTGCCTATACCTAATTCAAGGTTCATGTTCTGTCTTAACCACCCATAATGAAAGTTGCTGAGTCAGAGAGAGTTGTTCCACGCGTCAGGCCAACATTTTGCCGTCTTTCCCTGCTTACCGCAGCCTTGTTCCAGTACCTGTCCCAGGGATCGCGTGAGTTTGAAGACATTGTGAAGATCCTCTCCTCCTGTTACCGTGACGCCTCCTCAGCTGGGACGTTTTCCTACACCAAGGGCCGACTTGTCCACAGTGAGCTGCTGGAGAAAGATGTGAGCAAATTGATTTCCTTTGAATTCTGGGATATATTTATTTCCTCTCAACATGAAGTCCCTTTTTTGATGGCAGCTCATGACCTTTATGTGGAGCCAGTTTCGTGTCAGTTCCTACTGTTCTAACATGGGTGTTGCTGTGTACTGACTGGCAGTTCATTGAGAAGAGGAGGGAGCTGAAACAGGATGGGCGGACAGACAAGGAGCTGTTGGAGTCCTATTGTTTCCTGCTGCCGGAGCCCTCCAAGGTGGGTGGGTCTGTCTCCATGTGCCAGGAGGCAGTGGAACTGACTGAGAAATGTCATCGCCAGTACCTGCTGCTTGCATGTTGCTGTCTTATGAAACACAAGGCCAGGTCGGGTCTGGTGGGAAAAAAAAACCCCTCAGTTTACCAGACAAACCATAGATTGATTTGTTTTACTCAATTTGCTTGTTAGTTACAATTATGCCACATTTAGAGCCTGTAGGGAAAAATAAAACTAAAAGAAAAATTAGCTTTTTATCATAGTTTTGGCCACATTTCCAGTAATCAGATATTGGGTTGGGCTTTTCAGTTATCAGTTTCTGAAAGCAATGAAAATACAGCCACACGTTTCCACATTACCCACCTCTCTCCTCTACCAGTTCCTGCTCCACTGCCCCCTCATACAGTGATTATCAGCTGCTAGGGAGGAGGCTTGTCCTTTCACTGCTGCTAATACTCTACTCTGCTAAGGAAACAGTAGTGATGGCATTCCAGTTCACGGGGTAGGAAGGTAGTGACTAATAATCAGAGATAGACAGAGGCACTATCTGTGCAAGAAAGGACAGAGAGACCTTCCTCTGAGCTGCAGGAGTAAGGGGGCTCACAGCTAGAGCAGAAACACCTCATTGTTTTCCCATGCTACAGCAAAGAGGTGCCGTGAATGAGTCAGTCTTATGAATACCAGATGTGTCAAATCTCTGCAAAACATTTCTACATGCCAAAAAGATCCCCTTGTAATGATTACAGTAGTACAGCACGGCACTCGGGAATTCGTTTTCTCCCTTTTGTTTTCGTCCAAGGTTGTTACGTAAAATGAATGGGAGAGGGCATTGTGCGGGGTGATATGAGCTCTCAGCTGTTTTTTTTGTTGTTTTTCCCGCAGCTTCACTTGATATGTGAGAAGGGCCTGTCGGTGGGGCACACTCGGATCACCACGCTGGGGAATCCCGCAATGGGTAGGCACAGAGCTCCTGATTGACGTGATCATTGTCATCATCAGTTTCGTTTCCTGTTGCAGCTGATGTCATACCAGAGCCTTCTCAGCTACCCCCTGAGCAAATTGTCCTTTGTTGTGGTTTTATTTTTGGCTTCTCTGCTCAGTACACATTATACTTCTCAGCTCACTGAGCAGATAACTGAGAGTTTTCTGAGGCGGAGAGCAAAAGTGACTGGTGGACATTTGGACCAGTGCTTGTCAGTCCTGTGTCAGGGAAATGTGCATCTTAATGTTTGTTAGTCACTGAACTTTTGTCAAAATGAATATGTTGGCTATCCATTTCTATTCATTCTATTTCACCTATTCCATTTGTCTGGGCAGTGCAGTTGAACAAAATAAAAATAAACGCTGTACCTTTATATTTTTTATTAGAGGAAACACACTCTCCAACAGTATACTTTCAGGGCAGACTTTTATTAGAGATGACAAATGCAGATCAGTATTCAGTTAACAGCTCTGTCAAGCCTAATTAAGAGCTCAGCTGGAACAAACACCAGTACAAACACATGCAAGAGACCCCATGAGCAGGGTTCAAGAGTCCTGATTTAGACTACATTTAATGCTTCATAGTTGGGTGGGGCAAGATATCAGTGAATGCTCAGTCTGCTTTCTGCACTGTGTGAGGGGACAGTGGTCTGTCTTGATACTGCCTCTGGCCTCGTCATGTGACTCTAACATAAGGACATCATTTTAGGGGCTAAAGGGTTACTGTCCAAGTGAAATAATAACCAGCAGCTGGACTGAGCTGTACATTGGCTGTGGTTTGGTGGTGGATGCCCTAGTCATTATGGGAAAGACTTTGAAGTTGAGTGAAATTCCGCTTATTACTGAGGACTGTGAGAAGGGGGTTGAGTGTTAGGAATGTGTTGATTGTCAGGCTGTGGTAACTTAAAATGAGTGAAAACATGGGGGTTACAAATGGATGTAGAAAATAGTTTTGGTTTAAGCTGGATTCAATAGGTCAACTAGAACGAGGTCCTCAGGACATCCTCGCTTGCTGTGACCGTGTGGAACACATCTGCGTGATGGCTGCTATTTTTAACCCTGTGGAGAAGAGTTTCGTTTTTCGTAAAGCTTTTATTGAAGAGGCAACAAGAGGGGGGAAAAAGGCTCAGTCTGCCCCTGCATGGCAGAACTGAAATGCAAGAGGAAGAGGACTGACCTTTCCATGAGGGCAGGATGGTTGGCTTTCTTCAGCATGTGGGAGGGGTGTTGCTTGTTCCTCTGCTGAGCAAATAAATTTTGCAGTGGCGATGCAGGCGGTGGTGCTCTGTTGACTGCAGGGCGGTCAGAGTTGTTGGGGTGGATGGGCTTTGGTGAATAGCTGAGCATTTACTCATCCCTGTGCTACAGCCATTACCCTCTGAGCTCAGAGCACGGAGCAAAAAAGCACAACGCCCCACATGCGCTCTCTGTTCACAGCTGGTGCCCGTACACAGGAAGATACTGTCCCAGATCAGCTGTCACCTGTTTACTGAATGGAAAATATTATGGCAACCATTTTTTTTTAACTTTTTTTTTTTTTTTTTTTTTTGCCTGACCACTAACCACAACAGCATGCCCTTTATTTTCATTGTGTGAAATGTTTTTATGAAGTGTTCTGATAGTGTCACTGCTCCTGTCAACCTGCAGTTAATAATGAAAGAGTTTCTGGTAATGCTTTGTTGCTGGTATAGGTGCTTTTCATTCATCTTAATTGTTGAATTCTAGAAGAGTGATTTTGTGCCATGTGATATGACCCACAAGGATTAATACTAAAATATTTATTTTTGTCCTCTCAGGTGTTTATCTGTCCAAATACTCAGATTTGCTGAAAATAAATCCTTTTGACCTGGGTGCCACCGGCGATATTATTATATTTAAAGTTATGAAGGTAATGTCACAAAGAAAAAAAAGGGTTTTCTTTTCTCTGAATCTTAATTTAAATGAATTTGAAATGGTGCAACAGTGCATAGAGGCATTACTGAATGACCTGCCTTTCTCCCTTTCAGGGCAAGGTAAAAAGCATATATGAAAATATGTCCAAAAACCTCCTGGATCCCACGCCTAAATTTGACTGCCATGTCTCGAAGAACGCCGCCAGAGTGACCTCTCTTCTGTCGTACAGAGCATTTGAGCTCACACAGGTGCATGCTGGGGGCATAAGCAACAAGGGGAGAAAAGAACATTGCATAGTCACTAATGTCAGGGAGCGCGCACACACACGTTACATGCTTACTGAACGCTAACTGTACATTGATACCTTGTTCATGGTCAGACATGGTGTGCTTTCATTGAAAGACAGAAGAGGAGCTTAGTTCATTGTTCACTGATTGATTGTCCAGTGTTTGTTGTTACATAGCCCTTAGCCCTGTGGTGGTTTCAGCCATCTTCCTGACTGTGTTGTCTTGTATCCACAGCAATACTTCTACGAGTACTCCTTTGATGAGATTAAATCCCGCCCCCGACACGTGTGCCCGTATGCAGTGGTGTCCTTTTTGTACAAAGGCAAAGAGGCCACACCCCCTCCAAAACCTGCTGCCCCTCTCAGGTATCCTCCTGTGACAGCAGTGCTATTTCTCTGAGTTTGGTATGTGGTGACGTATATATTAACTTTAATTATCAGGTTTCAAGCAGTTTCCTGTTTTTGTTTTCAGATTAAACAGCAACATCTCTGAAGGAAGTAGAGGTAATACCATTGTATAGATACGTACATACATATGTGTATATATATATATATATATATATATATATATATATATAAAAATATAAAATACATATAGTAGGCGATTTGAGGGGGGGGTGCTATCCCCCTTGTTAGCAAAATGACCAAAGTGCATCCCCCTTGTTAATCTGCCATCCCCCCTCCTAGTTAGGAGTACCCCTTGTCCTGCATGTTTTAGATCTCTCCCTGCTGCCACACAGCTGATTCAAATGATCAGTTTGTTATTAAGCAGATTCAGGAGTTCATAATGAGTTGATCATTTGAATCAGCTGTGTTGGAGCAGGGAGAGATCTAAAACATGCAGGACAAGGGGTACTCCAGGAGAGGATTGGGAAAAGCTGACCTACTGTGTATATATATATATATATATATATATATATATATACATACATATATATGTATATATATTTTAATATTGTACTCATCTCACCATGTGTTGGTACAGTGTAGACATGCACATGCTCCAGCAGTTGTTGTTCACCCCATGTCTTCCTCTCATGGCAGCCAGGAGCAGCTACACGGTGTGGAGCGGGCAGCTGCTTAACGGAGGCAAGGTGGTGTACCAGATTTGCCTCCGCTCCTCCACCCGCCCGTTTCTCCCCTTCAAACTGTGAGTCCCTCCTCTCTCTTCAGATAACACTGCTTTTTAGCTCGCAAGTCAGCACAGTAAAAGTATTCTGACAGGGTCCTTTTCTCCCAGGACTGTGTGAATACAGACGCTGCATTCTGGTGCTCACAATGTGCTGAATTGTTTATCTTAAACCCATACAAATTCCCAAACTTAACTTCCTGTTACACCTTTGATAAAGACTAGTGTTGAGGGAGGTGCATGATGTTCACATGCACTTGCTGTGTTGTTCTATTGCCCTTCATCAATAATGGCAAATTAAATCAGGGACAGATGGATGTAAAGCATTTATTTCAACAGAAATTAAGTTGTAATTAAAAGTGCATTTTTTAAATCTAAAGACAGGGTGTGTTTCGTTCTGCTGCACTACATCTGTATTGTCTTGTGTTGGTTTTCTGGTGCAGTCCAGAAAAGCTTGAGATCGGTATGGTGATGAACCTGGACCAGGTGAAGAGGAAGATACCAACGGTTCTTTTCTCCTGGGACACCTACACTGGAACCCGAGAAGGTGAGAGGGGTTTCCCCAACAGCAAGTTCTGTAAGCGACTGGGAAAATCTGTTGTGAACATCACAGAGAATGGTTTTGGTATTGTGTGAACCAATCGGAACAGGTCTTAGTTTGTGTGTGTATGTGTGTGTGTTTTTCAGTTTTGAAAAGCGGGATGTACTGCAGTCTGTTTGAGGTGGTGGACAAAAGCAAACATGGGAACAGTCTCACAGGCCTGCTGCAGAAGCTGGAGAGAGACAGAATAGTGAGTCTTTTGAAGTGATCATTCAGTTGTGCATTTAGAGGACTTGACTACCAATAATTGATGAATCAGACCTCTTACATTCAGGTTGAATTGAATTTGATCATGTGTTACCGGCCACAGGGATGACCTCTATTTCACCCTCTCTCTGCAGGTTTTTGTCAATACATTGCTCGACAAGGGTTTCCTCTTCCTCTTGTCATCAGCTCAGATGGTCAGTCCCAATGGTATGTCACCCACCTCTGTTGTCTCACTGTTGAAATAAGGATACAATGTTGTTGCAGGCCACTGTGCCTTCTTGTCAGACATAATTGTTTTGTGGGGGGTATTTTGTGTTTCAGACAGGCGAGGAGGGTGGACAAGATGCCTGCAGGCTCTCTTTGTCTTTCAGGAACCAAGAGGAGTTACCAAGTTATGTAAGTGTAGGATGGCCGTCGTCTATTTTTACTCACAAGTAATTTCATTACATATTGGAAACTGTCAACATAACAGGGCCCCCAGCCGTCTGGATCTGAGCTGTTTTTTTATTTCTTTGTAAAAATTGTTCTTCCTTAATTTGACATATATCCTTAAAATCTCATAACCACTCCCATTTAATCCTTTTTCCAAAGCATCAAAGCGGCACACACCCCAGGAACCTTTGCTGCCCGAATCCCAGAACCCTGTAATGCCCCACCTGGACACCTTCATCCCCGCCTTGCACTACGCCCTCATGAAGGTGCGTGCCAACCCCCCCGCGGACCTCGGCGCCGGAGTGGAGCGCCAAGCCCGGGACTACCTGAGCGGTCGCGACGACGGCAAGGTACGCCTCTACTACATGAACGAGTACAAGCAGAACCTGGACGAGCGGGAGAAGCTCCACCCGGCGCCCAAGCAGAAGCACAACCTCGAGGGCTACCTGCGCTCGTACATATACCGCCCTAACGCCTACCTGCTGGCCGTGGTGCAAGCCAAGGAGATGGTGGAGAGCCTCCGCCGCCCGCCGGAGTACAGCCCCGTGTCAGACTGGGAGGGCTCGGACAACCAGCCTGCCGATCTGAAGCACGGGGGACTGCAGTCCAACGGGGCGCACGGGGCCCAGCTGTCCCAGGCCGACAACGACCCCGAAAAGATGAGGGAGCTGCTGAAGCTCATCCACATGTGGAAGAGGAACGAGGGGGAGGCGAGGCAGGGGGCAGAGGGGCGGGAGGGGCTGGAGGAGGGCGTTTGGGAAGCTCGTGGCTTGAAGAGGAAGCTGGAGGAGGAGACGGCAGAGGCACCTTTCAAGTACCTGAGGAGGTCGTCTCTGGACAACGGGGAGCACGGCAGAGGTGAGGTCAACCGGGGGAAAGTGAGTAAGTTAATGGGTGCTTCTTCCTCATCGACTTCTCTCTGAGTCCGGTCTCAAACCGCCGTGTTTCTGTAAAGCGTGATACTCAGTGAGCTGTTCCGTGTCATGTGGTTCTTTTGGATGTGTGCATGTTTGTGGGTAATCCCGTGTGTGTTCTCCCCCACTCAAAGACGAAGAGGGTCATTCCCCTCCCTCCCTCTCTGCAGTCATGAACTGTATGGGGCTCCGCGACTCCGACCTGAGGAAGGACGAGTCCTGCAACGCGTCCAGGCTGATGGAGATGCTGGCCACCTTCAACAAAGCCACGGCGGGGTCCGCCTCCGGTCTGTGCGAGCGCCCCGGCAGTCCGGCGGGCGGCAAGGGCAGAGAGGGGCCCGAGCTGAACGACTTGCCATGCTACGATACGATGATCAAACTCGGCCACCCCACCCGCTGCGACATCGACCTGCGGAATCAGACCAACGACGAAGGCCAAGACGAGCTGGACAGAAGTGACTATCTGGAGGTATTTCCTGCTACTGATGGTGATTCCTAATGAGTTGAAAGTAGACAGCTGAGAGTTAGAGGAGCATTTCTGCTTTAGGACATGAACGACCTCAGTAAGCTTACAATTACCGTTCAAGACTGAACCTTTTCAAAGTGTACAGACACAAAGGATTAATACAAAAGTGCTGATTAGATTAGGCAGGGATTTGGTTTTTGACAGATTGAATTAGAGTCAATCACGTAACGATCCCAGAGAAATAATGCTGATATTCAAGTGGTGACCACTCTGTGAGACCCTGCAAACATTTGGTTACGAACTGTCATGTTGTGCGCAGGTAAAATTAATGAATGAGTTAATTATTGGTGAAGCAGGAATTCTGAACCAAGTGCTATCACATCAAAAACTTTATGAAGTTACAGTATGTAGCACCTAAAAGTATCCTGAGGCATGTTTTGAACAAACATGAGAATAACATGTTGCATTCCTTAAATAGAAATTTAATTTAAGTCAAAATTTCACGGGCACTCCGTTTTCCTTTGATCTTGTAACACATGAACAATCGCCGGCATTGAATGTTCTAGAATAATTTGCTTATACACTTGGCTGCTTTTAGCTATAAGTAGTTATCTGTGTTTTCTAGGCAGCTAGCGATATCTATAGGCAATATTTACATAAGGCGTTAGTTTCATGGATGTAGCTCAAAAACACACGTAAGCCCCCTCCAATCAGAAGCTTTGAATAATGTAATTTTCAATATGACCCTGTCTGTACTTCGTAAAGAGACACATTCCTATCTCTACCCGGGAATCATACGCGAATGTAACGTTTTGCATCTATGCAAAGATGGCACTCTGAAATTGAAATTGACAGGTCCTCTGAGCTTGTGTTGTGACTTTACTATAACGGCTACAGTTTGATCAAAAGATTATATATTGTCCAATTATCTGTTACCAACATACATAGTTGATTTTACCAGATGCATCTGTTTTGCCTTTATTTGCATGTGTAGTGCATGGTACATGTAGTCTGCACCTAAGTGTATTTTTATTTATTTTTTTGCCTGTGTGTGCAGGACCAGATGGCTGGCAGTATGAGTAGCCTGGAGGTGTTCAGCCCGTGCTCCAGCAATGATCAGCACCGCACAGAGACCCTGGGGGAAGGACAGATGCCCTGGGTCCTCATTCCCATAACAGGTGTGGCCGTGATGCTATGGCGTGACATCCAGGCTAATGGAAACGACATGTTTGGGTACACAAGAGTAGTTTGAGGAAATGCGTAAAGATGACACTGCTGATTGGTGGATGTTTTCCAAATCAAGGAACTTTAGACTGGTTAATGTTTGCCAAAAGAGGACAGCCGAAGCACTCAGATGGGTAGCTGTGTTGGATGACACAGCTACTGTCTGAGACATCTGTATCTGCATGGTATTTCCCATTGTTTTACTATTATTAAAAAAACATTCTCTACTTTTATTTCTGTGCATGCATTACTGATAAAGAACTTACTCAGTTTTATTGTATCGCTCTTTCTCCATCTTCTTAACCCTTGTTGCTTTGATGTAGGTATAAAGTCGGAGAGGTATTGCCTCACAGAAGAAGACAACCCACAAGATCCTCGCTTCCTGCAGAACCCTGCAGTGTCGAACTACACTTCCCCTGAGAAAGGCCTGAACGCCTTCCCCGAGGCTCAGGAAGACGGTTACACTGGAGACAGGGTGAATGAGGATGAGGAGCGGGGGGCAGAACGGCCTGGCTCTGCCCGCCCCCCAGATCAGGACGGTTACCCCAACGGCGTGGACAGCATCATCGACGGGGAGCTCAGTGACTTTTCCACAGAGATGCGGGAGCTCTTAAGGGGGGAGCAGGTCTACTACAGCTCCGAGCCGATGGCGCCGGCGCAGCTGCGGCCGCTCTGGACGCCGGCGGCGGCGTTCTCGGAGTACATCTCGCACTACACCACCCCGGTCCCCACCCACAGCTTCATCAGCGCGCTGTGCGAGAGGATGAGCCGCCTCGTGAACCCGGAGCGGGCTCAGAGCGCCGCCGCCGCAGAACGGGTTCCCGACCCGTCGCCTCCCCCCGCTCACGCTCCTGCTGAAGCTGCTGCCGTTAGCACTGCGTCCCTGGCCTCCATGTCTGTCCCGGCCCCAAGCCCTCTCAGCTCCCCGGCCCACGTTCACGCTCCCCCTGCCCTCGCTCCTGTTCCGGCTCCCGCTCCCTCTCCCTCTCCTTCTCCTTCTCCAGCACTTGTTACCGCCGCCTCTACTTGCACTGCCCCACCCGGCAAACCCGTGCCCTCTCCGCCCCACAGACAGCCCCCTCAAAGTCTACCTCGACTCGGTACCGTTAGAGAGGTGCACACGCACGGCCCTGAGCCTCAAGGGCTCCACAGGAAGACTGAAGCGGACTCCAGGAGGCAGCCCGGGCATGAGGGCGGGGCTCCTTACGGGGCCAGGGGCGGCGTGGAGCCGGAGCCTGCGGCCGTTGGCGCTGCTATGGACGGAAAGCAGCACGTGCAGCCGCTGGGCGAGGCCGCTCCCGCCCTGGGCCCCGGCGTGGACCCCCCATCCGGCCCTGCCCCGGCCTCCATCAGCAGCCTCATCAGCCAGCTGAAGCCTGAGGTGTTCAGCAGCCTGGTGGAGATCATCAAGGACGTGCAGAAGAACGCGGTCAAGTTCTACATCCACTCGCAGGAGGAGAGTGACGTCTGTCTTGAGATCAAGGTAGTATCGCCGGTGGTTGCACTAACCTTCAGATCTACGTGTTTCCAAAATGTGTGCAGGCTCAAAATCTGCCTTTGGGATAGTACCACTTGCTTTTGATTCTCACCAAGCAAAATCATGAACAGTGGGCAGAAGGGACTGTAGATGCCCTTCAAAGCATCTTTGTGGGTGCTTTATTCTCTTCAAATGAAGATATCACCTGTTATTAAGCAGAATTGTAGAATGGTCAGCTAAATAATGATAGCCATAAAAATAAGCCCATAAGCTTATATGTAATAATTAATGGTTTTGATTATTTGGATAGATATTATCTGTAATATGTTTACTTAAGTTTGTACCTCTGCAACACATCGAAAGCATAGCTCTTTGTCTTTGCAGTTATTGTATTAGTATTCATATCTTAAGATCATATTTGATGATCACATAACACATGTAATAAATTGCCTGAAACTAGCTAGCTGGTCACGCAGATTCACAGAATAGTGATTCTTCAGTTGTGGTACATACACAGTGGTTTATATGTAAACACATAGAGGAAAGGCTGACATCTTCTCCAGACAGACAATAGAGCAGTGGAGTGCCAGATAAGTCAAGGGGCTCTAGTGAGTGAAATATCCTCCAGCTCACTGAAATGATGTGGAGTCCACCCTGATGAAGCGGAGAAGAAAAATTCACAGGGGATAGATAATCTCCATACAACTTGCAATTACTTGTTGATGAATTATTCATTTGAGAACAGAGTTTATTATAATAGGTGCAATGAAACATAAGGGATTCATTATTCATGAGTTCAATTAAAAACTGCTAGGAGTACAATATATGATTCCATGCAACATGACAATCGATTTTATATCCATGTGTTGTTTTTTAGTGTAGCACTACAAAGAATATTCGTGTGGTTGCCTGCCTCTCTTTGTCTTCTGGAGATGGGCCTCTAAACAGCTTGTTTGGGACAATCCAGTGAACATCTTTCAAGAATTAGAGAGATTTCAAAAGTCTTTGTCATTATACATTTTTTATTTAAAGTTCAGTTCTTCATCTCTGATAAAAACATACATAAAGGGGGGTAAATAATGCTTATCGACAGTTGTAATAAAATATATGAAAATGTGCCTGTTTTCTTGCTGTGCCCAGGAGTACCTGATGAGACTCGGAAATGTTGAGTGCAACCCCCAGACCTTCTTGGAGAGTAAGAACAATCTAGACAAGCTGCTGATCATCATTCAAAACGAGGACATTGCTGCTCACGTCCACAAGGTAGCTCACAGTGAGGGAAATGACAGTACCACCCTTGGCTTTTGAGGCAGATGTGGATTTTCGGTTTGGTCAAAGATATCCCACAGCAAAAATTAGCTCGGAATGAATGAATTTCAACTGCTCTTTGCAAGCTGTGGCAGACGTGTACTTGTGAAAGCTAACCTCGGAAGGCTTTCTTTATATATGATATTCTAGCTGTATGTGTGTCCTTACAGTAATACAGCAATCTGAGGGTTAGGCTGCAGTCTAAGGCCCTCTCTGTGTGTTCTGTGCCTGTGCCCCAGATCCCAGCACTGGTATCGCTGAAGAAGCTGCCGTCAGTGAGCTTTGCTGGAGTGGACAGCCTGGATGATGTAAAAAACCACACCTACAATGAGCTGTTTGTGTCCGGCGGCTTCATTGTGTCGGACGACTTTGTGCTCAATCCAGACTTCATCACTTACGGTGAGTCTGACACGCACCTTGTTTCAGAGCAAGCCGCTCTCAGTAAACGCTGCAGTGGTGGCTTGCTATGGAAGGAGGTACTGGAATACTGACCTTAGGGAATGTCTGCTGAACCGGGAGCTATACACTGTCTCTGCTGGCTCAGGGATTGTAGAGCTGTGTAACTGCTGTCAGTCAGGAGGTCTGAAGTTATGCAGTGATTTGTTCCAGAAAACCAGTGATGGGGATGTGTGGATGCGGTTGCTATTTGCCATAAGAAAGAAGGTGTTTGAATGGATGCAATGCTTTTTTTAATATTTGCATTCTCATCTGTAGCTAACTTGGGTAAATATTTGATTAGGTAGTGTCTGGGTAGCTGTCATATTTGCTGTTGTGGGCAGCTTGAAGCTCTGAGACAGCTTCACTCAAGTGACTCATTTCCCTGCTGTGTCACTGCATGAATACATGACCACTCTCAGTCTAACAGGCCCCCCAAAAGAGACAGTGATGGCCTGCCATTGAAATTTTGTGGTCAGTTATTTTCGGGATCCTATTTTTAGTTGATTGCATTGAAGCATTTGGCTTAGAGAGGGAAGAAGTGGCAGGAGTGTGACTCTCTTAGCTCTTAGACCGCCTCAGTATATTACCACTTCAGGGTTTCGGTGGACCAACTGCTGTTTGTTGTTTTGTGCAGAGAGGCTGCACACTTTCTTGAAGTTCCTGGAGCAGCAGAGCACTCCGGAGAGCCTCTGGCAGTGGAAGGTGCACTGCAAAACTCAGAAGAAGCTAAAGGAGCTGGGCAGGTCAGTGTGTGCTTTGTGGTAGTACAGTATGAAGTAAACGACACATGGTGACTCACACAGAGACCTGTTAACCATCGGTTACCAACAAACCACTGTGAACTGAGAACCTTTGGCACAAACATCATTACAGAGCATGAGAATTTCAGTTTTAGTGTTTCATGTTCCTTTGATTCCATTATTAGTCACTTAAAATGCTCCATTAAAACTGGATGCATCTTAGAATGCTCTGGATGCTGAGGCTTGCTAACAGCACTCACTTTGCCTTTCCTCTGCACTTACCCTCTGCCCCCCTCAGGTTGAACAGTGACGCTCTGAGTCTGTTAAACCTACTCACCACCTATCAGAAGAGGCACCTGGTGGAGTTCCTGCCGTACCACGAGTGTGACGCCCCATCCCGCCAGGCCCCCGACCTGGACTGCCTGGTCAGGCTGCAGGCCCACCACACCCAGCACCGGCACATTATCTTCCTCACAGGTACACCGCGCACCCGTCCCCCAACCCCCGTGGGTGCACTGTTCTCAGCTCCATGTCATTTCCATTTATGCATGAACGCACAGCACAGCCCAGCTTTACACCAATACGGGTCAGGACAGACTCACAGGGTGACTGGTTTCCTGGTTTCTGCAGTGTCACATGGAACACCTCAGACGCCTCCAACAGCAAAACCCCACATATGTTAAGGTTTTGCATAAAATGGTGTAAATAATGTGCCTTTATCAGGATGAAAAAGCACAGGAAACCTGCCGCCGGCGTGTTCGAGGTAAGATAAGGTTTGTCAAAATATGGCTGTTACTGAGTAGGCTTTGGCGTTGTGTTTGGCAGAACGGCGGTTTGAGATGTTCCCCCACTACTCCAGCAACGGGATAGTGATTGCCAGTATCGATGACATCATGCACAGCTTCCACAGCCTCATCGGCTTCCATGACAGTAGGGAGGAGCTGCGCACCTTAGACAATCGCACTCATCCGGCTCCCCCTACAGGTCAGTTTGCGCGTTGCAATGACGTGATTATGAAGTTGTATTGCAACCCCATTTCTCCTGTATTATTGTGCATCTCCACATTCTTGTGAATACCAATGTAATTTAGCAGTCTATGTGTAGGTGAATTAACATGGAAAAGCACAGTCAGCTGTTAAATAACAAATATTTTCCTCTAAATTGAATGAATGTGAATTTTAAAAATTCACAATCTTCACTATTCAGGAGATATGTGTACTGAAGTAAAAACAAGCTGTAAAATAAGGCTTTTGTAGTAATATCTCCTGTTGCTTGCATGGTTTAGTATGCATGAAGGGTTCACTGCACTGCATTCTCCCTTGCAGTGGCGAAGGATGACTGTGTGGAGGAGGAGGACATGTCTCTGGACTCTGAGGAGGACTCCCCTATAATAGAGGGGCCCAGTGCCCAGCTGCCAGATGTGGGAGCAGAAGGCTTGGCACAGCAGCCGCCTCTTCCCCAGACTACAGAGTTTCGTCCACCCCTCCCAGACCCGGACATCGCAGAGGCGAGAGCGCACGCGTCCTTCCTGTCCTCCGACGAGACGTCAAAGCCGCTGGACTTCGAGGCTCTCAAGTCCGCCATTTCGCAGTTCAAGGCGTCCAACCAGAGGCCGCCTGTGGACTACGAGGTGGGAGGGACCTCGCCCGGGGCTTTCAACGTCAATCCACATCAGAGCTTCCTCTGCCCGTCTTCACTGCGGACAGCTTACTCCGTCTCCTCCGGGTACTCCGCTCTCCTGCCCTACCCCACCTCTCCCTGCAGGCAGCAGGAGGTGGACAGCAGGCTCCCGGCCTCAGCTCCCCACCTCAGCAATCCACTGGTCAGCCAGGAGGAGGCGAGGCCTGCGCAGACGTTGCAGGCGGCGACTCTCTCCCCTCTGAGCTCCTCACACTCCCACCCTGGTCCTGGTAGCAGAGGGACAGCGTCCGCTTCCATAGACGTCAGCATGTCACTGTGTGGCTCTCAGGACAGAATCGGCGCCGGCCCCGCTGGCACCATGCACGCTGGTAGCGCACACAGCCACCAGGGCCTCGCCGCCACGGCGTCCCCAGGAGCCTGCTACCTAACCCCGGGCAGCGTGAGCAGCAGCGCGGGCGACGTGGCGCAGCACGGCTGGAGCCACCTGGCCGGGGTCAGCAGCGCCTGCGGCACTCCCACCAGCCAGGACGACGGGGCACTCGGCCTGGCGGCGGAGGGCCACCGGGGAAAATCGGCCACCCCTGGCAGCGGGAACAGCGCATCAGGGACGCCCAACAGCCAGGGAGGAGCCACGCCCAGCTCCGCCAGCTTCAGCCTCCAGGGAGGGGTGAAGGCGGCCAACCCGGGTGGCAGCACCCCCAGCAGCCAGGGCAGCCTCACTCCGGTGCCCAGCACTGCCGGGAAGGGCGGGGAGAAGGCTGCGGTGGCCTCGGCCAGGGGGGGCTCTCAGGGCAGCGGGCTGCTCCCCCTCCCCCAGGGGGCCGGCAGTGTGAACAGCAGGGGTCGGGGGGGCAGGATCAGCGGCGGCGGCGGCGCTCCTGTAGGGTTTGACAGCACGCAGGGGAACGGGGCCAACGCCGCTGCTGCGGGTTTCAGGGGACTCCCAATGAACAGCAACAGATCCAGACCCAGGGGGTGTTGGGACAGGGGGGGCTCAGCATGCACAAGAGGCTTCCCGCAGGGGAGGGGTGGGCGGCACGGCTACTATGTGGACTTTACAGAGGACTCCTTTCCCTGGAGCGAAGGCTACAGCAACCAGGGAGAAGGGTATCGCACTCACAGAGACGGATATAATGGCTGGTGAGCCGGCAATGAATGTATATAGTTAACCTCCAGAGCGCTTTAAAAATGACTAATAGGAATCCTTGTTTTCTACCAGTGAGAAAAAAAGACTGAAAACAGAAAAGATACAGGCAGTGCCCAGTGTCCTACTGTCAGATGGATGCTCCTCATGTTTCAGATCTTGTTCAAACCACTATATTTGTATTTGCCAAGATTATTTTATTGCCTTCAGATGTTTTTTGTTATCTATTTCTGTTTTTCTTCCAATATCCTTTTTGTTTGTGAACAAAAGGGTGCAATGCCTCTTCTTTCACCCTCAGACAATACAGCCAAGTGGCGTTGCTAGCCACTGGTCTTAATTTTAACTTTTTTTTTTTTTTTTTTTACATACTAGGTTGTTCAAAATTGTTGATGTTTCTATTAAAACATGCCTGTATCAAAACTATTGGTTTTGTGGTGAACATTAGAATGAATCTACATACAAAGCACAGTCCATCTCAAAGGTACATCAGACTGGCAGTGATAATGGATATCCTGTAGATGTAGGTCAGACATATGGAGCAAACAAAAAATAACCCTCAATATAACCAAAAAACAGTATGATAGGCAATTAACAAAGATATGATTTAATAACTATTTTCCATAGAATTGTATAATGTTGAGTTTGACACAAACACCTCCAGTACAAACACGGTAATGAGAACCTCTGAATGACTGCAAACCTAACACACATTACTGTGAACTGCAGTAGGCCTTGAAAGGATCTCAAGAATATGACTTCGGCCCAAGTCGCATTTTTGTTCGCCTGCCCGTAAGCACTAACCCCTGAGCAAATTTTACGAGAGTTTCACTCAACTGCAGCGTCCTGAGAAACCACCACACATGGTACTGAATTTTGCCCCGTTTGGAGCGGGTGACAACACATTCGCGCACATTTTTTGTTTTGTTTATTTGATTTGGCGCTTGTTGCTAACGCCATCAAGCAACTTCCTTTTCAGGCAAGTCTAAAAAAAGTGTTGTCCGGAAGAGAAGGAGTGGGAAAAAAAAAAACTTTGAAGGTGAGAAACAGGTGACCAGTTGTCAGCACTAGTTGAGGCTAACAACGTTTTTCGGTTTGTTGTCGCTATTCGTTTTCGTCGGGACGCCGGTTGATCGCGCTACGCTGTGTAGTTTAGACCCACAAAAAGACATTTTGCAGACATCTTCTTACTTTACCTGAAGTCGAGTTGGACTACTTCCTTTGTGCCACCGAGTCGGTAGGTTCACCTTTTGTTGCCTTGGACTGGGAGGACTGGCCCGTTGCACTGTTGGGTTTGTTTGTGTGTTGTGTACGAGTGTATGGAAAAACAAGCAGGTTACGCTAGCCACTTCCTTTGCAACCATTTTCATTTTTGTCGAGCCACTTGCTATAACATTGTGAAGAAACAGATAAAACAACTTTGCATTTACATTTATTTATTTAAACATTGATATTGATATTTCGGATCTAGTGTTACCTTCTGCAGACTGATTTAATTTTACCTTCGTGTTCCATTACGAAAATGAAATGTAATGTAGTGAAACACGATTTTTCCAACTTGCGCTGTCTTAAAACACACTGATTAGTATGACAAAAATGTATGCTTTTCAGCAAAGTGGTCTCCAGATACAATCCAGGTCTCCAAATGCCGTTTCCATGGTTTTGTGTGGAATCACGTTTTTTTTTAGGACCCACGACACTGGAATGACGACAGCAGAGTGTATTTGAGATGCGCTCCCAAATAACACCTCTCTCCTTCCTCCTCAAGCATGTACTTGTGTGCTGTCATGTGAAGTATGAAGTGTCTCACTCACAAGACACAGCCTACATTTTCAGCCTTAAATAGAGCCCCACAAATCAGAGGTGTTAACTACTGACCAGCAGTGGGCCGCAACACGAGGCAGCCTGTTGTGTATAGGGCATCTCAGGACACTTCCACAGCTTACCTTTACATACTTTGCTTCATATAATGAGGGGAAAACTTGTATATTTTTGTCACTAGAGCCTTGTCAAGTTCAGAATTGAATGTTTCTTCATATTGTCCGTATCAGGGTTCCTTCACATTTCTGTGTGGATTTGAATGGACTCGCATCCTGCTGCCTCCTTCAAAGAAGTGATGTGTGGACAGCACTGGTTTTCAAGCCCTGCTTTATTTAAACAAGATTACATTGTTAAAAATTATTTACGTACTTCTCGTACCACAAACATGATTAGAGGTGCAAACGGTCATTTTCAGTAGTACAGGTTCAAGTCTCAAACTTCAAGTAATTATAACATCCTGCGGCCCTTCAGTTACAAGATATTTGCATCGAACGAATACCTAATAGAAAAACATATATCCACTCACACACAGACACTCATTGATAGCTTAAATACTGCTTTGAGCTCATCCCATAGAGAAATCATGATTGTGCAAAGGTTTCAGTCGTCAGTGCAGTCCCAAGTTATAAAGGGCTGGTTGGCTGCTGTAAAGTGCAGTTCGTTCCTTTCATATAGTGCTGGCACTGGGATCAGAGAAAAGGGGATTGTCTGATCACATTTGCTGGAAGTGGGGTGAAAGGTTTCCATCCTGGCCCAACAGTAACGGATTGAGTCCTGCCTCCAGTTCTCTCTGCTTCTGCAGCAAGCCCTGAAATTCAATTTACACATCAACCAAACATGCTCTGACAGATGGCACTCACTCAACCACATATCAGCTCTTAACATCTTGGAGTCAAAGTGCATGGTAAATATAATATGAAAAAATATTTTCCTCATCTTTTTTAATAAACTGCCCACAGCTGACATGCCAAACTAACTTAATATCTTTAAACTGTAAAATGTATTTCTCTTTCTGTGTAATATTTAACATTCGTTCTGATGCCACAAATAAACTCACTATATGCTGGAATAAACATGCCCTGCATGTTACTCAAGAGCTGCCCAGAATTGCAGTCTTACTGAAATGATCACCTTGCTTTGCCTAAACCACCACCTATCAATCACACATTAATTTTGAATGTTCAAGAATAAACGACTAAACAATAATGAGAATAAAAGTTGAGTTTTAGAATAACTAACCATTCTCACCAGCTATAGCTGTGCTGTCTAGGTGAGTACAGTGGCTTTCAATTCAGTTCTCAGCCTAAGCAAAGTAAATTAGACAAGCAAGGACCAAACTACATGGATTATTACAGTACAATTTCCCAGTAAGGAGGCGGTCTTATCTCCTAATAATGATGTTCTTCCCGTGTTTGATACCGATTGCCTGCATTCATCTCTAATTCAGAACCTAAAAAAATACTCAGGGTTGATACATCAATTGCCCAGCAGGGTATGCTAATGATTAATCCTTTGAAGCCAAGATACCCTGGAGGAATGCTGCCCTTTACTGCAGTTAAAGGAAAACAGCATCATTTTGTTCAAATGCTGTTGCTGTCTGAGGCTGACACTGTAAATGCAACACATTCTTCAGTTAACTGCAGCTATGTTTAAGCAAAATAAAAACCCAGCCTTGCAAAAATGCTTTAAACTGAAGCCTCAGTATAGGAACAAGAGTCCAGCACTCTAAAATACAGTACCCTACAAATCTCTGCATCTGAGGCAGCAAGTTGTCTTCCTTTCAATCTCAGGGCAAAGTGAACAGAACCTGAAGACGGTCAAAGGATGTTGCACTGAGAGGTATGTAGATGACATCGCTGACACTGACCTGCATGCGGTTTTATAAAATTCTGATCTTAACTCGTGCAACTTGTAATTTATTGTATTTTTGCTTTTTAAAGCATATTAATCATAGTCACCCTTAACATCTCAATGTAGACGGCTCTTAAAGGCCAATCGGTAAAGTGGTTAATTGCTGGCATGCCTGGCTGAGACTAAGAGGGCACCTCATACCAGTTTAAAGTAAAGCAGAGATGGACAGAGAAGACAGGTACATCAAGCCAGAGTTAACTGATCTGCCTTGGACAAAGGATTCACAAAATTTGAAGAAGGTAACATATTTATTATAATTGTATTATACTTATAATATTACCATTAATATTCCTCTGTAAGCAAAAATGTATGCTTCATTTTGCAATATGTCTGAGCTACATATTAAGATATACTGAAATATGTGAATAAAATATGAAAACAATATTCAGTGTACAAATTTTGGTCCATATGGTGAGTGCTAATATTTGACTATTATTAGCAAACCAGCCCAAGAACTGTGATATAATATTCATGTGGGTATTTTGAGTTGAAATAGAAGCAGCACAAGTTTTGAGGACTCTCCATTGTCGGTGGGGTACACCTTCTGTTAATCCTTACCTGACGGAGCTCTGAGAGGCCCTTGAGGATGGCTTGCTGTCTCTCCTTGTTCTTCAGCAGCTCTGGGTGCAAGAGAGGGTCGCGCTCGGGGGGAGGGGGAGTAGGCCGGCTGTGGTCAACCCCTGAGTACAAACCAAGAGATCTTACAGCTTTGATCTTACATGGTAACTGTGCTTTGTTCTGTCGACCAAGACTACTTCCTGTGGCTTTCTTGTTTTTCGGATCAACTGCCTATCGAGCGAGTGAGCTTTGCTGACTATACGTCTCCTGCCTCCTCTTAGTGTTAGCATGAAATGTTCTTAGCCTGTGGAGGGAATAGAAGGAGAGACTGGATATGGAAAGGGGGCAGCTTGTACAAGATGGGACTGGATTTGGCACTCAAACCCCTGTGCAGGCCGTTACCTGACTGGACCCGTGGACGGGACTCCTGAGTAGAGGGTCTGGAGAGCGGGGCCAGGGGGTCCAGCTGGTACACCTCATCTGTCCGCACGTAAGGGATGAAGTTTGAGGATGTGGGGCGCTCTTCTGTCTCGCCAGGCCCTTGTGTGGGAGGACGTATGGGCTGTTGTTGAGACTGCTGTTGAAGTCTGTGTTTTAGTGCAGGGACTGGAGGAGAGCACACCCTGGTGGAGGAAGGTATACAGTGCAGCATAAGTTCACTGAACACTTATGAAGTGACACTGATGGGTTTATGCATACAGGGGAGGTAATTCCTGATTGTTGTTAGTTATGGCTGGGACTGATATGATCTGTACTGATGGAATTGGTGAGAAGGCCAACCTGTTTTCCACGTGGGCAGCCTTAGGGTGGGGCGGACTTTGGTGAGAAGGTTCCTCCTGGAGAGAAGTGCAAACGAAAATGACCAAATCAGTCCTGAGTGTACAGAATTTACTGTCATTTAAAAGAGAATACACAAGCCTTCATTGCCATCCATTCACGTGCACAAGCACACATGCACAGACACACACCCTTTGACTTACCCTTTGCTGCGGGATGGGTTTGTGCCTGTTTTGGGGCTGCGTGGTGTGGGGGGGGTCTTTGTTGCCGGGCCTGGAGAGGGCGTTCCTCTCCACCAGCGTCAGCAGCTCCATCTGCCTGCGGAGCCGGCTCTCCTGCCGGTGCCTCTGCAAGCCCGCGGGGTAGCGCTCAGAGGCGGGCACGAAGGCCTTCCCAGGCCTCTGCGTGCTCCACTCCGCCCTCCTCCCCGCTCTCTGCCGTCGGTCCGTGCGGGCGAACGCTTCGTACGGGTCCCCCCCGGCGCCCCTGTTCTCCCGGCACACGTTCTCCTTCCCTGCCCCCGGGTTCCTCTCCGCCGGGCGGGCGTCCCTCTTCTGCTTTTTGGTGTTGGCCGGGGGCCTGTACTCAGCTGGGATATCTGGGGTGTGGATGACTGCGCCTCGGTCTGCCGTTACTGTCGCCGTTCCCACTGTGGTTCCCATAGCTGGTCTGTCAACATCTGCAAGAGAGACGGTGCATTACGCCACTTAAACAGCCTTTCTGAAAATAAAGGCTTGAAAACCAATCACAGTGAAGGAGGTGTCTTGAAGTACCGGTCTGCACTGCGGCGTCTTTTCTTGAGGACAGCATGTCGAGAGCCTTTGCATTAGGGGTTGCTGCCTCCCCTATGGTCATGCTATCGACTGTGATACTGGGTGTGTCCCTGCTGTCGAGTCCTGGAAGAAAAAAATTAAAACAAAATGCAACCAAATCCCGAGGGAAGAGATTCCACTTGGAGGAAAACAGTCAGATCCACACCCACCCTGCAGAGGGAGAGATTCTCCCTCGGCGCTGTGCATCAGCTTGGAGATGTCGTGACCCTTCCTGGCCAGCTTGCGGATCCTCTGCTGCTGCTTGTCCTTCAGCGCCTCCTGCTGGGCCCTCTGTACGCTCAGGTAAAGCTCCTCTGTCTTCCGTGACTGCAGCTCCTGCAGAGAGCCACACAAGGGCCACACAGAAAGATGACAGATCATCACAGCAGTCCTGTGTACACCCTGCCCCTCTATCCCCCAGCGCTTCCTGGCAAACAAAGCTTACTGTCAGTGAAGCTTGGACTTTAAGATGAAGCTGGTTGAAAGATCTAAATGCTTTTGCCCATACTTAGCCCAAGATGTTGCCCAAGAAGCAATTAACAAACACTGATTCTCTCTGTGTGTGCTTAAAAAAAAACAAAACAGATTTGAAAGAGTTTTAAACAGCCCCTTGGTGTCGGCAAATTACAGGATGACAGTGTATGTTCTGTACCGGTGACGCACGGGTGCTCTGGGGGTGTGTGCACAGCTCACCTTCTTCTGCCTTTCCCGCTGTGTGTCCAGCTGGTACTGCGCCTGGAGGAGCTCCCTCTCCCGGGCCACCCTCTGCTCCTCCTCCCGCTCCTCCGCCTGCCGCAGCGCCTCCTCCCGATCCCGCTGACGCCTCCTCTCCTCCACCTGCGCCTCTATGGCACGCTGAAACGGTTAGACAGAGCCCCAGATAAAGGCAGGCGCTGTGTCTAGTAACGGGGATCTTACACAGAATCCATCTCTCCAAACTATCAGTCTACACTAAGTAAGACCAGTGTTTCCTTTAGCAGTGCTGTACCAGACCTGATGCTCCAGCTGTTTCAGGCGCTTCCTCTCTCTCTCCTCAATCTGGGCTGGGTCCAGGAGAGCCGTCATGGTACGGAGATAGCTAGAAGGAAAAACCCAGCCTTTCTCAGCTCTCCGGAAATATATTATTACTACTACATACCTACAGCACATACACACATTTCTAATGTTGATTTTGTGTTCTGGTGCTGACCTGGCCCTTTGTGGGACTCCTCTGGTGGTGTCCACGCTCACCCTGCCCAGACTGTCCCCTCCGAAAGGGCTCATGCCTTCTGAAGCCACTGACAGGAGACCTGTGGGCGACATCTGGTGGGTGACGGAGCGGGCAGGTAGTTCTGGCTGGGAGGGCGCCCTCTTCTGGAGGGAGTCAAAGTGCATGGCCCAGCGCTCGTGGTCCTCTGCCTGCTTGGAAAGGCACAGTCCTCTGTCAGTATGTGTGCGCACGCCGCAGGGTTCTGCCCATTAGGGCCACAGTGTAGCATAGTGGTAAGAAGCAGGGCTCATAACCGAAAGGTTGCTGGTTCAACTCCCTGCTGGGGCACTGCTGCTGTACCCTTGGGCAAGGCACTTAACCCAGAATTGCCTCTGTAAACATCCAGCTTAATAAATGGAAAACATATACAAATTGTGACCTGTGTAAGTTGCTCTGCTAAATGCCAATAATGTAATGTAATGCTATTAGTCACGGCCGCACTGTTCCGCTACCTGGCTGTGCTCCTGCTTCTCCTGCATCCTGCGAAGCTTGGCTTCCTCCCTTTGCTGGTCCAGGTCCTGCAGCCAGCGCCTCTGCAGCTCCTGCTTCTTGGCACTGAAGGCGTGCTCCACCGGAGTGGCTTCCTGTACACAGAACAGGACAGTCAGCAAGGGCATATCAAGTCTCACAGAAATTTAGTGATCCGTGGTAAAATCTTAGATTCCAAAGTAACACAGAAATAATAACAATTATTGCTTATGTTTTGCTCTGAGGAAGTGTCCTAATAATACAGCCAATTACTCTTTTTCCCCTCCCTCCTTTGTTAAAACAGATGTTTTAGTGTGCTGGAAGAAAATGAACACGCAGTGATCTAGAGTGGCTATGACAGAGTAAATTGGCTCATTTTAAATGGAGGTTTGATATTGTAAGTGAGTTTAGTACCCAAACTACAGCTTTTGATGCACTAGGGTCTTGTCATAAAGACAAGAGAGCTGTTTTTAGCCTTCCTGTCCATGCTGTGATTGTAGCACTTCCCAGCCGCTGCTAATCACACCTTTAAAAATGCAGCCCCAGTTAACATAGCAATCACATCCTGCTACTGACAGCGTCTGGTGTGATCTGAGCAGGGACAATGTGAGCTGGACAATGTGATCCATAATGATCATATTAAACACTTGTGCAGTTGAAATTGGCTTTAATCACTGAATTTAATCACTCACTCAAGGTTTTACAAAGTCAGTTGGAGTACAATGTAACCACACCCCATTGTCTAGAGCAAGCGCAGTGACGTGCACACACATGCATGCGTGTGTGTGCGCGTGCGTGTGTGTGCAGCTGCTGAGTGCATAGTGCATTAACAATACCCCGAGGACAAAAGCAGAGCGGATGGCAGCTGGAAGGTCTTGCTGGCTGTAGTAACCCTGTGCTGTGGACTGTGCACTGCTGTCCTCCAAGCCTGAAGCTGTCCTGGTTATCCTGCCCTCTTCCACCTGCACATGAGTTCACATGCTCAATCAAACATACATCTTGCAGTCTGGAGTATCAAAGCAGAGGGATTATTATAACTCAAAATGAGTAAAAAGGTTTTTTTTGCCTACCTTCCTTTGGGTGTCCCCAGAGTTGTGTTTACAAGTATCAGCAGCACTGGGCCTACCCCATGGGTTATAATCCACAGAGGACTGTGGGCTCTTTTTTTGCTGTTGTCTCAGAGCCATCTGTTCATCTGGATCACACACAAATGGGAAATGGCAGCAACTGTTTATTATTAGATTTCAGCTTCTGATTTTCTCTCAGACTCCACTCAAAGTTCACCAGCATCCAAGCACTTTGCCAAACTGCATGACTTTTTCTCAAGCTATTTCACATGCTAGGTATTGATATAAGATTCATGTTTACATTTCAAATTCATCATGAATTCATTTATCACCAATTTATTCTTATAAACAGACTGCTTGATTCTTACAAGTGGAGAATTTTAACAGCGTTAGTACAGGAATGATTTTGTCTCAGTATTTTTTTCCATCATTATATGAGGTTGATTCGTAGTAATCCAACTAAAGCATTAACATATGGAGTCAACTGATCAGAATTCAGCCAGGTAGAGAAGACTGAATACAAGACTGTTGCATGTATTGTTATACCATTCATATGAATTCAGTGCTGAGAGATTCAGTAATACATGAAAGAGTCCTTCAACCAAACTGGTGCCTGTACTCTGTGATCACAAACTGACAGTGGCTGAAGTCTGCATAATAAGTATGACCCCATTGATTCATATCATCATGTGCAGAATTAAAAAATTAAAATGCTTTTCCTTAAAATAGCTACCTTTTTAATATTACAAATAAAATGCAAATAAGTTATGCAGTGCACTCTGTTTTTTCTGATGGCAGGATCTTGTCTGTTCATGTAGTTAAGTGTAAACAGTTAGATTTCTACCATAAAAACTGAGGTCGAAAAGGCATAGCAATAATGTAAAAATGTTTATACTGTATGAATTGTACAGTTAAACCATGAAATAAGCATGCATGAAGAACATTACCTTAAGTCTGAAAATTAAAAGGAACTGAAGTTTAAAGATATACAATGCTAAAGCAGGGAAAATTAACACCAGCATTTTAGGTCTTCAATCTCAGGCAAATGAGGCGTACACAAAGTAAGCTTTAGTAAATTAGATGGAATACTTAATGGAGCTCATTTACAAAATCACTGCCCAGATGTACCATGTTTGCTCCAAATATATATACAGGCCATGCATGTTTTTGCAAGCCCTTATTGTCACTTTTATGTTCGCTACACACACAGATATAGTTTCCAGTGACAGTTCACTGAGATTCTCTTCACACTGCTACAGTACCTAGCTCCTTCTTCCACTGTGCCCTCTTGGCTTCTAGAGCTTCCTTCTCCCTCTCTCTCTCCCCCAAGGTGCTGAAGAGACCGGGCAGCGTTCCATTTGGAGTCGTCCTAGCCAAAGAAAACAGAGTGCACAAGTATAAGATAAGCATGCCTGGATGTGATTTTGCACAGTTTAGAAGTTTAAGATTTCAGAAAGGGATTAAAGGCTTTACAGGCAAGATCATACCTCTCATCCTTCCTGCTGTCCGCTGCGCTCCCATTCCCGGCACTATGTGCACATGGAGAGTCTGAGGATGGGCTGCCTTTTGACGCTGCATCACCACCACTCCCGGCTGTTGCTGTCTGACTGACATGGCTTTCTTGTTTTAGGTCTCTCCCAGGTTCTTTCCACATAGGAAAAGAAACAACAGTTGTATAAGAGGTAGCCCATTTTGATATTACAGCATTATAGCCCTCATTCGTACCAGTTATGGCAAAAGGTGACTGGTTTGATGACCCTGAAGTGCAGCTCTGTCCAAATGGAAATTAAATATATTGTAATATATTGAGAAATATGTTGTTCAGCCCAAGAATATATTGCAAATACTTTTAAAAATATGCTTATTCAATGGAGAAACATATGGCAATATAACCAAAATGGCAATAATTTACATATTTTAAATATAATGATTGAACCTTGTATGCGTGGGCTGTGCATGCTCACCTGATTTTGGATTGCTGCTACCTGGGGCCTGGCTGATGGTGCTGAGGATCTGCTGCAGCTGATCCTGGGTCAGGCACACCAAGCTCTCTTTCAGGCTCTCTGGTGTTGCCTTCAAGGATGCCTTGGTGGGAATATGCTTGCTTCGTTCGGTCTTCTTGGTTGGAGCATTGGCCTGCAGATGCCCCTTGCTGTTGCCGTTTCCCTTCAACAATGTCTTCCCAAGAGCTTTTGGACCCACCTGGTCCTCAGGTTTAATAGTTGCTGCCTCTGCAACAATCCTTTTCCTTGAATCTGTGCCCCTTCCCTGGGCTCTGTGGGATTGCTCAGACACAGGCTCTTCAGACACCTGCTTTGACTTAATAAGGACATTTTGAGGCCTGGTTCTGGGGACTACCTATTGCCAACACAAGGACGAAAAGTTAACATTTATACTCCCCCCCCATACTCTATTCTCTTTATTGTTAATAGCATATGATCACATGTTTTATGTGCAAATGTCTCCAAGAACAAAGGGAGCTCCCAACTGTGAGGCTTTCAGTGGGAAAAAATATATGTATGGTACACAGAACTTTTCTACAGAAAAGGGTATGGGAAAATGTTTGTTTCCATATGTTAATGTATGTAAAGCTCATTACCAAGAGTAATGACAGAGCTGAAGAACTTACCTTCTTGGAATTCTTTGACTGAGCACCTGCAACAGAAAGACAACTCCATATGTGAGTAACAACATTTCAGACTCTTTCAGGCTAGTATCAAATGAGAGCAACAAGAGAAACACTGCCTACCATGATTGAATAAAATGAGCTTGGGCTTCCCATTCTCAAGTTCGAACATCAGGCCATCCCTACAGAAGAAACGACCATGGCATATCACATACTGCTTCCTGCAGGATTTTGCACTTTTTATAGCTCATCAACAATTAAGGTCATCAAATACATTTATAACACAGTGCAGATGCTATGGTGCAGTTTATAAAACCAAATAAAGCCTAACATATGGTACAATTGCTGAAATTCATTAACTAACACAGCAAGTGATCTTGCTTAAAGGAGGTGAATGATTTCAGACACTTGGTGGCTTCTGTCAATCCAATGATATACAGGTTCAAAAAATAAGTAAAATGCTGTGAAAACAATCCATTAAAATGTTCTTTCTATCTCTTCTATGCTTAAAGAATTCTTTTCATGAGTAATATTGTAGATATCTAGTAAGACCTATTTGTATTGGTGCTATGGCATAATTTGCAACTGGGTCTTATAAAGCATGCAGCCCAATGTAATGTGCAACACACCCGAATCAACATCTTTAATTGATCTCAAGGGAAAATAATTCAAGATGTTTCGAGAAAGCAATTGAATTTAATCACTCAGACCCTTGTGAACATTATCTGACCACAGTCACATGGATACAGTTGTTAATACATTTATGATTACACAGATGGATACACAAAAGAGTGTTTGTTCTGGTCAGTGGGCTGTGTTGAAGTGTGTCCCCTGACTCGTGGGAACCATGAGAATACTTGGAAAGATACTTCAGTGTTTTTCCACGGCCTTTTCCATCGTGCTTTTCACGCTCACCAGCTCCTTATGCGCACAGAACACAGGGGATTACATAGCAGATTAACTCGGGGAGTTATGATTAGACAGCCAGACAGACAGCCAAAGTGGATGTTTGACCAGTGGTATCATCTGTAGTGTTTCGATAAGGAACTCATTATCTTTAATGTCAACTGTGATCCAGGACCTTAGTTTCAGGTCGCACTGAGTGCCTCCTCCAGCACCAGTTAGATTTGGGACGAGAAGGAAGAGGGTAAAAGGGTGGTTGGTGGTTGAAATGACTACGGTCCTTTATTTATAAATAACCACATACTAACAGACACACATACACACACAGCTAGAGAGTTAAATACTTGGTCGTGACGTGATATGATGGTGCTTTAAAGGTTCTACAATACTACTGGCATAAGGTAATCTTTTATCAAAAGCTCGTGATAACTGCTCAACAGCCAAAACATTTAATATTGCAGTTATCTAAGAAACTTTTCGACAACTAGCTACCTACTTACAGCATTCGAGTCAATTCAAATACCTTTCATGACATGATAAACATACTATCTGCACTGCCAAGACATTTTCAACTAAGGGTAGCTAGTCTAACTAGCTACTTCGTGAGCTACAGCCATACATTCGATAACATAACCAACGTTAGCTACAACACCTACCGAGTCGGAATTTAGCTGGCTAAGTTAGGCACCTTGCTTGCAGCAAACTAACGTAGCAAAATGCCGCAGATGTCTATCAATCCTCTTAACTATCTACAGACAATCTATCCGTAAGGCAGACGAGCTAACTAGCTAGCTAGTGTAATACCCCAGAAAAGCACGATGAAAAATCCTTGGAACTAGCTAACAGTAGAGAGGTTAAAATGACACTCACCCTAGATTCATTATTGCACGCCGTTGACATTTAGTTAAGTAACAGCTGTTAGACGTAGCTATTTGAAATATTGTTTATTGACTCGATTCCTACAACGACATCGAAAGTCCTTGTGGATGTATCAGTGCGACATCCCTTCCTGAAATCATAATTGTGTACGCTCGTTGCTGGCCACGACCAACAAGAGTTTCATCGATTGGCGGATTCCTTGGCTGCCTTTCACAAACCAGCGAATCACATGCCTTCTTTATACGCAGGTCATTTAATCAGGGTGGGAAAAGTTTTCCGTTTAACGATGCAGCAACATTAAAAACAGAAAACAAATTTACCCAGCATGGCATTTTAAACTCCGGCAACAAGAACTCCAGTATAGCTACGTCTACACACACTTTGATGTGATCATATTATTTTGACATGACTAGTTGGCACCTACCTAGGACATTTACATTGCCAAAGGAAAAAAGCGAACATTAAATACAACATCTTAATACTACAAACGTCACACATTTTTATGAGGAATCTTAAAAGATGTTATGATTTTGGTAGCCAGATAGCTCTAGCAACTAGGGCCCAATCCCAATAGATATTTAAGAACCGCAAATATCTCGAGTTTTAATTGGTTGTGTTACAGCAATAACTAGATTTTAATTGGCTGTCATTAAGTTGAAATGGGGCGGGTAACGCTACAACCAGAACAAGAGTTTTCTTTAGTCACACAGAAAGCACTCTGCTTGGTGAAAATTGTTCAGAACCAATGATGGTATGTTGTAATAGAAAAGCAACAAGCTCTATTTTGCAGCACATCTGCACCGACACAGGTTTACTACCTATTCTCTGCAGGTTAGCATGGCTGTTCTGGCTCATAGGTTTTTTTTTGACTCGCTCTACTGGTAAAATCCGATGATTGAGGACAGGTCTAACTAAAAAGACAAAGACTTAAACTACGTTTTTCACAGCGTCATTGAAAGATTGAAAGCTCCATCTACAACCTTAACTTCACGCTGAATAAAACAAATAAACCCAGGCGTCACTATTACAGTAACAGGCTAACACGGTCCTTAATTATTGTCTTCTCGTCAAATTCTAACGTTTCTCTGGAGTATAACATTAGGGCGAAAGACGCTCATTCACGTTGCACGGTCGATAATAAAAAAAAGTCCTTTCACTGGGTTAGTTGAATTGCCGTTCCTTACCATTTCACTTTGGCTTTAACTTTAGAAAAATCTGATTTGTGTCTCAACCCATTAATAAGCAGATCATCTGCGAGTGTAGCTAACCCAATACACATCTGCGAACCCAGCTTTATCTCAGAGAAGAGAAGTAGAA
Source organism: Megalops atlanticus (assembly GCA_019176425.1). Classification (NCBI taxonomy): domain Eukaryota; kingdom Metazoa; phylum Chordata; class Actinopteri; order Elopiformes; family Megalopidae; genus Megalops; species Megalops atlanticus. Next base: position 29,838,247 of record CM032879.1, read on the forward strand.
AAAGCGAGTCTATATGAAAGGACCAATTAAAGTATGAGTCTTGGGTGGTTCACGGTTTATACGGTGGGACTGGCTTATGGCCCCGATAGTGGGCCGCCATTATGGTTTCAGATGTGAAATTTCGTTGAGGTATCTTTGACCAGAAGGGCACCAAGACCCGGATAGGAAAGATGCCGACTGCTCTCCTCACTTTTCCACAGCCCCAAAAGATAAGGTAGCGATATGATTTTACTTAACTAACGACACAGATAGCTAGCTACAACCAACCAGCGTTAAATAAGCGACATTAGAACCTGGTGGGAACGAGGACCCAGGGAAGGGAGAGGAAAACTCATGTAGACAGCCAGCTAGCCAACAGCAGCAATTGAGCACAGAGAGGAAAACAGCGAAAACAAGAAATAGCCCCCCCACCTTCACGCGTGTCACAATCGCAAGCAGGACCTGTACAGGACAACGCTTGTGAAGGGCGACGTCTTCAGCCATGGGGCTAGCCTGCTAGCTAGCTACTCTTGACATAGCCAGCTACTCTTGACAAAGCTAGCTGGCTAGTTTGCTAATCGGCGTTATTTCGTAGAGATAGCTGGCTAGCCAATACTGCTGTTCAGGCTGATTAGCAAGCAAGCTAGCTGTCTCGGTACTTTTAGATATTCAGAGTTAGCTAGCTAGTTATCAATCAGACTGAAACACGGAGCTGACGGGTTAGGGAATCTGGCTAGAGGGAATCATCGACATGGCTAACGTTAGCTACATGTGGAGCATGCAAAAATAGATCAGCGTAGCTAGGTAGCTTTATTACCTGGTAGACAGCAAAGTTAGCCTGCTAGTATAATTTTGGAAAGAGCTGTCAAGTACACTTCATCGCACATTTCTCGTTAACTTGCTACTGTAGCTATTCAAGCTTCATTTCCTAGATAACCGAATTGGCCCTAGCAGGACAGTGTATTTTGTGAGAGTGGTCTCTGACTTGATTGCTATCTAATTGGCTTGCTAGCTGGCTTGCTGCTAATATTTGGCAGATAACGTTAGCTAACTAACGGGCTAGCTATGACCAGGATTTAAAACTTCAGTAGCTAATGACAAGAAGGGTCAGCCACAAATACCATCAGTACAGCTGACATTTATCAACAGTTAGGACGCTGGGTAGCTACACATTGCCAGATTTTTTTTGTTTTGATTTGACTCCGGAGTGTTCTTGGTAGCTAATTAGTCCGACCCACTTCGATTCGATTTCCCCCCGGCTCAGCTGCTTGTGGACCCAAGATTGCTAAAACCGGTAAGTGTTCTTATTTATCGTAGCTAACAGGATGTCATAGCTAATGACTTATAATGAATCCAACCAGGCAGATAGTTAATCTTAGCTACCTAGCTAATCTTAGCTACCTAGCAAACGGTACACTCCATTATGTGAACAGAATAGTTAACATTAGCTTCCTTGCTAGCCTTTTAGCAAGCTGCTTAGAAGCTTGACAGGACCAGTGATTGACACTGCATCGTCTAGTTGGCATACAGTTCACTGCAACAGCGGTCAGCCTCTCCCTGCCTTGTAGCTATTAAGAGTAACTCCTTCGTTAGAATGGACTTTTCCCTAACGTTTTCACTGAATTAGCTAGCGGAACAGTAAACCATATTCACCAACTGGTTATACAGCCAGCTAGAAAGCCAAGTTTATTTCAGCTGATCTGTGGATTAGCATCACCGATATGTCTTTTTGATGCATAGACGATTTGGTCAGATAGCTAATGAGTAGGCTATAAGTCTTCGGTTTGGGGATGCAGTTAGATTTTGCTAGACTCCAGGTGCAGGTGTTCAGTGTAACGTTAGCTCGCTAGCTACAACTGCCCCTACTAACAGTGAGACCATTTAGGTACCGTGCTGACCGGATGTAGCTTCAAAGCTCGCTGACTAACAATCACGGCTGTGTCCTTGTTACAATGTAGTCACCTAGGTAGCTAGCTAAAATTAAACGTGTAGCAAATTTATGCGATGCTGTGTTATTTGAGTGTTGTTGATTGAATATTTTCTCTTACTGCCTCGGCATATTTTGGTTGCTATGACTCATGCATTTTTAATCACCGAAAACGGCTTAATTGCAAAATAGCAAAATTTAGTAAGAATATTTGGAGACATTTAACCTGACATACGAATGTCACAGAAGGGCAGTGCTGAGATGGAGTATGATTTAGTGACGCTTTTGTGTGAAAACATGACGCGCTCACCAGTGAAGTACATGAGCATCCATACGTTATTACGTAAGAGGACTCGCACTGGATGTTACATGTGACATTCGCCTTATTTTTTTTTCTGCATGGGTTCACATCGCTGACATTAATTTGCCCTCTAGCGCTAAATCGGACACAATCACCTTGTCCAAATTTGTGATTCAGCCCTCAATGGATCTTAGGAGGACATTGATAGAGTACCTTTACATTATTTTTCCTTGCAGTTTTACGCTTTCTTCGTGGTTGTTTACTGAATTGATGTGAATTACCTTGCCAAAATGCACAACAGCTGTAGCTGTCTAACCTGGATTTGAATCGACACGATATGTCCTGTCATGTCTGCCTGTTGTATTTTATGGACATTATTTAATATTAATGGTTGGTGTATGATTTGTACACTTTCAATAGGCATGGTTATAAATAATTAACTGCGTTGACAAAAAGGCAGGATATGTTGTATAAATTAGAATGATTTATCATAAGCACAGGTGTTTCTTATAAGCTTGTGTAGGGTTTTCCTGCAGATTTTAGAAATCAGCTGTAATCATGTTGTGTGAGAATGGTAGCCAGCATAGCTGATGCTTCAGAGCTTTTTGGATCAGATGGAATGCTTCTGAACGCGTTTGTTTGTTTCTCAGGCTCAGGTTATCTGATGGCTGTCTGTGTTAAGTGGCTGTTGAAGGGAAGGGGATCAGTGGTTACAGAATGAATGTTAATCCAGTTACACAAAGAGAAAAAAAAATGCTGTTTCTGTTTTACAGCTGTGATATGACCCATCCTGGGGAAGGTGTGTCAGCACTAGCATATGGTAGTTTTTGCCATTTCATCATTGAGTCAGTTTGCATAGTGGTTTCATGCCTGGTCTTTTTTGTTTGTTCTTCTTTACCTTACATTGCATTAGTTTGTCGCTTAACAGACGCTTTTATGCAGAGTGACGTACAAGATGAGTTCACTAAGATTGAGCAACACATTCTTCTTGTGTTAATACATTTAAATAGAAGTAACCGATGTAATGATATTGAATATGTGTCATTTATATTCTGTGACACTTATTTTTTTAAATTAGAACCTAGCATCTTTGTAACCATGGAGTGTTCTCCCTGGTTCCCATCAGGTAACCTGGCAACGTGAAGCATATGTAAGTGTACATGCTATTGGTGAAGCTAATAATGCAAATCAAACAAAGGTGTGCTTTTCGAGATTGTGGGTTTATTTTTGAGTCATGTAAGCGGACGAAAGCATCACAAGGTCAATTTTGGTCTAATATTCGCTGAACATTTTAACATAACAGAGTGTACATGAAAAAGAATATGCTGGTTTGTTTCAGGTCAGTACAAAAAAGTCAGTTGTAACTGGAATATGCATGTATGGTTAATGCTATGTGGGCTTTCTGTCTGGAACGTCTGTTTCTTTTCAGTAACAGTAAATGGATCAGGTTGCAGGAGTTCCTCGAGATCTGCAAGGAGAGCTGTGGGGGTGTTGATGTGGAGATCGGCTTGTGCTAAGTGGGTGCCGGGGAAGCAGTCAGCTTTGCTGCCCAGCGCGTGTGCGTCCTTCCATGCACAGTATAAGGCATTCTGTGCACAGGCTTAGACAGCAGTGTTGCTTTCTTCTTCCACCATTTCTTAGCTAGAGTTGTAATTTATAAACATGGGCCTAATCTGACATCTGTGCAAAGGAAACAACCTTCCTTGTGTTTTGGTCAAACAGGCTTTTCTTCAAACTAGACAGAACTCTCATAATATGAGTATCGATAAATCTTGTCTGTCAGTTGTTATTCTATGAATAACCAACAGTTTAGAGGTGAATGTTAATGTGTTTATCATTTGAAAATGTTCATGACTGAAGAAACTTTGCTTAGACTATTACAACGCATAACATTAAGACGTTGGGGTGTGTAGGTCTTGAATGGTGAAAGGTGAAGTGTTGAATTGCATACAGATCTTCCACTTGAATTTTTTTAGCAGGTGTGTGGGGTAATCTTCACAGTGTGTTTTGAAATTTGTTTTTTGGCATGTAAACAGGAGATCACTCCCAGGATACTTTGCATCAGCCGCTGGGAGATTTTGGGAGGGGGTGGGTGTCGGCAGTGTGTTGTTCACTGTGATCAGGTCACCCATTAATATCTTGTACCTTAGATGGGGTACGTAGGTTGGTGGTATCAGAATAATCTCCCTAAATCCTTCCTAATGTGAATCCTGCTGCTAAGCATCATCAAAAGTGTGCGCACACTTCTGATCAAGTACGCAAAGCTAGTTTGTCTTTTTTTTTTCTTCTTACAATGAAAGCTGTTTTTTTCAGGCCCTGGATATTTGAAGTTGTATGTAAAGCACTCAGTGATGTTGGGAGAGAAAGGCCAAAATTATGTTCGCTTTCAATACAGTTCATCCTTCAGCCATGTTTGGAGCTGTACACCATGTAGTCCTCGTCCACTTTGGAATGTAGTTTGTTGATACATTTTGCTCCGAGCTCTTGAATTCCAATCATTAGTGCTGTGCGGTTGTGATGGTAGGGGGCCAGTTTTTTTTTTATTTTGATGATTTAGCAATTGATGTTCTATTGCATGTTTGATTTTGATGGTTTAGAATGTGAAAGATTATAAACCGTTACACAAAATGCAAAACAAAGTCTACCACAAGAAGGGGCTGCATTGAACTTTTCTTAAAGGAATGGCTCCACGCACTCCCCTCACATTTATGTTTTGGGCATATTTTAAGCTGTTCTCTTCCATCTGTATGTTTAAGTCCGTGTGACACGTGTTGAGCTGAGCCATGCGTGGAACGATTGGGTTAGCTATATGTCCTTTAAAGGTAATGTGTGGCTTTGCACATGCTGGCCCGCTGTGTGTTCATCTGCTGTGCGTGTTCCCATGTGTACACTCCTCCACGGTGCTCCGCGGCCCGGCACACACTGGGTCAAGTGTTGTGCTAAGTCACAGACGCGCATGCAGGCAGCACCAAGGTGCCGGGCTCTGCAAACAAGCAGGGAGAAATGGGGTCATTGGACTGAAAGGGGAAGTCACGCTACATCTGCTCGGCCATTTGGAGTGTGTGGAATCACCGAAAGCTGTAAGGAAAACGGTAGCTTGTAAACAATGACAAAAAGCTCCTTTTTACCATGCGCAGCGACCCTGAAATGACCATTCAGTATTTCCTCTACAGTTGACACTGTTATGTTGCACACACAGACGGCGTCTGGCCATTCTTACTGTGCTAATTTCAGCATCTTTTGTATGCTACATTTTTTATAAGGAAGAGCACAGGTACAGTTGTCAGGAGAGTGCAGTGGGTGTCAGCGCACCCCCAAAGTTGGAGTATGCGTAGGTGTGGCTTGCCTCTTGGTTGTCTGGGGTTGGGGAGCTGACTGCCAGTTGTCCCGTGAACGCACGTGGCCCAGCGGGCTGACTAATATCCAAAGAATTCCCGTCCCCTCGTTCTTGTCAGCGCCTTCAGGCCCCCTCTCCCCGTCACCCTGTTTCTCCCAGGTTGGCAAAGTGTTGCAGCTCATCAATTAGCACCTGTCACCTGTTTTATGTGGCTCGGTCCCAAGAGCGATCCCCTTTCCGCGGCCTCTGCTCTCACCCCTGAGCTCACCCGTCTCCCACCCCGTGCTCCCGGTGACCTGCCTGGCACTTGCAGACGACCGTCTTGGCAACGCAACGCTGGTCTGCTGCACCCTACAGTCCGAAGCCGCTGCTACATCACACCCCTCGCAAAGCGGCTTGTTTTGGTCCTTAAATGCCTGTGTATTGTATTTAGTCTGTGTTTTTTTTTCTGTTTAGTCAACAATTAGCGCACAGCTGCATTTGTTGTTTTTGTTAACAGCATGACTCTGTCTGTCCTATGACACACCCTGATTTGTCCCGTTGGAAAGCTCAGCAATGGAAAACATAAACATTAAAAATGAAAACGCACACACTCAGCAACAATGAAGGGGGGAAAGTTGCAGACACAAAACTTGTGTTTTGTGGGAAGAAGGTGCACGTCGATGCTGCTGTTGTGGCAGTTTTGAAGCATTAGCCAGTCCTTGAAACGTGCACCCCCTCACATTTCCCACGCAGGCACGCACACACCCGTTCCCCTGGTCAGCACCTCTACTACCTCCAGTCTAAATATTGGGCTGCGCCACACAATGGGTGGGGTTTTAAGCCAACACAAGACATCAGCTTAAATATTTTAAAAAATAAAAGCTTAAATATTTTCTGTGGTATTTGAATACCTGCCTAATCCTCCTCTTTCCTGCAGCAGGAGTGGGGCCAAGAAAATGGTGCTGTATACTTTATTACGTTAACGTCTAAGCATTCAGACCAAACTGGCTCTGCTTCCTCTAATCATCCCGCTCTGTCTCTGCTCGATCCGCTACCCTTGATTTGTGCCAGATTCAGAGTTATTCTTAAGAGGCCTTTGTGTTTACATGTATTGCAAAGGTGTGTTTACAGAAAGGCCGACTTAAATATGACATCATTCATACCATTATGTGGGTGGATGGTGGTTTGGCGGTTGAACTAATTGTCCTCAAACCTACCCTTCTGAAGCCCTGAGCTCAGTGCTCTTCATGTCCTGACCACTGCCGTGGTTGTGTTTTTGAACAGGCAGTCCTTAGCTCCACATAGGGATTGCTGTGGCTGCTGTGGTCAGTTGTATTTCCCTCAGCGTGCGATGCTTGCTGCTTTTTTTTTGTGTTCGCTAAAGTAAGGCTCACTGCTGTCAAGTAGTATCAACCGATAAATGAGCATTAAATCCAAATAGTGGAAATGGAATGAATACAAGAAGCGAAACACTCGAAGCACCGTAGGAACCACGGTGCGGTTGGCCTTGAACTAGGCTACTGCACATTCGTGTGTCAAGGTTAGCTGTGGCTCGAACTGATTTATACGCAGTTGGCTTGTGTACCCAGGGGTCCTGTGACAGGGTGATGCATGGTTTCATTTTCCAGCCACCTGGGAAGGGGTCACAGTAGAGCACCGAGTTCAGGGTGGGCTTTTGATTCAGACCCCTCAAAAGGGACAAATATTAAGCTGGTAGAGAAAAGACAGCCTGTACTCATTGTGTTCAACATAAGATCTTTGTGCATCTACCCTGTGTTCTAATTGAGTGGCTAATAGCCTGTGCCTTTCAACTTTTTCTCCCTCTTCATATGAACCAATTTTATGTGTAAAGATTATTTTATTATTGACATTTTTCTTCCTTCTGTCAGCATGAGTGGAGGTCCTTTTCTCATGTGCCTGCTCCCTGGTACTCCAGGGGTAGTGTTGGCTCTAATTATTCCTGTGGTGCTGTTGAGTGTGACTGTATCATTTCCCTCTGCTCATGGTTGAAGACCTTATGCACTGTTGCAGGTTGATTTCACCAGGGTCACTGTTGTATATTATGCAATATACTTGGGGAAAAAAATGAGCACTTGAGTGACATAATTTGCTTGAAAGCGTCTCTTTGCCTCTTCAGTCACAAACATCCATAATTTGCATTATTTCTTTTATCTTGTCCTGCAAGACTTCTCACGCAAGTGAGGTAAAGCCCAGTTCCTCCCCGAGCTGTTCAGTGCATTTATCTGTGATAGTTTCATGTGTGAGGCTTTGTTCACCAATGATTTGCCTTTGCTGTATATGTGCAGTTGTAGTTTGAGCCAGTATGGGGGTTTGTGTTTCAGCTGATCTTACCCAATACTCAAGTGCTGCTGACTGCAGAAGCAGCACAGGCCTGCAGTCCCTATTTACTTGTTGCTGGCGTGTGCTGTGTTTGTGAAATGGGTAGGCTTCTAAATCAAATCAAGTGCTGCGTTGATGAATTTTCCTCTTACCACCTATACCATTTTTGCTTGTATATAAATAAATGAGATTGCTCGCCATATTTGTGAAGATGCTGGCTAGCCTGTTGTTTGTGCTTTCGAGAGACCACTATCAGTGAAATGTGAGACCATGCCAATAGCTAGCTAGGGGTGAGCATTGGAAAAGTCTGTGTTGCTATGGTATTTTACTTAAGATGCCTACATCTACGGGCAGCCTGGACTACTGACAGATTGTTTATTATGCTAATGTAAGCCTTTTTAACTCTGCTTTTCAGAGGCACAGTTTTGAACAGTGTGAATGTATTGAACAAAATTGATTGATTAATTGCCAACACAAGGTAAAAACAGTGTTCCGCTTTTAAATAATGTTTTGACCCAAAAAGTTGAAAGCGAGCAGACTGATATTTCTGTTTTATGTTTTTTGATAATATCTGAATGAGAGCACTAACCCTGTGTGACATTTGTCTCACAGCAAATTTTTAGGCGGCATGCTATAAAATAGAACATACAATGGTGCATAAAATGCAGAGATCTCTTTTGTTATGATGAAGGAGATGTCAGAGGCTGTAGAAAGATGCCATTTCTATGTGTTTTTAACCAAATTAGTAATAATTTCTGGTCCACGATTTGCAAAACTGACCGGTGTTTGTAACATCATTTCACTGTGAATGGCAGTGATTCGCCAACTCCAGGTACACTGCACAATGGCATTGACAGTGGGGTAAATCTGGGGAAAAGGTAGCTTTTACTGCAGTATACATGTGGTTTAAGGTAAAAGGGCCACTCATGCTAAAAGAACAAAATTAAATCACTGCTAAATTTGTTGTATACATACTGTAGTTTAATCGTTTGCTATTGATAATGAGAATGGCCTCCCGAAGGCTTTGCTCGCATACTTTGTGGAGTGTTGTTTGCTTTGTTGTGTATGATTTCCCTCTGTCATTGTGCATTGACTTAACTTTATGGATGGTTTGGAAAACAGACTTTGTGTTTATTACATTAAGGAAAAAGTGTTTTTGTAAAATGAATGTGTTAGAAAAATGTGAGAGTTTACGCACAGCTCAGTGTCCGTATCTATGCCAATCACAGCCGTTGTTCCCCACAGATCAGGTAAGAGGCCCTTTTCCGTTGGAATTAGTGCTTCCAGGAGCCAAAAGTTCTTCCATAAGATCACAAACTGAGACATGATGCTTAAGTGTAAACAGTTTCCACTTCTGTTTGTCACTGCTAACGTTGGTTACAGTGTGATTTGTGGAGCTACAGTGAGGAGATACAGGTGATTAGACTTTAACCTTTGAGAGCCCATTTACTCTTGTCAGAGACTCCTGTCAATCCCAAAACATGACACTTTTTTATAGTGTTACAAAACCAGTGAACAGTTGTCAAGTCAGTTTAAAATGGGGCCTTTTTTTGGTCACCTAGGTCGCGGGTGCTACAACCTTGTGTTTCCACTTTTTTAAACTGTATGTTGAAGCAAACACTATTATGTATATCTACTCTGAATCTCATATTGTGCCCCCCATTGGGTGCTGCACCTCATAGACTTAAATGCTGAGTGCTGAAAATGAAAGCGTGAAAATGTGTAAATAAGGCAATTTATGTGGTTCTCAACAGTCTTTGCGAGAACATATAAATGGGCCACTGATTATTGCGGCCACACCTTCCGAGGAACACAGAACCCAGCCCACAACAGCACTGGACAGCCAGTTACCCTCTGCTTCTGGGACTAGTCACCCTGTGGGAAGCACTAGTTACAGCCCTGCTCATGCCTGCTAGGGTTCCTATGCTGCTCCCCTTTCTGGAGACAGCTGTTCTCTCACTGAGCTCTACAACAGTTGGGCACCACGTTGATCCACATACAACTGAGACTTTCTGGTTTTCACAAGAGCGGTGGCCCTTCTTTGCCACCGGATAACTGCATGTATCGTACACTGTGCCAAGCTGATCTTCTTCAGCCATGCTGCATTATACATTCTTGCTCAATCAAAACATATTTCAAAGAACCTGAGTCACCCCCAAAATTACTAAGGATTAACTGTCCCACTTCTGAAACCATGTGTGATGGCTGTTGCTCTCAGCCACAAAAGAGGTTTAAATTGCTGAGCTCTGAGTTGGTGTATAGTGTGTTATACTCTGTGAATGTAATGTATTTTGAAATACAGAGGAAAAATTCACTGTTAGCATTCTGAGTGTGCTGAGAGAAACTTTATGGTTGCAGCCCTCTCTCCCACTAATCCAAGCACCACATTTAGGGCAGTTAGTTACAGGCTCTCCTAATTACCTCGTTCCCTTCAAACTCATTCATCCAACTAAAAACCATGAAAGTGCTATTTAAGAAGCCGATAAAGGGCTTTTTTTAATGAGAGAGTTTGCAAGTATCAAACCATGGCAAACACCAGGCTAAATTTAAACATCAAAACAAAAACTGTTCGCACAGAACTGGCAAGACCATACATTACATTCAAACATATGAAGGAAATGCACCAATATTGCAGGAAGAGCCTACAAGAACAGCTGTGTGAATCTGGAATGGCTGTCATTGCAAGTATTCTGTGTATGCTTTTCCCCTTTATGCGCCCCCCCTTTTTGAATGTTGTACTCGTGTAGGAGCACGAAGCATAGTGCACGCAACCCTCCGACACCCACACACACACACACACACACACACACACACACACACACACACACACACACACACACACACACCAAGCGTGACTGTTTTTCGCACTGTAAGTCATTCAGCACTCTACAGTGAGCTAAGCGCCTATTTGAGGATGGGCGCAACCTCACTGACATCATCCAAGCAACCTGCAGGCGCCTGATGAATCATAGGGTGCCTGAGAATGGCGAGAGGAGCGACCCCGTACCTCACCCCCACATCCCTGGCGAAATGAAGCCGGGTTTTTTTCCGCCGCTGTGGGCTCCTGGTCATCATCAGCTGATGACATTGCTGGGGTCAAACCCGGGCCATAGAGCACAGCTTGCCTTCCAAGCCAGTGCCCTAACCATTGAGCTACTCAAGAGGCCCTAAAGCACGTCACACATCACAGCACTCAATGCACTGAGCCACCCTTTAGTCTGGCATCTCATGTATTATGGGGAGTTTCTGTAATTGTTTTTCCCACGCCAATCAATCAGGGGCTATATCAGCTATGCCAGTATGACAGTTCTTTGTTCTTGTGGCACCCATCTACCCTGAAACTTGTTAAGGTACATTTTATGCATACATCATTTGGAGGATATATGCTGTGATACATTCCCAGGTATGCTGACATCACAAGTAGGATTTTTTAATCTCGCTGTTACTGTATATAGTATGTATATAAAGGAATTGCTTCACTTGCGAGTTTCCAGTGAAACTCAGCATTCAAGCCATCGCTGTGCCTCTGCCAATTGCAGGCGCAGTGTGAAGTCACAGCGGACATTGACAAGGCTCAAAGTTGCAAAACATGCCAGATGAAAAAATTATAGGTTGTGCACCATGCTCTCTCTGCCAGGGATGGATGTATATCAAGTAAGTGTTGCCTATGCTCATGCCCGGCAACTGCCTCTTTCATATAGCTGCAGGGTAAGATGTGGGAATATGTTCTGCAGTATTTGTTTTAGCCCCCTACTGTGCTTCATATTTGGAAAAATTTAATAGATGATTGGAATGGCATGGACTAATTTGTTTGCACTCAGACTCCTTAAATCCTGATAGGCCTGCTGCATCCATGCTCACTTTCATACCTCTCTTAATTCAAACAGTGTCCCCTAAATCCTAGGTAGACGCCAGCTAAAATTAGCCCATTAATGCCCCGGGGCCAGCAGTCAGAGAATAGATTTGGAGTGGAGGCAGAGCCCTAATCTAGCCACCCCTGCTTGCAAACAGGACTGTCACAGCAGAAAAGAGGCTTAGAGGGGTCACCTCTCTCTCTCCTTGTCTCAGTTGCTTGCTCTCTCTCTCTCTCGCTCTCTCTCTTGCTCTGTCAGTTTCCACTCCCTCTTAGATATTTTGTCAAAACAAAGGTCCACATGACAGCCGGGCTTGTTTTTTTCCCCTCCTCTCAGCTGTCTCTTTCGCTGACTACTCAAGCGTGAACTCAATTGCGGGCGCTACCACAATTGTGCTTTCGGACGCTGAAGGAGGGGGGATTTAGCTTGGTTATTTTGACTCAAATTCACTGCACCCGCCCGTCGGTCCAAGAGGCAGTCTTACTTAATTTTGGGAATATAGAGGATTATGCCTGTTCATGCCTTCAGCATTTCCAGAAGGAGAGGTGAAAGTGGAAAAGTTGACTGCAGGACCTTCCTCTGCTACAGTAAGTACCTGTACCTGACTGGTGATCATGCCAATGGGATCCTGAAAAGAGTGGAGAGCTAGCCTCTTCTTCTTTGTGTTGTTTTTTTTTTTGCCTGCATGCCTCTCTATTTTTCAGTGTTCTTTCTTCTCTCTGGTCCAGATGGACCTTCAGTGCGCTGTTAAGCAGCAGAACAAGGTACTGCCTTTCTCTGTACTTAGCTCTTGCTTCTAAAGTTGTAAATCTGTAGGGGAAGATCTTGCTTTTCTACCCTGCTGTTTATTGTAGTAGGGACTCTGTGACTAAAGTTTTGTCTGCGAATGAGCCACAAAAGTACATCCATGTTTTGGGTTGAGATTTGAAAGAGGCTTGCAGTACTTAACAGCCATCTCTCGTGAATTTCATATTAAAGCGTGCGAGGGATAAGCAGCTGTGCTCTACTGCTGCTACTGTCTGCCAGGTCTTATTTTCAGTGCAGGTTGCATCACCTTCGTGTTCACTGATGACATTACAGTATTTGTAATCTCTCAGTTTTAAAAGGTGGTATATGTTATACTTACAGCAATTTTCTAATATGGATTTATCAGCCCTTTTGTTTTCACTTTTCCCTCTTTTTGTCTGTTCAGGACTTTTTAGGGAGTCCAATTTCCAAGCAAGGACCCCACCAAGTAATATTGCTCTGTTTTTTCCCAGAGAGAAATAGTGCATTTCTCGTGCTTTAACGTCGGTAAGTGGCTGGAAGAATGTGCATGCAGCAGCACTGACTGACATAAAGCAGCTGTGAATTGCTCCAGTCAGCGGTCCACAATCCACACAGTCCACACTGTTTTGCTTATGCCTTCAGTGCCGGGAGGACAGTAACATCACGTCCTGAAACACCTGAAGCCCCAAAGAAACAATCTGGGGTGATTTGTTCTTGACTTTCTTCATTGTTGAACTTCAAGATAAGTTGAGGCTCAAGTTCAGTAAATTTCTTTTTAGTTTGCAAAATTGCCTCAGGCCTCTCTTGGAGGCACACCTCTACCTTCTGTGGCAATTTGACGATGTGTTACAGGTTTGCCTTGTAATCAGACCCTTAAACAACATTAAGCTACAGCGCTGCATTCAGCTCATCTGTTTGACTTACTGCAGCCTAAGACAATGCAATGCAGTATGAGCGTGTGCTCATCTTCAAGAACCATTCTCTTATAGTTCTCGTAATCAAGACCCATTGAAATGAGGCTTCGTAGTCTCATTTGATGCACAGCAGTCAAGATGTGTAATAGCATCAAAGATGGTTTTGAGTCTGTTGTAAAATCCAACATAAGAACAAGCTGGAAGATTTGTGATGTTTTATGTAGTCCTCTATGTATGCCTTTTGGGCATATGAAAACAGGTGAATATACTTTTTCATATGAAATGGAAATCATTGTTGAACACTGATCATTTCTTATGTTTTCTTGAGCAGCTACCAGCATGTGCTAATAGGAAATATAATTCACATCTGACTGTAAATTAGCTACTCAAGTCTAATTAGCTACTTTGTTTAGCTCTGTACATGTGTACTTTGCAAAATTAAAACAACATTTCTGGCAGTTATTTAAATAACATCCTTTTACCATCTTATGTGCTATAGGAATCTCTAAACTATTGTGCTGTTATGAGCAGTGATGGGATGTCCTCCACAGTATGATTAGCATTTGCAGAGAAATGGGCTAGGTGGGGATCCAGAACACTGCCATCAACAAAATGGCACTTCACACACTTACAGATGTATTGAATAACGTGTGGGATTTGTTTTGGAGTCAGGGATTCTGGTATGCCTTTCCCACTGATGTGCCATATTGGGAAATTCAGGGCACCTCTGTTCACGTGTGGAGCAGCAGCATACTGCTGGTATGACATACTACAGCAGAGGATTTGGTGCACCACTTTTCCTTATGTATATATATCAGGAACATATATACATACACCCGCACACGTATATATCTGTATGTATATGCATATACATATATATAAAATACTCTGAAGTCTGTAAGGAAGACCAGCAGAGGGCTTTTCCTGGAAGCTACATACTCTTTTGGCGTTGTGCGTAAGGAGAATGCTTTTCCCCTCAGCACAGCAGATAGAAATAGCCTTTAATCTGGAACTGGAATCTAATGTCATGGAACCAGATGATGTAAGTACTAGAGATCCTCAAATCTCATTTGTAAATACCCAGCCTGCACTTGACCACAGTGGAAACTCCTCAGAGCGGCGGAGATTATTGCTGTTTGCGTGGCCTTTGGGCCTTTCTCGAGTAGTGTTATCAGCAGTTGCACCAACATCGCCAGCTTGCTACACCATGGCACCTCGTAGTGGTTAAGGGGCCGCGTTTATTTTTCGAATCTCGCTGTGCGGTCTTAGCAGCTTTTTAACGCAAGGTGTGAGAGAGAGGCAGCGGGGATTTCTTGGCACTGATGGTGTCAGTAGTATCTGTCACAGCAAGAAGGAGCAGATCTAAATATCTGCTGCTCCCAAACCTGAAAAGTGATAAGCCAAGTGAAGTGACAGAGACGCAGTTGTACTTAGTGCATGTTGTGCTGCTGTTACTGAGTCAGACATTGTGTGTGTGTGTGGTGTGCGGTTAATGCAGGTGAGGCAGCTGTGTTGGGTTCTGGAGAACGTAGGTTATGCTACATTACATTACATTACATTATTGGCATTTAGCAGACGCTCTTATCCAGAGCAACTTTACAGTTACAGTTTTGTACAATGTTATCCATTTGTACAGCTGGATATTTACAGAGCCAAGTGTGGGTTAAGTACCTTGTCCAAGGGTACAGCAGCGGTGTTCCAGCGGGGAATCAAACTGGCAACCTTGTGGTTACGAGTCCTCCTCCTTAACCACTGTGCTACACTGCCACCAAAATCAATATCAGAATGGATCTATAATCATGTGTCTTTGCTTAGAAGTGGTGCAGGGAGGTTCTGAAGGTTTGTTGGAGAAATGGTGAAGGCTAATGTGTCCAATATTGGATGTGCTATGCTGTGTTTTTACAGGGACAGTCAAAATGACAGAAAAGAAATGTGCATTAGAAATGGAAGAGGAAACACCTCAGTGCTTTAAACAACAGTGAAAAAGACAGCAAAATACTCCCTGCATACTGTCAAGGACTAAGCATTTGGCCACAAATGTGCATTTTTCTGTTGTCTTCACTTTAAGGCGAGACCCATTAATGTGCTGTTGCATAAGCCTACAGTCAACAGTAACAACTGACAGTATTAACCAGGGTATATAAATTACCTAGAACAGTAATACCTGTGTTCAATATATTTGAGATCATAGGCTGTAAGACAGTTTTGAAATTTCGTAAATGTTGAAGCAGCATGGCCTTTTACAGTCACTGTCAGTATTTGTGCTGATATGGAGTAACATTTCTGGCTCTCTGTGTGAGTTTGTACTCCTGGGTACTGCTGGGTACTGTCAGGTCAGATGTCGAGAGAGATTGCCAGTTAGCTTCATAAGGGAATCAACTCGCCAGACTGTTTGTATTTGTTGGTCTTGTTTAAGAGAGCCACCGGAGGTCAGAGGTGAAACACAGCCAAAAACAACTTGGAAAATAAGCTGGCTTGGGGCCGAGCATGCAAGGCCCCGGCTTGGCCAGCTTTTCTGTCCTCCTTTCATTTTGAAACCTGTCATGTTGTCTGCTGGAGCTTGAGAGGTTGTTAGAGCACATCTTGAAAAGTGGACTCCACCAAAGTTGGACAGGCCTGTGCCTCTCCGTTTCTATTTTTGATTTTTTCTTCTTGAGTACTCCCCAGACTCCGCTGTTTACCGATTATGGGAAACGACAGCATCTGTGTCCCTCTAACGAACTCCATGTGTTTTTGGGCAGAGGGAAGCCTCGGCTCAAAGGAGGCCTTTTCACATCACCGGACCTCCTGCTACTGCACTTAATGTGGCAACACCTTGTTAAAATTCCTCTGTTGTCAGCTGCTCATTGTTGACACACATGCATGACACACGCAGACCAACCCTAACACATACACACGCACACACAGTGGATCGAGTAGAGAGCACGGTGTTTCTCTGTGTAATTGTAAGCAACATCACCAGATCTAGGTATTTTCACAAAGTTTTAAGAATGACCGGGATGCAAACAGTACAATACATTATATTACTTGTTATTAATTGTCATTGTCATTTAGCAATTTTTACAGAGTGACTTACGTAGGTTACAATTTTGACATGTTATCCATTTATATTGCTGGATATTTACTGAGGAAATTGTGGGTTAAGTGCCTTGCCCAAGGGTACAGCAGCAGTGCCTCAGCAGGGAATCGAACCAGTAACCTTTTGGTTACAAGCCCTGCTCCTTACCACTAGACCACACTGCCTCTCCACACTTGCAGTAGTAGTACTGTGTGTTTGCACCCAGCAGAACTTAACGGATTCTGATTTTTTTGGGTGTAAGAGGCATTGTCTGCGTTTAGTTGAGCTTGGCCAAATCAGCCCAAAAGTGTTTGTCATTGCTGTGCCTGACACTGTCCTTGCGATAATGAAATTGGTCATGGCTCGGTGACTGAAGTGTATCGTCCAATGCAAATGCGGTCAGCTGACGAGCTGGCCGCCCCTCCCTGCTCCGTGCTGATGTAGAGACTCTCTCCTGGCTGACAGAGATCTATCTCCTGATGACTCAAGGTGCTCAGAGGGGCTGTGTTAACAAACACTGCGAGTTTTGTGTTTCTTTATCGGTCCTGTATCTGGCTCCCGCCACCGTTATGCACGAGCACCTGTGCCCAAACCGGCAGGCGCGGGGTGTTGCGGCCCTGGCATCGCGCGGATGAGGCTGAGGGAAGGGGGTAAGAACGTGCATGGTGTCACGTCTGCCATAATGAAGACATCCCTGAAGTGTTAACAGACGTTGCGGAATGGAACCAAGGGGCGGGGCCATGTGAGTGTGTGTGTGTGTATGTGTGTATGGGGAGTTTCTCCTCTTGCACTAATCCGTCAGTGGAGTGTCCATCCTGAAAAAGACTGGCTCTGTGGGACGAGAATGCGACACATGAAACCCCCGGTCCCAGCAAGACGCTGGCTAATGGCTGCTTCTCGCTCTGTGCTGTTGGGCGGCTTTTCAAATAAAATCAGGCTTGGCTGATGGAGGTGGAGGATCCAGCCAGGCCCTCCGCTGCTGCTGCTGCTTCTGGGCCCCCCCGGATTGGGTCAGGGTTATGTCCTCACAAGTAGGAGCACTGCACTCCCAGACAGCTGGACCCTTAGATTCGGTTTCCCCTGTAATAACCCAGCGCTGTGGCCTGGGGACCTTTGCCCCGTCTCCCAGCCCAGAGGGGAGCAGTGCAGAGGAATGGCGTTGGGTGGCGAGTGTGCAGACCGTGTAAAGGGCGTTGATAAGTGGGAGGGCCTGACCACCAGCACATTCTTCAGAAGCTCGCCTCCACCAGAGGAAGAGCACTTTGCCACCCCGGGGACGAATAATGGTACTGCCTCTGGTCACCGTGCTTTATGCTACAGTACACAGCGTACCGTCAAATGACTCACGCTGTGCTCAAGCCCAGTGCAATTTCATCGCTGGAAGCTGAATGTGCACAAAGGATTAATAAGCAGCATTGTGAGGCATGAGAATGGATAAATACATTAATAGGGATGTCCGTGACTGCATCACGCACGGCAGCTCCGGCGGCGCTTTCGCTGCAGGCCGCGTTGTTATTGTTCCTCTGAATCGGGCGTAGGTTATGTAAAGCGGGACTGGAAGTGGGCAGTGGTGTGTGAGCGTGCAGTGACAGATTAGGGCTCTAATTGCCGTCCCCATTGTGGGGAGAGAGCGTGGCAGCGGGCCAGCAGGTCTGTGCAGGCTCAGGCTGCGCCTGGTCTGGCCCGGCGGTCCTTGCAGGGGGATCGGGCCTCCATCAATATGACATGGTCCACTCCATTCCACCCCCCCCACAACAAGCCCTGCTCTCTCACCCATACACAGGGATTGTTCCACAGGCCCATAGACAGCTTGTTATTGTGATGAAAATCAGGCCGTTCAATTAGTGACTAATTAGGAAAAACAGCGTATACAGTTGAGCATGAAAAGGTTGTTTTAATTTTTTTTATTATTATTATTATTTGATCATTTGTTTTTGTTCTCTTTGTCTCAATTGTTCCTATTGTTTAAATGTTGTTTTCCTGCTATCCCTAATATATGGGTGATGTGGGCCAAAAAAAAAACTCCATCCATGTAATGCAAGTTCACACTTTCACTTGCATACCCCGCCCCCCATTTCAAAATGACCCTTAAAGCCTTCTCATGCTGACCGTATGTTGTCATGTTGTGAAATAACAAATACATTCCAGGAAATTAGGGCATGCCTTGTGCTGTCAGCTCTGTGAAATAGAGTACCCAGCGGGATTGGGGTTAGCACTAAGGCTAATTTCACTGGACACAATATTGCTGACAGTGAAGCATGACATCAATAGTATTGACCATAACTCTAACAAATGATCTTCCCTTTCGAAGGGCTTTGCTGCCAGTCTCCATAATGCTGTACCTCCAGTGTCTTCCACTCCATTAATGCAATTCCCTGGTGTCTGAGATTTGGGGGCGAGGAGTTTTCTGTTTAATTATTTCGTGAGAAGGGCACTCGGGCGTCGTTGTGGGACGCGTCCAACAGGGATGACGTGGCGGGAGAGCTGAACGTCTCCTCTCTCGGGGTGTCACCCGTCTGCCGTCTCCCCCGGGGTCAGCTGTCTGTGCCAGTGAGAAAGACGGGTGGAACCGGCGGTGTCAAGTTTCTCTCAGCGCTTCAAATCTTCACCCTGTTGCGTCTTTCAAGACACTGAAACCGACACACGGCGCTGGCTGGAGAGGGGCCAGGGATCAGCAGGCTCCGGGTCCCGAGCGCAGGCCACAGTGATGGGATCCTATTTCCCTGAAAGCCAGCCTCCAGGTCCTGCGCTCATCACCTCCGCACCCCCCAAAAAAATCACGCATAGACGCTCACACGCCATCCCCAAACTCTGAGCTCTCCTTTGCCACCACAGTAGCCCGGTTTCTCAGCTTAAATCGGGCACAAAAATGGAAATGTCATGGAAATTTTCTCCGTTAGTGTGAAATGATGGGTTTGAGCTGAGGCATTTGACAGCCTGTTAATATTAAGACTGAGCACCAAAAGTTTCAGTGGAGATTAACTGCCTCGCCTCATCCTGTGGATCTGCTTACTGTCAGAGGAAAAATAGCCCTGATGCGTGAAGTCATACTGTAAGGAGAGTGGATATTTTTATGTTCTGTATGACACCATAGATGATGATCAAATGAACAAAAGGTCACAGCTTTTTTTTCCTCAGAATTTACTAGCAAGTTTGCCATTTTGTAAGTGATATGAATTTGAAAACACTTTGCACGTTTTAATAAGAAAGAAATACTAAAGCAGTAATCATCTGAGCTCTCACGGGCTGTAAACATATGCAGTCTGTTGCTTTGGTTTTCAGGTTGTTATGCATGGCATTTTTCAACAGCTGTAGCTAAGGGAAGTTAGCTAGATTGCTTGCTTGTATCCAGATGTAATATGTGGTCTGAAATGCGACTGTTCAGCTGTCACTCCAGCTAGATTGAATTATGCAATTAGTAAGTGAGGATGGTGTCAAAAAAATCATGTCTTGGATATGGCTCAAACATTTTTAAAAAGCAAGTGGTAACCCATTTTAATATGTAATGCTGTATTAAAATATGAAGACAAATGAAATTTTATGTTATAATCAATGGTTTGGAAATACTCAACAACAATCAAGCCTTTTGTAGACAATGCTGCCAATACAGAAGAAACCATGTTAAATTCTCATGGCTGTGCTTGCAGCATTTGGGTTATTTATCAGGTTATGATATTCACAGGACTCATTTACTCATTTAACATAGACACACATGACAAGGGCTTTTTCCCAAAAGTTAATAGCACAGAGATTGGCAGGACTGGATGCTAGGTAGGCAGCGGGAAGACAATGGGCATGCCTTTGGCCACGATGTGCCATGCCCTAATGTAAATGCTAGCATTCATTCTGCCAACGCGCTAAAAGGTGTGGCCGCACTCAGTCTAATGGAATCTGCCTGTATGGAAAGTTCAGGCCCTTGAGGGTGGCGTCACCCCAGGACCTCGCCCAGTTAAGAACACAGGAGCTCTGTTTTAGGATGGACCATCTAGAGATGTATTGTGTGTGTGTTCCTCCCCTGGGCCTGTCCGTCATTCACGCGTCTCACGATCCACATTCAAGTGGAGGCGCTTTTTGGCACGAGACGGTGGTCAAAATCACACACGCATTTCTGTGTGCATATATATATATAGTATATAGTCGTACTCGTATAAATATCTAAAAGGCAGAGGCCACCGAGGTCTATTGATGTATTTATTTTTTGTCAGCGCTAATCCTGCGCTCTCAGATGTTAGTCCTGCTAATTTAGCGCGGGGCTGTCACTTTCCAACGGCCGTGGCTGGCGTGCCTGGGGGGATGTGAATGGGCCGGTGTAAAACGAATAGCATGATGTCACTGCTATATGCTCGCCCGTAACGGCCGGCGTGACTCCTTTCCCAGACAGGGCTCGCTCATGTGATGCGCTGGCAGGAAGGAGCTGGCACTGCTTTCAGAGCGGGAAGGGAGGGTATAGCTGGTTTCGGGCGGCGTGCTCATTCTGTTGCTCTTTGGATTGCTTTAAAAATCTGCCAGGCTGAACAGGTAGAGACTGAAAAAAAGCAAGAACAGGTACATACCTGTGAATTATTCACAAGTACTGGAGTTGTGGGAAGTCGTATCATATAGTGACGCTATTGCACAGGTCACATTGAAATAATCTCATTTGACTGAGAGCACTTAATAATAACGCTGTTTATTAAGAGGCCAATAAGAGTTGATAAAAGTCATTAACATTTTCACTTCAAGGTCTGGGGACTGCCCAATAGTTTGCCTGTTTGACCCCAGATTAAGTAGGACTTTTTTTGCCATAACCTGCATGGTATCTGAGGAAGGCTGTGAAAACAGGCAACAGAGGTAGGAATCCTGTCTGGAAAAGTGAGGAATTGGAAAACATTGAAAATGATGCATGAGATTTGAGATCATGAGACATGGAATTTGGGGAATTTACATCATCTTTGTGTCTTTGCAAAAAATGTACCCATGAGATACAGCATCCATACTTCAAGTTTTCTTCACTGTGCTAAATGCGCGCGTGTGTGTGTGTGTGTGTGTGTGTGTGTGTGTGTGTGTGTGTGTGTGTGTGTGTGTGTGTGTGTGTGTGTGTGCGCGTGCATGCCTGTGTGTCTGTGGTCAGTTGGAACGAGGTAAAATTTGGAAGGCAGTTTGCATGGTTGGCAGGAGATGACCTTGGCAGTGACCTTTAGGAGAGGAGTGTGTGGCAGGTGTGGAAAAAGGGCAGTGTTGTTGTAACCTTGACTCTGTCGTTTGTCTGGGCGACTGCCATACCAGTCTGTTATCATAGGTGCACCCTTATTTGTTCAAGTCTGTTGCATCTCACTCTTTTGTTCACAAACACAAATATTTGTATTTCTATAAATTTAGGGTTTCATAATTTAGAAATGATGTCTGTGTTGAAGGAATCAGTGCAGATTTTTAAGAACCGTGGGAAGGGCAGTACTGTCTTTTTTGTGGAAGGAATAACGGGATGACTTTATCTGGCTGTTTGACATTGGCAACAAATGACCGTCAATATCTTGTTTTGCCCAAAGCAGCCTATTACGGTTGAAGTACCTACTTGCTTGTCAAGTTGCAGAATTTAGAGCCAGCTGACAGAGGAAAACAAGGCGGGGAAAACGTAATTCTCTTATCTGCTAAACTGTTTGAGTTTTGAAAGCCATTTAGCTAACTTTGTTTTCTGAGGCCAAAACAAACAAACAAACTTTCAAGCCACACTTCATTAGAAACAAAGGCCCCCCGTCCATCCTCTTTCGTACGAATTAGACTTGCAAGCAGGAAGCTGATTGGATCTAATTTGTGTTTGCTTCTTGTAATCGTTTTCGTTTTTGCTGTGACGACCTCCGTATTTGTCTGGGCAGCTTTCCCGGCAGCGGGCATTGGGCCGGAGTACAGCCTCCAGAAAGACGCGGATGAATTAGTGGACTTTCTAATTGGGACTTGGATGCGGTCCTTCGTCTGGTTAATGTGAAAACACAGAGGGGAGCAGAAGCATCAGTTTGGAACACTGGGTCTCTTCCTGTCTCTCCTCTGCTAACAGAGAGAATGCTTCCTGCTGTGGTCTCAGCAACTCAGAATGGGTTTGCACCGTCCACTCCAGGTATTGACCCGGTATTGCAGGTTAACACCGGTGAGGGACGGGGGCACTCGGGCTATTGATTTACAAGGTGTGGAGTAAACTCCTCGTGAGTCTGGCCTGCCTCGCGGTCACAGCTGCTCTGGTCATTTCACACCATTCATTCACTTTATCCTCCGTGAGATCTTTGCTCTGAAGAGGACTGCAGCAGTAAACATGCTGGGATGACGGTCTCCAGCGACAGGCTCTCTGATACAGTGCAGAGAGTGTGGCTTCAGATCGGAGGGAGGGATTGTGGGCTAATGGAATGATAAAGGCAGATGTGAGAGGTGTGAGAGGCCCTCTCCTGCCTGTCTCTCTGCGGAGCTTTGTACATGAGAGAGCCGCCTGAGCCCACATCCCCCCCTCCCCCTGCTGGGAACCGCCGGCTGCCTGCCTTGATTCCTGATGGGGCCTTTCACGCAATGCCATGTTTGGGCTTTTAATTGAAAACGCTCAGATCGCAATTCCCCCCCGAATGGCAGGATCCATCTGTCAATTAAGGGCCTGCCACAGACATTGTGTAACAGCAAGGGAGCGATGGCATCACGCACTGACCTTTTCAGGACATCAGACTGGGAGAAAGTGCGCAAAGACATTCAGCGAGTTTGAATTTCAACAGCTGGCGTCCTCAGATTAGTTTTTATTAAGTACACTGGAGTACCCGTGTTTGGCTTTATTCTCGAGTGGCGGGTGCGCGTCGGATGAAAGGTCAGGCTGGTAGGCACTGTCTGAGAGTGAAAAGGCGGGAGGAGGGATCCCGGGGGAGGCTTGCAGCGGGGACTGTGTAGTTTGGTGCCAGACGGCAGGGATCGATGGCTGGACTGTGTCTGCTGATGAGGTAGAGGGTAATGAAATGAAGTGTCTGGAGATCGGCAGATACTCCCCAGCCTGCTGCCTGCTGCTTGCCTGTCTCCTCATGAGACCGAAAGCCACAGAACTCTCGAACGTGCACCTGCACCATCTTGAGAACGTGTAAAATCCGCCGCTGATTTTTGCCGTGACATGGTGTCTCCTTCTTGCTAACGTATGGCACGTAACTCTTTTTTTCCGTTGGTGTTTTCCCTGTCGTCCTGCAGGAGGCGGCAGCTCTGACCTGTCCCAGCGCTCAGCGAGCGGGCATTGATTGGCTGGTGGGTGTGGCCGGCGGGCTGGCTCCTCCCCCTCCCGGCGGCAGCGTGCGCTCCCAGCCGCCGCCCTGCGCCCCGCGCTCGCCCGGCCTGCGCGCCCGAGCCCATGCCTCCAGCGCCACGCGGCCCTCCAACGCCATGTGCCTCCCGCACACCATGGACGCGGGCAAGCACGGCGCGAGCCAGGGGCCGGGCAGGCGCAGCGGGGTGCCGCTGGAGCCCTTCGTGCACCAGGTGGGCGGCCACACCAGCATGATGCGCTACGACGACCACACCGTCTGCAAGCCCCTCATCGCCCGCGAGCAGCGCTTCTACGAGTCCCTGCCCCCCGAGATGAAGGAGTTCACCCCCGAGTACAAAGGTAAGGACCTGGAGCTCTGGCACTGGCACAGATACACTTCATCTGGGTACAGGTGTACTCACGATTGGCCCACATGCTCCACACAACATGTGTGAGCCAATCGGAATAAAATACGCTGAATGCCCATGGTATAAAAATAAAACTGTTAAAATTTTAATGGTTTAATGCGCTTTTGTCTCTACCAGCCAGCTTGTATCTTGTCTGGCCAAATATTGAAACTTGGTCATGCAGTACTTCTAATATTGTGACTCTGTGTATAGCATTCACTTGCACTCTGCCTCACTTGTAAGTCGCTTTGGATAAAAGCGTCTGCCAAATGAATAAATGTAAATGCATAAAACAGGTCACCCTGATTTACAGTGCAGTCTGACGCACGCTCCTCCCTTATCAAGTCATATATCTTACCAAACCATCATCAAAGCAAACTACGGTGCTTACATAATAATGAAAAATGGAACAATAGAAGCAAACAGGAGTTGGTGCAATATCTTTCCAATAACATCAGCGGAAGAGAGAGAGAGGACCATTTATCAAGTGTTTAAACTGCTGAAGTGATTCCCAGCAGCCTGCACTACATCTTCGTCGTGATTTGTTAAAATGTTTTCTCTTGCCATGGCAACCGCGGCAAAACAGTTTCTGGGAGACGAGGCTGCAATAACAGACGGATGTTTTGATGTTAAATGTCAGTGGTGCTGAAGCACACCAGAGCGCGGGGGTTAGGAAATGAAACCTGTGGGCGGTTCTGCACGTCCGTCGCGCGTCCTGACTTAACCGCCTTTGATTTGTTGAACGCTGGCACAGAGACGCGGCCAGGTGCACGCAGAAGCCAGGCGTTATTGTTAAAATTTTGTTCTGGGCGGCGTTATTTACTGCGAGGGCGATCAATCACCTCGTCCGTGGGACGCCTAATAAAAGCGGTGCAATGCGATGGCCTGGCCCGGGCCTCTGCTTCCCGGGCCTGCAGCAGCAGCTCCCAGCACTTGATTAAGGGGACGGACTGGGCTCTGCTCTCCAACTGATTCCATTTACGGGCCAGGACACTGCCGTTATCTGACAGCGCAGGCCGCGTAAATCAACACGGAGCAATGACAGACCCTTAGCCCAGGACAGATCTGTTTCTGTCCCTGGTTTTATTATTCTTAATTAATCAGAGCCCACTCAAGAGTTGCACCTGTGCTGTTTTTTTTTTTACTTTCCAGTGATGTCATTCAAAGGGAGCATGCTAAATGGCATGTGCTCTGAACGGCCTATCATATTGATATACGGCTACTTTATTCTGTTGCCTGAAGAGTGTAATTATGTGGGCACTGTGCTCCCCTCACATAGACATGCACTGCAATGAAAGCCTGTTGTCAGTGCGGGTTGAGCCTCCTCAGTGCCGTGCCAGCGCTGAGTGATTTTTCGTATGAAGCGGAACCCCCCGCGTGTTTCTAAAGGGGTAAATAAATACATTCATCTGTAACTCCCAGGCCCTATTTCAGGAGAGGGTTGAGTAACTCCGCTTGTCCCATTTTTTCCATCCGTTAGCATCTCTCCTGCTCCATAGCGGTCCCGTAGCTGTTAAAAATAGGGCCGTCCCCACAAGCTCGGCATTGTTGACACATGACAACAAGGCAGGGAGAATTAGCCACAAACCATGAAGGTATGCGTGAAATGGAGAATGGGTTATTAATAGGTGCTGAAGAACAGGGGCCACGGGAGACTACGCTTTTCGGGGAGGGTGCGGGGAGGGTGCAGCTGGGTGCTACGGAAACAGACAGTCACATACATGTTCAAAACCTCGATGCCATGTCCTCGATCACGTGTTGCCCCATTGTGCTGTGGGATATCAGTCAAAACAGTGTTCTGTGTTTTCTGTACATTTTAAGAAGAAAAGGATTGATTTCAGTTTAAAAATGCACGTTATCTTTACTGCATCTGTGTTGGAGAGCAGAAGACCCTTATATGGTCAGGAGCCCCTGAGTGGAATTACCACCACCTCCATTAAGTCCAGTCCAATGGGGAATGCCATCTTGATGAGTGCTCAGGCTTTGTGGAGTTACAATCTTGAATTAATGTCAGTCTGAGTAAACATTCTTTTACTCATGAAAGTATTCTTCTAAACATTTGCAAGCACCTCATTTCAGTGGTGTGATAAACACAGGAAAAGTTCACTTCAGTGGGTGGGGAAAATGAGATGTCTGGCTAGTGTGAGGTGGGTGTTTTCTGCACTGTGTCACCAGTGTCCTGTCTTACTTGGCTCCTGACATTTCAAGGTGGCAGAAAGAAGCATCTTTCTCAGCTTTCCAGTTCAGAAAGGGGTCTCTGACATTACATGTTTTGAATTACCTCTGATCTGTTTTCAAGTCACTTTCAGTTATAAATTGTGTGGTAGGTCCTTTGGAAATTCAGTTTAATCTTCAGCTTTTAATTAATATACCGTATTCTAATACTCATTTTAAATCTTGTGCCCTCAGTATAATGAAATATATTAGCCAATTGCAACTCCTTGTCTCATCTGTTTCTTTGAGATAACCTCTCCATCCCTCCTTATAAATGTCTGCTGAAATTCTTCTGACTGTGTTAGTGCAAAAGGGCATTGTGGGCAGTGGAAATCTTCTCAGGTTAAATGCATTTCTGTTGATCCCTTGCCCATTGACTTTCTGGTTGTGAGCTAAATACACCATGGGTTCTGTGAAAGAGAGGGTCCGGGCAGGATCGCGCTTGGCGTCTTTAAGACAAGTGCAAAACAAGCCGAGGCCAAATCCCTAATGCTCATTAAACTGAGCCCTTCCTGAATTAGCCTGGTGTTTGAGGCGCTTTATTCCCTGGCACACACACATGCTGGCCAGCACACACCGTCTCTTCCCTCTGACATCAGCAATGTCTCCATTCATTAGCTCTCAGGGCCAGGCTGACATCACCAAGGAGGGATCAGAGAGCTAAAGAACCCGGCTATGTGCAAGTCAGCAGCAGGGCCCACTGATATTAAAGCTGGCCCCTGCCTCCCTCCCCCTCTCTTTCCCTGACGTTAGACGTTAGACACTTCCCAGCCAGATGAAGTGACTTTCGCCTCAGTGTCTTCTCCTTCCATTCCACTGGTTATCTTCCAGTTAGTCCCACTTTTCCTTTTGTGGCATTTTTCTCCCATGTCAGTGCTTTCAGATTGTTGTGATTCACTCCTATCCTTGAACGGTGGTTATCATTTGCCGATTGTCCATGAATGAATCTTGCAAAGCTGCCATTGTTTTTCTTTCCCAATTTTTAGCACTGAAAGCATTCGAAAGATAATATTTGATGAAAGGATGTTTCATGAAAATAATTAATGTTGCGGGCTGAGAATTTTTCTCACTAATCATGATGTCACCTTCCTTCCTTGCAGCTTAAATCCAGGAAAATGAGAATGGAAGCTCCGTGTAAAATTACGTGTGTCATCTCTCTCCCTGCCCACCGACCCCATTCGTCTCTGTTCCCTCCCGTCGCAGGTGTGGTCCTGGTGTGTTTCGAGGGGGACATCGACGGCTACATTAACCTGGTGGCGTACCCTTATGTGGAGAGCGAGGGGCTGGACCACGAGGACCTGCCCGAGAGGGACCAACCGCGACGGAAGCACTCGCGCCGAAGCCTGCACCGCTCCAGCAGCGACCACAAGGAGGAGCGGCCGGCCCACGAGAGCGACAGCACCGAGAAGTGAGTGGGGGTGTGGGGGGGTGAGTGGGGGTGGGGGGAGGGAGTTAACTTGTGGTGGGGCTTGAATGGTGTTTTTCTCACACTCACTGGTCTGGGACTGTTGTTAGCCTGGTCTGACACTGTTGCTCATTTAGCTTGAATGGATACACTTATGTTCTATTGTGCTGGAAGTCGCTCTGGATAAGAGTGCCTGCTAAATGCATGTAATCGTACCTCATCTTGAACAAGCGCAGTTTTACTTAAACCACCTCTCAATTTGAGTGCGTTCTGCGTGACGCATGACTTATCTTGGTGCAAATGTAAACACATGGAACCACTATGGAATTTCTACCACACTTGCTTCTTAATGCTGCCAAGACCTCATGATTCTTTGTGTAATGATGCAACTTCCTTGCTTATGTTTTCTGATAATGGAAACAGATGATTAGATTAATGCATCCGTCTAGCATAAACACTCAAGGATCTGTGTGCGCTGTCTCCAGACCCATCTCCGCAAGTTAAAAGGTTGGCTGTTGCTCAGGGGAACAAAAACAATGGCTCAGAAGTTGCGCAGATACAGTCAAGTCAATTCCTGCCCTGTCCTGTTTGTGGAGCCCAGAATCCATATTCAAAACTGCATTTTCAATAACAGTTCAATTTTGTATTCCCTGCAGCCCTGAGCTATACTTATGCCAAGTAATTTGAAAATGGGGAAATAATCACCATTCCATTGCATTTCTAAGTGGACTCATTATTTATTTATTGTATTCATCCTTTATTTAACCAGGAGAGCCCCATCGAGATTGTCCTCCCCTTATGCCATGGGGGACCTGACATAAAGACAAAGTTACAATGAAAATATCACAATGACAGGACACAAACAGGGAACAAGACAAGTTGTAGCTAAATGCAAATTGTAAAGAGGCCATGTAGAGAGGTGAGCGGGGCTGGCGTGAGGACCTCGGGGTATGTTGGCTTTAAGAGAGGAGCAGTGTTGAGGAGAGCGAGGTTCAGGCATATTGAAATGCTTACAGAGCACTGAGAGTCGAGTCAGTGGGGTGAGACTGGAGAAGGATGCCGCTCAGCTGTGACCACAGCTATTGGAGAAAGGTGTCAGAGTATTCCAACCCCTGAGGAAAACTGGGACATGTAGACACTTGATATCAAATCCACATGGCTCACAGCTGCAATTGATTTGCATCTTTATTTATTTTTGCCTCCCAGCCTCATTTCAAAGGGTGTCAGTTCCAGCATGTCAAAAAAACACCACTAAGCAGCAATACATCTGATCTATCCTGTGTTTTTTGAAAGACTGTTAAAGATGACATCACACGTGATTTAAGGGGGGTATCTTGGCAGTTATGATTCGATATCCAATGAGAGGTATGGTAAAGGGGAACCACACTGGCTGCACGGTTTGGTCTGCTCCTCTTCGCGTTGCTGGGCTTTGATGAGTGACTCTGCTCTCTCCTCTCCTCCCGCAGCCTGCAGGAGCTCAAGAGCCCTCGTCTGGAGCTGCAGATCCACTCAGACGTGCCCTTCCAGATGCTGGACGGCAACAGCGGCCTAAGCTCCGAGAAGATCAGCCACAACCCCTGGAGCCTGCGCTGCCACAAGCAGCAGCTGAGCCGCATGCGCTCCGAGTCCAAGGACAGGAAGCTGTACAGTATCCCTTCACCCGCTCCGCTAGGACGGCACGGGAATGCTGTTTACCAATTGTTGGGTTGAGGCTGTTAAGACATCACTTATTAGACAGGAAAGGTCAAACGTGCAGCAGTGAGAGTGTTAGCTGTCATTGACTCGCTGGGAGCTGTGTAAATGTTACACGTTGTAAAATTCCAGCCATAGCTGAAAAGGTGAAAGGCTGGAAAGTGATTTTTTTTTTCATGAAAGTGGCTAACGCCATAAAGCCTCCATGTCTTACTGAAATTATTCTGAGCTGTATGTTGGCTCTTTTTTCATGTGCTTTGAGAGCCTTACAAGCTTGCACCTGCCCCAGCCCTTTGTTTAGTGGAAATTTGGATCAGTCTGACCTAATTTTTTCAAATTCAATCAAGGAAGACATGCTTCACCACTCCTGTGTGTACTCTTAGCCCTTTGTCCCAAGCAGCCAAGAGTGAGGACACTGAGCCTTTGAAGCGAGTTCAGCCTGTACCTGATTGCATCACCTTTGCGTGGAAGGCTCAGTTGACTTAGGCCCTGAAGCCCACATGTAAAAGGAAAACATTGTCCTTCACAGGGCTGCAGAAACAAGAGATGTGTTTGATTAAATTTTCCGCTGTGCTCACACATTCCTGGATTGTTTAGCTTTTGGCAGTGAGAAAAAAATAATAAACCAAATGAAGAAAAAAAAAAAAAACCTAGACAGGTCATAGTGACCAGCCAGCAGTGTCCTTTTTTGTTTTTAGTGAGAGGCTAAGTTGGAAAAAGTCAAAGGGACAGACCCTCAGAGGACAGGCATGTTGGATAGGGGTACTTGGAAAGTTGTGTCGGATTAGAGGTGAGTACTATGGCATTCAGGCGGTGGATCAAACGCCACTTGGGCCGACAGGGACCTCCATGCTACTGATGTTGGTACTGCAGCTGCTGGTGGCAGTGTTGTACTGTTTGTCCTACTTAACTTTCCATTGAAAAGATGAAGCACTCATCCACCTGATTCTCCCCAGCATTGACCGTGTTGCTTTGAAGCCCTAGGCTATAACATAACACTCTTGAGGCAGTGACGTTTAAATTGATTTCATAGTCCCTGTCTCAAAGGAGTCTCATTGCTCTTCATTTTTTCCCTGCTCTCTCAAGTCCCCCACGATAGTGATGTGACAGGTTGTAAGCATATTGTCACTGCAATATTTGGCGGCATTAGCTGGGCTGGTGGGCGACAGTGTTGCATAGAGGTTAAGGAAGTTGCTGGTTCAGTTCCCCGCTGGGGCACTACTGCTGTACCCTTGGGCAAGGTACTTAACCAACCCACAATTGCCTCAGTAAATATCCAGCTGTATAAATGGATAACACTGTTATAAAAAAAAAAACTAACAGATGTAATTCACTCTGGATAAGAGCGTCTGCTAAATGCCAGTAATGTAAACGTAATGTAAATGTCCGGGGTGATAACGTTGACGTTCAGAGGAAAGGCTCCTTGACGGCCGCCCCCCACAGAATTCCTGCTGCTGGAGAACGTGGTGCACCACTTCAGCTACCCCTGCATCCTGGACCTGAAGATGGGCACCCGGCAGCACGGCGACGACGCGTCGGAGGAGAAGGCGGCGCGGCAGATGAAGAAGTGCGAGCAGAGCACCTCCGCCACCCTGGGGGTGCGGGTCTGCGGCATGCAGGTGCGGGGGCGACGCGTTGGGGGCTACGCGCGGCTTAATCCAAACGCAGAGTCCGGCACTCTGCTTTGTTTACATTTACGCCTAACATCGAAACATTCTAACAACATTCTAATTCTAGGTTTGAGTGATACATGTTTAAAGTCTGTGTTTGATATCTGTGACCTTTTGAGTTATTAAACAGACGCCCTTTTTCCAGGGTATATTTTTTCAGTGGACCTGATATATAATAGGCCATCTGGGCCATGTATGAACTAAGAGGAAAGTAATGTGGTAAAATGTTTGTAAGACGAGATTTAGGAGTTTTCCTCAGCAGGGAGGGCTGCCCGTGACTGAAATGAATGTTGCGGAGGGAGGTGTTTAATTCCCTTGCTCATCTGGGGGCAGGTTTAGACTGTGCCGTGGCAGCGTTGCTGCTGAGTTCGGGCTCCCGAGGAGCGCGCTGGGCTCGCTAATGGCATTCCTCTCCCCTCGTTCCTGGATTTAGATGGGCTGAGAGATGAGCGATGGGGCTCATCCCTCTCTCTGACGCCGCTCCCATTATACGCAGCTGCACGGAGGCATTTCACCAGCGTCCCCTGCTCCTGCTGCCCCCGCGCTAGCCTCTCTCTCTCTCCCTCTCTCTCTTATCCATCACCCCAGCACAAGAGAGAGGGGGGAAAAAAAAACGCCCTGCGACTGAAGCCAGTGCAGGAACGAGGAATGTAATCAGGAGGAAATGGACATCCTGCAGTCATAGACGCAGAGACGGCTAGAGATGAATGACTGTATTTATGGAAGGGGACATTACTTATTAGTGAGTGGACTAAATGGAACTGAGCAGGATTTTCCATCGGCTTCAAATGGCACCCTTTCGGATGCACCTCAGCAAGAGCACATTTCTCAACATTCTCTCCTTTCTCGCGTCTCTGTTTTTTTGCAGGTGTACCAGATGGACACGGGCCACTATCTTTGTAGGAACAAGTACTACGGCCGGGGGCTGTCCATCGAGGGCTTCCGCCACGCGCTCTATCAGTTCATGCACAACGGGGCCCAGCTGAGGAGGGACCTTTTCGAGCCCATGCTGGGCAAACTGCGCAGCCTGAAGGGCGTGCTGGAGAGACAGAACTCCTACCGCTTCTACTCCAGCTCCCTGCTCATCATCTACGAAGGCAAGGAGCCCGAGGCGGAGCCCTGGCAGAAGCCATCCGAGGGGCCGCCCGAAAGGGACATGGGTCCCTGCCCGGCAGCCCAGGGCCCCTTGGAGGCCCCCCCGGTGCCCCAGCCCCCTGTGGACTGTGCCCTCCCCCCGCAGGAACCTCCCCCCCCGCCCAGTGTGGACGTGCGCATGATTGACTTCGCTCACAGCACCTTCAAAGGCTTCCGCGACGACCAGACTGTGCACGACGGGCCGGACAGGGGCTACGTGTTCGGACTAGAGAGCCTAATCAAGATTCTGGAAGGGATTCGAGACGAGAACCAGTAGTGAAAACAGGCTCCGCCCTCCCCACCTCTCTTCCCTCAAAGCCCAACCCCAACTTTGATGTAACGAAAAAAAAGGAGGAAAAAAAAAGCAAAACAAATGAAAAACAGGGTGACATTTACAAGAAAGAAAAGCACATTTATAGGCAAAGAAACCAAGGAGTGACAGCTTCTGTAGCTCTCAGCAATGTGGAAACAGACACTAAAGGTTTGAGAAACCTTTGTTCTCCTCATTGATTGGCACCTAGTGGCTACTTCTGGCAGGGTCTACAGTCCCACTATCAGGACAGACGCAGCTGCCATCCCCTTGCAGCACTGAGGGACATGTCTGCCTTGTGGGTTCATCGCCACCATGTGGCCATTTCAAGTATTGTTTTGAGGCACGGGTCAAGAATAACAAAGCAGCTGCAGCTCAGGGCAAGTCCAGGGTCAGGCCCTGTCTTAACACTGTGGGGTTGGTATGGGGGAGTTTGTGTGTGTGTGTGTTTGTGTGTGTCTGTGTGTAAGAGTGTGTATGCATGAGGGAAGGGCAGGGGAGGGGGGTTGTTGGGATGACATCCCCTCAAAAATTATTCTTAGCATCAGTATTCCCATTGTGGTTTGAAAGGGGAGCAGTTTTGCTGGCAATTGTTTTCGAAAGCTTTACTGTAAAGGGAGCTGGACAGTTATAAAATTTATCTTAATGGGGAAAAAAGAAGATGAACCCCCTTTACAGGCCCAGTTTAAAAACCACAGCTTTACTGTATGGAAATCCTATATATAACAGGTCACCTTCTTATTATTTTGCAAGCTTCTTCTAGCCATCTTATTCACCTCCATTAGCGTCACTTTCATTTATCGTAGATTCCACATTTTTTGCACACCTTTTTTCCTTTCTCCACCCACCAGTTAATGGTAGTTCACGCAGTCCCAGGCAGGGCGATGGGACAGCTGAGGGATTTTTTTTTTTGGCCCTTACCCTTTATTGCCCCCATGTTACAAAGCCTTTCCCCGGTCAGGGGTGATGGGTGACCCTGAAAGAAAACCTGTCTTGTAATTTGCACTGTAGAGGCTGGATCTAAAGCATCAAAGCATGATTCTTCTTTTTCTTACTTTGTTTTTTTTTTTGTTCTGCTTCAAGTAAGAGGGTGGAGAAAAAAATATTTATACACAGTGATACCTTTCCTCCATCAGCACATGTAGCAAAAAAAAAAAAAAAAAAAAAAAAAGAGAACCTGACTTGACCATCCTCTCTGTTTGTCTGTGCTTTACCCCACCATGGCTAGGTTAGGATGTTCTCTGTGTAGGCAGAACAATTTTGCACTGTAGCCAGAGCGCCTTTTAGTGTATGTGGATTCCTTTTCATTCCCCCTCTGGCACACCGTAGGCCTTCAGGCACTCAAGTCTGTGCTTCGAATCTCTGTGTAAGACTGGAGCTTTGCCTTTTCCCCCCACAGCGTACGTAGCGTGTAAAGGTCATGTTCATTGGTTTGCAGTTACGTTGAATATTGTGCACATTCGCATCATGGAAAGGCCCCTGCTGCTGTTCAGTGTTCCTCTGTATTTTTGGCAGCAGCTTTAGAGAAATCGTTGCCCTCCAGTCCAGTTTGCTGCTTTACCCAGGCCTGTCCTGTAACTGTGTCAAATGGCGTCACGAACCTCTGTCACCGGCCAATATGGGGGTTCTTCACGTTCTTAATTCCCTTTCCTTCAGATGTCAGAATCTTCCAAAATCCTACCTATTTATTTGAAATATCAATAATCAGAACAATACCTCTCAGTCAACATGAATGATTATGGCTTTCTTCACCAGCGTAAAGTCAGCATAACTAGTCTGCTGGGTAGAGTGTTCAAATATTGTTAAGCTTGAATCTCTCTGATGCCCTGTTTCAACTGAAATGGATTATTTGAAAAGAAAATGATTATTTTAAAGCATTCAACACAGCATGACATTTATCTACAGGATATACTCTGATACTTAAAATCATCCCTGTGGAGAATTGTGTGTGTGTTTATATATATATATATATATATATATATATACACACACAAAAATCAGACTTCATTTTAACATTTTTAAAAAGGCACTGGCCTTTGAGGGTTTTCTACAATAAAGTGCCGCTCTGTTTAGTTCGCAATAAAACTGAAACCCTGTGATGTGCCAGAGAAAGAAGGGAATTATCACTTGTAAAGAAAATAGAAACAAGAATCCAAAAGTCTGTAAGGGGTTTGGATTAAGTCAAAATGGCCTCCTTTGTGGTGGATGTTATATGTCAATCTTTCCATAGATGTGAGAAATTATTTGTAGAGAACTATTACCCCCAAAAATTCAAAGTATCATTTTCTTTGTCGTTGTTGCATGGATGGATATTTTTTTAAGAAGAAATTATAATGACATCTTTATGACAACTTTGAATGTGATCTAAAAAAAAAACATTTATTTAAAAAACTGTCTCTTGTCTTCTTTATCTTTTTTTTTTCTTCCTCTTAAGTCAAATCATACACATTCAACCTGGGGGTGGATGTTTTCAACTAGCTAACAGTATCTAAAGCACAGCACAGTAGCTCGGTGAAAAGAGAATAAAAATATTGTGTACACAGGCAAAGTTAAAAATGTTGGGGGTTTACCTAACTTTTATCCATAAACCAAGCAATGTTGACGAAAGTTCTTAAATAATGTAGTGTTCAAATAGAACGCTTAATGATTTTTCAAGTAAAAGGTAACATGACAACAGACAAACCCAGTCGTTGTATCCCACATTCCTTTCGCATTTCACGTCACTGTGCAGCTGTAAAAGCGATTGAATGTGTTTAATTTCGATCATGCCCCCGTTAATATGCCTTCATTCTAATTGGTTCCTTGATATTACACGTCTCATTAAAATCGAGCCGTAATAGGTCCCATCCTGGGTATGTCGCATTTTGATTTGACAGTGAGTTTATGCTACTTCCTCGCCACGTTGTTTTTCTCTGATTGGTCAAGAATAATTATGGCAATGGGCGTGACCAAACCAGGATGTGAAGTACAAGTGTCATTTCACTAGAATTACTATAACAAGACGACGATTTCAAGTAATATAAAACTAAAACACAAAACTTTGCACGCATAAATTTTGATACCTCGTTCTATACCCATGCTTATACTTAAGTGATAGATTTAATTGCACAGTTTCGGAGTGTGAGTGGTTTCAGTGGTTGCTGGGTGACCGGATAGTTACTCTTTATGCAATTCTAGCATTAGCTCAATTAAACATTTCCAAGAATGAAAATACTATTATTTTACATTTTAAAAAAGATCTAGTATAAAACTGACACAGCTGAACTGTTCAGATAGCTATGTAGGTATTACATGTTTAAATACGAACCCTCCTACACACAGACTGGTACAATCCAAAGACCTATGAACCGAGGTAACGTCACATGGTTATTGTTGAATGGCATTGTGGTCTTGTTCCGCCCCTTAGTTGAAGATTGTATTAACCTGTGTAATTTAGTAGTCATTCAGGAAAAAAGTCAATGAACCAGTTTTTGAGATAGCAACGTGTCACATAGTTAACATCAGCTACGTTGACGTGAGTTAGCTAGCTAACTGCTGGAGACAACATATTCCGTGACAGAGCAGTTTTGACAGGTGAGTTACAAGGCATGTCAAACTGATAGCGTTCAACATCTTGGTATTCTGGCTGGCTAGGTTAGATGATGATAATAAAGTTATATTTCACGGTCTGGAAGTCACAACGGCCCTTCATCGCAAAGGGAAATCTCAGAGAACTTGATATAACTGGAAAGATAGTTTACTTACAGCTAACCATACAGCTAACTGACGGCATTATTGCCTGTTCGATCCATTTATGCATGGGATTATCTAACGTTATCTATTTTACTACATAGTTCGCTAGATAGCTAAATGGTTAGATGAGTATAATGCAGTTATCGTCAGCAAAGCCTACCATCAGCAAGATAACTGTACAGCTGCGTTAAGTAAACTTTAACGTTTGTACACCGGGACTAAGTAACGTGGCCATTGGAACGTGTACCAACTTTTAGCTAGCTAGCTAGCTACATTGACAGATTACCTGATTTCACAGATTAAGACAGTGTGGGATTATCCTACCTTGCAAACTAACGTTAGCAATATCCGAGCTTTTTTACTTTTTTACTAGCTAGCAAACCAGCTAATTCACATGACGTAAAGTTTTCTTTTAGCTGACATCAGTTTCCTTGTTTCCCGATTTATATGTAGCCTTATAACGATAGCTCCCTCCTCCATTCAGGAACAAAACTAGGTCCAGATATGGATCCATCATACGAAACATTATTTATCTGAAAATGTATGAATCAAAAGCAACAGATTTACCTGGCTAGCTCGCTGTTCGTAATGGATAATACAGATTTAGCAATTTGGTTGTAGTCGACGGCGTAGTTTAGCTAATCCCGTGTTATTGTTTGGCGATCAGTGAAATGTCAGTTTTACTGCGGATAAAACATTTTTGAACTTTTTTTTTCATTTCACAGAGTTAAATGCCTCTCTGCCTCCCGCCTCGGCTGATCAATTGTTGACACTCTCCAGCTGAAGCCTAAAATGAAAGCGCTGATCTTGGTTGGTGGATATGGCACCAGACTCCGGCCCCTCACCCTGAGTGTGCCGAAGCCGCTGGTTGAGTTCTGCAACAAGCCGATCCTGCTGCACCAAGTGGAAGCTCTGGTGAAGGTCAGATGTCTACGAGTCAGCCACCATCCGCATCCTTTATCTTTGTGAAGCATCAATCCACCATGTCAGGATGCTTTATTTGTGCTTCACTTGTAATACAATTATAATCCAAGTGCTTTCCAGTTAGGATAGGGTAGTTTATTCATCCAAAAAGGAAATTGCTTTGCCAGCAGTCAAGCTTGTGGGAAAACACAAGCACACAACATAAAGCAATAGGACAATAAGAAAAGAAAATGCCACTGCACCGATAAATAACATATTGCAATAATTGTGTTAAGTGATCTTCTTGCACTTATATGGTTATTGCATGTGAGAGGTTTCACAATTAATTGCATTTTAAGTTATTGCACTGCGAAGGATTCAATGGTGATCTCTCCACAACAGAAGGGGGAGGAGTTAAACAGTGTTATTGCTGTAGATAGAAAGGATCTCCTGTGATGCTCCATGGAGCACTTTGGAGGGATCAGTCTATTGCTGAAAGTGCTCCTTTAATGAGCCAGTGTGCCATGGAGGGGGTGGATAGGATTACCCATGATGCTCAGCAGCTTGTGGAGTATCCTCCTCTCTGAGACCTCCACTCGAGAGCCCAGCCCTGCTCCCAGGATCGTGCTGGCCATCCTCAGGAGCTTATTGATTCTGTTGGCATCAGCTGTCCTCACACGGCTGCCCCAGCACACCACAGCATAAAAGATAGCATTGGCCACCACAGCCTGGTCAGAAGTGTCGAGGCTTGAATAGGAAGGGTGACAGGACTGTCCCCTGCACGGCGCCCCTATTGCTGACCACCATCTCTGACACGCAGTTCTGAAGCCACACATACTGCAGTCGACCAGTCAGGTAGTCAATAATCCAGGATACCAGGGGGGCATCTACCCGCATCATTGCCAGTTTGTTCCCCAGCAGGGCAGGCCAGATAGTGGTGAATGCACAGGAGGTATCAAAGACCATGATTTTCACTGTGCTGCCTGGCTGATCAAGGTGGGCATAGCAGCAATGAAGCAAGTAGATGATAGCATCCTCCACACCCACCTGTGTTTGGTAGACTAATTGCAGGGGGTCTAGGGATGCCCTCACCGTGGGCCGTAGGTTAGTCAGAACCAGCCTTTCCAGTGTCTTCATAATGTGGGAGGTCAGAGCCACTGGTCTGTAGTCATTGGAGGTGCTGGGGTGCATCTCCATTGGTACATGAACCAGGCAGGATGTCTTCTACGTCACAGGAACCCTCTCAAGGCTCAGGCTCAGGTTGAGCAATTGCTGGAAAACTCCACACAACTGGTGGGCACAGGCTCTGAGTATGCTTGGGCTGACTCCATCGGGACCCGTGGCCTTGCCCTGTCTGAGTCTGTTCAGCTCTCTCCTTTCCTGCTCTGCAGTGTAGGTTGGAGGGGAGAAGAAGAGGAAAGGGCAGAACAGGTGCAGGTGAACTGGAGCCCCCTCATCAAACGTGTTGAAAAGCATGGTTAACCTGTTGGCCCTGTCCAGGCTGTGCTCTGCTTTCAGACTGCTGGTCTCTTTGTGGCCTGTGATGCTCCTCAAGCGACTCCACACCTCCCTCATGCTGTTTCGCTGGAGTTTTAGCTCCAGCTTCCTCCTGTAGCTGTCTTTACCCTTACACAGAGCAGCATACACAGAAAGCGCTATGCCATAAATTAAGAGCAAAGTATATAATTAAGTAGCAATAGCAGTGCCAGGATGCAAACAACTTTTTTTTTTTTTTTACTGCCCACAGGGTTTGTCGAATCTGTTGAAGCGTCATGTCTTAAAATGATGCCTCCCCCGTCTGACATTATGGTTCCAATGTCCATCGTGTTGTATTGCCTTTGTAGTGACAATGCCTCTAATGCTAGCAGCTGGGTGTTTAGTGTTTTTTATTCAGCAGGGTTTATTTTCTGTCTGTCCAGGCTGGTGTCAATCATGTAATCCTGGCTGTGAGTTACATGTCTGAGCTGCTGGAACGAGAGATGAGGGCCCAGGAAGAGAGGGTAAGTATATGATTTGCTGGACGGAGTGGGGGGGAGTGGTTTCAGTTTCTAGCAAATTTAATAGAAAGCTTTGTTTTTGTTATTGTGAGAACAGCAGTGTGTTATTTTTTATAGAGATAATAGTAGTTTTCGTAAGTTAATATACGCTGTATTCTCCATCGACATGCTGAGGTACTTTTCTTATATATGGTCTGGCTCTGTCTCACAGCTTGGCATCCGGATATCCCTCTCTCATGAGAAGGAGCCACTGGGAACAGGTAAGTGGCCACTGTACATGGTGAGGGGTGGCTGATGGTTAGCTGTCTGCTTTGTGGAAGATTGGAGCTATTGGCTTAACAGTGTGTGTGTATCTCTGCCTCATAGCCGGCCCCCTTGCCCTGGCCAGGGAGCTACTGACGGACAATGCTGAGCCCTTCTTTGTGCTTAACAGCGATGTCATCTGTGAATTTCC
The DNA here is from genome assembly GCA_019176425.1 of Megalops atlanticus. Taxonomy (NCBI): domain Eukaryota; kingdom Metazoa; phylum Chordata; class Actinopteri; order Elopiformes; family Megalopidae; genus Megalops; species Megalops atlanticus. The sequence goes on from CM032879.1 coordinate 29,877,862, forward strand.
CTTCGAGGACATGCTGAGATTCCACAAACATCATGGAAAGGAGGGCACCATTGTGGTGAGTGGAACAGTTTGTTATTACGAATAAGTGGGTCTGTTCTTGGGTCCAAGAAGTGAAGTCAGGACCACTCTGTGTGTTTCAGGTGACCAAGGTGGAGGAGCCCTCCAAGTACGGCGTGGTGGTGTATGAGGCAGAGAGTGGACGCATCCATCGCTTTGTGGAGAAACCGCAAGTCTTCGTCTCCAACAAGATCAATGCAGGGATGTACATCTTCAGTCCCTCCATGCTGAACAGGATCCAGGTCAGTTCCCGCCAGCACATTCCTGTTCACTCAGTAGCTGCATTCCTTCTGCCTGGCCAGACTACATTTATTTCACGGGGGCATGATTATGCCACAGCCCCCTGCCAAAGGCTGTGTCTAAAAAATGCATTGTTTTCCTACTGTCAGCCCATAATAGCAGCTCTTTGGCTCCCAACAGCAGATAGTTGGTAAGCATACCAGTATTACTATTACTTGCCACTGACTTCATCTCATCCAGTGTACAATATTGGTACACATTTCTTATGCCTTTGCCATCTTAAACCTTAAAAAATGTTTTTGAAAACAAACCCATCCTCTCACCAGATAGAAAAATTGTCCATGAGTAGCGCTACCTTTATCCCCATTGTCCTGCCGAAGCTGAAAGACAATTATTGGGACTTGGGGAAGAGCTTGAAAGTCTCAGGTAGGCCTGCTCACAGCTCTCTTGAGGCCTGAAAAAGAGTGGAAAAGCAAAAGGCACTATCAGCTTTGGCACACCCTGGTCAGGCTCAACAGTGGAAATGTGGATCTTGTAGGAAAACCGAACTATAGTGGTGTGGAGGGAGGGAAGTTACACTATGAGCCTAGATAATTTGCTCTGGAAGAGAAGTCGTCTTTGGATTTCAAATACATTTGTTTGCTCCACTCAACAGAATATTGCTTCAGTGAGAAATGGAAAAAATGTGGACCATTTTTGAGGTTTTGGTTCATATTGTTTTTGAGTTTGGCCTTTTTTGCATCTAAATCTGGCTTTGTTGTCTCTCAGCTGAGGCCCACCTCTATTGAGAAGGAGATCTTCCCAGTGATGGCCCAGGAAGGACATCTATATGCCATGGAGCTCCAAGGTGACAGTCACACTGCTCTCACAATACAACAAACCACATCTCACTTTCACCCTTTCACAAAATGGATTATTTTGATCTAAATAGCAAAAAAAAAATCTTGCCTGCTTACTTTAATTTACTCTCTGCAACAGAAGCCATCTGTTGTGCATCACATCATTGTGTGGGGCTGTTTCTTCATGTTTTCAGGGTTCTGGATGGATATTGGCCAGCCCAAGGACTTCCTGACAGGGATGTGTATGTATCTGCAGTCTTTGAGGCAGCAGGGTCCAGAGAAGTTGCGCACTGGACCAGGATTTTTGGGCAATGTACTGGTGGTGAGTTGGGCATAGGCAATATTCATCTGCATGTGATCCCTGGGTCACAATGGATGGCCTTGCTGATAAGATGATTTTTGAACAGAGGGTCTTGGGTTTGTATCTTGGGAGTTAAGACCATTATTGTAGCAAAAATGTCAACCAGTAAAAATCAGCTGTGTAAAGAGGTGATACAGGTAAAGTGTGATAGTAACCTAGATTACCGTGGATAAAGGGTGTCTATCAAGCAAGTAATTACAAGCAAATGATGTCTTGAAAATATCATATTAATGGAATGTTAATGGCACAATACAGCATGAGAGGCAAATCTAACTCGATCCTTTTAAAACAAGGCTTCCTGGAATTAACAGCAATTTACTGGCAAAGCTATTTGTAGTTTTAAGTAGAAAATGGTAGTCTGAGTATAATGATTTTGAACATCCTGGCTGAATTTACTCATTTTAAGTTTAAATGAGTAAAGTAAATTGAGAAATACATACATTATGATTTTATGTGTCAGTCAATGTTAAGTCATACTGTGCACACAATGTATGAAAATGGTAATGAGCTATTAACAAAGATGAAATGCAGGATAGAATAATACTGAATGCTGGAAATATCACAATGGAAGAAACAATATAAAGCAATGTAAGTAGGTGCTTGAGATAACTACTCATGATGCAAAGAAATCAATTTTGGTTTAAATTCTGTTTTGAAATAAATAGACAGTCCCAAAGGTGAAAGAATGACTTGGAAAAATTGAAACCCATTAAAAGAAATTAAGGACAAATTACAGAAATAGCTTTCTGATTCGGTAATGCTTTAACAACAACACATTAAAAAGGCAGAAGACAGCTTTGTTAATCCAATTGGATCCAGACTGGGGTAATGCTTTACAAGTAAATTGCTCCTAATAGGCTAACTTCCGAAACAGGGTCCAATCTGAGAAAACACAGTGAGAAATTAATGGAAAACCACCTTTCAGCATGAGGCCTTTAATTCCCCCTGTAAGACAGCCTGGGGTGAGACAAACAGTAGCCAGACTATGAGGAGAAGCCCATCCTTGTAAGCCAGCAGCTGATACAGGCAGGGTCCAAACGTTCTCGCTCAGGTGATTGCAGGTCCAGATCCAATCATTAGAGACCCTCCTATCATTAAGGGAGACTAGAGAGATGTTTTTAACCTACAGTTAAACAGTCATACTGTATCCCATTACTGCAGAAGTTCTGGTAAATCATCCCATTTTTGAGGTAATACTCCTTACATTGCATACATCTTGTCCTACCCCTTACAGGGAATCTATTCAGAAGGCTTATCAACAACGGACATCATGGTTATTTAGGGTGTGGAATTAAAACTGTTGTGAATTTTTGTCTTATTTTTCATAATCTGCTGCCAGTATATGTAACTACATCATTTAGTGATTCACAGCATATAGCTCTCCCTTCTGTATGTAAACTCCCACTAGAGGGTGCCCCAATCTTAAAATCTACAATATTGGCTGGTTGCATGGAGTTTCAGGATTTATAGACTTTTTGATGTGTTTCTACTCTGTCAGTTATTTCAGTGAACATTTTGAAAACTGACAAACAATCACAGTAGAAAGATCATGTGGATGAATAGGTATGAGTGGTTATGTTTTAAAAGCCTGCTCTGTTGTTTTTATGTAATGTTTTTCTTTACATCTTCGATTCCAGGACCCTACGGCTCAGATTGGGGAGAACTGCACCATAGGTCCAAACGTGACGTTGGGTGCAGGGGTGGTGCTGGAGGACGGGGTGCGAATCAAGCGCTGCACTGTGCTGAAGGGGGCACGGGTGCGCTCCCACTCCTGGCTGGAGTCCTGCATTATTGGCTGGAGCTCCTCCGTAGGGCAGTGGGTGAGCAGATACTACCCCTATAGGACACACACACACTCTCTGAAGCTGCAGGACATATGCACTCACTCTCCTGCCCACACAAGATCTCACAGAGACACACAGATACACTAAATCTACAGGACACAAAGGCACAGACACACATGCATACAGACACTTGCTTTTTTGACAGTGTATATGCAGACTGCTGGACAGAAATGGCACTAAAAATTGTGACAGGCAATCATAACAATCTGTTCTAGCTGCTCTGAATAGGTACGTTTATTGTACCATAGCTGACATAGCCAGAGGACAAACACCATACACTGTGCGTACGTATTGGCTGCTACCACTGAAAGATCATTTATGTAATGTACTACACATAAAGTTCAACTAATCAAATTATATTTGAAATAGGCTGCATTTTTGATTACATTACATTAATTTAGCAGATGCTCTTATCCAGAGCAACTTCCAGCTCAGAAGAACAGAAGCATATCCATTCCATTTTTACACTGGAAATTGTCACAAAGCAGTTATATGCAATTATTGAACTGCGAAGACCGATGTATGTGCAGAGAAATGAACACACACACACACACACACACACACACACACACACACACACACAGTATGAACACGCTCACAGCTGCTGTAAAGCATGAGGATGGCAGCGTGTCACCTGTCACCACATTCTCACTCTTTCTCTCTACAGTGTGTTACCTTTTGTCACCCTCCCTCTTATCACTTATCATGATGTCCCCTTTCCCCGCCGCTGCCGTCAGCAACTCTGTCCTTCGTCTCTGCCCGGCACACCCTGTTGCTGTCAGTCACCGTGTTCCTGTGCGTGTCCCCCCCCCCCGTGTCCAGGTGCGGATGGAGAATGTGACGGTACTGGGGGAGGACGTGATCGTGAATGACGAGCTGTACCTGAACGGTGCCAACGTGCTGCCTCATAAGTCCATCACCGACTCCGTGCCTGAGCCGCGCATCATCATGTAGACTGGATCCCCGCTGCTCTCGGGCTGGGACGGGGGCACCAGACAGTGTGCCAGCCAGAGGGACAGGACAGACTGACAGGCAGGCAGGCAGGCAGGCAGAGACAACTAGGACATAGCTGCTGTGACATTCACTATGCATGACAGAGAACAGTTAAAGGTTGCAGTATGAATCATGGGAGTAAAGTGTGGGGGTATGTGTATGTGTGTTTGTCTAAGTTTCCAGATAACTTCTTTATGTGTACGTTTGTGTATGGGGAGCGAGAAAGAGAATGGGGGTTTTTTGTGGTTGTGAAACTGTATGACGTGGGGCGGGTCGAGTCAAGGTCAAACGACGTATGCATGCGTGTGTCAGAGAGCACATGGACAATGTCTGCAATACATCACTGGTGACTTTACATCATGCCCTCATGGCAGCTGCTCAAAATTGTTCATGTGAAGGAACACTTCAATACAAAGTCTTTTTTCATGAAAATAGAGGGAAAGTTTTTGATAGCTTATGAACAAAATCTCTAGGGTGGTTTCAAGTATCACATCGCCTTAAGAAGCTTTTTTTGGGCAATTACTTTTTTTCTGTTATGACCTGATGCCAATGTCAGCCAAATGCCTGATAATCTTGTAACATTAAGTTGAACCAGGAATATATATATATATATATAGACTCTATTTAGATTTATACTTAGTTTTTACTGACATTGTTGAGCAGAAATCTTCTATTGCCTAACGTTTATTTAGGGAAGATACTCTGAAGGAAGTGCTGACAGTGTGTATGAGGCCAGGCTTTAGAAATCCTTCAGTTAAAGCTGAGGGTTCCCAATGCTGTTAGATAAAAAAAAAAAAAACCATTCCATTTAGTCATGATGCAGTCTATCTCAATAGACGTATGCAGAGCCATAGCAATCAGACTAGGTTGTCTTTGTTGTTTCTTTGTTCTGCTCTGCTATATAACCATCAAGTGTGTTCATTTATCTGACAGCATGGAACGGGGAATGAGAAAGATGTAATGATGTTTGCATACCTGCCAATAAAGAGAAGAGAGTGTTTGGTTGAAAGGAAGCATGCCGTGCAGAGATGTGGAAGTGGTGAGCAGTGGAGACAGAGGAGTGGATCACCACCACCCTTGGCTGTCTCACTACCCCCTCTTCAGCCCCATGAGCCCAATGCAGGACTGTTTGTCAGCGAGTGGCACCGCTGACCACTAACTGAATAATGTCCATGTGAAGAAATGCCAATGTTTTAATGAAGTCCTTTTTATATAAATATGATTATTTGATCCACCTGGTTAAGCTGTACTTTATCCTTCTGAGTCGTTTTGTGGCAATACTTGCTTTATCTGTGTGCATGTTCGGACACACTCATTTTGGCCCAAGCTGCACCACAGTGAGACCGCTCCGAGTGTCCTTGACTCAGTAGTCAGGCTCAGTTCTCCCTCACCTAGCCTAGTGAATGCAAGCACCGCTTTGTTCTCCCAAGAGCACCCAGGAGTGCTAGCTTAGGTAGCAGTTTGTTTACATTTTTGGCATTTAGCAGATGCTCTTATCCAGAGCGACTTACAATGTTATCCAGCTGGATATTTTTACTGAGGCAATTGTGGGTTAAGTACCTTGCCCAAGGGTACAGCAGCAGTGCCCCAGGGGGGAATCAAACCAGCAACCTTGTGGTCACAAGTCCTGCTCCTTAACCACTATGCCACCCAGTTTGTTTCGCTGGCCGGTGTACAAGTTACCCAAGTAGCGGCTACCAAACATTACATGAGCTACCTATGTATCAACACCTCCCTGATCGTTTATGTCTGTCAGTCCAATCTGATATTGACCAAAGGAGTTCATTACACCTGCGGGGGCCACCACAGTACAGATAGGGAAATGTTTCATCTAGTTTGAAATGTGTGAAAACATTTTTGAAATATTGATCCGATCAAAGCTAAAGGTTTTGTGTTATGCTACCTTATCCCAATCATGTATAACCTAAAAATAGACATTTTAAAATAGATCCAACAGGAGCATTGAGTAATAATGACCTCATCGTTGTCTGTAAAGTATCAAATTCCGGTGAATCACTATGCGGGAAACTCGTCTGCCCCCGGTACTTATTTGTTGACACTGGAGTTCGCTTAATTGATGCATTCCGTCTAACTTACTCCAACGCTGAAAAAAAGACCTAATAAGGCAGAAGGTTAAACGCACCGGAAACATCCTCCCCTAGATCTGTGAGTGCAAATGACAAAATATGCGAACATCGCATTCTTCCAGCCTTATATCGCGTAGTCACTGGTGATGTCATGCTTTTTTTCCGGGAGCTTGGGTGTTCCAGATTTGTAGAACCCAAAAAAATCAGTGCAGCCGCCTAGAAAAAATGAACGCAATTCTATTGGGTGGCCGATTTTTTTTAGTTTACTGTAATTGGTTGGAGAGTTTTTCAGGGATTCCCACCCGACTCGCGCTTTAAAACAGTCTTTGTCAAACGCCTGCAGTACTGTAAACAAGAAGCCGACAGCGAGCAAACTTGGGAGTAAGTTTGGATAGCGACCGTACCGTCCCAACTCTGGAAATATAGAACTGAATTGCAATGGACTTGAGCACGGGAATGCAGAAGGTGAGTTTAAATGACAACATGCCCTCTGCGCAGACCGTCTGGCTACAGGTAGCCTGCGTGACTTTCCATTCTCGAAAATGCACAATATGCACAATTTGACTGAGAATGGCAAGAGCGAAAACAACTGAACCTGTTAACTGTATGTGGAAATGCACTACTATGTCGCTGTGTGAAATGATAGCATAAACCGGGAACTTTTAAAGTAGCCTACATGGGCTATACAACGTTTTGTATGAACTGATTTTGCACACCGAGATTGCAATAATAACCACAATAATTGTTTTAGCCATAGCACGTAGCCAGAAACAATTGTTATGATGTAATTAAAGTAACACAGGATTGCTAATGTAACTTCCACTGCGATAAAGCAGTCGGTGGTTTATCAATTAGCCAGCTAGTTTCCAAAATATATTCGATATAAATGTAAACAAGATAAATATTTAATGGATAATGACATAAATACAACTTTAAACAACTGCAAATACTTATGTGACCTTTTCAGTGGGGAAGCTGCGTGCAGTGCAAAATGCATGCAATTTACGGAATGTGGTTTTCTCTTGTCTTTAATATAGGTACTTATAAATGACTTCAGAAACCAAACACAAATGAGAGAAAACCCAACAATCACAGTACTCAACTGCACTTTCCAAATAGGCTGCCCGACATAAAAACCATGTATTACATCGAAAGCTAAATAGTGTTTTAATACATAAGTATTAAAGTTATATTAAATATAGGCCAGGTACAGTCCACCTGTAATAAAGAAAAGATTTCAGATGCCAATAGCTGTGAATTTTGTACATGAGTTTACCTCTCGGTTGCTGTTGAGAGAGTACCTGTGACCAGGACAAAGTCTGCGTGGAAGCAGTGGAAAACATGCATCACCTTATCTGAAATAGCCTGGCCATCTCTAGAGGCTTTATCGTGAATTCACACATTGTTGCGCCGCAAGGGGATCCCGGCCAAGAATGTGCTCCCAGTGTGGCGGGGTCTTTGCTGCGGCTCCAGCACAGTTATTCTTCCTGCCGCACCGCCGACTCCAACTTGGCAGGCCCATTAAAATACTTTCCTACATTTCAGCTACACTCCCCGCTTTTTAAACTTTCTGCAATAGTCAGAACGAAAAAAAGACGGCAGAATTCTCAAAAGACTTCACTGTGCCCAAAGATCAGCTTCCACTGATATTCATAATTGATTTATTGTATAAGTGAGCAAAGTGCTGATATTTCATAGCCCCCGAAAATCTTTTAGATAAACTGCTTGTTTCAGTCAGTAGGATGTTTGTATTATGAGGACTGTCTTTGTGATATTATTTGGCATCTGACACTGGTGGGCTAAACTGCCTGTTTTTTTTTTTTTTTTTTTCAAACCAAAAATTTGTGGGCATTTTGTCCTTGCTAGACAATGACCTTTTGAATTACAGTGGAACTCTTTGCAAATACATATTGGGAAGAATGTATCAATATGAGTTGTGCCAAATTATCAAACACTGAACTTGTTTGTGATGATGTCAACCTCCTCCCTAACTTTCCAAGGAGCTACGAGTCTGCATACACAGTCCTTGAAGCCACTTTAAGGAAAGTGACCCTTAACCTACCAGTGTTCAAACAGACATCCTCAACTCGGAACCTCAAAGGCACAGTGCTCCTTGATTCCCCATCCAGCTGTGCACCTAATTACATAATTGAGCTTGTTATATTAATGAGGCTGTTCAACTCTTTGCCCAGGGTCTTACTTTGATACTGATTTTAAAGATCCCTGACTTCCTCTCCCTCCTCCTCTATGTTTTACTTGATCTCTCTTATTTTTGAAATCAGTGTTGCCCTTGCTGTATGTCCCTGGACGGCAATGTTATTTTATTTTGTATTTTTAGATTTATTTGTCCTCTATTTAGACAGGAAATTCCCACTGAGACAGAAATCTCTTTTGTAAGGTGGACAGACACAAAACGCAGGTACACATGGTTACAAAGGACAAGGTAATATGGTACATACACAGAGGACAATAATAAGATATACAAAAGGTAGTAAATGTTAAAACAGGAGCAGATTTCAATTACTGCGTCATGAATCATATTTAAAATTAGAAAATCAAAAAGATTGTCCTACTTGAGATTTTTATGTAAGTTTTCAAACAATTGAGTGCAGCAGACATCTCTTGTGGTTTTGCCATGCATTCCTCTTTGGTCGCAGAGACAACATGTCTCTGTCCTGGAAAAAGACTCGTAATTCACTCATTAGTTTGCTTTTTCTCACTAATTATTAATTACTGTGTGGCATATGGTCATAGCCTGCATTCATCAAAAATACTTGCCGTATTTGCATTCCTCCTGCTCTCTAATCTTCTCCTGTTCATGCCTCACTTCCTGCCTCTAATTTCATTTGTTCTCACATCTTTCTAATAACTCGTGATGTTTCTGTGATTTTTTTAAATAACTTTTGATTTAATTGTTCAGTGGCCTGGTTTTAACCTGAACTGTGGTGCACTGCTTGCATGTTAATCTGATTCATATTCATATTGATTTATATTGGATATATACGTAACTTTTTCATTTTGTTCAAGACTCATTTTCTCATGCATTGTGAGTATCCTTACATACTTTTCTAAGCAATTAACAATCAAGGAATATTGTCTTTTTATTGTTTTTACAGTCATCTTGTAATGAAAAGAAAAGAAAAGAAAAGGTGAAGGGTGAACACTAACCAATTGACCTGTATGGTTTGATAGAGCCTTATTCTCTCGTCTGACCAAAATGCCCAGTCAGATTTTCTCACTTCAGCTCATTAGCGCATGACGGATATCAAGTGCGCAGTTCAGTGGCAGTTGTGTGGGTATCACTCACTCGTCACATAGCTGTACCTCAAGGGGGGTTGCAGACACAGGCCAGTAGCACTGGTGTGATATCCCGGGGGCCCGGCCTGTTGTTTGAAGCGGATTACAAAAGGATTTACCTCCATGGCTGCGCCTTGTTGTGTTTTGATAGTCAGCTGTTTACGGTGTTCTTTTTCACCCCTCACTTTTCACCACGGGCTTTAAAAGTCAGGCCCTTTCAAGTGTCACTGTGGTGCAGCGCCATCATGGCTTAGTCCTGTCCTTCCTTCCTGCTGTGAGAAGCCTAGGGAGAGAGAGCAGGGACAGTCAGAGTTCCTAAAGAAGTTAGGCCCATTGTTACAGCTGAACTTAAACCTAATTTTATGTGAGCACATGTCAAAATGTGCTGATATCCAATACTGAGGGACTACCTGTAAGTCCACGTTATACTCACAAGTAAATGACATTAGTCCCTCCTGTTTTTGTGGTGTGGTTGAATTGTACTTTGGTTTGTTGTGAACATTCCCCTATAGTACTCTCAGGCTGAAATGCATAGATCGTGTGGCTTGATTGTCTCTGATCCAGAGGTTCTGTTTTCCTGGCACATCACTGCCTCCACTCTACGCCATGCCTGAAAGAAGCAGCACTCTTTAACATTGGTCACCAGGAGATTTAGCAAAATAGTAGGAGGGGGACTCCCTTTCCATGTGTTTTCTGCTAGCTCTCACTCTTCACTGGGAAAAGCTCCTCCAAGTCCTGTCAAATGAAAAGTTCTGGCCTGAGTCCCACATCAAAATAAACAGCTTAAAGGCTCCCATTTGTAATCATGTGCCACGCCGCTGCACTCATTCATAAGTTTATTGTTTAGGCTGAAGGAATAGCATTAAGAAACAGAGCACTTAGGACCTTGGCCTGTGAAAAGTGGTTGGGTATCCACGCCATACACGACAGGAGTTATACGTCACTGTGAGTTACTACTTTCAAACACCTGGATTGTGTGTGTGTGTGTTGGGGTGTGTCTGCTTGGAAGTTGGTATCCTGTGATGCAGGAGAATATGTGATGGCACTCTTCTGAAGTGTTGCCAAAATGAGCAATTGGAAAAAAATTGCCAAAATGCAGTGACATCATCGCTGACATAGGAGAGTTCTCTGCCATCACATCTGGGAATAAACAGTTATTGTGGTCTATGGACTCGTATGCTTGTGTGTCTGAGTGTGTGTCACTGCGTGTGTCAGCGTTTGGGTTTCTGTGAATCAGTCTGCAAGTGTGTCTGTGTCTATGCCCCCTGGTGTCTGAAGGAGTTTGCGTGAACCAGTGTGTCTGCGTGCTCGTGTGTGACTGGCCGGATCCCTGAGTGCTGGGACCTCTGAGGTGTGTGTGCGAGTCTCAGACCCGTGTCCCCTCATTGGAAGCGTCGTCTCTTTCCCCCGTCTTTTTTTCTCCAGATGTCGGTGGGGCAGCCGCCAGCGGGAAGGGGCGCGGCGTGTCTGACATGTAAAGGGATCTGCTCTGGATTCCAGCCACATTCCTGGAGGTAATTTATTCTCTCCGCTCAAAAAAGTAAAGCAATAAGTCCACTCTCTCCTCGTCTTCCTCCCCTTCCCCTGATGTTTGTGGAATGTTTCGCTCCATTTGCTGCAGCCACTGCCAGCCATTGTGACTGTTTTTGTTAGCAAGCTAGTGTTTTTACTATCTTGTAAAAAGATTAGGCTAATGATAAGGTATGTTGATTTACATATATAGATATATAGATATGAAAAGTTAAGTTTGGACTTTACTTGCAAGTAATGTGGCGTATATCTGTTCTTCCATTTTGGGATTGTTTGTGCGATGGCTAGATTATTATTCCAAGATGAAGGAAACTCAGAATTCTGTGATCCACCCACTTATCAGAATGTACACACTCAACACAGATATCAAGGATATCAAGGTTATCAACACAAGGCTTACGATTTATGAAATGCGGGGTGAAGTATTGACACCTTATGCCCAAAGTCATGAAAGTATCCATGTTTGGCATTCTGACTTCACAACATTACCAAAATATAACAGTATGACATATGTTTTATCCACTGTCATATAACAGTGGATAAAACACGGGTAGTGGCTCAGCATGGGGAACACCACTTTACATGACTGATTACTCAAACACTCTGATGTCTGGAGCCTGACCCCAGCCAGGGCCAGTTTGCCCTTACTTAAGAGTTTATTTTATGGAAGTCTTAGAGTATCGTGTATCCATTATGTTGGAGAAGACTGTTCCATGGAAAAACGAATGTTGAAAATTTTGAGACAGTTGTCCATATGTGGATGCTGATGTTTAGTTGATAAGGAGTTGAAAAATGATTGAGGTTCACTCCCCACAGATATTTCATCCTTGATTGTGGGAAACTCCTCCTGAGGCAAGGCTACTGAAAAAAGAATAGAGGACTTAAAAGGAATTTATTAGCATTTGGAGTCTCTTGTAGTCCCATGCGTGCTTATTGTAGTCCACTAAAATGGAGCAATTGAGATCAAAACAATTTTTTCTCATTTGAATTTATAAAAATCCTCAATGGCTCAAGGCTGCTGCTGCATAAAAATACCTACATCCGCTACCTTGTTTTGCAAGAAAAAGTGATATCCCAGCTTAACATTCAGATGCCTCTCTAAGTTTAATACCTCACCTATTTACAGTTAGTAAAGGGCAACGGTGACTTTTTTTGATACATGATACTTTGGGTGCATGTCTGAACTGGGACAACTGCAGGGCCACAGGTGTACTATTGTCTTAGTCATGTTTTACAGCTAATGACTGGGCCTTGTCAGCCTTGTCCCACATTGATTGTAGCGTGAAAATGCGTGTTGGGGCTTGGCATGTGATGTTGGCGCACTCTCTCAAGACTGCCCTTCTCTTCATTGTGTGTGGCTCATGCCAGCAGGTGACTGTCCTCCTCCCTGCCCGCAGGGGACGTGTGGCCTTTCCACCCAGATGTCACGGCTGGCCAGCTGTGGCTCTGAGGCTCTGTTTGTGAGTCTGACAGAAAGGCCTTTAATCAGGCAGTCAGGACATGCTGTGCTTTTCAGGGTATACTGTTACACAGTACTTTTAATGATGATTCATTGCTGTGATTTGAGATATTTAAACTGAAACTGCTGCTGCACATCTGAATATAAGTGCTTTGTTTATGTGAAATACTATTTATTTTTCCATGTGTATTTGTGTGTGGGTTTATATTTTTATATATATATATATATATGTATATATATATATTTGTGCTGTTGTTCATGCTCTCTGCCTCTTGTGTCTGCAATAACATCTGACTGCTGTGCTGTGATCCACCAGGAAGGCCTGCGTTGTGTGCCGGTGCAGCCAGGAGGAGCACGCCCCGAGCTCAGACAGCGAGGACGACCGCAAGATGGGCCGTCTGCTGGCCGACTCGCGCTACGCCCACCTGACCGCCAAGGTGAAGGGTGGCGACGGGCTCCGCGTCTACAAACGGAACCGCATGATCATCACCAACCCTGTGGTCTCCCGCAAGGACCCCACCTTCAACACCATCACCTACGACTGGGCCCCGCCCGGCCTCACCCAGAAACTGGTAAGGGCTTGGATGGCCGTGACGGGGGCGTAGATGTCGGACAGAACGAGGGAGCAGGGGGGAAAGAGAGAGGAGAAGGGAGTAGCTGAATATGACACATTTATAGATGTTTGTACGAGGAGTCACGATTGTTGGTATGAAAGTGGACAGTTCTGAAATTAGAGAGTAGAGGTTTGGACTCTTAGCGGGAGAACTGAACCGTGGAAGCAGGCCCGGGCTGTGAGGTGCGAATGGGAAACGTACCCGCGGCTCCAAGTGAGGAATAATGTTGACCTTTGTTGTATCACAAGGCTGGCTGTCCCCATTCCTATGTTCCTATTCTTGCACTGAGCTCTAATCCAGATGGATTGGGCCCTTTGTCAGCGGGCGTTTCTCTTACAGCCCCCCCTTCCCCCCCTCTCCCTCGTGGCACTGTCTGCTGGGACAGAGGTCTGCAAATAAACCTCTGGCTGTGCAGCCCTGCCGACCTCAGCCAGGGAGTGTGCCCGTTATGTGTGAGAGGGGGGGAGCCGGGAGCTGTCTCCCTCTCAGGGGAATGAGACAAATCTTTCTCAAATCTACATCTGTGCAAGCCTTTGCCTTCTGCCAGAGATCCTGTCCTTATACACTCGGAGGCAGTCTGGCCTCAGCACGCATTCAGTATGTCTGTCAGAGTGTTTGATGACAGTAAACCACAATACATACCTTTACACCCTGTCCTTTCCACAGAGACGGGGTTATAGGCTGCAGTGAATTAGTTTCGCCAATGAGCCTGCTTGCTCTGAGGACCTATGAGCTGCTGTCTAGCTGCGTTTCTTATGCTAGCCTGTAAATATTTGCGGCTTTGTCATAAGAAGGCCTCAGCGCTTTTTGGTGCCATGCAGAGCGGTATGTGGTGCAGGATGTGGCCTATGGGGTTTCAGTGCTCAGGCCAAACCCATCAGAGTGCATGCAGGAGAAGCTAGTGATATACTGGGTTTCACAGTGGTGGGCTCACCCCAAAATCGCTGCCTGTCCCTGATGTGCTTACAAGAAAAACATGCCATTCCATTTCACCGTCCAAGAACCTCCATGAATGCGCTGTTGTTTAGTCATTGTGGCTGATTGCTCGTCATTACTTGTTTGATTATGTATTGATCATTAGGCTTGTAAAGCTGCAGACCACACTGCTTACGCTAGTGTGGCTAACATGTTCAAGGTACAAAGTACGCCTTTGTTCCTTAAGCAATGTGCAATGCAGAGAATAAATAAAGGCAGAACTGCTGGGTGAGTGCCAATTCATCATGTTCCTTCATTCATCCATAGGTTTAAATACTCATCCGTAGGGAAAATACTGGATCTCATGTGTCCTGGGCTTTTTTCATTGTTGTGTATAAAGCTCCTTTTTGCCTACTGTATGCCTAAGCTCTCTGTCTAACTATAGCTTCTGTGTTGAGAAGAGGCTTAAAGCCTTGTGTTGCATGTTTTTGCATGTATTTGGGGGCTGGATTTTTGAGGGGTCCAGGGTTCTCTTCATCTTAGTTGTGCTGACAGAGGGCTGGAATTAGAGAGTAGCTGTTCCCCTGCTCTCTCTCTGCTCTCGGCCCAAGAGAGGTCTGGAACGGGCTCTGGAACCTTGTCTTGCCAAGAAGTCTATTTTTTATTTGTCATATAATGGCTGTTAAATGACTCTTAAAGTTTGTATTAAAGCAGTGGTGTTGAACACAATCATAAAGAGAGTTCAACAATGAGGCAGTGTTGCAGCTTGTAGTGCAGGGGTAACTCAATGCTGGCATTTCTGGAAAGGGGCTCTGTTGGGTTTACAGCATGAATGGGTGGCCTGTGCATTTTTTTTTAGGTATATGTCTTAACCGTGCACATTTGTGTTTCTGTAGTCGCTTGTGAAATTGTAAAATATACTTCAGGTCAGGAAGGGGAAATGATAGCCCTGTCTTGGTAACTAAACACAGTCCCAAAAGTCAGCCACTGCCACTTCTGTTGGTCAACATGTAAGCTGACGGTACATGTGCTAATCAAGGCTAATCCAATACTACAGACTTCAGGACAAGTCACCACAGAAATAATATTTTCCATCCTTTCTACCGCTGTTGTGGTTTTCTGATCCTTTTTTTGCTGGAAGATTGCTGTCAGTGACATCTTAATGGGACGTTTTTTGGTAAAGTGAAAATTACAAGTCACAGAGCAATGCCCTGAAGACTGGTTTGTAATAGGCCAGAACAAACAGTACTTGGGTGACAGTTTTGGGCCTTGCTGCGGTAGTTTAGTAGATGTTTTCCTCTGCGGCTGTTTGTCTGCAGCTATTCCTCTCAGACTGATGCCTTTGACTGAAGTGATTTGGAGCACCTCAGTGTCAGGGCTGCTTTTTCCCTCAAATGCCAGTCAAGAGTTGTACCCAGAGTACACTTTTAAGAATGCCTTTATGCAATGTGAATGAACTCTTCTGCCTTTCCTTCACACATACACATGCAACGCACGCACGCACGCACGCACGCACGCACGCACGCACACACACACACACACACACGCACACACACACACACACACACACACACACACACACACACACACTCAGTCCCCTTCTGTGGCTCCACTGGAAACTAGGACATTGGTATTGGGAGAGATGATTTGCAGTGAGGGCAAGTTTATTTAATCTGTGTGTGTGTGTTTGTGATCCAGGCCATTCTGTACATGGAGCTGTTGCCAGAGGAGAAACGCCCGGTGACTGGCACTGAGGGAGCACTGTACCGGCGCAGGCAGCTGATGAGACAGCTTCCTGTGTACGATCAGGACCCCGCCCAGTGTCACAGGCTGTCCGAGGCTGAGGCCAAAGCCATGGCCCTGTTTGTGAAGAGCTACAAGGAGGAGGCGTTGGGTGTGGGCGAAGTGGCGCTGCCTGGGGAAGCACGGGCATCCAAGGATGACACAGCAAAGCAGAAAGATGGGAAGGGCTCCCAGGACCGCCAGGACTCCAGCCCCACGGCCAATGGAACTCTGGGAGACTGTGGCAAGAAGAGCGAATATGTGAGTTACTACTCACACACACATACACAAACATTTGAACATACATATTACTTCTAACATTTTACATCGCATCCATCCAAGTCATCTTTGAAAATCTTCAATGGTATTAATTCTGAAGCCATGTGCAACAGTCCTGTAATAACTTTACAGATATTTTTTTAACTCTATATTCGAATATTACAGTGCTTCTTTTTGTGGTGAATATGATGAGTAGTTTTGTATACTGTCAGTGTAGCAATCAATCTCAGACAGTCTTGAGATGCAACTGGTGTGTTCTGTGCTGAAATTCAGAAAAAAATAAAAAAACAGTACAGGTTTTCTCTGTTCCTTTCACAGTAATTACAGTGCTGTGAGACTCCTTACATAGATCAATGAAGATCGAAGCTAACCTAGAAAAGAAATACTGGACCTCAAGGGCATGTTGGTTTTGAACTCAGACTTGGAAACTCACAAAAGGCTTGTTTTTAAAGGAAGAAGCAGCACTGGAGAGCCCTGTTGGGTTTCAGAGTGGGAGGGGAGTGCAAAATGGGCCTCTCCTGCTTTAGATGTGTGGGCAAACCTCAGCTGGCCTGACGCGATCTCAGACATTTCTGAAATAAAGAAGTGAACCTCAACGTTGACCTCCAAACCACTAATTATGCACCACTGCTTATCAAGCTTGAAGCAAACCATCTGCAGACTGCTCTCAATTTGTTTGAAGCTGAAGGGGGGATGGTTTAACGATGAAAAAAGCTTTGTGATTCCATTTTAAAAAGGAAGCTGAACGGTTGGATTCCTCTTTACTTTACTTTAAGACAAATGGCATCCTACTAATGATTGTGGCAGTAAAAACAAACTGCCCTAGTTGAACTTCACAGGCCTGCTGGCAGTTAAAACAGACACAGGAAAAGGGTGATTTGGAAATTTCTATCTGCCTTTCTTAAGAATCGCCTTTGCTCAATGTATGGAAGAGCATAATGCACCAAACCTCTGTTGTGAATTGCATGTGCTAAAATCCTGTGTGCAAATGGTGTCAGATGCTGTCGCCTTAGAGCGAGTCCCATAACACAAAAGGAATGAATTGACTGGAGTGTCTTTACATACTTGTAAGTGCCTGAAGGACAGTGATAAAAAGGAGATTTACGAGGCTGAATGAGAACGGCTTGACAGTTGCTTTGCGGGAACATGTTTATTGCCCTGTAAAATATCAACAGAGGAGCAGGGTCACAAATGGCTAGGCAGGTCTGTTGACTGCTTCCATCAGTCCTCGTGGGGAAGGACCTCAGATGTATCCCCCACTGTTAGATGTCTGCACCAGCGGGGAACATTAGTAGTTTATCCGTCTCGAGCAGGCTCCCTCTTCATTCATAAAACTGTAGTTCTTCAACAGTGCAGCTTCAGGCGGAGACGGGCACTTTGATTCTCTGCAGAGCTCTACTCAGGCTCTGGTGAGACATAAAAAATAAACAACGACAGCAAGATCCACCTCAAACAGCCCTTGCCAGGAATTGTGTTTGGGGAAACTAAAAAGGGGGGGGGGGGGCGCACAGCCCCGGCTGTCTGTGAGCCCGCCAGCATGCCGCTCCCCTGTTTCCTGCTTTCGACGGGCGAGGCGTGCACAGCGGGTGTTTGTGTTGGAGGCCCGAGCAGCAAGGCTCGGCCGTAAGATGGCCCTACTTATTTCCTCCTCAGGTGGAACACAGAACAGATTGTGTTTAGCAGGCCAGTCCTGTTTACGCTGTTAGGGAGAAGAAGAAAAGTGTAGAGTTTGCAACCGTCTCCTCAGTCTTGTTTTGTTTTATTTCTGAATGCCTGTGCTTGGAATTCGTGCTTTCAGGTTCCAGATTAATGAGCCAGATCAAAAAAGTCAAAGCATTTCAGCAAACAAAGAGGCTCGTCCCTGTGCTTTTGCTTTTAAATTCTTTCCCTTTCTCCTGCGTCTACCCCCTGTTTTCATAGATTAGTATACATGCACGTTCAGCTCTGTACAGAAAGGGAGGGATAGGAACATAATTAAAGCCTGAAGAACATCTGCATTTCATTGCTTTTATCATGACGGGAATGCACAGTTCGGGGCCTGTGTGTTGTTTCCGCGATGATGTGGGTTTAATTACTTCTCATGAGAGACAAACGATGATCCATAAGAGCTGCAGTCAAGGCTCAGCGCTGGCTGATTGTACGTAACTGAAGAAGGGAGAGCTGCACCTATGTGTCTGCAGCAGAGGAACCATCTATGGCTGGGCCTCATTCTCCTCTTTTGTTGGAGTGTGACTATAAGGTTCAGCTGGAGAAATTAACTCGGCGTCTGTCTGTCTGTGTGTGTGTCTGTCTGTCTGTGTGTCTGTCTGTCCATGTTCCCTCAGCGCTGTGACCACTGTAAGGAGCTAGCGGCCAGTGACAGCCCGGTGGTATACGCCGAGAGGGCGGGGTACAAGCGGCTGTGGCACCCGACCTGCTTTGTGTGCGCGGAGTGCGGCGAGGCGCTGGTGGACCTGGTCTACTTCTGGAAGAACGGGGCCCTGTTGTGCGGCCGGCACTACTGCCAAAGTCTGAGACCTCGCTGTGCTGGCTGTGATGAGGTAAGTGGGAGAAATGCACAGGGTGATGCTCATAAAAAGAGTAAAGAAAAAGAGTAAAAAAAAAAAAAAGAGTAAGCCTTTGTGTCATGTCAGTCACCACTACAAGAGGTCATGTTTAAGACCAGCTTTAGTTTTTCAGGGAGAGGAAGGCTTGTTTTACCCCTCTGTCTATTACAATGCTGCAACCTGCAGGCACTGAAAGAATTAAGCGGCCATTGATGGAACTAAAGCTGGTTGACCCACTTCGGCATGATTGCTTTTGCACTGTGATACCCGCAACCTGAGCTGGTAGCACATTATGTTACACTGAATGCCAGCTGCAGTTTTTCAGGGAAAAATGGACTTCATATTTCGTCTCTCCACCTCCAGTTTTTGTCTTTCTCTCTTCCATGTTTACATCCCTGGTTTTTTGTTTTCTCTCACTGATGCCGACTCCACCCACACCTGACTTCTAAGTAGGCCAGCACCGCTAATGCTAGCAGGCAGAGCTAACACTGGTCAGCAGCACAAAAAAGATCATGGAAAACCACCCAGATCCTGAAACAAGCAATCCAGCCTTGTTCCAGCTCTGCACTTAAAACGGGATGGGATTAAAATGTCAGTTTTATCTTAAATGATGAGGTTTGAATAAATACTGTATGATGAATGATATTAATATCTGCAGGATTTTTGAAAAATCCAATAAATATAAGTTAACTTCACATAGTGCACATATTTTTGTTTATGGTTACTGTCAAAAGTAAGCTTGATTTAGCCTGATAGTTATACACTTTGAAGTTGGGAGAACATTGCCCTGGTGATTAACTAGTTTCCATGCGGTGTTTGTAGAACAGCACCCCCTTCTCAACACAACAGGAAGATAATATCTGTCGCACATCAATCTTTTGGGAAGAGAAAGGTTTTTCATTTGAAGCTGTTATGGTCTATAATTTTGTGACATTTTTTTCTTAACGGTTAGCTTAAGCCATGTTCTTCCTCTCCTCTACTGAATTTACAGTTCCAGTCATACCACTACAGTTATATTGTAGCAATGCTAGTTATCAAAGTTCAAAACATCTCTTTCACAGAATGCAGTTCTCATGTCTTCTTTTCCTCCCTCTTGCAGCTGATCTTTTCAGAGGACTACCAGCAGGGGGCAGACGGCTTGGCCTGGCATAAGGAGCACTTCTGTTGCTGGCAGTGTGGCCAGTCCCTCAGTGCCCAGTGTTCTTGTAGCAGTCATCCCAGGCCAGTCTAAATCCCCATGTTACCTGCATGCAAGCCCACATTGTAGGCACTTATAACCCCACTTTGGGCTTGCTAGCAGAGAGAGGGTGGGGCAGCAAAAAGAAAGCAGAGTAGCCCATAACTGATCATCAGGAGTGGTGAGTGCAGAGATGGCCTATAATAATAAACTAACATCAAGGCGGAGTCTTTCCAGTCCTGAATAAGAGTTCTGGAGTTCCAAATTAGTTATGTGTTCTAATATATACAAAAACAGACTCATGCAGTACAGATTTGTTTAAAGTGATTTGATTCTAAAAACATCCTCTTATCCTTCTGTAAGGAGCATTTTATGTAGGGTTTATTTAGAAGGTTTTCTCTCAGCAGAGATTATAGATATTGCAAGATAAATATACAGCGCTCAGTGTGCCATGATATGATGTAATGCACTAACTAGTTTGTGTTGGAGGCATATCAGAGAGGATTGATTTGTAGGGAGGGCCCTTTTATATGATCCAGAAAGACATGGTTTATGAACCTGTGGCTCTGAGATCTGTATCGCATTGACTTCTCTTGTACATACAGTGACTCAGTGATAAGCAATGTGTTGTCCCTACCCTATTGAATGATGCACATTCACGCTGTTGGTTAAAGCCCCTTTGTGCGATTCCAGAGGGGATGTGCTGGGGCAAACCCAGCGCACAGCAAATAGACACTTTACAGTCAGCCAAGAGGGGAGGAGGAGAAAAAACACTCAGCAGTAATGTGTAAAGACAGATGTTTTGACCTAGAAAAGCTGTATGTAATAAAAGCATTCTTCCTCTCTCCCATTTAAATAATTTGTTTCTGACTGTGTTGAAACTGCCAGGACTGGCAAGCTTGGGGGTTTGTTGCTGAGAGGGCAACTTTGTGAAATTCTGAAATGAGGCCGATGCAGGTCTGTACTGTGCTTTTAGTGGAAGCGTGATTGTAAATATTTGATAATGCTGTGAGGTGGAGCGGTCTCTGAGAGGCCTCTGAAAGCACAGCCC
The DNA here is from genome assembly GCA_019176425.1 of Megalops atlanticus. Taxonomy (NCBI): domain Eukaryota; kingdom Metazoa; phylum Chordata; class Actinopteri; order Elopiformes; family Megalopidae; genus Megalops; species Megalops atlanticus. The sequence goes on from CM032879.1 coordinate 29,898,933, forward strand.
TATATTATGAGGAGTTACCATGGTCTGAGCTTTCAGAGTGTGGGAGATTGATGGCTTCACACTAAACCCTGGATCATTTAGTGTCGGGCCCACGTCGCCGTCAGTTAGAGGAGGAAAAATGCTTATAAAGCTTGCCCTGTATTTATGGAGCAAAAAAAGATGACGTGTATCTTTGCATTAATGTCCAAGCCGCTTTTAATTTACACTGCCCATTCTAGATTAACACAAGCACTTCTATTGTGAAAGCAGTAAGGCTGTATAGTATTGATATATTTTGATATTTATGAGACAGTATAGATGTCCAAACATGATGATGAGAAAACAAACCTAGAGGTACTAAGGACAGAATTGTTTGGAGTGTGTTTAGAGGTGACTTAAAAACACAGGATACTGTCTCAAACCTTTCATACCCGTAACTTTCTAAAAGGTGAGACATGTTCAACTCACTAAACTGGAATTAGTTGGTGGTCAGGAATCTCCATGCTTAATGCATAAGCTTATTTATGAATCATAAAATTGAAATTTGATGGGCATGTTCTTCATTTATGTAAAAGTTACTAGGATTGTTATTGCAAGGAAAGATTTTGGGGGTGCATTTTAGTTGTAAAACAGTGACTTTGAAAATCTAATATGACTATGGGTGTGCTTTTGCTTTCAGATAAGATCTAATGAATATTTTTGTCTTTATCTTTTAAAAGCTCTTTTTTCATTGATGTTTAGTGACATGGCGTATTTGCAATACCTGAAAAATGAAGCCAGGTTAATGCATTGTGTTGTTTGTTTTAAAACAGTTTGATTGTGTGATCTAGGTTTTCATGTTGACAATGACAACTCTGTTGATGATGGAGGGTTTTCCCATTTAACTACATGATTTACTTAATTAAATAACTTCATAACTTTAATATTTCTATTTTCAGTGTTTGTCCTGACTTACCATATATTTCCATATTTATATATTTTTCTTCAGAAATGTAATGTGTCTCATTTTATTAAATACAACATCAAAAATCAGTTGACCTCATAATTTGCGATTGCAGATACAGTGTTATTGATTGCCACAGATGAGTCAAATGTCTTTTGTTAACAATAAAATTTCATTTATTCATTTGTCGTTTGTGCAGGGTCTTCATTTCCTTGAAGGTCTGACATAATTCCAGCAAACGGCACAAGAATTTGTTGCTTTTGTGTGATTTAACGTTATGGTCTGTCTGCAGTCTGAAGATGAAGTCTCTAAGACATGACCTGCTTGATATTAGCGCTGCTCCTCCAGTCTGTTAATGTATTTCTAAGAGCCCATTAGTTCTGTTCATTGTCACTGGGGCTTGGTGTGGGACTGGGGAGAAAACTGAAACCATAGCAAATCATGACCTCATCCCGACATTCTGCCACTCCTCCAGCTCGATGACATCAGCACAGCCCTGGAATTCAGGAGGCTACGCCCGAGGCTACGGGGGCCTGCCAAGTCATTTCCTGACTGTTAATTGTTTAGAAAGAGGTAAACAGATGAGCAAAGCAGACAATCTTTCAGGTTTTGTTCTCACCTGCCTGCCTGGGCAAGTTCAGAGCCCGGGTTCTAGATGCCTTGTGGGTGTGTGGTACCACCTGTTCCAAGGCCAAGGTGGGACAGCCCATTGAAGGCCACACTGCACCAGTGCCCTGCCATGGAGAGATATCCTCACAGACGCCTCTTACACCTGACGTCACCCTTGGCAGGCGGTCAGAAGACGTGTTTTCTCGATCCAGAGAGAGAGGGAGGTGTTGTTTGAGATGCCCTGGCGGGTCTCAACAAAGCGGCCTCGTTAAATCTCTTCTCCAACAGTAAACGTAACCATGTACTGTATGATGAAGCTGGATATAAGACACACATGCACAAAATGAATCTGAGTGATGTAACCTAAAAACGCTATGAATTCAGTCAAAGCTGAAATATGGTTAATTAGACATTGAAGAAAGGTGTGTAGAGAAGTAGTAATGATCCTTAATGTTGGACAGATTAATCATTTCCAGAGCAGAGTGCAAAGAGCATCTGCTCATCTCATAGGCTTGTTGTGCAATCCCCAGTAGTGGTCTGCTCCCTCTACATCACACAGACCTCTGGGCTCCAAGCTGGGTTCCATCATGCGGACAATGGGCCTACAGAGTGAGAACCGAAATAGGTTTCACATGTTAAGAGGTGGTTCAGTTTTTTTTTCATGAAAGACTAAGATCATAAAAAGACTGCATTATAACTTTATGGCTTCATGGTTTCCACTTTACTTCCTTGAAAGCTTGTCTGCTTGTCTGTGCTCCCTCAGATAACCCTCCCACTGCACAGGCAACTGCTAAAGATGGAGTTATCAGAATTATCTGCAAAATATTTCATACAATGGGAGTAGAATCTGTAAAAAAGCTTGGCTGCAAAAGAATAAATCTTGCATGTTTGGTTGATAGCTACAAGACATGCGACACTGTAGGGCAATGTGAGGCTACCAATTTTGATCAGTTACTTTCCTGTAATACTGAGAGAATGTACATTTGACGCTGGCAGATGTTTCTCAAAAGTAGTTGGTGCTTTAGGTTGGCATCACCAAGCATATTTGTGGCCCAAGTGGGCCACTGTTATATCCTTGTATAATGATTTACTTAAATTGCTTCAGTAAATATTGGTATTCAGCTGCAGAGATGGGCCAGAGAAACTAAAACTGTTGGCTTATGTATGTATAAGGGCGTCTGCTATGCAAACAGATGAAGCAATTTGGCAGTGCAATTTGGGAAAAGCAGAATGCTGAAAGACTGAACGCAAAAGAAAACAAACTTGCCATCTCTTCCAATGACCTCTTGGACCAGTTCCCTGGTTTAGCCCAACTGGAATAAATCCACTGCACGAGTCTTGTTTGTCTTTGGGTCTGAACGTTATTCTTGAATGGGTGGATTGATGTAGCACGGGGAGCTTATCAGAGAGAGCGGCACCAGGCCTGTATAACAGTGGGAGTGTGGGACAGGGCCTAGATAGGGCCTCAGAACAGCCTGAGCACGTTTTGACTTATGAAGTCCCTTTTAATAAAAACTCCTCGGATACACAGCTGACCAACACCTCAGGAAGGTGAAGCACCACACACCCCAACCTTTGATTGATTTTGAACAAATTTCTCGTTTGGAATTTCAGTTGACTTTAAAAGTACCACACAGTGTCTGATTGGCTGTTTACATCAGTCTGTACTCAGTGGTCAGATTTCATGAGGTTTTGATAAACCGTATGGATTATTTAGGTGCCTTTCCAAAGTACTAAAAAAGAATGGAAAAAAAAAATCTGAACAATGAAAATATACTGTGTACATACAGAACCCATAGTCCCTGGCCCCATAATAAAGTAATACAAGCTGTGTACCAGTAAAATATGCCCTGAGGGATAATCAGTAGGATGATCTTGGAAACTCAGCGAAGAACCATCTGTCCCTTGCTCTTGTTCCCTGTACTTAAATGCAGACGGATATAGGAGCTCATTTGATGTCTGGTGTTTTTGAAAACTGCACAGTAGGTGCAGTGTAAAGCGCATCCACTGTACCAACATGTGAGCTTGCTCATGTGGAAACTTGCCTGTTGTTTCACTAGTGTTTCTCATACAATACCAGGTTACACTCTTCAGCAAAGGCTGTCAAGATCTTGGCAATTAACCACTCCACACCCATGTCTGTTTTAACAATCTGGAACTGTGCGGGCACTAGAGCCATTGTGAGAGACAGAAAAGAATTCACGAAACTACGGCTCAGCGGAATATTAATCTCCTGTGTTTTATTTATACAGAGCAGAGCTTGTGTTTTTGCACATACACGCTAGTCATATTTGGGGTTTTGGAAAGCATGGCAGGATTAATTCCCTGAAAACCTTATATGCCCCTGGTCATGAGTTTTGCACAGATGTCTCCTTTCATCTACGTCCGCACATTGCTCCCAACACCAACATTATCAAAGCATCCAGATGATCCACAGCGTGAGAACAGAAAAAAAGAGGCAGCCTGATTCTTATGTTCAAATAGTTCCTGTCAAAAGCTTGTGTGTGTGTGTGTGTGTGTGAGTGCGCGTGTTCATTGCTGGCTGGACGCTGGACTGTTTTTACTACCCATGCTTCAAGCAGGGCATAAACATGCAGGAATTTCAGCTGATTTCACAGTGCTTGGATGTTGGCCACTGGCAGGCAGCAAGATACTTCAGGCTCCAAACTCGCACGCTTCGACAGCGCTCTTCTATTTGAGGTAAGGGGCGAATGGCTAAGAATAACTGTTTTATGTTTACATGGGCCCAGCAAATATTCCAGCTATTTCACATATTACATTTTCATTTGATTACAGCACATGTAATTACTGGAAGTCTGAGGGAAAAAAATGATAAATGAAAGTAAGACTGAAAGAGGTTATTTTTGGGAAAACTGGCGTAATGCAGAAACAATTCATCATTCAGTTCATATGATCACTTTACTTTGCAGTTAGGGATACGGTTACATCCTTCAGTTCTACTGGTATTGAACACACAAATTACATCACATGCAATCATGTGGCCTGTTGCAGGATGGTACCGTTTGAGAAAGTCACCCCATGCCCACTTTGAGCTGGTCAGGTGAAGCCAAGAGGAGACTGGTCTGGTGTGCACTCAGCCAAAGGCAACACCCCGGAGGACAGGCCGTCTTTGTTCCAAACGGCAGCTGAAATACTTTAGGGTATGGATTCCAGACATGATTGTAAGCCCAGCTGGGGGATGGGTGTAAATGTTTGGTACACGAGAGATTTTGAGAGGCAGGTGGGGGTGAAAACAACTTCCATGTCACACGTCTCTGACACGGTGCACTTTCAACAGGCCCACTCTGCAGAAGCAAGGTGCACCCGGGATACCCTCAGCATTTTAGTACATACAACATGTTACATTACATTATATTATGTGCATTTAGCAGACGCTCTCATCCAGAGTGACTTACACATGTTACAATTTTTACATGTTATTTACTGAGGCAATTCTTGGGCAAGTGCCTTTCCCAAGGGTGCAGCAGCATTGCCCCATCGGGTAATTGACCCAGCAACCTTGTGGTTACAAGCCATGCTCCTTACCACAATACTACACTGCCACCCCAGTGAACATTTCAGACACTCTTTGAAATTCAACATATTGTACAAGCTTGAGAAATGCCAGTGCTGCAGCTAACTGCAACTTTCTAAATTACTTATGAATGACGAGCTTCAACTGATTATGTTACAACATGATTTGTGCTTGATTATTTTGTAGTGTGGTTTAGTTAATGTGCAAAATTGAGAACACACTGATAGTGAGTCATTGCATAATTTGCTGTGAAATTCCAACCAGTGTTCGCTTAGTCTCCTTCATTTATTCATTAAGACAGACTTCTGTGAAAGAGGTAATTCTTATTCCATCATTCATAATGAAATTCAAACTTTTCAAACTGTGCAACATTACTCTTCCATTTTCAAGTATTTTGTAGGTGCAGATGGAACACAGGAAACCAGGGTTTATCTACAGTTCTTGTCATTGCTGTGGAGCGAGCAATGCACCATATTTAGTAATAATTACAATCCAGATTATGAACAGATATCCAGTTTTAGATTTATCGGCAAGATAGTCTCCAATTGCTGAAATATGTGCGCTATGAGTGTAGTCACTTTCTTTGTAGTTAACCTCATAAATCTTGAAGGCAAGACGTGTGTGTGTGATTATTTTTGTAACTGCTTAGCCTTCATACCCCATGAAAATTATTAATTATTCATAACATTTTTATCAGTATTGTCAAATAAAATATTTTTCAATGTTTAAAGTGTTATTATTAGATATTAGATAAGGAGATAAAAGTAAACATTTGGAGGGGATTTGTTTATTCGTATCTTGCAGAGGAATGTAAGACAGACTATCCCCTTGTCACACTTGTAACAAACTTTATCATTCTAAAGCAAAAGTATGCAGGTTATTACTGCAAATTCCTGCAATGTTTTCCCATTGAAAACAGAATCTGAGTACTGCACTTTATAAACCTGGATGGTAACTCATAAGGGAGTAAGTAGACCTTTACCACTGTATGATGTTATTTTTCCTTTTGGTATGTCAGCAGGTCATGCTGCCAAGTTGTGGCATTGATTGAATTAAAAACAGAACCCAATGTACCATAAAATAAAAATGGAGAAAACACTGGAGACCCCTTACCAGGTTGTTATTTTGTAGTTATTGTACAGTATCGCTGAGCAATAAACAAATTCCAAAGATCAATATTAGAAAAGGTGTTAATCTTAAGCGTATAAAATGTAATCCCTCACTATCATTCATTGTGGAGCTACAATTATATTAGTTGACCCAAGTCCTCAAATTCAGCCCTTACCATTTTATGAATCCCATTTCAGGAATCCATCCATTTCAGGAATCATATCATCACATGAGTGATGATCATCTGGTAAGTACAAGTGCCTTCAAAATCTGTCTTTGAAGCCTTTGAGTAGCAAAACTGAATGAGAATGAGAGGGGCAGTCCATCAGCCTGCCTTTCCCTGCACTGTCAGACAGGAACAAAAGGTCCAAGTCTGCAGGTGCCCTTTTGTACAAGTTATTGAGTCTGGCCGTCTGAAATGTCTGCATCTTTTGACGTTACCAGCTCCAGAAGTATGCGGTGATTTTCAGAGAGACTGATGACGCCACACCAAAAAATGTAGATTAAATGAAACTGGTCTGACTCCATTGCACTGGTTTGAACTCCAAGGGTTTTGCACATAAATCACAAAAGACAGGTATTCTCCCCCTGGGATCAGAGAGGATGGTAGTCAAGCAAACCCAGAGCTATGGACTTTTTTGGATGCAAAAATTCATCATTTACATACCGGTGTAACAACATTTCACCCGGAGTGGCCCTCATGCAGTACTATTGCATCCAAAGAATTTAGCAGAGTTTTTGAGAAGATGATGCATGAATGTGTGGCATCCTGATGGCTGGGGTAATTTGAGATTAATGGGGGGATTTTCCTGGATACATATGAAAAATGTATGGGTGGAAATATCAAAATTATCACTGTCTGAGCTGTGTCCTGTACTTCTGTGTGGGTTTTGGTTTCCAGATGTTGGAAAGTGAAAACAAAATGTATACTGAGAAGCTATGTTTGTTAAAGCTTATGAAAATACTGTCCGTGTCCACAAAAATTTGAATTACTAATTGACATACAATTATAATGTCATATACAGTAATATTATTACTGTTGCTGTTCGTTATAGAACCAACGTTACATGAATGTGCCAGTTTGCGGTCTGATTTTTTGTACTGTATGCAATGTTTTTCCTAAATTCATAATTGACAACAGTGCAATACAACAAATTATTTGAATAAAACAAATTCCATCCCCAGATGTTTCAGCCAGAGATGTACAACTTAGCCATACATGCTGTGCTTTGTAAACCAGACCTAGTAAAGCTAAGACTCTTGGATTCTGAGTCCTAAGAATGGATTTTAACTTCTTGGGTTACAGTCAAGGACAAGGCCTGCTCCCAGACCGAATAAGACTATGACTGTGAGGCGCCCCTCAGATTTTCCACTGCATGGGTTATTTTGTCATCCACACTGCATTTGTTGTTCATGTTTTGTGTTTCCACAAAATAGTGGTGTAATGGAGGAATGCTAGGGTACAAAAAAATCACTCCTCTGCCCCTCTCCATTTTTTCATTATGTGGTATTGAATTGGTATGGGAAAAAAAAAAAAGTTTACAGAAAAGGCTAAAATCAGAAAGTGATTTTAACCATTGGCTTTGGCCATCTTTTAAGAGATCTGTTTCTGCTTTATACGGATAATGTAACTCTAGTGTAGAGCTTTTGTTCAATCTTGCAAAAATGTCCCTGCGATTCTGAAGCACTGCTCAATACAACAAATCTTTTGCATTTTGCTGGGCTTGGAGATGATTCCAGCAGGATTTTCTTTCTATGAAAATTTCCTCAATATAGGATGCCTTGCCTTACCTTTATCAACAAAAGAGAAGAGTGGATTTGACTGAGCTGATCCAAGGCACAGATCCTGTTCAGTATGAGTCTTGTTTCTTTTTAATGTGTCTGAAGGTTTACCTGTCTCTCACTGAGAAAGGTCACACATGGATGCATCAGCTTGCAGCTGGTTTTTGATGGATATTTTCTTATATATTTTCTCCATCTATTCTTCAGGACTGTTTTTGATTAAACCTACAGGAAAGCAGCTCAGTACAAAATACTGTGCATTCACAGCGTTTAAACTCCTTGGTAGCGATGGGGGACGTGTCCTTTTGTGGTTATTTTAACTATGTCTCCCTCTAGTGGTTAACACTAATGATAACTCAGGTGTAAACCATACTGCTAACCACTTGAAACGTAAACCATTTGAACCTTATTTGGGAGAGTTGTGTATATATGCTTCCTCTTCAATTCTATGCTCAGTTGTCATAGTGATCACGCCTTCAATCATCAGCTACAAACATTAACATTTTACTGTCAAGAGTACTGAAACTCAGAACGGGACAAATACACTGACAGTTCTTATTAACCAGCTCATAATTCCCACCATCTTAAAAGAAGACCAGGCCAAGCAGATCCAATCATAAACTTATGAAACACCAATTTTTGGTCATAGCCTGAAGCAGCAACATATAGAGGAGAAACAACCATATTTCATCCAGGGCAATGACACTTAAAGGGACTAGACTGGTAGCTATTGGTTCAGTCCTATTCCCTGACTAATACTGCTTAGCCCTGAGGGGCCAACTAGAACATTATAACTTAACTATTACTGTAGTAGCAAAAGCTTCCAGTTTTCCTGGATGAAACAGATTTTTGGGACCAAGAGATGTCACTGGAATTGGACGAGGAGTAGGGCATCTTGTCTAGTTAATGCATAGTGTAATGTATAATTGGTTTGAAGAAGAGGAGAATATTATTTCTGCCAGCTGTCATATGTTGACTGTTGTGTACACTAACCTATTGTTGTAAGGCACTGCAACATCTTTCTCCAGACATTGGGGAGGTCCAGACCCTATACCCTTCCCCTAGCTCCAATGCCTGGCCTTTGTGTGTGTCCATGCAAATCAGACATATCCAAGGATGTCCTGAAGCTTAAGAAGCAAATTTCAGCAAGGATTTTATTTTGATCTCCATTACATACTGTCATGGAGCCAAGAACAATGAAGCTGGCTGTAAGAGGTATCCTGCAATGTGTTATATTTAATGCAAGTGCATTACTGTCAAGGAGGCTTCATGTTGATTCATTTTACAGTTAAGGGGTTTATAGGTGTACTGCTTAATAAGGGTAGTCATAGTCCTGTTTCGTTAAAATATAATAATAATATAGATAAGGTAATATAATTTGTTATTATTATCATAAATAAAAAATTATATTCTAAATAATCTCATATTATACCGTATAACATAGATACAGTATACATATCTAATATTATTACATTTACATTGTTTTCATTGAGTGCTCATCTAATTTGTATGATTTACATACATGTAATTATAATAAAACTTTTTTTCTTTAATATAGAAGCAAAAACGCTTTATATATCTACATCATTGTGAATGTAAGATGGTCACATACATTGTTCTTATTTGCTGCACCAGAGGCTATAAAAAATAATTTTTTATGTATATATATATATATGTATATTATATTTATATATTCCTCACTTGTAATAAAGGATGCAGGAAATCTGGATTAGACATGTCATTTTTTATCCCTTCGTCCTGCACCCTCCTCCCTCGAGTAGCCCTGGCCGTGACGTTGTTACAGGCAAGGGCCGGGCAGAGACAGACTGGGACGCAGGCATGCTTAGCGCACGCGCGTACGACACAGGAAGTTTACATCCACTTTCCCGCGTGCAAGCTAGCCAGCTAGCAAAGTAGTACGCTAACTAAACTAGAATGTAAAACTCGTTGCTAGGACGTCAGACAGAAGGTAAAGTATTTCGTCAGATAAGTGTTACACCGAGTTTACTTTATAGTTGATCAAAATATTTGTTTTATCATTCTGCGGTAGTTAGCTAAGCACATTGGCTAATTTTGTTGCTAGCATACCAGTTAACTGCAACGTAGCAACGTAGTCTGTCTATTTATGACCTATTTACTGATGATCAACAACAAGAAGAGTAGCGAACCAGTTAGCGATGGAGCTAGTGCAGGACATGCTAAAAAAAACTCACGACAAGCCAGTCACATAGTAGTTATGCATCTACTCTTTGGTTTGTAGTCTGGTAAAGGTAGGGGACTCCTTGCCTTTGAGCGCGTGAAGTTCAAATAGCAATAGATCGCACACATCGCCTTGGCATCTACCCTGTGCCTTCTATTTGCTCTATTTCATGTGTACAAAATGATAATATTTCCTGGCCGTAACTCTTTTATAATGTTTACCTTGTTTTCAGAGTAAATTTGCAATATTTATGAAAGCAGTCCATCTCCTTCTATGGGTCAGTGGTGTGTTTACCAAATATTCAGCATTGGTTGCAGGGAAGCCTCGACACAACATGTGGCTGCCAGTATTTTACTAACTCACTCACCAATAACTGATGAGCAGATGAGGTAGGAATGATACGCGAAATTCCTTCCTGCAGTCGGTCACGAGGACCTCCTTGACAACAAACCAGTTACAGTTCAGATTTAGCTGTAAGCCTACTTTATTTAAAAATGTGTCTTCGAAGTAAAACCAAAAAATGGGAATTATTTCAGGTGTCAGTCCGTGAGATGAACACATGATAAAGGTTACATAACACACAAGGCTGCATTTGAACTGAATCTGTATGTTTTTCAGTGTAATTCCACAATGGCGTCTGCTGTGAATGGCAGATCATCACCTGTGTCCCAGGTCTTGTTCCTGAGTGAAACTGGAAAACCTATGCATTTCTACTTGCGGCCAGGTCCTGCCAAAGCCCAGCTTCAGCCGCTTATCAAGGCTGGTGGGGGTGTGGTGACCAGCGTTCAGATGCCCAATGCCATTCTATTGGCTGACCCAGAGGATATGGCCACAGTCCCAGACAGCACAGCGCACTGGTACGTCTCTACCCAGTACATACGTGACTGTGTGGAGAAGAACCAACAGCTGGAGGTCGAGGACTACAGATTAAGCACTGACAGACCCAGAGTGCAGACACGGTCTAGCAAGCGCAAGCTGAGTGGGAGCGGGCGTATGGGCTACACGTCAGAGGAGGACGCTGCCATCATGTGTTTCATCAGCAAGCGCAAACACGAGGTGCGCGGGAACCGTGTGTGGCAGCAGATGGAGAAGCAGCGTGTCACCAGTCACAGCTGGCAGTCCATGAAGGACAGGTACCGCAAGCACTTGATAAATCAGCCCCCAGCAGAGGATAGCAGGGAAAAAAGTGCGGAGGCAAACAAACGTCCCCTTAACAAAGACTCTCCTCAACCCTCGCCAGTAAAGGACACTGCACAGCCCTTGCCTGAGGAAACACTTCCACAGGCCTCTCCTGAGGAGAGGTGTGCAGAGTCCCCGCCGGAAAGAACGCACCCCCAACTCTTGCCTGAGGAAATACAGCCTCAGCCCTCTCCCGAGAGGACTTGCCCACAAGCCTCACCTGATAGAACCCAGGAACAACCCTCACCTGAGAAAACTCAACCACAAGAGCAAACCTGTTTACAAGTTCCGTCTGAAACAACAAATGCACTGCCTGTGGTTGAGAATGTAAACCCCCCGACATTGTCTGAGGAGGTTCAGCTGCTGTCTTTGGCCAGAGAAGGCAACTCGGTGGGAGAAGAATCTGCAGGAACCTCCAATATGCCCTCAGGTGAGCAACATGGGCTCTTTTTGGACCATGTGCATTCCTTGTTTTTCTCCCAAACATTTTTTATTGACATACCATGCAATAAAAACCTTTCAAAAACTCTGTTTTACTAGTATGACTGGATTATAACAATAATCGTTTTGTGGGTCATTACATTTTTAGCATTTTTAAATCCTTTTTGTGTTCTTGTGTGAATTCATTCATCATTCAGTGAGCAATGAGGAGATGGTGGGCATGGAGCGCATAGAGGAGGAGGAAGATGTGCCGACTTCCACACCAAAAAGGAGGAAACTGGGCATCCTGGAAAGAGCAATGAAAGAGTTTGAGGAATCGGATGAGGTTAGTTTTTGATTGGATTCCTGTACTGCTTACTAGTTCAAGGTCGGACAGATGCAGTTGTCTTTGGTGGCTTGTTGAGGCCAAGGTAAAATAATTTTTCAGGGGCTTGTTGCATAGGTATTCACTTGATAATTTCCACTAGATAATATCAAATTTTTAATATTATAAGTTATTGTTACACTATTCTTAAGTTATAGAAAATTCAAAATGAATTGTTATTTTAATATTACAATACTACTGTCTGTGATAAACATGGATTAAATCAGTAAACTATGGGGTATGTTGCGCTCTCTAAAATTTTGGATTATACACAATCACTGGTAATGAGTTGCTGAAGGCTGTTTTTATCACAGCAAAACAACCATCTTCAGATAATTTTCTCCTGATGACAAGATAGCCACATAGCCAATACTGACATCCTGAGTTTTGGATATTGTGATGTCAAGACAGAAATTTGGATGGTATTGGAATCCTCTAGTAATCTTCTTATACTCATGGCAAACCCCAAAACTATCATTTTGTGATGGCCTAAATGAGCCACCAGGGATGTCTAACCTTGGAAAATGTTTAATGTGAAGTTGTGAACCATAATGAGGTTAAAGAATGGATGTATGTACTACAAGTTAAATTGCATGAATATGCTTCTTGTTTTAGACTGATGATGACACTCCAGACATAGTTGTTGGAAGCACAGCCAGCACTGATCCCAAAGCTTTGGATAATGGGACACCGGTCATTACCTCAGAACAAGTGATTCAGCCAAACAACAATGGCACAGAAGCTAACTCTGAGGCACAGTCTGAGAATCCAAATGTCCAGAGTGGTGCTCCTGTCGACAGCATAAGGACTGAGGACACTGGCGCAGCACAGAGGTCTGTCCCTTCAACCTCCGACGTCCCAGTGGTCCTCTTGGACCGGGAATTGCAGGAAGAGGACCTTTCCCAGGCTACGGACCCCTCTTTCTCTCAGGCTCAGTTGGAGGAAGCAAAGCAACAGCTGCGTGACCTGATGAGAAAGTCCAAACAGGGCCTGGTTAGTGTTACCAAATCCCTCTTGAGGAACAGTGGTGATGTGCCAGCCTCCCTGCACTACCTGCTCACTGGACAGAATCTGGAGGCTCGGAGGTCCTTCTGGGATCGGCGTGATGACAGTCTCCTTCTATCAGCTGACCCTTCCGTGCACAAGCTCCATGAGAAATATGGAGAGGTGGCTGTGGCCAAGCGGATCACTTTTCTTGACTCTTGAGTGAAACAGGATCTGGGTGACTCAGGGGTTTGCTAAGTGGAACAGCTGTTTGCAATATCGCTAACTCCTGCTCCATGCCAGGTTCTGGGGTGCTGGAGTGGATGGTTTTGCATTTATCTTTTCATGTTGTTCTTGTTTCTCATTTCATCTGGATTTTGTTTTTCAAGCTCTGTAACTGAGAAAATGCATCACTCAGAGCCCTAGTCAAAGTGTATATCCAACTACCTGACATCCTTTTGGACTATCATTTTTTATTAGAATTGTGTGATGTTTGTGGAAAACAGAACAGAAAGTGTGTCTTCTTTGCAAAAAGGTTATATTCAGATTTTATTACAATATCCATGTTTTTAATGAAAAAAAAAACTTGAAATGATTTTAAAGATGTGTGACAGAAAGTGTCATTTTAAAGTTTGTCTGCACATGTATTACTAGCTGAAATTATTAACACTGCCATAATAAATCAAATTTTTTACATACCAGTTGTACAGTGAAAAAGTTTTTACTTGCCAAAAGGTTGCTATTTGATATTTCAGGAGGTACCAATCAGCTTTACTGAGATTACTGCTGAAGAACTGCCAAAAATGACAACCGTTACATCTGAAAGTTGAACATCTGAAACAACATGATGATTTTTTTTATTAACTAATAGTATAAAGTAAAAATTTAATTATAACTATCGGAGGGGAAGATGTTCACAATGTAAGATGACTAACAAACTCTGACTTACTGATGCACAGTTACTAATATTTCATCAATATTTCATTTCACTTCTGGCATTGATCATATTACACCATTTATAAAAATCAGTTGCATTTTATTCATTTATAAAAGTGGTTTCAGTTTGAAATATATGGTGTGACTGCCATATTGAAGAGAGGGAATATAATATTTTAATACAGTATTTGGTACCTGTTGATGCATTCAAGTCCTACAATACCTGGATCTGGAGGGGAAGGCAGTGAAATCACTGACATGTGCAGCAGTCGTAAAACAAAAGAATCTTAATGTCGGCTGGTGACTGAGGAACGGTAAGGTTTCTATGACTAAAATGAAGCCAGTGGTGGGTGTGCTTGATTGATGGGAATTCGCTCCTCATGCACTGAGGTTGCTGTTAGGATGAGACTTCACACTAAAATCCTAGTTCCAGTGGGATGCTTTTCTGGATATGGAATTGGCAGAGTTATGAAGTTATGAAGAAACGAAGGCCAATAACGTGTAATGTTTTAATGTGCAATAGATTAATATTGTAATCCATTTATAATTCAACATTTTGAGTGTACATTAGGTATAATATATGTAACCTTACTTCTAACAGTTCCTGGTGTGAGTGTAGTGCATACACTGCGTGCTGAAGTACGACGTTGTTGCGTGATCTCTTCATTCTTTTTTCATTTGAAACCAGACCCAGACTGGCCGTAAATTATCCGCATGTCAAAGGAAAATTATATTCTGTAAAACCGAAAGTATGGAACATTGATCATGTAGTTTTCCGATAGTTAAGATTACTAAAATTATTAAGATTATAGTTTAACATGTAATAGTTATTGTTTTATTTCATTTTTTAATCGAAAATTGCTATTATTTCATATGTATCTTAATGATTATCTTAAGTAAGGCCGTGTAGCTGTTGTATTTTATGTTTCAGACGGAGATATACGAGACCGAGCAGTGAAATGTCATGTTTTCCTCCTTTCATCAAGTTTCCATGTTTGTGCCTTCGGGCTATGTATAATAGCTAGGATTTTTATTGCCATGCACAGTAAGTTAGCTAAATGCAGTGCCTAAGGTTGTACAGTCCAGGTGGCTGTCGAAATTCGCATTCTTACTCGTTCCGATAGAGCGGTATTTTGGTCAACCCCATGCTCCGTAGATTGGAATCGCCAACCTAGGGAGGGATTGTTGTTGTCAAAATTTAAAGGGGGAGACGGGATTCCGAACCGTCCGCTCGGCTGGACCTTTGTGTGTGTACAGTTAGCTACATCTGGTTTAAGAAAACAATAAGTAGAAAAACATACAGTGTGTAAAACCTACGAAGAGGGCGAGTGTATATAAGGAACAGAGTAAGTAGCTAATGTTAGCTTCCTCACTCCAACTACACTAGCTAACCTGCTAGCTAACCTGCTTGCTAAAGAGCTTCAATGCAATGGCTGTCACTCAGACTGAACATGAGTGAGTGTGCAAGCTATCTGGCAGTACTAAGTCAGTGTGTAGGACTAACAGTTGACTGGCTAGCTTGATTTGGGTTCTCTGATATCCGTTTTAACATTCTGCATATGTAGCTAACGGCAGTTAAATTTGTTAGTAGGGAGGTAAGTTGATTTCGATATTGTGAGCCTGTGTTTGCTATTCTGGTTGGTTGCTATCAAGCTAGCTAATTTATTGAATTTACAGTGAACAGCATTCACTTTGTTTCTCCTGTAAGTGCTACAGTAGCTGCTGGGTAGCAAGACCTGGCTCTCCAGCTACTGCATCCAGCCAGCGTTTACTTCAGTAGAAGAAGACATGGCCAGCTAGCTACAGCCAGCAGATGTCGTTTCTTTGCTAGCTAGCCAGTTAGCCTGTTGGTACCGAATGTCCAGCTAGCTAGCGGTCGATAATTATCCAACACGTTCCCTCTTTGGCATGGGTAGAAACTTAAGCAGTTTGTTCTAAAATGTTATGTTATGTTAACTTTCCCAGCTATCTAGCAAGTGTTACCTTTATTGTGAAGTTATGTCGTGTTTGACAGCCAGGTTTCTGGTTACGGGTGAACGTCAATACTTTGTGTCCTGCTGGTAATTTGGCTAACTGAGATAATTGTTTCACACTGCTTACTTGTGGGACAGGCAGTTTCGGCCCCACTTGGTGCCATCTCAGGTCTCTGAAATGATGTCACCACAAATGTTTTTATGTTATTTTCCATTGAGACATTGTTTTTTGAGTGCAACAGCCAAGTGCTCTAATAAACCTCAGGAGGTTTATTAGAAGGCTCCAATCCCCCAGTCCCTGCACCCTAACACCTGCTACTTGTAGTACTTACTGTTTATTTTACGTGTAATATTGCGATATGTTTTGGATTGTGGTAGTATACTTGGCTTCCCTTGTCTTGTCAGGTTGCACAAGTTAACTTAGGGTAGGGCTTGAATAGTGTTATGCTCACACTCACTGGTCTGGGAGTGTTGTTAACTTGGTCTGACACTGTTGCTCATTCATCTTGAATGGATGCACTTATGTTCTGTTGTGCTGGAAGTAGCTCTGGATAAATCAGCTGCTAAATGAATGTAGTGTAAACCTACAGACTGAGATCCTCCTTGGTACAACACTGCTGCTCCATGTAATTTGACTGGGGCTGTCATGTGGTTCATGTTTTGTGTCTGTGTGCTTATCTTTGAGGGCAGGATCCAACATTAGAGTGCCAACCACAAAGAAAAAGCATGAGCTCCAAGGGGGGCAGCACTGCCTTGTCCCGCCGAAACTACCGTCTGGCCCCTGACACAGACAAGCCCAAAGTGGCGGGTAAGTTCTTCCTGGAGTTGTCTGAGGATGAGACATATCATATATTTGACATATTCTCTATCTTTGACAAAGAATGAAACATCTTACTCTATGATTTCACTGTTTATTTCTGGTGAACTTCAAACAGTTGTCTTTCTTTAACATGTAGCTATTGTATAGGGTTTCAGTTATTTGTGTGCAAATGTGAACTGAGTGTTCCCATCCTCCTTTGAAACGTTTTTTTTAAAAAATTTTTATTATTATTATTTTTTTAAAATGACACGTAGAGGGATCTAGCTGTATAAATAGAAACACAGTAGAACAGCAAAAATGTAGAAGACATGCCCAGCTGAATAGTATGATCAGTATGACAACATCAGCAAACATCCACATTTAAAAACATAGGCGAGATTGGTTTGTTTTCAGTCCTGTGATGGTAATTCAAATCGTCTTGATCTCTGTTTGTCTCACCCCTGGACTGTTTCTCCAGGCATTGTCAATGAGAAGCTGCTGAGTGACTACCTGTACCATGTCTTCCCCCTGTCCAATAAGCACAGTGTCCCCTCTGCAGCTTTCAGGTACTGTCTTGCCTCTACCCTTCCTTTTCGTGTGCTATAAAGATCCTCCTCCTGTGTATTATTTCCTATTATTTCCTATGAGCAGTCCATGAAATAGTTGTTCATTTAACAAAATAGATAGCTAGTAAATAGGTTCAGCAGCTTTGCTTAACTGCCTCCTGAAAATAAGAGTGGTTTATGTGGTTTGAATGAGGCTGCATTCCATAAAAAAATCCAATTTAGGAAATCTGTAAAATCAGAATTATTTCCCCCTTTATCTTAAATGTAAAACTAGGGCTACATATTCATAACTTGAGAAAAAACATGTAACACCTACACTCCGTATAGAAATGACAGTGTAACAATATATCTGCGCTTGCAGTATTATAAACTGATATTTTATTACATAGTGGTGTCAGGCCCTTTTAACATATTTCTAAGTGTGGTTTGTGAACTGAAATGGAGGAGGCAGAACCTTTTTTTTTCCTTAATATATATTATTTATCTTGACCTGTTTTTTTTGTTTGTTTTGCTTGACTAAGAGGTAAGCAAGTATTCCTCTTAATACTTTGCACCAACTAGCAGATGATTTCACTTTTTCTTCATTATACCTTGTGGTAGTTTTCTTCACAGCACACATCCACAGATTATTTGACCTTTATGTTTTGTTCTACATATCCTCAACCAGAGCATATTGATGATGTAAAGGTCAGTTTGTCTATGCAGAATGGCCACAGTTTGAATATTCATGGAAATGTACTGATTTTCTGAACTGGGGTTGATTTCTTGCCTTTGTTGTTCTCTTGCCCTCAAAGCTTGTTGGATATACAACTACAGGAGTGGAGTTGCCTTTTTTAGATGTTTTTGTAATGCAAATGTATGTGTTAAATACAGATGTAGCATGAAGAAAAACAACACTGCTAGGATTGAGAACAAAATGAACACCAGCTGCACGCAATGATCAGTTAAAAAAAAAGCTTCCTTCTGTTTTTAAAACTTACAAGCCAGCACTGGTACTCAGTTAATATTAGGTGCAGTTTTGTGTGTCGAGGTGACTTGGAAATGGCAGGAATTGGCATTGTTAGGCTGAAGGCAGAAGCAGTAACCACCAGATGTTCCCCTTTTCTGAGCCTTATTAAAATGTCCTGTGTTGTGTCCTGGCTCATAGTTTTACTTGTTTTCTTCGATGTACATCTGAAGATCTTGCTGGGCACTTGGATACTTGTGGTTTAGGGAATGATAAAAACACTTCTTCACTAAGTTACTGCTGTAGGAAAGACTGGTTGACTCAGTGAAACACGTATACTAGTCCGTAGTAAACTGACTTAGAGGAGATGCCAGGTCATCACAAGGGACACTGCTCTCTTTGTTCCTTCATGCTTTGGCTTAAGGGTTCAAATCGCTGTCTAGGATTTTAAGAATTTATGGACATTTGAAGTCATGGAATGTCACTGATGAAAATTTGTCCATACACTTTAACCCACCCAAACCACTAAATTCAAACCTCGTGTTCCTGTTGTTTGCACTATATTTCATTACTGTGAAGATGTGCCACTGTTACTTAAAAGTGATCCTTTATTTGTCAGTAACATTGTAATTAAAATCCCTCATTTGGACATTTATGAATAGTGGATGTCTAGAATAGCGTGAAATAGAATAGCTGTGGTTCACTACAGCTCCTTGACAAACTCAGGGAGTGACTGGACAGTGAGGCCAAATTAGTTCAATGAGCACAATGATCAGTTTCATCAAGTAGATGTGTATTTGATTGGAACAAAAGCCTAGAGGACTCAGGACTAGGAGTTTAATAGCAAGGCTCTGAGTGTGTATTCTTCCATGGTTAGTCATTCAACACTGAAGCTCTTTAGAACACAAACCCCCGCTGTTCCTTTTTAATTATTTTTTTAAATTAACATTCATATTTGAAATATTTGAAAGGAACCATAGAAAAGCACCATTGATTTGAGTGAAAATGGGTCTAAAGGGTTAAATAGTTGAATGTAGGCCTCTGGGGTCTAATATAGCGCCCTGTCCCAATGGGTGGCTCAGATTTCCGCAGGAGTTCTATAGATAGAGTGTGATGGGAGCGCAGGAAAAAGATCAGGAGAGGGGAGGTGATGGCTCAGAGCGAGGAAGTGGCTGACCGAGTTTAGCCTCCATGAGGATGGATTTTACTTCAGTGCTCAACCATTCATCCAGAAGGACTCAGCCACTGGACCGGCTATAGCGAGGGCTGCTAGATGGATTGAGCTGAGGGGTGAATGATGTGCTTTGACATGTACACACGCACGACTCATTCACACAGAATCAAACATTTCTTCTGCTTGTCTGTCGTGGGCCAAGTCAAGAAGCAATGTGTTTTTCATTATTAAGGTTTTTGTGTCCAACCCTTTTTCACCCACTGAAATAGTTTGGCCCATCCTCTCACAGAAAATGTGGTTTGGGTTACTTCTGGAAGTCTCTTAGAGTTTAAAATCTAGCATATATAATGCAAAACTGTCATTAGCCAACTGTGCTTCTACCACATGCCAGGCATGGCGCGACTGCTGCATTTTTGCAGTATTTACTCCACGGCAGAATAGGAGCTTTGGCTATGAGACAGAAGTGTGTAGGAGAAAAACATGTCGTCAGAAGTTTGGTATCGCCACTGTGGGTAAATTCCTTCAATGGGAGAGGAATTTGAACAGTAACAATTCCTAACACATTGTCCAGGGAATACATGCAGCTCATGGGGCTGGGTGGGTTCTCTCCCCAGGAAAACCCTGACCTTCCAGGACCTTGGGGCCCACCTGGAGCGGCTGCTGTCTGAGGGAGAGGCTGCAGAGGACACTAGAGGTCAGGTTGGGGCCCCTCGTGCATTAGAGGGGATATAGGATGTCGGTTTTATTTATGCAGCTGTAGTGTTTATTTTCCTGGACACATGCTTGTGCACATGTACACAGACACACACACACATTTATACACACACACAAACACATACATGCTCACACGTGCTTGTGATTATGCATGTATGAGCACACACGCGTGCGCGTACACACACACACATGTGAGTGCGTAGAAGTGGCAAGGGTCAAATGTGGGTTAGTTTATATTATCTTATCAAAGCCAGCAGACCTGTATTTTCCTCACTGTTGTGAATGTTAGTAGCTGTGCAATGTTTACTGGGTGCATGGAGGACCGTGAGGGCTGCTTTAATTGCAGTGTGATACATGGTGTTTTTAGCTCCCCTCCAGACTGTGAAATGTTGCCTCTGGTAGTTCATAGGACCTTTGCTTGTTTTTCAAAGGATTTGGTAGTACAAGCTTTAATTTGCTAGCAATATATTTAATAGGAACTGTATTTTTAAAATGTGAAATTAGCGCAATGAATTATTATTATAATTATTATATTATTATTTTTTCTTCATTGCTCTCTACTTCAGGGGCTACTTACAAAACATTTGGTTATGGTATTGCAATTTCCTTGGAGGACCGTGTTTGTATATTTTAATGAAATGACAGTTGAAGAACACCATATTGTAGGAGTTTGGGGTTTGGTGCCTAAATAGGTTTTAACTGCACTTGGAAAAAGTTACTTCTGAACAAATATGACTGTCAAAATAGGACCCAATTAACTGTCTTTCTCATGGTGTCTCCGTCCCAACCCCAGATCAGGTGATCGATGGGCGTCTCGGCCCCCCCACTGTTGTCCTGGACCACACCAGTGGCTTTGAGGGGCTCCTTTTTGTAGATGATGACCTTTTGGGGGTAAGCCTACTAACTCTACCTTTTGCTTTTCACGTCTCACGTAGGCCTGGGTTGGTTGGGTGCATTGTGAAAACACCTTACATAAATATAGTGATGTGATGCATTACTTCATAGACATAAATCCTTTAAAATATTCAGCCTCTGACTGGGTCACAGTAAAGATGCCTGTTCCAAGTGCAGGATGGGTCCTACGGCCTGGGTTTGAACCTGGCTGTGTGGTGCTCACAGTGACTGGGAGGGGTGGGTACGCTGGCCAGGGGTCCCCCTGTCACACCGGGTGGCGTGTTTATGTGTATTGTAGAATTGCACGCACTACGCCCTACCTGTCTATGCACAGGTTGCCACTGTGAGGCAAGCTTAAGGTATAATTAGTGATTTCAAATTGAGCGGAAAAGAAGGGCTTTAGCGTATTTATCTGTTTTGTGTGCTTTGTTTCGAGCATAATTGCCTACCTCTGTGTGTCTCTGATCTAATTGATCACTTTCAGCAGTTCCTTGAAAGATAGATTTGTTTTTCTTTTTGCTAAAGGTCATCGGCCATAGCAATTTCAGCTCTATCAGAGCGACTACCTGTGTCTACAAAGGTAAATGCTTTATACCCATTTAATCTGTATTCTTTCAAATGCTGTTAAAACTTTAAACAGGATTTTTGCTGTTTGCAGTTCTATGAATGTACTGTTGGCCAGCAGGGCAATTTGGAGTGTCTTCATACTCTGCCTGTTTTGAACATCTCTTTTCTGTTGGCCAGGAAAGTGGGTCTATGAGGTACTTATTTCCTCCCAAGGACTGATGCAGATTGGGTGGTGCACCCTGAACTGCAGGTTTAACCAGGAGGTAAGCCGTCTGACTGGTAAAATTGACCGATGTCGACCCGACCTCACCTAGAACCTCGGCTGATTCTGTGTCTTCACCCACTGGCTGATGCAGATCTGATCCACGTTTCTGTCTTTTTCAGGAGGGTGTCGGTGACACGCCGGACTCGTACGCGTACGATGGGAACAGAGTGCGCAAGTGGAATGTCACGACCACTAACTACGGCAAGGTGGGAACACTAGGGCAGACGCTGGGTGTGGGCCAGGAGCACGGTGGATTTCACCTGCTCATGCACAGGTTTACATTTCGCCTCAACTGATTTATGCTTATCATCAGAGCAAGGGTGAACAGCGCTGGTACTGAGAAAGTGGCTCCTTGGAAGTTAAATAAACAGGTTTCAGTTTGCTGTTTGATTTAGATACAGGTATCAGTTGGAATAAATTTAGACAGAAATTGCAGGACCAGTGTTATGCAACTGTGATATGGAGGTGGAGAGTTGATAACTGTGTCAAATCAAACAAAACCAAACAAACCCAGCCGATTGAGAAATTCTAGGTGGGTTTGTTTTCATTCTGTGCTCTCAGCATGTGTTCTCACATCATTGTTTGATCTGTTTAGTCATGGGCTGCTGGTGATATTGTGAGCTGCTTGATAGACCTGGACGAGGGGACCATAACCTTTTGCTTGTGAGTTCAGAAAAGAAAAGTCTCCTTTGAGTTGCGTTTTTTATGGTATTACTTATGTTTTTTAACCTACTCTTAACTTCTCTCGCTCAATGAACATTTGCCCCCTCTCTCTCAGAAATGGGCAGTCCCTGGGCACAGCCTTCAGTAATATTAAGACGGGTCCTGGCATTGCCTATTTCCCCGCCATTAGCCTGTCTTTCAAGGAGTCGGTGGCATTCAACTTTGGCAGCCGCCCACTTCGATATCCTTTATGCTTATAATGCCCTGCCTCCATTCTTTACTTGCTAATAGCTTTACATGACTTCCCAACACGTTGTCTAGCCAACCTGACCCGTAATTGGTTTTTGAGTTGACATTTCAGTTGCTTTTTGTAATTAAGTGTTAGTGTGGAGTTTGAAGTCAGGCCAGTCAGGAAAGGTACCTCTTTCCCTGCCATTCCTCCTCTCAGCTATTTGTGAGGCTTGGTGAAAGTTTCCACCATCGCTCCACTTGTTTTGTGTATGTGTGTTTTGGAGACTCCTCTGTGAAGCTTCTTAACCTTTCATGTACATACCCTGTGGAGGGCTACCTGCCCCTGCAGAACCCCCCTACTGCTGACCTTGTCAAAGCAAACAGGCTGCTGGGTTACATCAAGACCGTGCTATCCACTACAATAGACACACAGGTACCGCTGCACTGCTTGTAAGCTCTTTGTGTGTCTGTGTGTGTGCCTGTGTATGTGTGTGTATACATATATGTTTCCCCGCATTGCTAACAATACATTTTCCGGTGGTTTGCAGAGTTCCTATAGCAACCTCAGACCTGAGGGTGTGTTTGTGTGCTCTCCCCCATACTGAGTGCTTTTCTCTTGTGTGTTCCTGGCAGGAGGGAAAGCTGCTGGAGAAGGACAGTTCAGGCTGGCAGCTGCAGGGGGAGCCCACAGTCCTGGTCACACTAGCTCATATCTTCAACTACTTCGCTCCCCTTATGGTCAGTCAGATGCTTCGGTGGGCAGTTATAACCAAATACTAAGTTGCATCTTGGACGGATTTGACAAGGATATAGTCCATTTTGGGAAATGATGTAGGTGGGCCTGCTAACTCTGAGGGGATCAGGTGGTTCTTATCAGGGTCCCTGAGAACTTCAACAGTAGATGTATTTAAATACTACTCATGTTCCCCTGGAATTACTTGGTCCTCACAAGTATTTTGTCAAGATCAATATTCCTGGGGATCTTGCTAATTGCTCAAACTTGGGTTGGTACTCACAAAACTACAGGTTTTTTTCCCTCTGAATTTTCTCCCCATGTAACATGGATCATGGCAGTTTTGACAGTGTCCCTAATGTTGTATACAACGTTGGAAAGCAGATACTTATCTGCTGGTTTACATTTGCAGTTTTTACATTTTGTTGAAGTCATTACATTTCAAGGAAGATACATTTGTAACACTTCATTTATTTGAAAGTAACACCAATTGTTTCATCCTTTTCAGTCCAAATGTGAACAAGTCAAATAGTTGTAATTTTCATGAACATATACTTTTTTGAAATGTTTAATACTGGTTTAAATCAGTGACATCCTGAGACACCTGTTAAAGCCAGCTGCCATCCTGAAGGCTTTGGTAATTAACAGAGAGCAGTAAGGTTTCTTTTACCAGCTTGCATATTGTTGTGGGTGTGTGCCTGTGTGCAGTGCAAGGTGTACCTGGTGGAGGACGTCCTCATGAACTTCCTGCTCAGTATCCTGGAGGGGGGCGGGTCGGTGGAAGAACACCCCCTCATCCAGCAGCTCTTGGACCTCTTCTGGCTGCTCATGGAGGTGAGGCTGGGTGGGGCTTCATTTAGACAGTGAGGACAGCAGAAATATTGAGGCGTCGGCAAGCATTTTGCCTCCCAGTGAATGTGCTTCTCATGCCTGCCCTGCGTCTCTCCTCTAGGACCATGAGGTGAACGAGTGCCTGAAGCAGCTGATGATGTCCTTGCTGAGGGCTTACAGGTTCTCCCCCATCATCCCCGACCTGGGCTTCCAGGTAGGCGGGTCAGTCTGGTGGCGTAGAACTCAGTCACTTAAGACTCTTGAGTCAGAGACTCTCGCTGTGCAGTTCACGCAGGTGAGTTGGGTCTGCACCGCCCCCTCTGCCCGCTCTCCTCTCGGCCTGTGTGTTTTTAGTGTGAGAGCCAGCAGGTAAACGGACAGGTCTCAGGTAGGGATCCGCTCAGGCACTCCTATCCAAAGGGAATAAACGGTACAGGGAGGAAGAATCAACTATTGGAGTCAGTTGCGCTGAATTTTATGCAGAACACATTGAAATGAATGAATTGCTAAGCACTGTTTGGCTGAGGCTTTTGAGCAGTGCCTCTGAGAATCTGATCAACAAGACCAGCTGTGTTTATAAAGGATTTCCCACCTACATTTCCAGCCCTGGAGTGTACAACGGAACACGTGTTGATGTAAGGCTGCAGCACAGAGCAGCCTCTGAATGTTCAGCTAGTGTTCTGTTTTGAACATGTCCTGAATGGGAAATCCTCTATTAGACAGTGGATGCAATGAGTG
Organism: Megalops atlanticus; assembly: GCA_019176425.1. Classification (NCBI taxonomy): domain Eukaryota; kingdom Metazoa; phylum Chordata; class Actinopteri; order Elopiformes; family Megalopidae; genus Megalops; species Megalops atlanticus. The sequence goes on from CM032879.1 coordinate 29,924,089, forward strand.
GAGAGGCATACACGACAACATGTGGTGGAATGGGCCACCACTGAGCTTAATGATTGTGCGTGCAAGGTTAGCTGTTAGTGTCGACAAATCCTGGCGCAGTCTAACCAAAATAGGATTATATCATTATGCTAATCACTGATGTCAGACGGTGCACATAGGTTTCTCTCTACTGTCTTTAATTATCTATCATTGAGTTCCAATTTTTAAAGAAACTGGACCAAATTAAGCCTCTGTAGTATTTGTGTTCTGTCAAATTGCTGTGGTTTGACCTCATTTGACATTTTGCCTTATCTGTCCCTTTTTAAATTTGCAGATTCATTACTTGCGCTTGACAGCTGCGATCCTTCGCCATGAGAAGTCCAGGAAGTACCTTCTTAGCAATGTCTTATATCCTTTCCCTCGCACAGTACACAGACTGTCCCTCCCTGCCACATTCCGGATCACAGCATGCCGGATGAACACACTTTTCTGTTCCCATCAGTGCAAAACAACATGCGTACGGGCCTGTAGAGGAGTTCAAGAGCTACTCTAGCGCAGAAACTAATGGAGAGGGGAGTCAAATTATAAAATATAATCAAATAGTTTTGATCTCCTGCACAAGTACTATTGTTTGAAGAGGAGATGATTCTTTGGTTCAGTGATGAAAGGGTATTAATAATAGAGCACAGCCATCGTTCCTAAGTACATTAGTGTGTCTGTGAATATTTCTGTGCTTAGGTTGTCCAGCATTATATACTCAGTCCACCCTATAGGCCTCTGTATCTTTGTACCTTTCCGTGTCCTTTCCCTTGTGTCTCTGAGCGGTGGCGGTCCTTAGCATTGTCACGTTCGATGTGCTGCGCTCTGTGGTGTTCTTCTACATTAAGACTCCTCTGCGGGTGAAGGAGGCCGGGCTGGAGGAGCTCATCCCCACCACCTGGTGGCCGACGCGCTTTGACAAGGAGGTACGACAGGGTGCGCATGTGGCCCGGTATGCGTGTCTGAGCATGGCTTATTTCGTTGGGCCCACCACTACTCCACCTTGCAAGGACGCTGCCATCTTTCTGATAAATATAGTTTATGACGTAATAAATTACACCGCTTTTATGTCATGCAACAAATGACAAAGGTGTCCTTTGATGGTGATGGTTAGACTACTTGTGCGACCTCAGCACAAAGGGGTTTAAGTTTCATGAAGCTTAATAAAAGAATGTCATTGGCTCTGGGGGCACCTTCACAAATCGTTGGTCAGCTGGTTTAAAACAAATAATTCACACTTTTAAAAGTGAGAATTGAAATGCTGGTGGGAAAGGTGCTACTAAGTGGACAGAAACAAATCTGCATTATGGGATTTGATACTGTATATCTTTAAATAAATTATGTCATCTCGCGCAGAAACTCGTCCCAGTGACAGTGAAGTCCGACCCCAAGCCATCGGACTCAATTTCTGTTCACTTCTCAATAAAAAAAAATACAACAGAATTGTTATAACCACAGTTCAGATGGTGAAAAAACATTCGCTCATACAGTATGATTCAAAATCTGCTGTGTTCATTTCGGTATAAAAATAGGGCACGCTGCCATGTCTCAGTGATGGGGGAAATGGAATAAAACTCTATTTGAGCAAGCAGAACTCGCAGAGGAATGTCGAGCGCCGCGGCTGCTTCGCCCTCCCTGCTGTCGGTGATGCGGGAGGCTGTGTGGGGAGTTCTCTGTGATGCAGCGCCGGCCTGTGCTCTGCCTGTGCCTCGCAGGGCAGGGACGAGCGGGAGCCCCGGGAGGAGAGCGGGGAGGAGCGGCTGAGGCGCCGGGCCTACGAGCGCGGCTGCCAGAGGCTCAAGAAGAGGATCGAAGGTGAGCCAGGCCCCTCGGCCCACCAACATCCGATGGAAGCTCACATCTGCATGCACTGGGGCGCTGGGGCACCCACTGCGCCGCATCACTGACTGAGCCGTGTCGCCTTTTGTGTTGTCCAGTGGTGGAGGAGCTGCAGGTCCAGATCCTGAGACTGATGCTCAACAACAAGGACAAAGGGACGGTAGGTAGCTGGATGGGCGGCTCCTGGCTGTGTTCACTCCTGAAGCCCGGCACAGTTATTCTTTATTTATTCAAACTTTAGTTTGACTAGAAAGTGAAAAAAGTAACACATCCTATAACTTACTTCCCTTTTAGGGGGAGGCCTCTCGGTACATATTCCTGAATAAATTCCACAAGTTCCTTCAGGAGAACGCCAGCAACCGCGGGGTAAGGGCTGGGCCCTGCTGCCTAGGCATCTCTTTGTGCCGTAGTAAAGCAGGGCACACACTTCACTGTGTGAATACATATGTAAAATTTTCACAGGATTTTAACAGGAAGTTCTCCCATAATTTGTAAAGCTTTTATAATTGCCTAAAGGTGACTTTTTGGGGCAGAATCATTCTCTGTTTCCGGAGGGTTACGCATGTTGATTTGTCATGCCTCGTCTTGGATTATGGTGTGGTTTCAGATCTCTGTAGCGCTGTAAAAGCCTGAGTTGTCCTGTGGTCTGTCCGTCAGAACCCCACGGTGCTGTGTCCCCCGGAGTACATGGTCTGCTTCCTGCATCGCCTCACCACCGCCATCAGGGGCTACTGGGACGAGGGCAAGAGGAAGAGCCCCGGCACCGTCAGCAGTGAAGGTGCAGAGAAACTGCAGCAGATACATACAATTAACACACCTAACACAAGCTTACACTGTCACACGACCGCCAAACGGTCACTGTGCGTGATGCGTTTGCCCCTCCATGTTCTGTCCCAGCGGGTAGATTAGGAGCGGCACATAAGTTGCATGGTGCTCATCTGGATTCATGGGGGTGCTCCTTTCAGTGGTAATACAGACATCCCTACCCAAGATGTTGCTTTTTCGTTGTGGCGAGCAAAGTAATGGACCGTGGTGCGGAAGTTAATGGGATCATTATTTTAGTGTTTGAGCTCAGTGGCTACATGGACGTCTGGGCATTTGTGGTGTACTTGTGTGAGAATACTGTGATGAGAACGTTTGTAATTTGAAACTCCTCACCCGTCAGATCATCCCCTTTTTATTGAATGCTGTGGCCGCTATGCCCTGGCAGCAATGCATGTTTGGGGATGTGGAAGGACGCTCGAGTGGTTTCTTGAGGTTTCAGCTGAAATTGTAGAATACCATTCAGTCTTTCGAATGGGCAGATACCTTATGTCCTCTTCCTCTTTTCTTTCGCTCTTTCAGAGGCCTATGTCCCCCCTCAGCTTTTCTACAATGGCAAAGTGGATTATTTCGACCTGCAGCGTCTTGGAGGGCTCCTCTCTCACCTCAAAAAAACACTCAAAGGTTTGTGAAGAAGAGTTTGCTTTCACTTCTGAACAGTTCTAATCCATTTATAGAGCTTAATAGTCAATTTCAATGCAGTGCGTTAAACAGTCAGAATGAACTAGGCTGGCTTGAACTTAACAGAACTGTAGGAAAAGGAGAAAGTGGTGTTGAGTTAGTTTTTTTTTTTTTTTTTTTGTTCCCCGCTGATGTTTGAAAGGTCATTGTACCAGCTTCCATTTTTTTTTAAATTCATACAGATGTCCGGTTAAAATTTGCAGGTACCAAACACTATGTGTCCAGTAGTTTAGTAGCTCTTCATAGGAGCTCCACTAGAGGGAGTAGTATCACTTCATGTTTTCGAAGGCATTAATATGAGTTTTTGAATCGTATCAGATAACACTCCTGTTGTGGGGAATTTGTAGTTTTTTTAGTTTTAATTTAGAATTTTCAGTTTGTTGTACTGAAAAATACTTATAATCTGACAGTCTTGGCCCCAGAACCTTGCTTACTGTATCAACAGAACAACACTGAAACCAATATTTAAAACCCAGACTACTTTCTTCAGTCCTTCTTTTTAATGTAAACTGACTTGGCAGAATGAAAACCTAAATTGATAACAGTACACCTGTGATCATCAACCTCACAGTGTGTTTTGGTCTGCAGTTTTTCAGAATCGATATACACAATGCAATGATTGAAAACGTTTTCATCATTAAGAGTTTCTTTTATGAGTGCCGTTTCTCTGTTTATACTGTTATGAAAGGCAGGTATAGCTCTGTTCCACATTGAGACAATAGTGAAAGGGGAAGGGAATCTGTCTTTTCAGAAGTGCCTATTTTAAGGGCTGCTTTCTTGCAGCAGTTATTCGGGCAGCTAACTGCCAAAGTAAAGCAACCAGCCTTTGAAATCCCAGCACAGTGCAAGGATTGTGTAAGAATTGCATAGAGCACATCATCGAAATTGCAATCGAAAAATCTCCTCGCATGTAGAAAGATGGCCCTTTCCCTTGCAGTAGTTTGCACGTAAATGGGCTATTCTTTCTCAGAGCTTGCAGTGATCAACATCATCTGAAGTGCTGGCACACACGTGTATTTTCCTACAGGTATAAATCGGCCCTTCTTGCAGGCTCGTGGCCTCATAGAAACGTCAAGTTGACGGTGAAAATGTAGCTGAAGTCAACATCAAGAAAGGAACAAAAGCTGATGGATATCGATTCCTTTCTGGGTAATTTGGCTGGAGAAAATAAGCCCTGGATTTACTGCCTTGGAGGAAGGAGAGTGGACCGATAACTGGGTACTTACTCAGTGATGTGTGTTTTTGTTGTTTTTTTCTCCTTTTTCTTCTTCTTTGGTTTGCTTTTTTCCAGGAAATAAGCCAAGGGGCTGGCTGGCTAGGTTTCTGGGATTCAATCTGTGTGATTAAAGTGAAGGAGTTGTGGGGGTGTTGCGTGTGTTGACACAGCGGCAGGTTTTTACAGAGCTGTAACTCAGGCCCGTGTCAGCTGCCTTGATGCAGAACGCTGCTTCCTGCCACAATCTGTTTAATTGCAGTCGCTTTCCCCCCTCAAGCTCCTCAGCGTTGTGAGCACTGTGCCGCAGCTCCGTAACTCTCCGCAGATAAATACCCTCTCTAATGAATCTTTTTTCCCCCAGACATATTAATCTGAATAACGATTTGTTTGCCATCGTTTGATGGGTTCCTTTTCAGGGGCTGCTCGATATTGTGATGGTGCATGGGGACTGGAGTCTACAGCAGTGTCTGGATTTGCAGTTGCATATGCTCTTCAGTTTGCTTATGTTAAAGTTTGACAGTATTGACCATTTTGACAGTTACATGCAACAAGGGCAGAATGAGACTAACTTTGCCTTCAGTATCTTATGTTTTGCTGTACCAATTTAGCCATCAGCTGCTCCCAAATCACCTGCTGCCTGATTGCGGCTTGTCTGGAAGTGAAGTATTGATTCTACATCATCGTCATCATTGGGATCATCATAGAGGCCCTTGAACTCTTTGGTCTCAGTGACTAAGTGACTGATCAGGCCATGGTCTATGTAAATCTGCAAAAATACTGAAGCAGCCAGTCACTGCGTCAGTGAGCCCACTCTGACATTTCTACTGACCTTGTAATGAGCATACTGTCAGACTGGCATGCGTCTAGGACCATAGAATGGGGCCAGGGGCTCAGTGTACTGACGTATCACTTCCACTTGGGTCTGCTCAGACTGGCTGGGTATTTTGGAAGCGTACACTGGGGTTGAAACCCCACTTCAGAAGAACGGCACAGAGAGCTGCATAATAAATTCCCTCTGTTTCTCCTTCTGTCTCCCTTCTGCAGGCAGATATCCACCCTTTCATCATGTACTCAAATCAGCTCTTTATGTCACTTTGCCCCCACTTTTTCACCCGACTGTTTATCAGATGGCCAATTGTGCTACTTTAAGCTCATTTTACTTCAACAGCCTCTTGCATGCACTTGCATTAGAGTGCAGGGCGAGGCCGGTGCGGTCCTCCGACACACATGAACGTCACAGTGCGACTATTTTTATCTTGCACAGTGCACCACAGTGAAGTGACCGCTAATTGGAGGACAGGTTCTACTTCAGTGATGTCACCCGTGCAACTTTCAGATGCCTGGCGAGATGGAGGGTACTGAGACTGGATCTGTGAGGAGACCCTGTCCAACATACCAGCCCCTATCCTCGAAGGAACAAAGCCAGTTTGATCCACCTCTGTAGGCTCCTGGTCATTGTCAACAAGTGACAGGCCTGGTTGCAAAACCTGGCCGTAAGGCTCAGCCTGAGCTCATGACGAGTGGCATATTTTTACAAAAAAAGTATAAAGGTGTTGGAAAAGTTGGCTTCTGGCTGGCTCAGACAGTTAGAGCACTAGTTCAAAGTGCAGGCTGAGCCCTGCACGGGTTCAAAACCAGCCGTGTCACTTGCTGAGACTAACCTGGAGCCCACAGCAGTAGAACAAATTGGCATCATTCTTTAGGGGTGGATAGGTTGGCCAGGTTCCCCTCGTCGCTAGTCTCCGGATGTCCTAGGACACATGTGGGTGCCTGTGAGTTACTCAGATAGCATCAGGGGGATGCGCCTATCCTCTTACAGCCTTTGCATCCTGGTGCACTGTGGGGAAAAAATAATAACGGTAGGCAAGTGTGGGCATTGGATGGTTGTACGTTGTCGCAGTGATCACGAGCTTGTATGCGTATTTGTGCCAACTGCCGATTAATAAAGTTGGATGAAGAGACTGGAAAAATGCTAAAGGATAAATACCAGAAAAAAAGTTGTTGGAAAGGCATGGGTGGTCTGTTGGGCTGTTTTTGAAGTGTGTGTTGTGCTCGGCGTGATAAGATGGGCAGGCAGATGCAGGCTGGGGCTGGGATGGAAACCTTTTTTTAAAGTGCCTTTTTTGGCAGTGTCCTGAGCGTGACAAGTGTTCCCTTTGTTCCCGAGAGCCGGCAAAAATATTTTGCAGATTTATGGATTGGACCTTTTGATGTTTATAGAGTTTCAGATTTATGGCCCGGGCGATCACTTGAGTAAACACAATTTATAGCCACTTAGAGGTCACTTCTGAAGGTGTAATGAAGCCTCTACATCACCCGGCATCAGAATAATGAAAAGATATCTCTGTCCTTTATTGCGCAGTTCTTTTTGATTTCCTCCTCCTGTTGCGAAGCAGACTGCCTCCTCTGGCGTGACAGATCCACCTGCACCACGGCCCCTCCACGGCCGCAGCTCGCACATTCATCTCCGCCGTTTGAGTGCGCAGTCTCTACCACGGCCCGTTCCACTTTCATTTCATTAGTGCGCGTCGACGCGAAGAACAGGGCATCTCACGGGCCCCGAGCTTCCTCCAGAATACAAGAGAAGTGACTGAGTTTTGTGCTTTGGCAGCGAATGGGGCTGGGAATATCATGAGCTGCCTTCTGTCAGAATACATCTTATCGATTGACCTTTGTTCATAAGTTGCCTGACGGAATATAAAAAGCTTTAATGGTGTGTTTTTTTTGTTTTAAAGTGTTTCTGTTTTCCCCCACTGAAAACTATTTGCATTGTAAATGGAGCAAATGATAACCTGGAATATGATAATCTGCTTGCAGTAACATGTCATTTTTATAATGGTATTTTCTCACTATGGGTACTAATAACACTGATGCTTATGTGTTATTCATTATTACTCCTTAGAAACACTTCATTAATTTGTGTTTATACATATGGAGGAGTAACTCATTTTCTGTCTTGTGCAGCAAGGTAATCTTAAATCTCTATGTACTTAGTACAAACATCAGTGCAGCATGTCATAGTAATCACTTGGTTGCAAACTATGAAATCTGTAGTGATGAAGCGGCTTATGCGGATGAGGATCCAGAGGCATTGAAATGTCTTTTGTGGGAAAATAAATGTATACTTTCTGGGAGCATTAAAGTAGTGTGCAGACTCTGAAAGAGCTGTTGTTTGCCTGTGATTACTTCTCATAATGAGATGATTTTATCCAAGAGATTTTCGCCATTAAATGCGATAGATTGTTTTGTCTCGGGCGGTATTCTTGTTTTGCTGATCTCTGACATGAAAGAAAATCCAGAGCTCTTGTGATTGTGTGTCTCTCTGTGTGTTTCAGATGACCTTGCATCCAAAGCCAATATCATCATTGATCCCGCTGAGATCCAGGCCACATCGATGGATGACCTGGATGAGGATGAGGAGAGCGGAGCCGCTCAGGTACAGAATGTGCATCAGCAGACGCTCGCTTTCAAGCCCTGCGTCGGATACGCACTCTCTAAGGAATGGCATTTAAATGGAAGCACAGAGATGGATTAGCTGCTCTTTTTTGTTGTTATTCTTTTTTATTATTTTTTAAGCTGTAAGCATGAAGCTTAAAATAATGTCAGTGATATTAAAAAAACTGGAACACTGGGAGACAGCTGCACGCCTCACAAGGGTACGCATGCTAACATATCTGTGTGTGTGTGTGTGTGTTTAGCAGCGGCCTTTTGGCGCAGCAGCTATGGGGGGCGCCCTGGCTCGGCCGAGCTGGCTGAGCTCTCCAACTTTGGGGAGAGCCAATCGCTTTCTCAGCACCGCAACTGTCAGCCTCATGACTCCTCGCCGGCCACTGGCCCCGCCGGAAAAGGTCAAAGTTCGCACCCTGGCAGTGGAACAGAGGACAGAGGAGGACAGTGAGTGTCTGCTCGTTGATATTCTGCAGCTTACTGTGTCTTAATGCAGGTCTCCCCGTTTTATACAGAACAACTTTAATACAGAACACATTCCTGCAAGAGAAAGTTTAAAGCACGACAAAGAGGCCACCTGGAAACCAATTAGTCTGGCTCATAATTAAAAAATACCATTTAAAGATCTTCAGGAAATGGTAATATTACCTTTCATTTTATTACTGATATCAGCCGAGGAAAATGCCTTCTGGTAATTTCCTTTTGCCCCATTTCTTCCTCCCCCACCTCCAGTCGAGGGAAGCCATGGTAACGATGGGCTGTTGCTGGGGCGACCGGCGGAAGAGCCTGACCAGCCAATCGCAGAGAAGTCCCTACTGGAGATTCTGGACGGTATTGTGATGATGTACAACCTGAGTGTTCATCAGCAGCTGGGCAAGGTAAGAGACGTCAAATGGAGCCCTCAGAAAAGACCCATTCATTCAGTCAAAATGAAGATTTAACACGCGGTAATGGAGTGCACCCGGGAGGTCAACTGAATGCTGGAGTGGTTTGATAAGGGAGAGGAATATCCAGAATAGCACTTACGCTGAAATGTAGTTCAAATGTAATGTGTATGGTAACATACAGCCAGTGAGAGAGTGAGTCCATTGCTGTGAATCCATCAGTGCCACGACACTGATGTGAAGGGTAGCAGTGGCACCTGCAGGGCTACATTTTCATTGGCTGTGAAACAATTTCTCCTTCTTGCAGTCAGTGTCTTTTGTGGTCAAAGCTTTTTGGGCCATAGTTTCCAGCAGTTTTAAATGGGGTACCATGACTCTTTGGTATGCTGTAACATGCAATGCTCAGGCTGTCTTGATATTGCTGTCTTGCACACAGAATAAGCCAATCCCGGCTGTCTTAGCATGAACAGACATGACGGTAGGTAAAATCCCATGCCAGTTGTTCAGAGCAGAAGCCCTCCCTCTGTCTTGACCCCTTGTTTGTATCCAGTGGTTGTTGTTGAATAAAGGTGATTAAGACCTAAACTGACATGACTTTAACTCATCTCTTCTCTGTACCTCTTGACAGAATCACTGGTGCCTGCCATCAGTTGTGTTGAGAATTAAATGCACTGCACACATACCCTTCTTTTATTCCCTCACCCTTTTATGTATAATTCATTACTGATGTCACGTTTGACTGGGTCCCTGCTGATTAAACACACCCCCAATCACCAAACAGATCCAGATGTCAGACTTACTTACTTTCTTACTTAGTAGTTGTTAAATGCATCTGTTACACATGACAAGGTTTTAATATCTGTGGCAAACTCTGTTCCAAATCACTTTGTTGCTTTCTAAGTTTTGTGGGTAAGGACAAAAAGGATATGGTATTTGCTGTTTTTCAGTGGTTCCTGTTAATATTTATTATTAATATTATTGCTCATTTATTTATTTATTTATTTTTGCACATGTCGGAGTACTCTTCTCAGTCCATATTGTTTATCTTTGTTAACTAAGCCAAAGAGCTTTTTATGACCGTTCTATTTTTAAGTGGTTAAATGTTATATTTAATAATTAAATGTAAATGTGATGTTTGTTAAAAAAAAGTCCAGGAGTCACTGGAAATAATAGGTTAACAGTGCAGTCCAGACCAATGCAAATGCCCTTGGTTTTTAAAAGTAAATGAATGTTTGTTTACTGGGTCAAAAGGCAACCATTAATGAGGTTTATTAGATTGACTTGAATAAATGGTTCCTACCTTACTTCTCCCCTGATCGTGTCTCACAAATGTCAGTGATTTTCTGTGGCATCCAAATGGCCATCTAATGTGACTAGTGATGGCCATTCTGGGCAAAAGATATGACCAAAATTGAATTCTGTAGATTTTCTATCTCCTAGTGACTTGTCAGTGTAACTGTAACTGAATTAATGTGTGGCCAATATTGAGGGGAACTTGCAGTATTATTTATATACATAGGTAATGTACAGGTTGTAGTTAGAGGAGTGTCCTTTGCCTGTTTATATAGTATCTGATTTATATGTATAATTTATGTGTCAGAAGTTTTTTCAACACAAAAACAGACCAATTCATTGCCATAACCATCCTCATTTGTGATTTGTCATGAGTTACTCTGTTAAAACCAGGGCACAAAACACTGTTGCCTGGTGTCACTTTCTTAATGCCGTGTAAAAACTGAGGAGGGTAATACTCCTTTGTGAAGAGAAACTCAGTATTAGTGCAGTCTTTTTTCTTTTTGTAATGCACAATGCCATTGTTTAACTGGGCAAAAGTAACAGACTGTGCTCAGAAGTGTTAGTTCACTGGTTGACAGAGTAAATGAGTTCCATAAGTTTTGAATGAGAAATAGGGAAGAGGATGTAGTATGATAGACTAATTAAGGCCAAAATATGCAGAATGTAGGGCAATAGCCATCATTACTCATACGCTGTGTAAGATAGAGCACGAGGAGTATTTCTGTACATCACATGCATTACATCAGACTTCCAAGCCATTATTCACCCAATGCGTTAATGTGAATACTCATTTTAATGTTTAATGGGGAACACACACTTTTGAGATCACTTTCTCCTTCTTCCAACTATTGCAGACTGGCAGTCATGGACTATACCTTTACCAACTAGACACTCGGCATTGGCATTGTGTTTTTTCCCCATCAGTTTCTGTTGTTAAATGTGAACTGGCAATAAAAGGACCTTTTTGAAACAGCACTAATGATACGTCTCACTGCCAGTCAGGTAGTTTTCTCAGAATTGTTATATACAGTGTAACTGGGACATTTTAGCGCAACATGTACTAACATTAGAGGTTGCCTTCACAGACAGGTTGAGCAGTCAAAATGTGCTGAAGCCTAGAGATGCTATGTTTGCTCTTTTCCCTTACCTGTCAGATGGGGGGTCCTGTGATCTATCCCCTCTATTCTGTAACAAGGCTGAATCTCTCAGTAAGAGTTTCCCGCAAAATAGATTAGCCACTAAATCAGTCAGTCTTTTATGCTGTGCCTGTCAGTCCACAGGATTGACCTGGGGTGACAGAGGAGGACAGAGTTCTTTTGGCACATTTTTCATGCAATTTAAAAAGTGCCGTGGTCTGCAAGCCTTATGCTGCAGCCGCAGCGGCCTCTGTGTCCATTTGTTCTCCTGCACTCTGCTGCTGAAACCTGAAGAGCACCGATCTTCAATTATGAATGACAGCCCTGAGGTTTGCTGTTTGTTCTCTGCTTTATTTTGACTTGGGAATATAGTATTTGCCCAGCTTTCCACAGACCTCCTTGATCACATATTTTCGCTTGCAGTGTTGGGTGCACCTTTTCTGACAAAAGCAGGGAGACCTGGAATTTGAACTAAAGATTGTAATCATTTTTGTATCGGGGTTTCATTTATTAGCAGGTTTTTTTAATTTGACACCCCCCTTCAGATAAGTAGCTAGGCATTTACAAATGAGAGCCTCTCACCGAGGTACATTATATGGAAATCAATACCTCATTATTACCTTTAGTCTGTGGGTTTTGGTGTAGAGAGCAGCTTGCTAATGGAACATGCTTTGAGTGAGGGATGAGGTGAAGGGTGTTTCGGAAAGGTCTTTTGTGTGCTCACTCGCTTCGCATTGCTCGATGATGTGTTCAGACATGCCCTGCGCACCCCCCCCCCTCAGCAAGGTAAATGCGCAACATGCAGAAGTAATACAGGAGGGCCATACAGATTAAAACAGGAAGCTGTAATAGAATAGCTGTATACTTTCCTTCACAATAATTGTCCCCCCGAAACGGTCTCTTGTAAGGAATCACAGGGGGTCTGTGTGGTGTGATGACACGGGTGCAGGATTACTACGAATTTTTTGCTTCCAGCGACACTGTTTGTTCTCACAAAAAGTCTAATCTGAAAAGAGTAACAAGGTTGCTTTTATATGTGTAATTATATGGATCATACAGAAATTATACACAATCCTCAATGCCTAATACTTTAAATTGACTGTTGTTTTCGAAGTTAGATGACCTCTTGAAATCTTTTATCGTCAATAATGCATGAGTGTGATCATGCCAGAAGCATCATTATTGAAATGAAACACCTGCCTTCCTTGCATTCCCTCTTGGTTTAACCTTGCATCCATTTAACATGAGCGTCTTCTAATGCGCTGCATAGGTTTTCGAATTTAGCGTTTGAAGTCTGTGAAAGCATAAATAATAACCCAGAAATGGCCAATTAAGGTACTGTCAGCTTTAGTGTTGTACAGCTGCTTCTCCCCTGGAGCCCAGGCATGTTGGAGTACCAGATTCATATTTTAAGACTCAGTTCTGCTGTGTTGGATCTAAGAGTCAGCTCTTCTCATTGCGTGTGCCAGATTGCACGAACAACAACAGCAACAAACAAAGAACTCACGGTGTAAGCAGATTTGTGATGACAACATGTAATAGCCATATATATATTTGTATATGTGTAAGAAATAGGTATATATGCATATGTATATGTGCATATGGTTGTAACATGTGAACATAATCTGCTGAAGGGGCTACACCAGTTTTTTACCCTGTTTTCCCCTTGTGTCCCCTAGGGGTGGTCTGTAAAAATCAAGTTGCATCCTTTTTTTTGTTTTGTTTTTCCATTGTTTTGCTGACAACTGCCTCTTGTACTGTGGGCTGTGGGTTGAATACTGTGGAGTATTCATATCACGTGCATCATTCTATGTGAAATTAACTTGAATTTGGAATGACCCAGAAGCAGATTCTGAGAAGTTCTGGAAAGCTGGGACACGTGGTATCTGTGGAAGTTATTACTCAGTGTCACGTTGGGGCAAATACAAATACATATCAACCTTAAATCATTTTGGGGTATTGTTCATTAAGACTATTTACTTTAAAAGCACACACCAATATACTTGGAGTCTTAAAGCAATGTTGAGAATGTATAAATGTTAATTAGAAATGTTTGGAGTCCATTAATGCTCACTAGGAATGTTCGGAGTCCATTAATTTCCATTCATCTGATTTCAGTTAACATTGATGAAATGTTCTGAGCACCGGCTGAGGTCTGTGACCTGAGTTCTTTCCCAGTTGTGTCATGAGACTGACCTTTGGTCCACAACAGTGGAACAAATTGGTCTCGTTCCAGTGAGGCTAGTGTGGGTATATCTGCGGGGTCGCTCGCCTCATCACTCCCATGCACCCTGCAACTAGTGTGGTCTCTATGAGTCACTCAGCTGACGTCAGGGAGATGTGCCTATCTTCCATTCAGTGTCTGCTCTCCTGATGTTCTCTGGGACTTGTAGTGCAGAAAATAGCAGTTGGCTGTGTGTGAGTGCATTGCAGTGGTTCCCTGTACTGTTTTACCAATTCCAAAGTTAGGCTGCATTTGTAAAAGGGAGAAAAAAAGCAGACAAACAAAAAGAACAATACATGTCCATTAAATTCTGCTGATCCTTCACTGGTTTGGAAGCTGTATCTGAGCCTGGGTCTCTGGTAGATGAGGAGCTGGCCTGGATACCTATGCCATGGAGCAGGCTGATGTACATGTACACCCCCTTAACAGGCCAGTCTATCAACACCCCTGTCCGTTTTCTTTTTATGAGGGGTGACAAGCAGAGGACAGAGCTGTAGAGAATCAGAGTAGAACTGACTCCACATGTTGCTGTTCTCAGATGGTTGTGGTGTCGGATGATGTCCATGAATATGCTGTGGCTCTGAAGGACACAGAAGAGAAGATAGCACGTTGTCCAAGCAGGGTAAGCACCGTTTGCAAGTGTGACTGTATGTGTTGTGTAATATGTATGTGTACTGAGTGTATGCACCCACACATACACAGCGTAGTGGTTAGGAGTTAGTCAGTAGGTTATTTATAGGCATGTGCTTTGGAATTCTCCTTGATCTTGATATTTTAGCGTGTGGGTGCCTATCAGTCAGCTGTCTGCATGCCTTTGTTTGTCGGTTTGGCAATATAACCTGATTTAAATGGATACTATCCAACTCTCCGTGCCCTTTACAGAGACCAGACATCCTGGAGGAGTTACAGAAGAGCCATAAGGTTTTCTCAGAGAAGCTGAACCACCTGAGCCGGAGGCTGGCCTGGATCAATGCCACCATCTACTCCAAGGTACACTGCACTGCGTGCGGGGTCTCTGCCCAGTCTCTGCCCAAAGGGGGAGAGAGATCTGGATAACAGCACAGACTTTGCACCAGACAAGTGTCTCTTTTCCACAGAGTCAACAAGCCGCAACTGTCATTGAGCCCATCTCGGTAATGAGGCCGACATTGACTGGAAACTTTACCTTTCCAGCAGTGGATTTACTGCACCTGCAATGCTCAAATTACCCTGTCAGTTTTTCCCTTCCAAAAATGCTGTCCGGATCATTGTTTTTTTCCTTTTTTTTCTTTTTGCAGTGAATTAAATAACAAAGAGCATTGCAATGAACCAATTGCAGCAAACTCCTTGAAGTTGTGAGGGGGTTTAATGCAGTGGGTTTTGGTTGAGTGCAGGCCCATGTATTTCTCAATTCTCAATTTTCTGGGTTGTAAATCGAATATGACACATTTTAATGATTTTCAATACCAAAACATACATTTCAATACGACATATAAACTGAGGTATGTCCTTTCTGAAATGTATTTGGTGTCATTTGTTTGTATGGAAGCAATAAACTAGGGTCTGAATGTTTAGTAACATCATTTGAATTTTGTGACCTTTCTGGCAATTTTTACCTTCAAATTAAAATAATACTCATTAATGTGTATGCTTTGAAATAATACAAATGATGGTGAGGTAATTAATAGTGGGGTTACCTTGGTACCTTCTACTGAAGGTTTCAAGTAAGCCAAATTTGCATGCTTTCTAGCTGAATACCAGGGCACTGTTCTTCATAAAGTGTGCGAGCCGCAGCAATTTAAAGCCTAATTTTCTCAAATATCAAAAGATATCAAGTATAAGAGGGAAGCTTCACTGAGTGTTTTATAAATTACTTATTGACCTAATTGTCACAATATCTGTGTTGGCAGGCTCACACCGGAACGCCTAGACTTACATAATGGTGTATGAGCCATATTATATGCGACAAGCACAGAACCAATATTAAGCAAATTCCTTTTTAATGTCATCATTATTGCAAGCAAACACAACATCACAAGCTTATTAAATACCCTTAGGCAGTCTGTCGTTGTCATTGCCAGCCGTGTGTCTGAATCCCTCTGCAGAAAGCCGTTGTGTTTGCCTCTGCTGTCAGTATACAGTATATACAGTAAGTGCCTGATGGCTGGTAGAGCACGCAGGCTGACAGCCTCCCCTTTTTCTAGGAGAAGATGCTGGACGTGTACTGGCTGCTGCGCGTGTGCATCCGCACCATCGAGCACGCGGACAACACCGGCTCCCTGTTCGCCTTCACCCCCGAGTTCTACCTCAACGTGGCCATGAACAGCTACAGCGCACTCAAGAACTACTTCAGCCCCTCCAACAGCATGGAGGAGCTGCCAGGTGAGCCCCACAGCTTACCACAGAAACGAGTCCGGTCAAACACTTACATGCACCGTTTGAGTGGCTCTTGGTAGCTGTTCCATTAAAAGGTGCTGAACTTCCGATGGCTCTCCAGCATATTGCACGGTTGTACTTTTCGAACTTTAGCTGCGTGTTTCGCATTATGAGAGCTCAGCCTTGCCCAACCTTCTGTTGATTTGAGCGCCCTCGGGGGGGGAGGTAGAGGGAACATGTTGTCACCGTAAATGTCACCCCCTCCAGGCTACGAGGACACGCTCACCCAGCTCGCTGCGATCCTGGCCAAGCACTTTGCCGACCCCCGCATCGTGGGAACAGGTGAGCGCCATTACCCAGCGGCAGACGAATTAGCCGCATCCACTCGCGCTTTCTGAGGGTAGGGTTGAGGATGGAGAGGCAGGGGATGGAAGAAAGAAGTGAGGATTAGCTGGCTTTAATAGTTCATCTCATTACAGGCTTCCATGTGATTTAAGCAGACACAGTGATTTATGGCACTGGTGTAAATGATTCACGCGGTATGCATCCCGCTGCTTTGAGTTCCCTGCGAACACTCCTGACATTTATGCATGAACCTGTTCTCATTGTCCTGGTTCCACTTTCATATCTGTCTCTCTTAATGCGTTCTCTATTTCTATTACCTGCAGGGAAAATGGGGGGGGGATTAAATTCAGTCCAAAAAATGCAGTGGTGATCTGTCAGAAGAAGTTATTTTTGTGAAAAATGTTAAACTTAATATAGCTACCCATTTCGCTGTTCATCACCCGGGTTAATTTCTAATGTGTAAAGGTCTAATTAAGGTTTTGAAATTAACTTGTGCGCAAAATAAAAACATGCGTCCTTCAGGCAGTTGACAAGGATTAAGTTTAATAGGGTTCTTTTTGTGATTGGTTTAAATGTATGAAAGCAGTTTGTTCAAAGAAACCTTGTTAGGCACTAAATCAGATATGTATGCATTTTTAAATTACTTTCATCATTAATTATGTCCTTGTAAAAAAATAAAGTTTTTTTTACTTTATCCTGGAATGACATTGATGGGCATAATTTTATTTTTTAAATGGTTGTCACATTTCCATATGCATGCTGTATTTCACATCTGACAGGCAGCTAGAATGGTAATGGCTTTAGTATTAATCCCTCATTTCAAAGTTACAGAAAGCATTTCATTGCTTGTGAAGGAAGAGGGAAGTGTGCTTTTTTATTTATGCCTCTTTATATTTGATGTTTTGCCTTCATTAAATTGAAGTCTTGATAGCACGTTTTTGTGCTGTTGAATGGATATGACGGAGTTGAAAAAAGTAATTTAATCAAAGAGATCTCTGGGAATTAGTGACCTCTATAATCCAATCAATCAGAAATTCACTTTCACAAACTTACCAGAACCATACATACATACAAGAGCACAGCTCACAAGTACGACGGGGCCTGTCCATGGCGCCTGGTATGGCCAGTAAGCAGAGAGTTGGTGAGACGGTAGCACATAAACAAGGAAGTGGGAGGCGGATATGTACATGGAGAACATGCTCAGTAATCTGGCCACTCGTCTGTCAGGCAGCCTGCTTCTCTGAGTTTGTTTTGCTTCTTCCTCAGATATCAAAGACTCCCTGATGCAGGCTCTGGCCAGTTATGTGTGTTACCCACAATCCCTCAGGGCTGTGGAAAGGATCCCAGAGGAACAGTGAGTATCCTGTTAAAATTTTTATGGTGTATCGGAATTGGGAACGTCCCGGTGACAGTAATGAATAAACATGTGGCAGCCTCTCTGGGCAGCAGGCTCTGTGTCTGCCTCTGTGTCACAAGGGCTTGACCTGTGTCTGTGAGGCTGAGCTCATGAGCAACTTCACTTCTCGTCAGGAGCTTCCCAGAACTGGCACTAATGGCTGTCACGCACTCATGCCTAATGTGGTATGAAATGGGATTTCATTGAACTGCAGATTCTTCCTGTACCTGATCTCTGTTTCTCAGTCACAGCAGTGCAGTCATAGCAACAGTGCCAACTTCATTCAAACCTCTGTATCCACGTAACAATCAAATTCACATAAAGCAACATGCTTACTCTCGTGAGATGCCACCAGGTCTTCTCCCAAATATCCAAAACTATCCCCATCTGCCAGTTGCTATTTTATTCCACTGACATGCAGCTGCTTACAAACTGAGCAAGCCACAAATGTGGAACCTCCTGGTGGTGATGGAGAATAGGATACACTGTGCAGTGAGCAGTAGCTACGGTGTGGTGTGTTCAGAGAGAGTGTGAGTGGACTTTTTTTTTCTCTTATCCTCCAGACGGGTGGCCATGATGAGAAACCTTCTGGCCCCCTACGAGCAGCGGCCCTGGGCTCAGACCAA
Organism: Megalops atlanticus; assembly: GCA_019176425.1. Classification (NCBI taxonomy): domain Eukaryota; kingdom Metazoa; phylum Chordata; class Actinopteri; order Elopiformes; family Megalopidae; genus Megalops; species Megalops atlanticus. The sequence goes on from CM032879.1 coordinate 29,942,374, forward strand.
CTGGATCCTGGTGCGGCTGTGGAGGGTGAGTGTGCTCTCTGCTGCCCCCTTCAGGCCAGGCTTGCACCCTCCCATAGCCATATGCTTGTATGCAAGATCGCCTCTGTCACCCTTAGCTTGTTCGGTAGATTCGTTGTGCAGTGGCCCATCGGCTCCCAACTCAAAGGCAGTTCTACAGTGCAGTCCTGTTTTTTAATTTAAACCGCTCCTTGTTTTTGATTAATTTACCCCTGTATTCTCCATGTGAAGCGATAGTTTTCTGGAAAAACAGAACCTCAGTGATGTATCAGTGTTATGATACATCACCATTTTCATCTGTGATGCCTGAAGCACTGCAACCCTTTGGCCTCTCTCTGGTGTTACGCTGTCCCTCTCTGTCCTCCATGTCATGCTCTCTGTATGGCATTTGTCCATTCTTTGTGCATGACTGCCTCCGCTCCTTCCTCAGAGTTTCCGTTAGGCTTCTCATCAGCAGGTGCGTCATGTGTGTTTCCTCACCACCCTCAGAGTCTCTCTTTCACAGGGCTGTGGGTTCGGGTACAGGTACACACGCCTACCCCATCTGCTCAAAACCAAACCTGAGGACGCCAACCTGCCTAGCCTGCAAAGTGAGTCACGCACCCCGTCGCCATGTTAGTCTGTCTGTCTGCCAGTGACATTGACATCAGATCCTGACTTTGAAAACACCTTTAATCCAGTATGACAAATGCATGTCTAATGCAGTAGTCTTTTTCTGTACCACACGCATTTTGAAATCCCTGTGGATTTTTATATGGTTACATTTCAGTGTAAGCCTTCATAAATCTTTGTTGTCAGTGTAAGACTTCATAAACCTTGTACATCTAAATTCATGTACAAACCTTCATGAATGTTTCTGTGATATGTATCTTTCTTTCACAATGTCTGTGTTTTTCCTGTCAAGTCTATCCATTGTTGTGTACATTAAGGACGTCCAGTTGCAGTAAATTGTTTTCTCTCAATGGAACAACTGTGGTAGCTGATGTCTTTTTATTGATATTATTTGAGAAAAGCAAAAAAGCGGAAAGGGTAGGATGCGTCATCATTCACATAATGTTGAAAATTGAAATGCTTCATTTCATTTTCATCTTTCAACTTTTCAACATTTTCAAATGTGTCAGATCATCTTCCATAGTGTGGGTAGTACTCTAAAACTAGAGTTTTATAGATATATATCTCAATACAAAGGAATATAATAATGGAATAGCAGGCATTTAGAAACTGTAATGATAGAGGTAGCATATTTTTCAGTTTTCTGGTGGTTTACTTTGTGGTGGGATGCAGGTTTTGTTCAATGAAAAGACAGCACGGATGAGTCATGTAATTTTCTGAGAAAGCGTGACTCTCCTTCATGCCGTTTTCTTTACTTTAGTTTGAAAAGTTTGAATATAAACAAGAAAGTCTTTTTTTATGGGACAACTAAATGTGAACAACACGTGAAAGGATCTGCACACAACTGGCAATATATATGTTGTGTTTCATGCAGTAATTAGCTAATTGTTATTGTGATGCATTTTAATAGGTTGCCTGGGTGATGATGACTAGCAATCTCATTATTCCAGCACACTGAAATATTTCAGTGATTGATATTTGCCTGCCAACTGCATGAGCCCAGAATAATGGCAGAAAAAGCAGCTGCAACTTGGACTGTGCATTGTGACATGGAAGATTTGCTAGAGGTTTTAGGCCCTATCAGGAGGCCCTGTAAATTGTATCATATATAACAACTTCAGTGACAACTACATGTTAACATACTGCAAATTGGTTTCTGTTACTGGCATGAGAGTTTGTCATGAACCTGAAGGCAACAACAAGCTGGAAGTGTCCTGGAAATCGCTGATCCTACTTTTGTGAGTTGACTAGGTAATAGTTTCCATCATTATTATGACTGATGAGCTCTGTGAATATCCTGCCATTACCTGTGTCTCCTGACATACAGGGTATATTCACGGGCAGTGACGTGTTTTTTTTGGTTCTCTGAAAGTAAAATAATTATGCATGACCCTTTTTACTTTGCCTCTTCTGGGAGAAAAAAAAGAATAAAATTGGAGCTACAGTGATAGCAAGTCCCCTCAAAGGCATGAATAAAAGATGTGTCTGATGCATGTTTATGGGAACAGCGTTCAGACTGGTAATCAACATTCGCATTACAGCCTCGTTTTTTTTAATTGGAGCTGTTAATTGTTGTTGATGAAATGTTGCTCCACAGCCTTCGTTAAAGTGGGCGATCATAGCTTTGCTCCTGTTCACGCAGAAGATGTGTGCCTTAGAGCTGTCTGATGAAAACAGCCATGAAATAAAATCAACTATAAAAAAAATCAGGAATATATTAATAATTGCACGGATGAATCATGCATTTGCATGGCAGGGCCCTGATTAAAATACAATCAGGGATGTACAGTAATGAACTGCCACATGCTGGATCTCCGGCGTTCCCCTGTTTGTTGGGGTTCGTATGAGTGGGATAAAGACTCATTAAAGTCACTCAGTGCCCTGCTCGCTGTTAATGGGGTCCTCACGAGCCCTCACTGCAGAAACAAAACCAGTATCAACAGTGCCAGAAAGTGGAAACAGCATGTTCCAGCTGCAGACAAGAGATTGGGTGTTTTACTATGTGCAAAATGCTTTACTGGCATCAAAATCAATACATTTCAGAAGCCGCCATGTAGAATTCCTTAATTAAATTGTCACTTTTCATCACATTGATTTATTCAGAAAGGAAAGGATGAAGGTGCTCTTTCATTTTTTTTTTCGTTGTTTCTATTTTTGTATGCTGCCAAGATATTTTGGGAAGTCTTACTCCGAAGGTAGTGCCTATTAACGTAATGGAGTTATTAAAACTCTGAACGTTCCAGGAGACATGACATTACTCAGAAATGTTAACGAGGGCCTGTGATTGTTGAAAGGGACAATCATTGCTGCTTACTCGGTTTGGCAGTGGTGCGTGCTTAGTTTCAGCTGGCAGATGGGGCTGGGCCTTTTAGTACCTGCCGGTTAGCATGGGTTTTTGCCAAGGTGTGTCATGTCCTTCCACCACCACCCACCTGGCTCCCAGATCCACTCTGACCTTCCCCTGTGGCTTTACTGTCAGCAGACTCCCTGGGGTGCCATCCGTCTTGCGATGTTGTTTAAATAGCACTCGGAATAAAATAGATCGAAATGAAACAAACACAAATTAAATCAGCTTGACGTGAGCCACAGATACATGTTGATAAATGGTCTCATTTAAAGCTCATTGAGCTGACATGGGTCACTGTGTGTGGCAGCATGTGTGAACTTTCCTTTTCAGCTTGTTTGATGGTATAGCAAGTCACTCACTCACCTGTGCTTTCAGCATGTGATTCATGTTTTTTTTTGTTTTTGTTTTTTACTTTCATGTGCATGACTTCCAGGAGATTTGTCTGTTGCTAGTTTTCAAAGTAAGTTTTTTTTCCTTTCTGTCTTGTTCTGTTGCTACCTTTCCTTTGTTTACTGACTTAGTGTCGGTCCCACCCCTGCATTTGCTCCTGGCCCTGCAGTCTTCCCGTCAATCCCCATCCTAGAGTCCCAGAGTTCCCTCTGTCTAGCTCCTTCCGCGTTTGTCTAATGAGCTAGAATGGGAAAATAGCATTGTTGCCTGCTAAATTCAAGAACCTGAGAAGACTGCTTTGAGGAAGTGTGACTCTCCAGTGCCTTGTTGTGGAATAACCTGCCTCTTAATTTGCATTTTGTTCAAATTTGAATCTCTTCTAAGTGAAAATTGATGATGCCATCCCAGTCAGTTAGATTGTCCTTAACCGTGAAGGACCTGCATGTCTGATCGCATCTGTAGAGTCTTAAGTATGTTTAGGAGTCTGTGTGTGTGTGTGTGTGTGTGTGTGTGTGTGTGTCCATGGTTCCAAGGGAGCCCATCAACAGAGCTCTAGTCAGAGCTGTAATTACTGAGTAAATAGGGGAGGAGGAAATGGGAGTGCTCTGTTGAACTTTCCTGTATTCATTCGGTATATTTATTGTATCTTGCTTATCAGTCACATACTTAATGATTTCAAATGACTGCCAATCATATTTGATATGACATTAAAAAGATTAGAATGGCATAACTTTTGAGTGCAGTTCAAGTCATCTCCATATTCTGTAAACGAATGCAGATTAAAACTAAACAGAACACTGATGTATGATGCCTGACCCTGACCATATGCATATCACCTGACTAATAATGTAGTTATGCAACTTGTAAGTGTATGCAGGGATTGCAGTACATCAATGTCACTCAGTCTTGCTCCTGAGTACAGAATGTTGAATATGGCGAAGTGTGGTCACTGTGTTGGCAGTGATTAGATAGGAGACACAGCCAAAAGAAATGTGGAAATGTGCTCACTGGCCCTTTTAATTCCCTGCTCTGAGGTAAAGGCAATTTGCAGCCAAATGTTAAACGAAACACCCTGAGTCCAGAACACAGAAAACAAAAGGCAAAATGGCGAGTCCTTACTGTGTGAGATCACACATGCATTGGTTGTGTGTAGGGCTCTTCACATGTCATAGTACCTTACACTCGTTGTCTTTGAGCTTGCAGGGCGCTCAAGGGAAGAGGTAGTTGTTTGACTTCAATATGGTGTTGTCCAAAGGTAAATAGATACTGTTGCTATGATCACTGAGCTTCCCCTATACTTTGTAACTAGCTAATCTTGTTTCTTCTTTTGTGTCAGCTGACATTCAATAAGCTGGAACCACTGTGAGCTTGCTTTGCATGTGGTAGTATGACCGCTGATTTGTGTGTACGCACACTTATACTCAAGCATTAAGAAACTATTTCTCAGTGGAAGCAGAAGAATGTATGATTTTACATGTGAGTTCAATACACAGGTAGGTGTACACAGTCCTAAATGTAGTGTATAGTGGGGCTCTCTGCTAATGGCACATGGCCAATGCCATTAAACTAATCCTAATGAAGGCAAGAAGCCACACCCCGGGTGAGTTTGGTGACAGTTAAGTTCAGGGGTGGGTGTGTGTGTGTGTGTGTGTGTTTGCCTGTTCATGAAGCTGCCGCTGTCCAAGGTCCTGCAGGCCTCCTGGTCCATTAAGATGCTTGGGGTTCTGAACGGACAGCGACTGTTGTGTCTCACACACAGAAATAGCCCTCCCCCTCCATTCCACCCTCCCCACTGTCACAGTATGTACTTTCCTCACTGTGCCTGTCCTTTCATGCTGGAAAACCCGCCACACTCATTGCTCTCTGAGGGGTACACACATATGCATGAACAGCCTGTGTCCCTCATGAAAGAGCTGGAACCGTGACCGAGGACCCAAGGGAATGACCTTCGGCTCAGTAATGGCCGACTTGACATTCTGCGAGTCACCTCCCTGCTTTACTTAATTATCTTTTGGCATTTTATTATTTAACATTTGGCCCAGTATGTACAGTGAGATAGGGGCTGTGCAGTGCATCATAAAACATGATCAAATCCTCAGTGAGACCATGACCTTTTCACATTGCTTCTCATCTCTGCTTTAAACACCTGGGTCTCATGCTGAATTCTTTTTTTTTCTGTAAAAGAAAAGCAAGGGAGGGTGTTTTTTTTTTTTTTTTTTGCATTGTATTTTTGTTCCCCCTTTGTCAGAACTTCCCTCTGAGGTGTCTTTTAATTAGAATGGCTCTCAGGCTGACAGGGTGACACCAGAAGTGACGGCGCCATAGAAGTGCCACCCTGCGCATGCACAGCGCAGAAAACAGGGAGGGGTACGAAATGACAAATGGCATCAGCTCCTCTCCCCCAACACTCTCTCATCAACCTAGTGGCAGGGGAGCATTCTCTATCCCCTCTGTAAGCTCACAACACTCCTCTGTTGCTTTCCCCTAAAGCCCATTGATCCTTTTCTTGTGTCTCAGCAGGCATTTTGTAGCTTCGAAGATCATGGGCACCTAATTAAACTTAAAGGTTATCTCTCTTTTAAGGGAACATACTGTCTTGCAAAATGATTGGTTTTATATGGGGTTTTATTGAGAGCATGTGATGCACACCCCCCTTTGAGCTATAAGGCTTTTACAGTGTGAAGCTTCTGTACACAGCTAGATAAGGTATTAAATTACCAGGCCTCCGCAGATGGGGAGAGAGAGGGCTTGCTTGTCTTTGGGGAACAATGCCTTGTAGATAACTGTAATAACAACATTTAGGTGATAGGCCAGTGCTTTCCAAAGAGCTTTTGTGCGTGCAGCCATGGTGGAACCAATGTCACGATGTCATTTTGCTCTGCTAATGTGCAATTTGAGAAGGCACAAGTGCTCATATGGATGTCCATTATGTCCCCTGCATTGTACTGTCCACACCATTTTTATTGTCTGTCAGTAATGAAAAAAGTGACTGAAATGATATGGATTTCCAAACACTACTCAGACAGTACTTCACTTGTATGGAGCTTGTGCCAGACCATTTGCTCTTGTGATTTCCATTTCAGTTCATTGATTAAAAAAAAATGTATCGGCAGCTATTGTGATGTCTTTACAGAAGAAAGTGTATTGTGTCTGTTTAGACATATATAATGCAATGCATATAAAGCCCGCACAGTATATGTACATACGTGCTTGCGTGCAGTTCATCTGTGGTCTGATGTTGTGTTCATCGATTGGCTGCAGAGCCCTGCCCCTCCCTCCTGCTCCAGAGGCACATGGCTGAGCTGCTGAGCCAGGACAAAGACATGGCGGCCAGCTTCCTCAACAGCGTCCTCAACCAGCTCAACTGGGCCTTCTCCGAGTTCATCGGCATGATTCAGGAGGTAAGGGGGAGCGAAGGAGAGAACTGGAGTGGGTAAAAGAGTAGTAGGAGGTATGTACACCTGCCATTTGTTAATTTAAAAAAAATAGGTGAGTGACTTCAAAGACACATGCCAAAGATAGTTTCATGGTGGTTTCCCCATATAATGGTCAAGGTAAAGCATTGAAGATTAGCATTTTGTTGATGAGAAAACCTAAACTTTTATGCTACTTTATAGTAAATTGGACATGCAAACACTGATAACAGAGGGATGCTAAATGTCTTTTATGTGAAGGAGTGTGTGCTGGTTGTTGCAGTGTTTGTGATTTAAAAAAAAAAAAAAAAAAAAAAAGAACCTGAACAGAGTGTTATTCAGTGCTTTTTTATTAAAAGAAGTGAGTTGATGGTGACATGCCTGCATTAGTAAGATGCCCCCCAGCTGGGCAACATCCTGAATGACTGAACAGACTCCCCTCATTTTATAATCTTTATCATGCTCTCCTGTCCCTGCTTCTTTGGTGGAATAATTTGATCGCTTGGAAGAAAAAAAAAAGAGGAAACGATCTAATCAAAGACCAGAAATAACCTCAACATGTTCCCCTCACACTGCGTGATTATTAACACTTATGTGCTCCTTGGCTCCCATGGGCAGCTGGGTGAGCCTGACAGTCTCAGTGTAATAGGAGGGAATTAAGAGCCAGCAAGAGCCCAAATACGCTCTTTGTGTCAGCTCTTCTGTCCTTGCAGCCTCTGCTGGGAAGAGTAAACCAAAAACCTCAGTCCGGATTCACTTCACGCTGTGCTCCCAATCATAACTTTTCTTGTCGAAGGTTGCATGCTCCTCAGGTGTTTATCTGAAAGGAGGATAACAGAAGTGTTATGAGTAGAAGTCTGCTTGTACCAAACTGGCTCGTTGTGTCTCGTATCGAGTACAGGACATGTTGGCAGTGAACTTAAGTACACTTGTGTTCCTGAATCCTCTCAGAGCCCATTCCAGCCCCACTGTAGTGGTCTCGCTCATGGTCTCCACGGTGTTCAGGAGGTGCGAGTGTGTAACAGTGAGTCTTTGGTGACATTCTGCCTGAAGGACTTGTCAGTCTCTTCCTGCTAAGCATCCAGTCGCGGGGATTGTGGGTATGTTCCATGTTCATGTCTTGGCCCTGAGGCTACCGGGCTCTCACTGCCTCTCTGTCTCTCCGCTGTGTGTCCCCTCTCAGATCCAGCAGGCGGCGGAGCGGCCGGAGCGCAACTTTGTGGACACCCGGCAGCTGAAGGTGTGCGCCACTTGCTTCGACCTGTCAGTCAGCCTGCTGCGAGTGCTGGAAATGACTGTTACCCTGGTGCCTGAAATCTTCCTGGACTGGACCCGCCCCTCCGCTGAGCTGCTGCTCCGTCGATTGGCTCAGGTGAGGGGGGAGGGCTCGGTGTGTGCCAGATATTAGGCTGAACTACATTCAGTAGAAAAGTGCAGTGCATGACATGCTGTTGGGCGGGGACGTGATCAACCAGCAAAAATACAGTGAAGACAATTACTCATCATCATCAATGAATGATAAACCCAGAATTCATGATATTATGAATTAAAGTTGTTTACCTCAGCAATAAAACAAGACTTTCAAGTGTTGTCTATTGCCAACTGCCATTTTGCTTTCTCCAAATAAGTCTAGCCTGTGAGTGGCAAGCTATGATTGGCTGAGGAGCTTGGTGTAACAGTTTGGCCATAGTAGGTGGCTGTTTGCCCTTGGTAGTTGGCTGACAATGGCCTGGGGAGTATTTTGCACAGCAGTGTATCTTTGCAAGATCACTGGAATGAGACGTCCAGTTCAGTAGAACCCTTGTCCTTCTCATATTTATAACAGGACAACCTCATCTATATAGCTATTGGCATCTGTGTGATGGACATTACCAGCATGATAATAAAGCCTTGTGTATCTGTTGTGTCTTGAATAAAACTATATGTATTAGTGGATTGGTGAAAACCTTAAAATTCTTGCAACGGGGTACCACTGAAGGAAGAGAACAGCTGATGCTAATTCTGCAGTATGTGGAGTCTGAAGTGCAACATTGAGATTTAGGTTTTATGCATTCATAGCTTTTGTTTACAGCATTGAGCTGCGCAACATTCATCTGTGTTGCAAATTGTCAGTAGGTGTTTGATTACTTGTGTCTGGGAGCCTTGCATGGACTATACATCAATCCTTTGTGCACCAGGTATTACCCAAGGGCCAATGTTGTATGGTCTTGTTCTTCAATGAATGTGGTTCTTCTGAATGGGCAGGCGTTATTGATGGAGGACAGTCGTGTCTGTTCTCTGTGGAAAATGAACAGGGTATGTGAAATATCCCCAGTGTAAACTGACAGGTTAAGGGGCTTACAAAGTCACCATTTTAAGCTTTAAAGTCGAATTGAAGGATGTTTAAATGGATGTAAAGGAAATTGCTGACAGATCTCTGTAACTGAGAGAAACCCATTAAAAATATCCAAGCCTCCTACATGTTGGGTTTATGAAACAAGCACTTCTGAAATGAGCTGGATTGCACCCAAGAGTGTGCAGTAATAGAACAGACCATATCTTCAATGAACACCTGCTCACTAATAAACATTAGAGGGCAATAGTTATGGGTTCATTTGCATATCCTGACTAACTTGAGAGTATGCAGTATGACATGGAATTGGTTTCTCTTCAACCTGTGAGTTTGTGTGAGTATACGGGTATTTGAGTGTGTGTGTGTGTGTGTGTGTGTGTGTGTGTGTGTGTGTGTGTGTGTGTGTGTGTGTGTGTGTGTGTGTGTGTGTGTGTGCATGTGTATGTGTGCATGTGTGTATGTCTTCAGGCTGTGTGGTTGCAGGTTGGTGTGAGTATATATCAGTGTCACCAAGAACAATCCTGCTGTTTTGAGTGCTACCAGTGATAATTTCAGTCATTATCTGGAGAACAAATAAAAGTCCCCTAGTTTTCCCCCAGGTTATAATCAGTTGCTAATTGAATTGTACCTATAAAACAGCACGGGAAGACTTGTCCTTGAGGATTGTAGCAGGCTGTGTGTGTGTGTGTGTGTGTGTGTTTGTGTACATGTTTGTGAGAACACTCCTGTCTACGTGTGCGTTTGCGCGTGTCTCTTGCACCTTGGCAGCTGTTGCTCGGGGAGAGGCTACTAATTTACGTGGTGACTGAGTGCCCCCCTGAAGGATCCTCTCTCCCTGCTGTTGTGTGCCAGATTTCCACTCCCCTGAGCACAGAACACTGTGTGCCGTATTAATAAAGCGCTGATTCAAGCCCTGACCCACCCTCCGCACTTCATCATCAGCACCTGATTGTCAACTCAGTCATTTTCCTCTTCTTCCTCTCAGCGCACATACAGGCAGACAAAGCCTGTAATTCTGTAGCTCAACAACTAATTATCTCTGATTGAGAGGATCAAAAAGCAGAGGTTAACTGCACTGAGAAAGGTAAAAAACTAACAAAGTAGCATCCATTGCAGTGATTCATGGATGGAAGTGTGGTGAGGTGACTGATCTGATGATCAGAAGATGGCAGGTTCAGACTGGGTGGAGCACTACTCTTGCACCCTTTTGCAAGGTGTTACTGTACAGGCTACCTGAATCATTTATATAAGTTCCCCAGCTGTATAGATATATGACATGTAAAATGTAAGCTACAGGAGGTAGTAAGAGCCTCTGTTGTGCTGATAAATAATGTAATCTAACAATGGTATTATAGTACAACCTTGCACAGTGCTGTTGTGTCCTTTTACTATGTGTGCTTACTTCTTAAAGAACTGATTTTTCTTATGAGGTGCTAGTTGGCAGGTAAGGTATGTATATGAATTCAGTGAATATCTTTGGCAAAACGCAGTGAACCTCTGTCCCCTCTGTCAGCTTTTAAACCAGGTGCTGAATCGTGTGACCGCAGAGAGGAACCTGTTTGACCGAGTGGTCAACCTTCGCCTCCCAGGTACCGCGTCTCCCACTCCAGTGCGCTTATCATGTATCTTGCATGCATGGACTCATGCACGCACCTACCCATCCACCCACGCAAGCGTACACACGCACACAACACTCATTCAACACCTACCAGTTTTCATCACCGGCAAAAAAATGACAAAATCGGCTAAAATTATTGCAGCATCCTGCCTATTTTCCAGGGTCTGCCAGACACTCTTCCACAACAATGCCAGTGTAACTGGGTCACAGGGAACTGTCAAAACGAAAGCCCTTTCGTATTCAATCCGGCTGCACTTGGTTGCTCCTGGTCACACTCACTTAAACTTCGGGAGGAGGGGGGGTGGTTTCAGAGGGGGGAAAAGATGAAGGGGAAAGAGAAGTGCGTTTTACTGCAGGAAATTGGTTTCATTAAAGCGAGAGGGCCAATTCATCAGACACGTCAATGGAGAATGCTGTCATTTATGATTCATGATGTGTCACCCTGTGAGTCTGGAACACACTCGTGACAGGCAGAGGGATGTTTCCAGAAACAGGTTGTGTGTGGCGCCGCACCGAAACCTTGGACCAGGACGAGAAACTGGTCTCTCATCCATCGATCTCAAATTACAATCCAAACAGTCAGCGGAGGCTTTTCAGTTAATGAGAAGTAGCTGGCATTAATTAAGGTTCGGTCAGAGACTCTGGGCTCTGTTATCTAACCGCAACACACCCTGTCCTTCAGCTGAAGTGGGGAATTTATGCAGCTGTGATGTTTTGTTGTAGCACTTACTACTTGGCCTAACGAGCGCGTTAAAGTTATACACACGCAAGGCTTTTGTTTCCCTTACATATCATGGATGCAAATTTAAGAATAGCCTAGAAGGGTAATAGTCTAATACATTGCTTGCACATGCACTCAGAAGTGTAAATGAATGATTGTCCACTCACCTTGCTTTGAAAGCCATTCATGTTTTGCTCAAGCTGCTTGTATGCCTTATAAGTGAAATGAACGCATGAATAAAGAGCAGAGGTGTAGTGGTCTCTGTGTTTGACCTGGCTCCTGCCTGCTGTGTAACGGCGTGCCCCCGGTGTGCAGGGCTGGAGAGTGTGGACCACTACCCCATCCTGGTGGCCGTGACCGGCATCCTGGTGCGCATCCTGGTGGACTCCGACAGGCAGGGGTGAGTGTGAGGAAAGTGCGAGGAAACCCGCTGCGCGTACATTTTGCTGCGGGGGGGGTGGTTGGACCGGATATGGGGGAGAGCACTGCGAATTGGATTTTGCACAAAGCCTTTTTTTGTTTTAATTTTTTAAAACCCCGTTTCAGGAGGTGTTTACTGTGATAAATCTTGTTTCCAGTCAGTGCACATAGAGTGCATCAGATTGTTTGTAATGTTTCCCTCCTCTTTAATCATTGCAATTTTATTAATGAAGCAATTCGATTCATGGGAATTCTTGGACATTCATGGAGGGTGGTATAGTGAAAAGGAGCAAATTACCTATACCCTATTCTGTCTGTAGACAGTAGAAGTTTCTAAGTGCTTTGCTACTTGGACAAGGGGTGTGGACTCGCAAAACGTTTCACTCTATCAGATATTGCACAGCAACAGCATCCTTTTGTCTAGCCTGTCTCGTTTCTGGTGTCCAGCAGTAAATTTGCCACCTGTACAGCCTGTAAACTGTAATCATTGATCAAAGTTTTGAATTGATGCTAGGTTGTCGATCTAATGTAGCTCTTTATGGCTGCTCTTCAGAACTGGAATGATTGATGTAGTCCTAAAAAACAGGTATTGTTCTGCCAGCTGATTAAAGATAGCTAGCAAGGCAGAGTTTAACACATCCCTGGCCAGAGTAAAGATGCACTGCTTTACTGGTCTGCTACAGAAGGAAGCCTCTCTGTGGACCTAAGGTCGCTGGGTACAAGATGCCCCTCTCTACCCTTGACTTGCACTAGGGACTGAGAGAGAAAACAAGGTCAGACCAACTCCTAACGAGCTCTTATCGTCTGACTGCTCTGCAGGGCGGTGTGGTCAAGCACGTCAAGAGGCTCTCTGTTCTGAGTGAGCATAGCCTGTAGGGCCAGCGAGGCGTGTTAATGCTCTCCTTCCTGGTGGATGAGAGTTAATTGCATGACCGGTCGCCAGGAGGGGGAGTTTGCCACACTTTATCTCTCCAGTGTGGAACTGCCACCGCGAATACAGGGGGGATGGGGCGAGAGAAGAGAGAGAGAGAAGACGGAGAGCAAGACACACCGAGGAGCCACACTCATTATTTTTATCTCTAGAGTCATATTAAACCCCCCCCTGCACTCTGCTCAGGGCCGGAAATAATAAAAGGCCGATAAAATGCGCTGCTTAGAGGTGTGCGTGAACGCCGCCTGTTCTGTTGTCCATATCTGTTTTTCTCCGTTCCGTTTCATTACATTACATTTATCAGCTGTGATTCTCAGATCTCCCCTTTACTGTGCAGGTAGGAAATATACCTACTGTTGTCAGAGTGATCTTAAAGGCACTGTTCCCTCTCTCCCTGTCTCCTGCTGTCACTCTTGGGAGAGGGGGGCAGACCAGCGGTGTCACCTAAGCCTCAAAAGCTCGGAGTGAGTGATCCGGCGGTGGCTTTTCTGCGGTGATTTTTGACGCGCGTGGGTGGGAGGGCTCCTGCGTTTCAGGAGCTGCTCCTTCTTTGTGCTCTCCTCATACGAGGCCACTTTTCTGACAATTTCATGCCTAATTGACCTAAGGTGTGGGATGCGTTTCATTTTGTGACTCCAGAGTGTCCAGATAATTGCACGTTTTGTAGCTCCAATTGAGTGTGCAGCTTCCCCTGGCCAGATATCAGCTGGAAGGGGCCAATGTGTGCTGTATGCTCCAGCTCCGAAACAGAATGGCGCCTCAGTGTGCAGTGTGTGCGCGGACAGTGATCCGACGTGTCATCGTGTCTCTTATTGTTACATGAGGGGGAAGAGGCAGGAACCGCGGAGGCTTAAAATCTCCTGACACCGACGCTTTAGTTCCACTTGCTGCACACTTCAAGATGGAAGCGTTTTGATTTTTTTTTCGCATCCTCAAAGCTTGTGTCAAAGCTTCCCCGACACCAAATCTCGTTCGGAATAACCCCCGTGAGAGGATACGAACGTGGCGCAATTTGCAGTGCCGTGTGCCACCTGTCTCTCACACCTGCATTAAATCGCACTGCTCGTACTTATGCGTGTTAACTGTAAATAGACCTCTGCTTCTCAGGGGTCCTCTGAACCGCGTGTGGAGGCTTGTTGTACTCCGTCGTGTCTCAGGATTTACGTGGGTAGCAAGGCTCTGTGTTCTTTTTAATGGGAAGAGGCACGAGAGCACGAACAGAACTGGGGGAGAACAACGCAAAGTGATGAGAGAGGCAGATCAACCGAATTGGGCAGGAGTAGAGAATGTCCACAAAGAGCCCAAGCGCCAGGATGAATTTGAATCAAGTGGAAAATTACAAAACGGGAGAAAGAAAGGGATCTCTCTCTCTCTCTCTCTCTCTCTCCCCCTTCTAATAGTGAGCTGACAATGTTGTCTGTTGTGTCCAGGGCAGAATCTTTGCTAGGGAGTGTAGTTTATCAGTGTCTGCATCTTTGAACATCCGTGTGGGTAAGACATATTGAAAACTGCCTGAATTATCACATAATATGTGTTTGGTCTACAAAGCACAGTTGTCAGTTTGGGATTAGTTCACTGCATAGCATTTTTAGTGACATTAAAATGGACATAACACATAGTAACTTGGTGCTTAAAAACCAAGTTTCCTATTTAAGACCTACATCAGCTACACATTCATGATGTAACGAGATTAAAGGGAACCAGAAGTGATTTGCGGCATGAGAGAAGAAATAAAGGGGGTTGTTTGTAAGAAACAGCATGATACAGTTTTTGATGGTCTGTCAGATTAACCGTGGGGAAGGGCCTCCATTCTCACCATCCTGTAGAATCCCCAAACAGCATAGGGTAGGAAACAAAAATGAAAACATGACAATGGTGAGTAAACAGAAGTTAGCATTTTATAACCCAGCGAAAGTGATTGTCTAATTACAACATGTTATGAATTATTCACAGTAATGTCTTATGATCATTTAAAAGATATCTGCTTTGAACGCTCTCATTTACTGGTGAGAGAAAGATGACTCATTAAGTCTGGAACTGTTTTTTTGAGCTCAGTCTATGGTGGGGTCAGGATAGGGGAATAAAACATCAATTAATACATGATAATTACAATTTAACACAAGTAGAAGCAAAATATAGAACCCATATGTACATTAGATTACTATGGAACTTGTAATACTGTGGAAATAAGTGTGCGGATGAGTCCCCTGACCTTGGAGGAGTTTTAGACAAGTGAGGGAGGTGCGCTGTGTGGCAGTGATAAGTAATTAAACAGTATCTGAGCCATTTTTACACAGGGGTGGTAACAGCACTGTGGGGAGGAACAGAGGAGAGAACCTATGGTAGTGCCGTCTCGGAAACCAGCGAGGAGCTGGGTGTCACATCAGAGGAAGAGGTCGCTCGTGGTGCTCATTAGTGTCACCGATTCCCTGTCCCTGGTCTCGGTTCAGGCCCCACAGGCTCTCGCTGCGGAAACTTCCACCCAGAACATGTGAGCCCAGCACGTGCTCCTAAAAACCGAGATCCTCAAGCTAGCCTGTTTGAAACGGCTCTCTGCAGTACACTCCACTTACTCTTTCACACTGCAGTCTGCTCCAGTACTAGCCTCAGGAAAACGGGTTATTTACTATCTCATTGTGTTTACCATTCATACCTTCTTTTTAAAACCGTTAATTGCTTTACTTAGATTGATAAAATTGATTTACTCAGACATTACTGTACATTCATGTGTCAAAATATGAGTAAAATATTGGCAGTGGTGTGGTATAATGGTAAGGCACAGTTCTTATAACCCAAAGTTTGCTTGTTTTATTCCCTGCAGGGACAGTCTTGTATCCTTGGGCAAAGTGCTCGCCTCAAATTTCCTCATTTCTGCATATTTCTGTGTCAAAATGTAGGTGAAATGTTGGCAGCATTGTGGTATAATGGGAAGCAACAGTGCTTATAACCCAAAGGTTGCTTGTTTGATGCCCTGCAGAGATGCTCTTGTAACCTTGGGCAAGGCGCTTAAGCCAAATTTCCTCATTAAATACCCAGCTGTTTAAATGGTTGTAAAAACTGGAAGCTGTGAATGTTGCACTTTATAAGAGCATGTGATGAGCAACTGTAATGTTATATATGGTTGATGGCTCATTATTTAAAAATGGTTATTTATCTCATTGGGGAGCTGCCATATCAAGCATTCCTAAAATAGAATAAGAATACTAAGGATGATTTAATCTGATGAAATTTGTCATTTGTCAAAAAAGAGTGCTGCTGTATGTGTTGGTCTGGCTGTACATTATCAGTAAAGATTTAACCAGCTACAATTTAACTGTCAGCATATATCTACTGTAAAAAAGCATTTTCACGTTGGATCTTGAATCATTTGGAACCTAGTGTTGTTCCCTATTGGACAGGCAGACTTTATGAAAGTGGGGAATCAGCAGTTGATTTTTCTTCATCTTTTGCCCTGGAAGACCTATTTTAAGCAGCACACTTACCCTGTGTGTACCATTTATCAAACAAGCTACACTAGCTAGCAACAGTACTACATATAAAGAGTACTGTTGTTCATGCAGGTGGCATCAAGGTTAAGAATAAATGCTGCCCATGTCATACTTTGTAGAAATGCACACTGCAGCTGTGAAACTAATTAACACTCACTGTAGTGCTAAAGGAAGTTCTTTCTGAATGTGCGCTAGTCGTATTAATCAGATATCCAGAGGGATGTCTCGCAGGTCAGCCTGCATTGTTGAGCACCAGGAAAACACATTTGCAGTAGGGGGGCATTCCCTCCCCTCTCAGGTGTTCTGCTACCTGTGGAGGGCCCCCTCAAGATCCTATAGTCACATGGAAACCCCTCCATGACCAGGACGCCATGGCAATGTTAAATGTGGCTGTGACTCTGAAGAGCAAGTATGAAATATTCCAGGATAATTAAAAAATGATCAATTGTTATGTAATATAATGATCACCTTAGATATTTTGAACACACCAAGGCCATAAAAACAAAACTGTGTCCACGTCCTTCAAAATGTATTATTATAGTGGATAACCATTTTTCTATGGGTCTTCTAGTGCTTGGTATGTAGTAGAAAATTTGTATTTTAGCAAAATTGTGTGGCGGTAGGTATCTGAGGTCCCTAACTGAAGTGTAACGTGTAACTTTACAGATGCTTGTATTGTGGTTTTGGTACTCAAAGCTGGCCTCTGATGTTGAACTGCTAAAAAATAGGGTCAAGTACCTTTTTCTTTCAACCCTGCACCCGCCATTCTGCTAACAAAGTGTTTTAGTTACTGTATATGGCTTGTTGACTGAATACTTGTTGCTCAGTGAGCCCTCTCTCCTTTTTTCTTCATTATTTCATTGTCATTTTCTATTAGTCCTAACTTCCATTGACTTATTTAAACTAAAGTAAAGTTTTAGATGGTGTTGAAGGGTTTAGCTTTCCTATTCATTCATACTTTTTGCTGGTCACAGGGTGATAGGTTGGTCTTCAGTGACCAGAAATCAAAATCAAGTTGAAAAGGGTCTGGTCTAAAATAGTGTTACTCTTTCAACACCTCCTCTTTCTCTATTTGGAGTGAAAGACCCTTCTCCACAAACTTTAACCATCTCTTTCACCCTCCTCCTGGCTTTGCAGTGTTTCTGTGTTTCAAGCGTTTGAAGCTCCATTTCTGTTGACACCCCAGGACCTCCATTGAGCTATGCCATTTTGTGTGCCCTCTTGGTATTCAACATGATGGCATGTGTCAAACAAATACCTTTGCAGTGTTCTTTTATTGTATTTCTTTTGGTCTTGCCAAATCTGCACTTTAAGAGGTTGACTTGTTGTTAAATTGTCTTTTTTTCAAACATTCAGTTGACCCTGGAAGAGCTCTAGCCTAAAGAGGCCAACTGTCTTTTATAACATCATTGTTGCGCATAAATCACCTTGGTTGAGGAAGGATTTTTCACAGTATTTTCCAGTTTATTACCAGTGAAAGTTCAGTGACTGGAGTAATTCATTTTTATTCATTCCATATAGTCTCATCAGCTGAGGCACTTTATGCCTGTCAGTATGGATAAAAATAAAATATCTATTTTGCATAAAGCATTCTTCAAACACAAGTCTGTCTTTTTGCAGTGAAGATTCAAGATTCAATTACAGATATAAGTCACTACAGTAATCTTGTTTACATGTGAGTTCTCCGTGTGATTCAAAGTTACAGAATGCTTGCTGTCCTGAGGTTTTCATGCTTTGTAAGACTGCATGCTAGCAGGATTAATACATTAGCATTAATGCATTATTAACCACATAAAAAATGTAATAAGGGATGATAGCCAGGGGTAGCATTTCCATAGCTCTCTTCTCATAGGGAAATCATGGAAGCTAATGTTCATAGCTAGCTCACTTGGATAGCCAGAAGAACAGATGTGTACTGTGTGCAGGTCAATGCAGCTTTATCACCAACAAAGTTTTGGGAAGGGTTTTTTTTAGTTAACAGATTTTCTTACATACATTCTAACTCAAACATTTTCAGTAAGTTTGGTGCGAATTAATTCAAAATGTTCAGTTTGTCAATCAGCCTCTGGCAAGTCTCTCTCCCAAAAATATTTTGTGAAACAGCCCTATCTGGCCTACTATATGTTAGCTGGCTAACATGTAAATTCAGCAAGAGCACATTTTCAAGTTAACCCATCTGAAGTGCTGCTGCAGTTGGCCCTAGCAGAAACATAGCTTTCACTATTTTTTGGTGGTATTATCTTCCTCAACTCCCAGAGTATTAGCAGTCCAGTCCAGCAACCTTTTCCTTTAATGCCTTTAGGTGAAAGCAACCAACTTTTCTAATATGATAGCCCATTCACACAGTTCACTCAGTTGAGATAACACCTCTGAGTCACTTTCAGTGGTGTCAGCTGCCAGTGGAATTGGTACATCGTGTATAAGCGAGGTGACCTTATTTCATCTAAACATTCTTACTCTCTGTTTTTACATGCCTCGTGAGCCATGGCAAGTGGGAATGCTTTCGGTGATTCATTTCAGAGGGATCTGAAGCTACAGAAATGTAAAGTGATGGAGCATATCATCCACTTTCCGCAATTGTTTAATTGACTTGATGTTGTCATAATTTCAATCCTTTTTTATGTCTCTTTGAGGGATCTCTGGAGGAGCTAAGCCATTTTCGGTATTCCAGGGAGAGGTAATGGACATGAGGTCAGCGTATCAATGAGCCACGGGCAATGGCTATAAGAACCCTCAGGGAAATAAAACAAAACAAACAAACCCCAGAGCATGAGAGCAAGGGACTCATCTAATTTCTGTTTGCTGGAAAGCCCAGCAAAAAAAAAAAAAAAAAGTGAAGGAAAGAACCGAACTGCTTCATACTCTCCGATGAAAAAGGAGCTTGTCATCTGAGGAGAACAGCCCTCTAATTAGCTAATTAATAGTGAGATGTGTGTCACCTCTTCTCTCCCTGACTCCCTGCCATGGTCTACCCCCCTCTCCATATGCATGGGCGTTGACATGACTTTCATGAACCTGCAAGAGGTTTGTGTACCTTCTAGATAGCAGCCCAGATATTTTTGTGGTCACGATGCTTTGTTTTAGAACAAACAAAGTAACATCAAGCTTCATTTTGCCATAAAAGGTCTCCGCCATTATTCTTCAGCATTCTCATCCTTTAAACAGAGGCTTTATGAATATCATTTGCTTTATTGGGTGTGAAGTAAAAATCAACAGGAATATTGTATGATTTTACTGCTTATAATTGAAGACTATAAGGATGAGAGATTTGAAACAAAGGCAGGAGGCCAATTAAGTAGAGTGGGTCCTGAAGTGTTGATCAATTCAGCCTTGTGGGGGCGGGTGGGGGTAGGGTTGGGGGTGCTTGGTGTTGGGTTGCTATAAATGGCAGGAGTTCTCCTTGATGTTTTTTTCAGCAGGTTGTGTCAGAGGTGTGGGGTGTTTAGCTGTGCAAGCTGTCTTTTATTCATAATCAATTAATTAATTTACTCATTTTGCAGTTTGTTTCCAATTTATGCAAATAATCTAATTTGAAATTTGAAATTGCACTTAAAATGTCCATTTAAAAAGACATATTTTATTCATGGGTGTGTATTCAAATGTTTCCTAATGTCAATACGTAAAACTAATCAGCTAATTTTACTAGTTAAACTGTAGCAGTTGGTTGGAACGACACCAAGCACACCCATAGCCCTCCAGGAATTTATTTTGACACCTCTGGTTAGGACTGTTGTGATGCTGGGGTAGGTGGTGGGATGTCAGGAGGGTTGCCATGGTAATGATTGATACTGATGAAAATGTAGAATAATACTAGGGGAGTGGGAGAGGTCAAAGCAAAGACCCACTGCCTGGCTATTGAGAAAGGGTAGCTTTCTTTGGTGCCTAGCTTGATGTAGAACTTGAAATAACTTATACAGTTTTTGTAAAGATACCTCAGCAATGAGGCAAACGGGTGAAAATAAAAGATGTAATCATGGCAGTGGTTTTAGTTTTGCAGTATGAGATGCATTAGTACATTCCAATTACAGTAATGGGCATTCGATTACTGTTGTGCTAAGTGCAATATGAGGCTTGTCACCGTAACTCATCGCAACAAGCCCTCTGTGGGTCATATGTTCATTAAAGTGTAGAACATTAAGCAAAGCGCAGGCGCAATTGGGCTGTAATTAATTAAATCGGTGGAAAATTTTACACTATAATTGACTCCATGCTAGTCTGACTGTCAGTTATCAGTCTCATTTCCTCATCGAATGCTAGTGCACATCATCTAATCATCATTGCTCCTGCTTCATTGAGTAGAATAATTAAAAATTAATACATTCACAACAAAATGTAGCATGGTAAAAATAGTGGTCTTTCATTGGTCTAACTATCATACCTTTTACACCAAATAATCTTTTTTCAGTCATTACTATGTGGAAATATTCAGACTTGTAAATGAAATACTGAATTTGGGTGTTCTAAGGAATGTAATTTATGTAAAAATACAATGATGGAAATCATCCCTTCCTTTGTACTTTCTCATTTATAGATTTAGCGTTTAGATATTTTGTCTAATTGTGTATTGTGTTCTGTGTCCCTAAATTGTGACATTCACAAACTATCACAAGTAAAGGGAGTAGGAATTGGCCTATAAAGGAACACTCACTATCATAGCTGTTGTGCGTAATTTGTTTCAATAAGGCATTGTTGAAAGAAATTAAATTGCAGAGGCGAGGTTTTACTGCCACCCATTCTAAATCATCTCATGATAAACACTTGTTTCCTGTTCCAAAATTAGCTAAATGGCCATGTGTTTTATTGCTGGTAAGATTCTTTTGGTTTACTGAAAGGCACCAGACATATCATGACACAAGTTCATTTATACAGCGGAGAGAAGGAGCATGTATACAGCATATCCTACAGTATATCAAATGAAGGTATCTAATATCTATTATCTAAAGGCATACTGTAAACACCGTAAAGACACTAACGTTTCTGTAAAGTTCTTGACCTCCAGATTTTCTGAGGAATTGTGTCCCTTTGAGGAATGTGTAGTTGAAAAGTATGTCATGGTACTTTACTGTTACAGCCAAATAGTCATGGTCTAAATAGTGTCAGAACGGTGTTAAATGGTATTGGTTTTGAAGAAACTCTGTACTAGGACTAGCTGTGGCTGCTTTGTGTCAAAGAATGTTGTAGCGTTCTCCAAAAAACACTTACTCATTTAGGTAAAGGACATTCTCACTCTTCCACAAAGACAGACAGACGAGGTTGTATTCATGCCAGTTTGGCTGAGCCATGAGGGATCCCCTCTTTTTTTGGCATCTCCTCTCCTCATGAATGCGCACTGCATCCATTGGGGTTGACCTGGGGCTACCCTCACATGGGTGTCTCTGCGTGACATGAAGCCGTCCCCAGTTTCTGCAAGTGTGGAGAGAGATTGAACTTGTTTCAGGGAAGTTATTGCGATCGCACATTAGCAGAGCTGAGGAGGGGGGAAAAAATAGCTACGTTTCTGTGAATGTGAGAGAACTGTCTGCTGGTGTTATTCATTTAGAGAAAGTACTTTGCAATGGCATGGGTATCCACCTCTGTTCTTGTAGGGAATATATTTCAAACAATACTATATAAAAAATGAACTAATCCTCTTAGGTGATGATGTCAGATGCTATCTGGCTACATGAGTATCAGTGTAGTTTTGCAAATTGCTCATAATTCCCCATTGGATTTTACATCAGAGCAGATCAATTAAAAGTTTCTGCACCTGTTGTCACAAAAGGTAAATCTAAGCTTCACAGTATCTGCAGTATTCTATGGTGTATAGTTTAACACTCATTCACAAATGCTTTCTGTCAGAAATATTTACCTAAACTACAGAAAATGTCCATGTCATTAGCATTGCAAGACCGAGAACTCAGAAGTGAGAGGGTGTTCAGAAGGCTTTCTGTTGTTCCCTTGGGTGATTCCCATGCTCAGCTAGGAGATCCTGCTTGAGCTCAGCTGTGTGGATGGTCACAGAGCTTAACTAATCAAAGGACCCCTCCCAGTTCCATGCACACTTCCTGGTTTCATGGCTCAAGAGTTGGTCACATATCCATTTAGTCATTTGTGGTTTCTCTTCCTGGTGGGGCACACAGTACACTGCCAAAGGACTGGATCTCTTTGCACACTTTATTGTAAACATCCCTCCAATGTTGGTAGCTATTCTGTGCCACAGATTTCTATCTCAACGTCTGTATAGCTAGACTGGAGCGCTTACTGCCCTGACTCCAAGTGCCCCCCATGCAGCAGTCTCCCTGTGGGTGAAGACCAGCTGTAATTTTCCATGAGTGCAAAAGAGCTTTTTGGGAAGCATGCCAGCAGCTCAAGCCCTGATCCAGCATTCTCCACCCAGCTCCTTTCCCCCCACAGCTCACTCCAGCAGAGGGTCTCAGAAAAGATCAAGTGGCCCTCTTACACTTGCGTGCCTCCTGTTAGTTCACTGTGCAATAAAACGGTTGACTGGACTGACTGTGGTGATTAATTGGAATCCATTACATTTTCTTAGTTAAAAGATTAGTCTGTATTGTAGTTTACCGTATCCACTTCCATTTAGCCTTTTGTGTGTTGGACCCTGATATGTATTTCTCAGTCTGATCACCAATCCCTTCGGTTGCGTTGTTGTACTTCTGTGAAGAAGATGGAAGAAACAGGAAAGAACATTTTCTTATTAAATCTTGTCACCATTTTGTTTTTGTGAGTTTCTGTGCAATAAACACGGATAAGGAATGGAAACCCTAGGAGGAGCCTGCCCTAACCTGCTGCAGTGATACAATGCTTAGTTCTCTTGTTGTAGTGTTTAGGTTTGCAGAAAGAATTTCCAATGTTCCTGCTGCTATTTTTTTCCCAGAAAAAAGAATAGATCACTTTCCAGCTGTCTCTTAATTTTTCTAGTTTCTAAAAGACAAAAAGCTTAAGGGATTTAAGCGAGGGTGACATGCTGATTTGATGACCTATCCAAGGGGTGATTTTTTTTTTCCTTAGGGCAATCTGTCCCACAGCTGATCTAAGCCATCCATCACTCACAATACATACCTCCATGGTAGTACACTGCCATGATTGCCAGTGGTTCTGATTTACACTGAGGAGTGAAAATTTGAGCTTGATTCCCAGAGTCTGACAAAAATCAAGTGGCAGAAATCAGCTGTCAGCAGTAGAATGGTGCCAAACCATTTTGTTTTATTCTGGCCAGTATGTTTAAACATGCTGCTGAATAGTTCTTAAGAGGACAATATGTATGTGTTAGTGTCTTTTATTTGACAGACTCCTATAATGAGAGGGCATTTCCGAAATAAAACATAAAAGCTGTACTGCAATCAGCACGGAATAAGCTGAAGCAAAATTTTACATAATTTTGTGAGAGTAAACAGGATAAATGTTTGGCATTTTGGGCAATGCTTTTGTTGTTGTTCTTTCACACAGCTCTTGCTTGATGGATCTTTTCCTGTGTCTTAATTAAACACTGGCAAAAACACGTCAATGTGCGACATTTTAATAAGCCCATTTTCCCTCTATCCCGGTGGAAATGCATTGGGAGAGACAAAGACATGATGCATTAACACTGTTGCCAGGCTGCTTTAAACAGGATATCAGTCAAGCTGTTGTCTCCAGCTGTTCCTAGATTTTTTTTTTTAAATATTGTTCCCAGAATGCATCACTTGCACCTTTTAGCAGTACAGTAACTGGAACCACGTGCTTAAATATCTGTAAACCTGCAGCAAAAGAAAGAATCAATCTGCAATTTAAATACTGCCGCAGTTATGTTGCAAAAAAAAAAAAAAACAAATGAAAACAATTACTCAGAACTCATTTCGAGCACTATCAGGCCTTCATCAAGAAAACATCGATTACAGCCTTGAAGGCAAA
The DNA here is from genome assembly GCA_019176425.1 of Megalops atlanticus. Taxonomy (NCBI): domain Eukaryota; kingdom Metazoa; phylum Chordata; class Actinopteri; order Elopiformes; family Megalopidae; genus Megalops; species Megalops atlanticus. The sequence continues at coordinate 29,966,551 of CM032879.1, forward strand.
TAGACAAACTTGGATATAAAGCAGGAGACTGAATCTGAATTTTAATCGAGCTTTCATGAGCAAAATGGAGTGTAGGGATTTGAATAAAGCCCCCCCCAGTCCTCAAGCTATGAAGGACAGAGCTGCATGAAAAATGAATGTCTACCCCCACCTACCCCCATACCTTTCTCTCCCTGCAGCAGAAAAAATCAATTTAGATAATTTGCTTCCATTACTGTTGGCTAAAAGGCATCAGATGCAGCTTGCAGTGGTGGACTAATTAGATTGTGACACAGTGTAATTGGTTTAGTAGGCTTTGTGGAGGAGAGAGGTTGGGTAGGGGACACCTCACTTCCCCATCAGGACCCATCTTTCAACCCTCACTCCAGCCAACTGTCTTCACATCCCCTTAATTCCCGCCTCCTTCACTGTCGTGTGCCTTGACCTCCCTCTGCTTCCAGCAAGCGGGCTGTGTGTGTGCATGCATGTGCACGTCTGTGTGTGTGTGTCGATGCACACATGCGTGTCTGTGTGCGTGAGTGTGCGCGTGTGTCTGTGTGTATGTGCATGTGGTGTGTACGGGTGTGAGTGTGTGTCTGCATGTGTGTGCATGTGGTGTGTACAGGTGTGTGTGTGCCTGTGTTTATGTGCATTTGGGGTGTGCGTGTGTGTGTCTGTGTGTATGTTAATGTGGTATTTATGTGTCTGTCTGTATGTTTATACGTGTGTGTATGAGTGTGTGACTGCCTGTGTGTGTGCATGTGGTGTGTTTGTGTGTCTGGATGTGTGTGTGTCTGTATGTATTATGCATGTGTGTATATGTGTGTGCTCACGCTTGCTAGAACACGTGCATACGTGTTATTCAGGAAACCTGCAGTTTGTAAACATACTTATGCTTGTTTCCTTTGCAGTGTGATGACCTTGTGTTGCCAGGCTACAGTCTTTCCTTTCAGTTGGGTTTTGGTATCCAGCTAAGACCATCTCTTTATATGCATTTCTGATCATTGTATAATGAGTTCAAATGGCATGACAATTCAATTACATGACAGCCCACTTCTTTTACCCAAGGTCTTTCACCTTGGTGAGGGAGGCTTTTAATTGAAATGGCTGTTCCAAGTCCAGTCCACAGACATTGGCTCCATTTGGAATAAGTCTGGGAATCATCCTTCATTTCCAAGGCATTGTGTCAACCTTAATGATATCTTGATATCTGTCCTCGTTGCCAAGTCCTTAAAAGGCAAGCTTAGCCCTAGGGGGACACATTATAGTAGGAATAAATGGTTCAGCCATCCAGTTGACTTGAAGCCACTACTGCCATTTATTTTGGCTTGGGTAGACCATATGGTAATGTCGCCTACACACTTATATAGTATGCATATCTCTGCCCCTTGATGATGGTATAGTAAAGTGAGCCGAAAAGCATTTCTTGTTCTTGTGGCTGACATAAGGCAAACCCTTTCTTTTTTTACTGCTTGAAATTACCTTCTTTGAGCGGTACGTTGCATTTTTACCATGCCAGGAATGAACACAGTGTTTTGTGGATTACTTTTGTACATCCTAATTGATTGTCTGATAGCTAACTGGATGTTTACCATAACACCCACTATAGGCCTGTAGGCTCAGCACTACAGTGGCAGTTAGGATCTTGGCGGGTTGGGGGGTGGGAAGTAAGACATTCAGAGAGGAAATTAAGCCCATGTCTTTGTTAGTGTCTGTGAGTTTGTGTGTTTGAACACATGATATTGTCATCAGGAGCACGGATAGTAAGGTCAGATGGTTGGAGACTCGCATGGATGCTACAGTGGATTGTTGGATTGGCATACAGAAACCTCTCTGGGTGTAACCATCTTGCTTAGTCATGTTACTGCTGTCCTGGTTTTCACAGTCAACATTATGAGTCTGAAATGATAGGAGATTATAGAACCTCTGGGCATTTGTGATGGTTTTAACCATGACTAGACTGAGAGGGGTGTTTGGATTCAGCAGTGATAAGTACAAACCAACAGATGAAAAATAACTGATATGTTTTGGCATTGCAGTTCTGAGGGACATGAGGAAATTGTAAACTGCTTTTATTTTGATAACATTGCATGAAGGTCCATCTTGCAAAAATATGAGAGATAATTAGTTCCACAGATAAATGCTTGTAAAAGGCAATACTGTACATGAAGAACAGAGCCCAATTATGACAATTATGCCTGACTTGTTCTACTAAATTTTACAAGGGAACACTTACTGTAAAAATGAAAATATGAAATATGCAAAAAAAAAAAAAAAAGATCAAGAAGAAAAATTAAATAATTATTAGGCTCTATCAGCCCCATGAGAAGATGTTCCAAGAAGGCCTAAAACTCTGTTTATTGGCTTATCATATTGTATTTTAACCATCTGAATAGTTGAATAGTTCCCTCCTGAAAGACCCCAACCAGCCAAAAAATAAGCGATCAATAGAGAGTTGTATTTAGGTATAATTTCAAATCTCTCTCACTCATATCTTTGACCTACTCATAGGAATATTGCTGTTTTTGTGTGGGTCTACACTATAATTATAGGCATTGAAGTTTGGATAAAAGTTTGGTTTTCATTTCCAGAAGTTTCACCTCATCCCAGGTTTTACAGATAATAACAGTTGCTGTTGTCCAGGTGAAAGTACATGGCTTGCCCTTTACCTTCACAGGAGTACGCAGCAGCATGGATAGAAAAAGAGCACGGAAAGCTCAGAAGTCAAGCTAAGCTCTTTTCAAGGGCCGGAAGCACGAAACAGCACAAAGTACGCACGGGATGCACATTTGCACACATGTGCACGCACACAGTACACACACACCTGCATGCAGCAGGTGTCCCAGCCAGCCGGAACCTAGTCACAGATCTGGCTCTCTGGCCTCTACTGCACGCTGTCATTGACAGTGTTAGTGTGCAAGGGTGCAGAGCCGGCTTGGGTGTGCTATAGGCTGAGGAAGAGTCCATGTTATTAATGCTCCCCAGGGCGGACCGCCACACACAGACACGGAACGGATCCTCACCGCTGTAAAACACGTCGGCATTGATTTTAGCCTCCTGCAGCGGGCACACGATTGAGCGGTCCACAGTGACAGGGACACGGTTTGATGAAAGGTCCTTTTATTTATTTAATTTATTTTTGGGACAACCCCGGCATCAGTCTGTTGTTTAATGGTTTTGTCAGTATCGCTGTCCTCTAGCCCATTAAGTGCCTGAGCAAGTGAGTATGATGGGAATTGAATCTTTTTCAGCTCCTTGTAAATGTCACCGAGTGCTTATTTTAACGCTTCTCAATGGTTCAAAGTGTTTGGGTCTTCACTGTAAATGGGTGTAATAAGTGAAATTCTTATCTGGTTCTCCTGTCATTTACTTGTTATTGATGTACAGGTTAGTCTGATGTGCTGTGACTGTTCATACAGATGTGGCGTGCTAGGAGCCTCAGTTTGCAAAATGAGAATGATCTGTTTGTGTGGAATGAGGAATCAAAGGGAAGAAGCATACACCATAGGCTGATGTGAAAAGTTCTCACATGCTTAGCTCACCAGCGAGAAATATATCGAGGTGAAGATGAATCTAATATTTGAAGGTGAGGCCATAAAGAACTGCAGAAGAACAGATAAACGACTGTACATCCTGACATCAGGGAGGAGGTGACAAAAGTGAAATATGATGCCCTGTGGGTGGTGTTTACAGGTTCAGCACAGATCATGTTCCACTTAGCTTTTTAATAGGTCTCTTCAACAACTACGCCTTCATCTGCGCTGGCTCCATGTTTAAATGGCCTAGTGCTTGTGTTTGTCATGCCCTTGTGTACACATGGGCAATGCCAAACAAGAACTTGATGATGTAATCGCTCTGTAAGTCACCCTTGAGAGGAGCCTCTGCCAAATGAATAACGATAATTGCAGCTCATTACACGGCGGCAATTTTGCTGCTGTTTAATAACTTCCCTTTAACCCACAACGCTCCACATCCTGCGTTGGCATGGGAAGCCCCTCTGTTGCATCATCACCTTTGTATGATTCCTTGTTAGTGTCATCACTGTTGTTGCAATTATTTGTGCCTGCTAAATGTTCATCTTTTGTCATCACAGCATAATAGTCCTCTTTATAAGCCTTTATCGTCAGTGTCGTCATCATCATCATCATCATCATCATCATCATCATCATCATCGCATTCATCTTTTACACAGCTCTGTAAAGGGTTGTGTTACCTGTATGGTTACCTTCATAAGGATAGGCAAAGGAAGGAATGATAAGGATGCCATTCAGTCAAATTCAGTTCTGGAAGGGATTTGATTACTGTGGATATCTGTCAGGGTTGTGTTATGAGAGTTGGATTACAGAGAAATCTCTTTTGTCTCACTGTCTTCTGATGTCACAGTGGAGATCAAAGGGTTGTCCATATGGTAGGGATGGTAGCATGACCCAGCTGACACTGGGGAAAGATTGGCACATCTTGGGGGAAAGAGGGACACGGAGGAGATTAACCGCAAATCATTTGTGTGCTTATTTCTTTTTTTCAATTTCGCATACACGGATCTTGCTTATCTCTGTCCTTAATGATAACAGAAGCTTAGGCTGTATTTACTTCCTCATTTTTCCTGGGCAAGTGAAATAAATGTGTTTCTCTGTCTTTCTCCCTTGTGAATATGAATTTCTGGTGACCATCACATGCACAAATTTTGATATGGAGCTGTATACTCACACAGTGAGTGACACTTGCAAATGAGCATCAGTTAGTTTTTCATCATGAAATACAATCAATAATCCTTATAATGCACACGCATGAAGGAGGATTACAACTTTTTATTTTCGAACTCCAGTGCTTTTATCAAAAACTGACAGCTTCTTTCAGTCATCTGCAGGAATAATGCCATAAGGAATCTGATTAATACTCAGAATTAAATAACAGTTATGGAAGGAACATCTTATACGTGAGGGTTTCTCTCTCTCTCCGTGTGTGCGTGTCTGTTTGTATTGAGGGGACTGACGTGCAGCATCAGGGGACAGCAGTGTCTATGTATGTGTCTGTATTCTTTCAGACCTGAGATTTTTTTTGTCAGAAATGACAGAAGTGTACTCCAGCATAGCAATAGCGTGCTAGTGTTGTGAGTTGGTAAATTTAACAAAAAAAAAAATTGGCAGGAACCAAAATGTAGAAAAGGATTTTACACAATGCTAATTTATGTAACTGTAGTTTACAAACAGCCAAGGTTTTAACAGACAGCATAGCTGTGTTGTGACACTTGATGCTCCCCATCTCCAAGCAGAATTTGGAAGCATGTATTGGAGACACAGTCCAGAGCTGAATCTATTTTGGAGCCTGACAAATCCCCCAGGTTGAAGTAGTCCCTGTTTGGAAATGAACACAGTTTTTTTTCTCAGCTTTTAGAGAAGACTGTGTAAAATCTGGCAGATGAGGAGAGTGACTTCCGTTCGAGGCTGATGTGGGGGAGCTGTGGCAGGGAGGGTGTTGGAAGGAAGTGTTGGAAGGGATCTCAAATGCTCAAATGAGTGAGGGGGCTGAAAGAGTGAGAGTGTGTGTGCGCATGCGTGTGTGAGCGCGCATGCCTGTGTGTGAATTTGTGTGCAAATGGGTGTGTGCATGTGTTTTTGTTTGTGTGTGTGAGGGCGTGTGTGTGTGTGTGTGTGTGTGTGTGTGTGAGCATGCATGCCTGTGTGTGTATACAAGTACATTTGTGTGTGTTTGTGTATGCGTGTGTGTGCGCACGCCTGTACATGTATGTGTCTGTGCATGTCTGTGCATGCATGCCTGTGTGTGTATATGAGTACGTGTGTGTGTGTGTGTGTGTGTGTGTGTGTGTGTGTGTGTGTGTGTGTGTGTGCATGCGTGTATGTCCCTGTGCATATGCATGTGTATGCATGCACACCTGTGTGTGTGTGTGTGTGTATGTGTGTGCCTACATGTGTGCGAGCACGTGTCACATTTAGGCAAATGAGAAGGAGTACGTCCAGCAAACCTTTTCTTTCATTAGCACAAAGTCCCTGACTTCCCTATCCTTGACATGGGGCCAAATTTATCTCCCATATTTCCTTCACCCCCCAATACTTTATTTTGTCCTAGCCGCTCAGTACCCACTCCCTCTCTGTGCATCTCAGCTGCCTGGCCCGCTCTATCTCTGGTCCCTCATTGTAATGTGGGGCGCCATAGAAGCCTTGCCTACGCTCTGGGGTCGTGATGGAGTGGCGACGAGGGGAACAATGAGGAAAGCCCCGGCCGCGTGCACTCACTGCCGCCACCGCCGCCGCCGAGCTGCGCCCGGAGTGCTGACAGGAAGCAGCGCGGAGGGGGGAAATAAATCACCCCTTTCAATTCAAATTCACATCAACACTGTAAGAGCCTCTATTGGCATGGCAGACCCCATAAGTGTCTCGCTGTGTTCTCTCCCGGCCTACTCAGGAAGCTTCTGCCCAGAACTCTGTTGTTGAAAACAGCCAGCGAAGAGCATCCGCTTACTGCACCTGGCTTCCTCTGCGAACGATGCCTGTCCTGTGAAAGTGAAGTCAGGATTGAGAATATTAGGTGGCTGTATCCTTAAGCTGAAACTTGGAGGAGAAAAAAAAAATCTTTTTTTTTCTGCTTGAAATCTGCTGCACATTCTTCAAGTTAGCTGAATTTTTAATTGGCTCACAACAGGAGTGCAGACAGTCAATTACACAAGTGTAATTGCCCAGCAAAGAGCTAGAAAGCAGCTCTCCACTCCCTCACTCTTGTGTGCGTTTAGCCAAAGATGTGAGGAGGGGGAACATGTGCCTGGAATTCACAGGAAGGATTTTTTTTTTTGGTCAAATTTGTGATTTCTCTTCCAGGATTTCCATTCAGTGTTTCTCAGTCTTTCTCATTCTATAATGATATAAGGTTATAAATGTAGCTGGAGAAATGGCTAATATAGATCATACATTAAAGCAGATATGTGTTCGTGGTGGTCATGCTGGCAGGTTCAGAATCTGCATATTAAGATACATTTGAATTTGTCCAGGGACCCCAGTATACCCCCCCTCAAATAAAACAGTTATATAAAGCTTCAGGTTGACAGGAAGCACATTCACTACAATGTTAAGGATTAACACGGTTGAAAACAGAACCACGTTGCTCTGCCTTGAGATTGAGTGGATGTGGGATAAGATGTAGGAGTGTTTTTTACGCTCAAAGTGGTGGGTGTATGGAACGAATCCGGAAATCCTGCCGGGAGGGGTCCAACTTCTGTCAATCTTGGCAGGGTTTAGGGATCAACGGGGAAGAGTATAGACCATTCTGTTCCTATTAGACCCCAGGGTACAGCCTTTCTTGATGGGGATGGAAGGGGAACATTGACCATGGCAAGCTAAAAATAGCTCTTCTCACAGTTGTTCACAGCTTCACATTTGGTAAAGACGTCACACGCTGCAAGCGTGATTGGCCGTGATTACACATCACACCTTCGTACGTCTTCACTATCCGCACAGTCTGAAATGCGGACCCTGTGTCATTAGCTCCACAGGCACAGGTGCCTGCATTTTGTTCCCCCAGTCTGAGTAAAATCATAGCAATTAATTCTGTGATACTTTGTCGGCTTGATGTCGCATTGATTTAGATAAGAATCAGGGCTGGCGGGTTCTGCAGTGCTGGAGGGCATTGCGTGTTGACCTTGCACCGAAAATACCTGCCCATGTGCGTTTTTATCTCATAGCTGCTTTTATTTACCCTGCGCCGTCATTAATCATTGATGGCAAACATTTTAGCTGGCTGAGAGAGAGAGCGCCTGCCTCTTATGGTAGCGGGCCGTGGGTAGCAGAGGGGGCATACAGATGCTTTACTGGCCCACAGGACTGCAGACATACCAGGCAGGAACACACTACAATATTGACTTGCAGGCCCGCTTGCCCGATACAGTTACAGAGCGATACCGGATACTGTCATAATTACCAGTGTCTTTATGAGCGATGCCGTTACTGAGGCCGCCGACCGCTTCTCTGACATTGCGTAAAGGCATGTGCGTAATCCCCATATGAGTGCAATCTAATCAAAACCGAACCGTGAGTGTGCATTAAGACCGACTGGCAACCTTAAGATGCTGTAAGCTGATTTATGTGGAGGTTTATTGGAGAAGAGATTCCTGATTTATTTCCTCTTCTTGCGCTGGTTAGGAAATCACTGTAATCCCATCTGTGCATCTATCTTACCTTCTGTTCTGTTGACATCCCCGTGCTTATATCCTACAGTGCATATGTTCCCTTGTAGCCCTGGGAGCTATTGACTTGATGTTCACGCTCACCGGCTACCTCTGCTAATTGTTGCACGTCCTCTCCTGATTGTCCTGCTGGATATTCCAATATTTGCTCTCAGCTTATCTCTCATCTCCAGCACCTATCTTGCTCTCTCTTAGGGCCGATTTGTCCTCCGTGTCCTCTTTGTAGAATTAGTTTTTTTTTTTTTAAGTAAACTTATTTGGAATCCATGATAGTGTGCCGTTGTTTGCCCATCTCCATCTGTGGTGCATGTTTTATAGTGTACAAAATGTGCTGTGCTGTTTCTGTTAGATGGAAGCAGATCAGCTTCTGTTTTATCACCACAAGTTATATTTGATGTGTGCTGGTAAAGCAGTGAATTCACATTTATACAAATAACAAAATTAGGTTTAAAAAATGCAGACATGACAAACATTTAGATCCTTGAAAATATTTACTCTTTTACTTCATTAGCTGCCTATCAGCAGTCCTTGCAGTGTGCATTGTTTTTGAGAATATATACACCAGATGAGTGTTCTAAATAGCAGCATTTTTTTTTTTTATTTGATACTTTGCTATCGTGAGCCATCTTCATTAATTAAAACACCTGACCCAAGGCTCTCACCCTTACATGCAGAGACCTCCTGTTAATCAGCACCTCAGAACGTGAGATCAGCTCGTGCAGTCTGTGACTTCAGGACAGGCCTGGTACAGCAGATTCGCAAGGAGTCAGAACTGCGGGGAATGCTTGTTCCAGGAAAAGCAGTGCCTTTGCTTAGTTGATACGTGCCCTCTCCAGGGAGTGGTGTGTGCCTGTATAAATTGCTGGTAATGCATTCCGAAAAGCCAGAGCCCTAATGAGGTTTGAATAGCTTCTTTACGTTTGTGTGCTTGCTTTTGCGCATCTGTGTGCAGAGGGTGTCGGAGGGGCTTTCTTGGGTGATATCTGTAGGGATGCTGAGTCTGAGTGGCGTCTCGTTTGATCCACTGAATCGGGACTTTCAGCAGCTATTTCTTTATTTGCGTTTGTCCTGTTTCTTCTCTTGCAGCATCTATATCAGTTAATCTTCAAATAGTCTAAAAATAGAAATGTGGAAATGTTACAAGAGACTAATCCATCATTTTTTTCATTGCAATATTTTTTGTGCACTTTTGATGTTTTTTTAATTTTTTTATAATACTTGATATTTTGTAATGGACTGGCCTACATTAACATATGATAAAGACGCACAAAGTCATTCTGAAGCTATTTCAGGTTTTGTAACGAAGCCTATGGTTGATATTTCATGTTGAAACTCCAAAATTGTCATTTCTTATGAAGAAGAAAACATACATTACACAAGTATACATTATATAGATATTTATCCTGGGAAAGTATGGGTTCTTTTTATTTTTGTGTTTACATGGCTATCGCATAAATGATCTCTATTAAGCAGAATTCACCAATTAGTCTGACATTTTGCCTTATTTTGGTTACTTGGACAATTTTCCCTGGAACAGCCATTAAGTAGTTTAATGTTGTAGACCAATGAAAAAGCAAATGAAATCAGATTAATCAGAGAGGCGAGTTCAGAACAGATTGAAGTCCTGCTTTCTACCCTGCTTACATTCCTGTTTGTTATTACATAACTTAAAAATTTTATTACTTGTATATTTGGCAAATACTGTTATACTGGGAAGCTTACAAAGCTATCACGGCACAACACATTAAAAGCTTATCACAAAGGCAGTGGGAATCAAGGCACAGAACAGCCAGTAACACAATTAAGCAGAGTCAAGCAGAAAAAAGGGCTAAAATGTCAGCATGCATCATTAATTGTTTTAACGTACATGCAGTGAATTACCATTCTCATTAAAAACAAATCCCAACAATTATCTATAGAGCAACACTCTTCTATGGTAGTGTTCACATGGTGCTAGAACGTGCTCCGTAAGAGCAAAGTTACCTTAGATTGTATCACTGTCTGTATAGCACCAAATAATCATTTTTAAGGGCTGCATTCCGCCGTAAGATGATAATACCTCATTTGGAATGAATTAATTAGATCTTGTATGCTAGATGTAAGGCATATCTGTGTTATGGCAGCTAGGGTGAACAGGTGTGTCATTAATGTGTACCCCTTGTGTCGTGCGCTGATGTGGATGGCAGCTTTGGGTGAATTAGACAGTGATACCATGTGGACAACAGCTGCTGTTAGATGGATAATGGAAGTGTGTCCATTAGGTCTATGCGTCCCCACTCCTGTTCCCTTCTCTGCTCATGTGAGTGCCCCCTTCAGGCTCTGCACTCCATATGGCATGAGAAAGAAGGAACCCTAAAAAGCTACTCAAAACAGGGACAAGAGGTCACCGCCTGCTGTGTTCTGTTCATTAAGACACATTAGGTATGCTATGCTAATATGAAGTACTTTTTATGGCTTCATGTTATTATACACTATTGCCTTTGGAAACAAAAATGTTTTTCCCTCATAAATACAGCTTTACTGTGCTATAATTTAGAATAGCCCCCATCTTATTATTTTTTTTTCTGGTCTGTTAATGCATTACTTCAACAGGTCACAATAATAAAATAGCATGATTACTCACTGAATGCTGTAGTTATGAAGATAAATGTGAGAGTATATGAACAGGTTGTGTTCATATTTATACACAGTGGCAATAATTTTTGGTTTCTTTAGGTTAAGTGAGAGTTTGTTTTGAAATGGAGTAAAGTCAGTGGAGCCGATGAATGTTTAATGAATATAGCCCTGAAGCTTTTACTTTAAAAACATCCTTTATACTGCCTGTCCCCTCTTAGCTTTCTTCTTAGGTCTCTTTCTTCAAGGCAAATTTGGACACTTTCAGAAAAACAAGCACAGACTTTCTGGAGTTTTTTGGTTGCTGGGCACCGGCACCGGCATCAGCTATCAGCGGCAATAGAATGCCTCATTTATTTGTGAAACGCTGAAATTAACAGATCTGGGAAAATGAAGCTGGTCTACTGTAAAAAAAAAAAAAAAAAAAAACTCTCAAAGAAAAACAGCTGAACCCACAATGGCTTGCTCAGCAAGTCAACACTCTACTTTTGCATTACCTCTGTATGTGTATTGGTATTGGTATCGGTGTGCGTGTGTTGCAGGGTCTAACTGCTGCTAACTTAGCTGAGATCACGCAACCAGCACAACTGTTACAATGAATAACAGGGTGGAAAAGAGAGATTTATTGCTCCTTCAGCTCTGTGAAGCACTTCCCTCTTGGTCTTAATTGCCAGCTGTAATGGATGGTGCCTCTCTTGATGATGGTTCTGCCGGGAGCTGGGGACCTGGGAGGGTGCTGGTCTTCAGCACCCACAGAGAGGACTGGGGCCTTCAGCAGTGGGCCATGTTCTTTGTCTCGCATTGTAACACCTCCTTTCCGTTTTTGTTGTTTTGTTTTTGTTCATCACCATCTTCTCAGTGCGTCACTTTGCCCCGTTTATGTCCTATAATGTCGTGCCGGCGCTTTCTAATGTCTGATCTGTATCCGTCTGCACCCGGCTGTCTTTTCATCTTTGGTAATACCTCGGCACCTGTCATCTTGTGTGCGTATTTATGTTTTCTCAGTTTCGTCTTTGAGGTGTGCTTTGTGTTGCAAATTGCTCTGTGGCAATATTGTTGTGAAGTACTGTGTACCAAATGCCATGTAATTGGTTGATTAATGTCTTCTGACCTGTCTGACTGTCTCTCAGCCATCACCAAGCAATGACAGTGAAACAATTCTGGGCTCCTTGCAGAATTTTTTTAAAATTATGAAACATTTTAAGAGCATCTTTAGAGCAGGAGTTTGTGTTTTCAGTCCCAGGGGTGGGGTGCCTCTGTTGTTTTACTGGCTTTTTTATTTTGCCTTACAGTATTTATTTTTCAGATGTATGTGCGTTTGGGTCTGAAAGGGTGCGGTGGAGGAGAGGATATTTCTCCGTGCAGCATTTCTGTCTGGTTCAGAATGAGCCTGAAAGATTGTGAGGAAGGAACGAGTCAGAGAGCAGGAGGCGTGTGACAGGACATTTTTCTCTCACAACTCACAGCCTCTCTCACATCAACGCTTCTAGGGCCGTTGTTGTTGTTGTTGTTGTTTTTGTTGCTAGTTAGCCTAGCATATTCTACTGCTGCACATTTCTTGGTTTGTTCGTTTTCTGCGGAAGGCCGCATTCTAGCAAGATCTTCATTCTGCGCCATGCAATGCAATGACCTTATATTCCGTTTTCCCCTTGTCCTCTTTTCCTGTCCAATTCCACTGTGAGAGCAGTCTAATAAACATGAGGCAGATCAGTTTCAGATAAAGCCATTTACAACCCAGTCATGGACTATTAGATACCCTCCACTTTGGCTTGATCCATCAGATAACAAAAGCCTGGTTTAAACTTTCAGCTTGGCAAAAATACGGAACAGAGAGGAACCACCAGGGCTTGTCCTATTTACCCATTACGGCTGGTCGCACCTTTGTGGTTTTCCCGATTGTGCCTTCACACAAACCCCTCTTTTCACAAAGACAGTTTACGAACGTAATGTAAAAGGGGCCCTCCTATTGCATTCAAGGTTAGCATGCTCACATAGAATGACTGTTTTAAAGCACTATTTGTGGCCGAAATTGAACTATTATGGAGCCTTTTTTCTGATGGCCCTGTAAGTGGCTATGGAGTGTGACTGCCTGAGGGTCTTTTTCCCATCCTTTTACAATGCCTGTGTAGGTGTGTGCATCAATGTGTTTTCATTGCCGCTGTGTAGATACAAATGTGCTTTTGTCTGTCGGTGTGTCTTCACCTGTGATTTGTGGGTACAGATGATTATGTTACTGTGTATGTGTATGTATTTGTGATGCGTGTGAGAGAGACTTTGTCCGTGAGTTTGTGCGGTTCAGCTGCCTCCTCTTCCTGCCGTCCCCACTGTACCACTGAAAAGCCCCTTTCACATAGACGCTCACAGATGGTACAGTATCTCTGTCACAAAAATCAGTGACAGAGTGATTCAGATTTAATGTGGTGCAGGAGCAATTGCCTTGGAAATAATGTTGGGTTGATCATTGATTGCTAGTTGAATATGAGGGAAAGAATAATTGCACTGAAACCCACATACGTACGTGCGTGTATGCGTACGTACACAGACAGACAGACAAACAGACACACACGCACACACACACACACACACACACACACACACACACACACACTGAGTGAGCCCCGTATGACTCTGTTTTAATTAGCAGTAACCTTATTTGAAATCCCTGCAGACCCATCCCGTGCTGCTTTGTCGTTCTGTTCTGCGACAGTATTGACCCCAGGTGATAAATAATACACTAAGCAGCCCTGCATCGCACCAGATCCCTGGTCAGGTGCACTCTGGTGCCTCAGCCACATGCCAGCACAGCAAACAGGCAGCCCCGCAGTCCATAGCTCCCCTGAGCTGGCAGATGGCCTTTCAGTAGAGATTGCTTATGTATAGAGCGGAATGCCTGCCATTCTTCTCATAAACATATTGCATCACTCAACCAGAAAATTACAGAAGCCACAGAACATCCGCAGGAGATGGGATTTGGGAGGTTGTTGATGATGATGGCGCTGTACGTTTTGAAATTGTATACGCTCGTGATTCCATATTGCTCATCTGTTGCCATAAGAGGAGCTCCCCAAAACGCACAAAGCTGGGGGGGGGTTGTTGGGGGCTCGGTCTCGGAGACGGATCGTGTGGTCAGAGCCGTTAGGATCCCCGCATACAGTGCGTCTCGCGGTGAAAGGAGGGAGCGTTCCGGAATCAGAGAGCTGTGTAATGAAAATCTCCCCTTCCTCCCACGTAATGTTTTCCACCTCAGGGACACCAGGCTCTCGGAGCCTGGAATTCAGCAATATGATTAGGAGCCTCTGCCAGTTGCTCCTCCGGTATTTTTTTTTTTGCTTTTAAAATTTGCCGTCTGTCAAACACTTATCTAATTTTAAGCCCATAACCAAAGATGCTGGAGTCTTTAAAAGACTGGAAGTATTCCAAGTAATAATATCAACGGCAATGTGTCTGGTATCTTCGATTTTACTAAATCATACTGCCACACCATGCTGACAAATGTCATCTTGACCCAGATAACAGCTTCTGACATTGTTGGCCTGCTTGCCTCTCTCTCTATCAGACACACACACACACACACACACACACACACACACAAACACATGCATACACAGATGTTCTGACTTGACCATTTTTTTTTTTTAATCATCACTGACTCACGTGCCTGCTCCCTGGCAATAAAAAGACTGACATTTTACATCTGGGATCAAAGCAGAATGATTTATTAAGAGATTAAGAAAGGGGACATGGAGAGAAGGGGAAAGGGGCTGGAGGAAGGGTCAAGGAAAGAGTATTCCATATAGGAACAAAGCTGTCCGTATTCACTGTCCTGTCACTCCAGTAGCAAACGCACTGAGAAGGCGAGCGTTTGTTCTGCACTTTCACTTGTTCAATATCCACATCCACGCTGATGTCACTGGTCACAGCCTACATGGCTGAACATCAAGAACAAACTTGTTAAACAGCCCCTTCTGTCAGAAAGTGCACTCGTAGCACAATTCCCTCTTGTTTGAAGGATCAATGTTTGTATTTCCAAAATGCTCACATATGCAATAAATAGGCTACTTCTACTTGACATTTCCAGATATGTTTTGAATTTGCACTGCCCCGCATATACAGTCCATTAGCCAAGAACCACACTGGGATAAAAGTTGGGTTTCGGATACGACTCTGAGATAGCTGTTCTTCACAGGTTTGAATATAGGCATATCCTTTAAACTGTAGTCTAAACTAATGGATTTTGCTAGAGGTATGTAACTGTGCTGCTGCCTGTGTCCTCTCCCTCCGACGGCCCGACTCGCAGGAGCGGTCAGTTACTAAGTGTGCGATTGGTACTTTCGCTCTGTCTGTGTCTGTGTCCAATAGTTAATTTATGAAACAAGGCAACGTTAGCTATGGTTATCTAAAGGCTCAAGCAGTGCTAAAGGGGGCAGCTCTACCCTGTTGTTATTACTGGTAGATATCGGTCCAAAGCGGTGTCGTCTCACTCAGCAGTCCTGCTGTTCCCGGTCTCCAGTCCCCTGCAGCCTGGCCAGTCCGCTTGGTGTTAGACCCGCTGGGGGGGTTTGTGGCGGGCCGTGGCGCGGTCCGAAGGCCCTCTCCCCTCTCCGTGTCCCGCTCTCGGCGCTGGCGGCCGCCGGCCCCGTGACGGTCCCGCGCTCGTCGGGAGCGAGGTCGCCGCGCTACGGCACGATGGGCGTGTCTGAGAAGACCGAGGTGATGGAGTCCGTGTCGCCCCGCAGGTGCTGGAGCTTGGGGTTGTCGGAGGCCAGCGCCGCCCGCAGCCGCCCGTTCTGCACCTCCTTGATGGGCTCCAGGAAGACCACGTGCTTGTTGTTGCTGGCCTTGCGCCCGGGCCCCTCGGTGGTGGCGGGCGGCGTTGGGGTCAGGATGGAGGACTGGGCGCTGCACTCGTTGGCGGGGCTCGGGGTGGCGGGGGGCGGCTGCTTGCGGCACCAGCAGCGGCAGGGCGTCAGGTAGAGGTACATGAGCACCAGCACCAGGCTGACCACGCAGCCCAGCAGCGTGGTGAAGCCCGTGTTGAAGGGCTCGGCCTCGCTGCGGTGCACCGCCACCGTCACGTTCACCTCCCGTGTCTCGTTGCGCATCTGCTGCCGGTCCACCGCCATGCACAGGTACACGCCCGAGTCCTCCGTCCTGGCGGCCTGGATCTGCAGGGTGCCGTTGGGGAACATGCGCAGGGTGACGTTGTTGCCCGGCGGGGCCACGTACTCCTGGTGGGGGGACACCCACAGGTACGTCAGGTGCGGGCCCCTCAGGGAGGTCTGGCAGTCCAGGAACACCGAGTCCCCCTCGTACGCCAGCAGGCTGGCCTCCGGCTCGCCCAGCAAGCTCTGCACCCTCAGCGTGCAGTTCTCGAAGAAGCGGGCGTGCTGGAAGAACCGCACGGAGGCCCGGCGCTCGCCGTACACCAGGCAGGTGTGCTCCTCCCGGTAGTCCCTCACCGAGCCGTAGCCCCTCTGCTCCCAGTGGCGGAACATGCTGTACATGGAGCACTCGCAGATCAGCGTGTTGTTGTGCAGGAACAGGCCGCTCTGGACGGCGGCCGGCAGGGCGGCGATGTCCTCCAGGGGCAGCTTGGGCATGCGGTTGGAGGACAGGTCCAGCGTGCTGAGGAAGGGGTGGCTGTGCTCCTGGATGGAGAAGAAGGGGAAGTCCGTCAGGCGGTTGTGGCTGAGGTAGGCCCTGCGCAGGTTGCTGAGGCCGCTCAGCGCCTTGCTCTCCACCCGGGTGATGCGGTTGTTGAAGAGCAGGAGCTCCTCCAGCCCCAGCAGCTCCTGGAAGTAGTGCTGCTCCACCACGTGCAGCTCGTTGGAGGACAGGTCCAGGTGGCGCAGGCCGCTGCTGTTGCGGAAGCTCCCGGGGGAGAGCCGGGTCAGCCGGTTGTGGGCCAGGCGCAGGGTGTCCAGGCGGGGGAGGCCCGAGAAGTCGCCCTCCTCCAGCCGCACCAGCCGGTTGTGGCTGAAGTCCAGGGTGGCGGTGGACGCGGGCATCTCGGCGGGCAGCTGCTCCAGGCCCTGGGACCCGCAGCTGAGGATGTCAGAGGCGCACAGGCAGCCGGAGGGGCAGCTGCCCCCGGCCAGCTGGAGCAGGAGAGAGCTGAGCACCAGAGGGCCGGCCACACCCTGAGCACAGATCATCGCGCTGACAGGGTGCTGCTGGGCATGGACAGAGCAGCCACGCTGCCACGGGGGAATAAGGGGGCAGGGGCCGTGCCAGCTGCGGGGAAGCAGGGGTCCAGACGAGAGAACGCTCTGGGTATTGTAGTCCACAAATAAGGCAAGGCAATTGCAAAAAAAAAGACAAAAACAGTAAAAGTGAGTGGAATACTGTCCCCACTTCAGGCTTAGGCTTTAAGAAAATAACAGTTAGATAATAGTTCTTAAAACAAGCAGCTTCAGCTGGACTGGCAAAAGCAGTTAGCTAATGGCATGGCAGTTCCAGAGAGAGAGCAAAGTGCACTGTACATCACAACTCTTAATTACTCAAGTGCAATAAATGTACACATCTCCAAGAAATCCAGAACCGTCCTTCACAGCTTTCCAGCAGAGCCTCTCAGATTGCTCCAGAGTGTGTTTGGTCAGGCTCGATTAGAGATGATTTCAAGCACATGGATACAGAACTTTCTCAGCCATCCAGAAGGGTAGCGTGTGAGGAACCCCGAGCGGGAGCGAGGATTCGGGACTCACCCCGAACGAGGCGGCTGCCCAGGCCCCATGCCCGCTTCCCGTGATGGTTCGTGGTGCCTTACGGCTGTGACGTCCCCCAACCCCCCCTCCGTCGGGGCAGGCAAGTTTTAAATCAGCGCTGGCAGGCTAGCTGCCGCAGCCCCTGCGCGGCGAGCGCAGGTCGGATTAGGGAAAGTCAGCATTCTGTCCGGTTGGGTTAGCACAGCCGTGCGCTCACCCGCACGGGTGGCGGAGGCGCCTGCACGCGCAGCCCGCGCCAGCAGGCGGTCCCAGGCAAGCTGATCGATATACCCCGGGATCTCGGTCGCCGGCAGCAGAAGCTTCAGAAAAAGGATCGTGCAGGATTCACCCCTCGGTCGCGTTATATCAGCGCTTCTCACCCTGCGGGCGCTCCCCTCTCCCTCATCTGAGGAGCGATTCCCCTCGTCCTCTCATCTTATCTCTCCTCCGGCTCCGGGCAAAGTCCCAAAACTAAGTCCTCTCTCTTTTACTCCATCCCATTCGGAGCGGCCGGAATCCCTCTCTTGTCCGAGCGTCAGGGTAGGGGACAGGGGGTGTGGTGCGGGGCGGGGGTTAGACTCTCGCCGCGTCCTTACTGCTGCTTCTGCTGCTCCCAGAACTCTAAAGAGCTCCACTTAATCCTCCCTCTTGTTCGGAGAAAGTCCCTCCCTCTTGCTATGCTCTCTCTCTCTCTCTCTCATCCGGCGTGCGGCTGGGCTCGACTGCTCCCCCTCGCTCCCTCTCCCGCGCATACACTCCGCCTGCTCGCGTCTCACTCTCTCCCTCTCTGCTCTATTAACAGGCTGACACGGAGTTACAGAGGAGGGGTGCTGAGGGGTTTCTGCCGTGCGGCGATTGGTCGAAATAAAGAATAATGAAAGGGAAGGGACTTGCGAGAGCCTCCTTTGGCGCCTCATCCCCTGTTTACAGCGGAGTTTATTTATTTATTTCCGATGTATTTTTCTCTCGCTGTTTGGGTCTTCTTCGGCAGCGACGTCTGAATGGGTTGCTCTGACCTGATGGCTCCGCTAGTGGGTGGAGTGAACCTTAATTATTAGCAAGCTGTCCTAGGGAAAAAGCAAACTTGCAGAGAGGCGGGTGCCTCGCTTGCTCTCTCTCTCTCTCTCTCTCTCTCTCTATCTCTCTCTCTGTCTCTCTTACTCTCTCTGGTGGCATTTAGTGTTGACATTCATAGAGAACATGCACCTTCTTTTCAATAATTGCCAATACAGTTCTGCCTCATAGTCAGTGTGTGGTGTTGTTCGGCAGCCCTGAACAGAAACCCATTTGATCTGAAATTAATAGGATCGGAGGAAAACAGTTGTTTCAAAGCTCCTCCAGACTTTCAGTATGCTCCTGTTTTCGTCAGCCAAATGTTTTGATTGATGTAGCTTGCCTTTATTTGAAAACAAAAATTCTGATGCAAGATGATGGTGAATATGACAATGTTTGGACAGAGATGCAGACTCTTTCCTCCAGCTGGATTTCATGAGGCTCCTCTCTCTTTGAAGCCGCATTTTCAAAGAGTGTGCGTCTATATGTGTGTAAGAGAGAGAGTCAGGGAGAGGGACAAAAAGAGAGAGAGGGAGACATACATACAGATTGAAGCATTTGTTTATAGACACCCTTCAGCAGCCTGTAGTTCCATTCCTTGCTCTGCCTCTTATACCAGTACAAAATGGCTTGCAGTGATGAATGTAACAGTGAAAACCATACTGCAGGGGGAGGCAGGATTGGCGTGAGGTGTAGAGTGTGTGTTTATGTGTGTGCAGGCGCATGCGCGCGTGTGTGTGTGTGTGTGGAAGCCTGTCTGTGCACGTCTTTGTGTGTTTTGTGTGCGCGCGTGTGTGTGTGTGTGTTTGTTTGTGTGTAATGTAGACTGTGGGTGTGTGTCTGCATGCATGTATTTCTGTGTACTCTGTGTGTGTGTTTGTGTATGTGTGTGTGCGTACGCACGTGTGTGTGTGTGTGTGTGCTCGTGTCTGTGTGCGCGTGCGTGTGCATGTGTTTGTGTGTTGGCTGGGAGCTGTCTCTGCCTCTTGGGCATGGTGGCCCTTGCAGCCTGACTGCTGTCACATTGCATTAGTCTTTCCAGCCAGCAGCCAGGTCTGCCTGCTTTCAGCCAGGGGCCACTGCCGAGGGCCTCATCTGGCTCCCTCACAGACCTCAGACAGGCCTCCTGTCGGCCCTCTCTCCTCTCTGCGCCCATATCATCTCTTGCCATCTCTATTTATGCGCAGTGACATGCTCGGGGAAAGGGGGGGGATCGTGCTTGTGGGAGCAGATGCGTAGCGGGAGGGGACACTGAGGGGGGAGATAGAGAGCACCAGGGGAGAAGGAGAGAGGGGGAAAGGACGGACTTTTGAGGGACACGGGAGAAAATTGACCTGTCAGCTTCATATTTGGTCATGTGATTGCCTCCAACTGATGCTGTGGCCTTCTAGAAAGGACAGTGTTGTTTGTTTGTCTGAAGCGAAATAAAAAAAGGAACATTATGCAAATGTTTCATTATGCTTTGCTGTGCAGCTTAAATCCCCTTGGATATGCGCTTTGTTCTGTAGTGGTGTTCCCACACAGTGTATCTTCTGCCTCACAAGAGCTTAGCTTCGCTGCTGTCAAGATTGAATCGTGTGTTATGTCATTGTTCTGGAAATTGGTCCTCTAGTCTTCAGATTTCCCATTTCTAAAGACAATACAGTCGGAGCCCCCAAGGTTAATAGCCTCGTGGTTCTTATATGTGTTTTCAGAGCACCGTCAATTTGGCCTGGAAATGACTTCGCAGTTGTTGATGGCAAGTCAAGATCTGCGAGTCATTTAGCACTGCCAGCTGAAACATACTACAAGAGGTTCTTATTACGGTACCCTCACCACCCTTCTGGCAGCTCGCACCAGGAACACCTGATCTCAGACACCTTGAGGTTGTTTGGAAAAAAATGTTGAGATTTATGAAATCATTTTGTGTGTATGTGTATATGCCTTTTTATATGGATAATGTCGGGGCTGCCATCACTGTTGTTGCTGGTTTAAACAGAAGCGAAAAAACACGACAACCACAGCCTCTCTCTGTCAAATAATCATCCATCGCTGGGAGGGATCCTCTGGGGAGAGTGGGCCTTTTGTGCTGCTGTCCTTTTCCTATTGTTTTTCTTCCGCGAGGGCTCACCCATTCCTAAGCCTGAGGGCCACACAAAGGTGAGCACTACAGCGTAGAAAAGAAAATTACAGTCAGATTTGTTTAGCACAAGAGTGTGTCATCCAGGAAGAGGTGTCGCCCACGATACAAGTGATGTCAGTATGTGCAATGCTTTTTTGCCCGCGAGAGTAGATGGCGTCATCACCCGAACCACTTTAGTACCACCATCTTAAGTACTTTAGATGTTGCTATACTTTTTTTAAAACCCTGATTCACTTCAAATTTGCTTTGCATCATAAGTAACTAAGTCATTATTTTCTCATTTGCATTAATGTGGTACAATTTTGTGGTGTTGATCATATTAATTAAAAAATTAAAGCTTTGTTTTACAAGTGAGGGTCAATTGAGAACCAGTTCTCTTTTGCAGTGTCGACCTGGGGATGGGAATTATTTGAGGAGGGAATTTGTCAGTTCACCTGGAGGATAATTTCATGGCCTGATTGAAATTAGCCAGGTCATTGGGGAACCCCTCAGACTTTGAGATAAGTGCCAAGGGATCTGTAATAGTCAGAGAACCTCGGCTTAGCTTCTTATATGAAACATGGCCTGTTTTCTAATCAGAAACTAACGACATTTGTTTACTGATGTATAAGTAGAAAGCTATGTACTTGCACAGTGAATAAATGGCTAGTTAATGTGGAATATTGAGTCACTGTCCTCTCTTACATTTAGTATAGCTAGCTACTTCTGTAAGTTTTCTTATACATCAGCATACACAGCAACAGACAATACCACTGGTTCATGTTTATCCTAAACTGAAGAATTTGGTAGGTTACAGGGGAAAAGAACATGGCAGTGCATGGATGTAAATTGCAGAAGATATAATAATATGGATAGATATGGTGTAAGATGCCTAGGTCCCTCTCCACTGCAGAACTGGAGGACAAAAACAGGACAGCTTCCTGGGACAGTGGTGGGTCGTGCCCTACAGATGTAGCATATTATTGGATTGTGGTATTAAGGGACGTATGTTGAATTAGATTGCCCATACAGTTATTGTTTTACATTGCTCCTTTCCTCTGAGGTTAGACTGAATGTCCAGCCCAATCAGATAGATGCTTACATTGTTTTAATGATAATGAGGTCATCACCATACTAGGAAAGGAGGGAAGGCTTGATTGAGAGGCAGGTAACCAGCGTGAAAATCTTGTATTCCTGGTAGCAAATCTTGTATTCCTGGTATTCCTGAAAGCATGTCTTGCACAATCAGTGATGGATGTATTTATGTATGTATGTTTTTATTTCCCTTTTTCCATTCTTGAAGTTTTATTGAGACTACTTCATCAAAGGATGTAGATGGTCATCATTCCTTTCAGTAAACAATGGATTTTGACATTTTCAACAGACAGTATACACAGCAATGAAGCTGGCACATAAAGGAATTCCTTTTGGGATGCTCAGTCTCTATTGTTTAATATATGATTCACTACGTTAATTATTCTGAATAGCTCTTGCACATTGCTAAATAAATCAGTCCTCTGTTGTCGTTATCCTCAAGATCCAGTAAAAAAAAAAAAAAAAAACCTCATTCTTTTGTTTTCAGCAGACTGAAAAGTGACAAAATAAATGAGGTCAGAATGTATTACTTTTGACGGAAAATGTCACACCATCCCTCTTGAGCTGTTGTCATTTTCCTTGAATGTGACGGCCTATCTCTGCGGTGCAAGAATTGTGAAACATTTGGAAAACAATGCCTTTTCTTATCTGAAATGAATCGTTGTCGGTGAAAATGAAATATGCATACAGCAAACACAATGTCTACATGCACGGGAGAGATGGCTTTCACAGATCTTAAGAACACTGGCTGGCTGTTGTGATTAAGCTGGTATTTTAACATGACTGGAGTGGGGGGAAAAAGGAAGAGGAGAGATGGAGAGATCAGCACTGAAATGTAATTTTAAAGTCTCTTGCAAGGACTAACTCCCCGAGGCTGATGAAACACTCGACTGTCATTTTTACCGTAAGATATAAGATCACTGTGCCAGAAAAGAGACAAGTAAGAAAGTTGATTTCTTCTCTCGGTGTGATAGTTAAGACTAAAGGATATTGCCCTGCACTTGAACTCTATGGAAGCGGCTAGTGTAGTGGTTCATTATACTCAGTGTCTCATTTCCACCACACCGCATGGACCAGTCAGTCGGGCCTGGCTGTCAAGTGGGAGGGGGGGAGCCCAAGGAAAGGACGCTCATGTTATCTACTGTATTGACCCCTACAGAGGATGCATAACCTTTCTTTTTCAAGATCACTGAGCTTCCCTCCTGTCACTACCCCATTGATCCACCAAACAAGTGACCTGTCTGTCTTTTTCGCTAATGAAAAAGGACGTGTTTACCACCTGACGTGTTTACCACTCGCGGGACAAAGAGAGAGGGGCGGGTGGGTCTGTTGAGAGCGCGCTTTCTCTCTTCGTGTCGTGACCTGGCATTAGTGAGACAGAGACTCGGCTATCGCAAGCTGTAAGCCACCGCTTATAATGATCTGGTCCTAATGGTGTCTGCTGGGGTAGCATTTAAGCATTTATAATGTGGCCACGCGCATTCCATTTCAGAAGGGAAAACATTTCACATTGTATTGTAGCTGAATGGAATGTTGCTGCCAAACCTTGTGTGTCAGTACAGTGTAATTATATGGCAAATTAAACATTTATATTTAAAAAAAAAAGGAACCTTGCGTGTGGTCTGGTGTCAACCAGGACTCTCTGGCTCTCCCACACTCAGCTGTTGGTTTTGACAGGCAGGCTCTGGACGGGGCCCAGGCCCGGCGCGATGATGGTGAGTCAGCCAGGGTCTGCTGCTCTGCTGGTTCTGGTGGGAGCGGTGGGGCCGCTGACTCCAGAAATAGGCTACGGGCTGTCGCTCTGTCTCAGTGGCACCAGCAACGAGCAGTCAGGGAAGCTTTATTTGATCATTTGTAATGCTCAGCTTCTGCGCCGAAGGTGTGGCAGTTGGCGGGTTTCCTTTTTTTGATTTTTTAAAAATATTTAATTCCCGAGTCTTACTGTTTTCATTCATCTCTGCTTTTAAGTACCTATATTTAGCCTAAATACCAATCTATTCCCTCCCAAACCTAGTGTGTTTATCTCTGAGAGGAACGCTCCTGTGGAAGCAAGGAGACCTGTTCCGCTGTTTAAAGTGTGGTACGCTACCAGGTGCTGTTCTCAGTTTATCAGGTCTGCCTGACTTTGTGAGGGACGTGTGGCGTGCTGCGCACGGCTGCAGCGAGGGAGTGGGCGGACAGGGCACCCCGCTCCGCCGGGCCGTCAGCCGTGTAATGCGCCTTCATGCCCCGCCCACCTGCGCTGCCGGCGCCGCCTCCTCCCAATGAGATGAAGCCCCTGACCGCTCTGGGTGAAAGGCCGGGTGCCGCGGAGGGTTCGCTCTGCGGAGCAGCCGTGGCGTGATAATGAATGTGTGCTGTTGGGTCGCAGGACACCGTGGTGATTTATTCAAGTATTAGTCCCCCCCCCACCTCTACCCGCCACCTCCATATTCACTCTCTGGGCCAGTCGGTCCCTGTGTCCTTTGTTCCTAAGTCAATGTGACAGCCTCACCCTTTAGCTGCTCTGTCAGACGCTGCTGTTACATTGCGTGCTGATGTCTCTATCACCGAGCCCCGCAAGCTCTCTTTGGCTATCCACAGCACTCCAGTAAAGGACTGTAAGGGATTGTTCCATGTAACCGCAGTGCTTTTTGCCGTTAACATTGGGTAATGAAATTGAAACAGTTGTTACTTTCTCGTTTCTAACACATTACAGTACCTGTCAAAGATTATTTCTTGCCAAAGAGCCGTAGAAACGGATATGTATACTAAGCCATGCTTTTTGACCTGAACTGCACAATTGATCCGAGTCCTTCTGAAGGCATAAGATAACACTATAACGTCGCTTGTCACTGCGCCTGCAGGTTTTAGGCTAGATTTGAGGTCATGAGTTGGCCATCCCAGTCACCTGGCCTAAACTACAGTACGATAAGATCCAGTTGGACAAAACTGCAGCCAAGTTACAGAACCTACTGGAAGCACTGGACTGCTGTGAGCACCACAGAGGATGCACCACCACAGCAACACCTCTAGATTTCATTCAACAGCTTGCTAAACAGGTGTGAGGCCATTATTACAGCTGAGGGGGGATCTAAAAGATGTTACACCGGTGTTTTTTTTTTTTGTTGGATTCATTTTTTTAAATGGTTTCATTTATCACCTCTTCCTTGATCAAGCAGTTATCATTCTGGCAATTAGTTATTTTTGACTACAGGA
The DNA here is from genome assembly GCA_019176425.1 of Megalops atlanticus. NCBI lineage: Eukaryota > Metazoa > Chordata > Actinopteri > Elopiformes > Megalopidae > Megalops > Megalops atlanticus. Next base: position 29,991,488 of record CM032879.1, read on the forward strand.
GTTATGAGTTTGTTCTTCTCTGACCTGAGATAAACATTTAATTTTTTCCAAGAAAAAAGAGCCCTTAAGAGAGAAAACAGACTGCAGTGAGAGAGGATGGAAGTCTAACTTCACCTTCATCCTGCTGTTTCCGCATTTCATAATTCCTTTCCAACAGGGAAACGGTGGCTAGTGCTTACCACCAAATGACACAGTAGGGTAGAACAAAGGCAGTAAACCTAATATGGCAGTCAAATGAATAAATAACTGACCAGCACAATAATAATACACTTTAATTATCCAGTAAATAGCATGAGTAGGTGTAGAGCATGAACATGAAAGCCGGACGGAATCCCATTTTAAAAACTGACAGTTAAAGTGGGCAGAAACTGAATTACTACAACAGGAGAGGCGCAGAGAACCAGTGCAAAGGTTAAGTAAGCAGTCATTCTGATGCAGCATCTCTGGACTATGGATTACCAAGGTGGATTGAGGGAGGAGTGACCCGCCTGCAGCACTGGGAAGCAGACAAAATCCCGAATGACAGCAGTGTTGCTTTATTCTTGCCTGCGCTGTGTCTGTCCTTGCGGTGTGTCATACAGGGAGCTGCCTCAGTCACATTAATACTGGAAAACCAGCCTCCCTACCTCAAGGCTTGTGCAGAGCTGTCTTCCACTGATGCATATGATGTTTGTGGAAGAGGCAGACGCATCTTTAACTCTTGCTGTGTCGGTTTTCTCAGAGGGAGCTGTAGCCTGGCGCTCTCCGCTGTCCTCCCCTGTGCGGGCTGCATTTGATGGGCTGTTTCATGCTCTCTGCCAGCCTCCTCTCCTCCCAGCACGGCTGCCTGACTCTTTACAGCATCTTAATAGAGAAAACACTGGGCCTTTTTTACGCTCCATAGAAAAAAAATCTGTATAATGTACAATTTATATGGTGTCGTCAAACCATATCCCCATGGCAGAATTTTTTGCGCGTGTGGTGTGTGTGTGTGTGTGTGTGTGTGTGTGTGTGTGTGTGTGTGTAAGGCTTTGGGTTGAAAAGAAACAGATTTTTTAAAATATTCACATCTGCGTATGTTGAATATTTGCACTGGTTATCATTTTGAGGGCTTTCTTTTATGGGTAGTGACAGGCCTGTCTGAGGGCACAGTGGAATTCCCTTCATACTTCCCAGCCTAATACAGTTAGAGATATCTGGTCTGCCTTTGTGGTTCAGTGAATTTGCAGGGGAAGTGCCTGTTTAGTGCTGCCTGTGATGGAAAGGTCAAGTGTGCACCGTGAAGACTGGCGAGGAGGATTTTTGAGTGACTTCGTACGTATACTTTGAGTGTGTTTGACTGTATTTCTTCCCACCTGTGTGTTCCAGGGTGTCCAGGGCAGCTGTGGTCCTGCTGTCCGATCCCTGCTTCCAGCTGCACTCCATACAGCACCTCCTGGGCAAGAGCGAGACGGCTACCGGAGGGTGTCCCCCACCGCCCTCCGATCGCAAGCACTTTTCCCTGCATGCCTGTGAGTGACGCTCGCCCCTGTGCACGGCAGCTCCCAGGGTCACACCTGCTCATTAGAATACTGCACACAGCAGAAGAAAGCAGTAGCTGCAGTGTACTGTTGGGGTGGTTACAGGAACAGAAAGTACAGGCATGTCGTGCCATCTCTGCCCCTGTATTTCTTCTTTACTTGAACATTACTTAATGCATTTTGCCCAAAGACAACTACAAAGGTATAACACTGTGATGTGTTATTGTAAGCACAGTTTGTTAAGGGATTCTTCTGTATTTAATCCACAGTTTTGAATGAGATGGATGGAAATTAAAACACTTAGATGACAGCAGGGAATGTAACACCTTCATAACATTCAAAATGTCAGAGGTGCCATAATGATTAACTGTATATACTTATGCTTATGTATACTTATGACAAGGGTTATGACCATTACTTAGAGCTGACAGAGGTGGTATGAATGCTTCATTCAACCCACTGAGAGTAAAGTATTGATTAAACATTATGGGCAATAACACCCCCCCACCCCCACCTGATTTGGCCCCACCTGGTTTCTTGGAGACAAAAAGAGCTGAATCGGTGTTAAATTTATTGTTTTATACATTGCCTTTATTAATATTTTATTAGAAACTCCACAGCGAGATCCATATTTCTGTATTTTATTTTCGGTATCATACACAAAGATACCTGAGCTTCTTTGACTTTCGCCCGTCTTCCTCTCCTGCCAACACCACACACACACACACACACACACACACACACACACACACACACACACACACACACACACACACACATCTCACAGTCCCCACAAGTGTGAGCACACACACATGCGCACACACTGTGCCTGCAAGCAAAGTCCTCTACTTTTCTTTCCTAAAGTTTTTGACTTTGGGACTTTCACCTGATCCCCACTTCCTGTGACTGTTTGCATCAGCCCTGCATTTATCTCTCTCAATCTGATCTTTCTGTTTGGTTGTTTTTTCACCATAAAAAAAGAAACTAGTTTGCTTCCAAATTATTTGTAACAGTGGAGAAAATCAATAGGATGATGTCTACTCCTTTGGATTTCATGCTGTCTAAATGAAAGCCTTGGTGTATCTGTTTGTCTCATTGAGGTCATTGTACCTCTCCAGCAGGAAAGTGCAATGTGCAATGTTCCATTCATTCAGTATTTCCTCTCACGCAGTTAGGCTTACTATGTAGGACACAGGGTTTAGATCAGATCTGTTTTAGTTTAGCTTGTTTGCCGTACCTACCGCATCCACTGTTCGCTGTCAGGACCAGGCACGTGCATTGCCACACACACACACACACACACACACATACACACACACATTATGCTTGTGTGTGAGTTTGCATAATAGGAACTTTTTAGTGTGACTGGTAAAAGCCGTGTGCCTGCACTATTAGATTTCCTCTGCTCTAACTCCTTCCCATCTGTGAAGGGGCTCTTCTGATGACCAGCTGCCCAGCAGTGCTGAAGACATACATCTAAAACATTTCTTTCTCAGTTCTAATGCTGTCTTTTTAATTCCAGATAAGGTCAGAAGTTTTTACTTGGTACAATGAAACTGCTTGTAGTATCTATCTATCTATCTATCTATCTATCTATCTATCTATCTATCTATCTATCTATCTATCTATCTATCTGTCTGTCTGTCTGTCTGTCTGTCTGTCTGTCTGTCTGTCTGTCTGTCAGGTATTCAATCCTCCAAATTAGATGCTAGTATACCCAATCACTGTGTATGTCCCTTTTGGGGTTTCCTTCAGAAACAGCCACAAAGACCCTGGTGTCTCTGCAGTAAATTGCTTTACCATCTACCCTCATTTGAGCAAAGAATTCAGATGACGGCACAATAAGTGGCCTAACTTGGACCATTTTGCATATTTTTCTTTATCTTCTTTTTCTTACATTGCTTCTTCTCCATCTTAATTTTCCTGGCACATTTTAGAACAAAAAGAAACTAAATTCTATAGCAGCAAAATCTCTGGCTAATGGCATTTTCAATGGAAATTGTTATTTGCGCCAACAAAGATGGCAAGTACCAGTTTTTTAAGTATTGGCTGACTATCAAGTTAATATTTTCAGTTCATTATGTGCAGGACACATTCTGCCTCATCATTCCCTTGGTCATAATAACTTCCAAGCTTTGAACAGCGTGAAAGTAAGAGTGTTATGGACAAAACTATTGTATTCTCCTATTGATTGCAAAACAAAAGCTCATTCTGATGTGCTCTGTAAAACCCGAAAGCAGACATGAGTCTGGTCTCTGACTCTACTCTCTCTGCCACTACAGTGTCACAATTTTGCCAGAAGCTCTAATAAGACTTCTCACTATTGATATCTGCTGTACCCACCAAATAGAACCTCATGTACATATTCATTAGAGCTAATTCAAATGTCAAAAAGACAAAAGACAACATTAAGGAGGCTAAAAATCACTGAAACTATTTAACCAGAGAAGTTGCTGTTAGCTATCTTATTTTTGGTACTATAAAATGTAAAAGCTGTACCACATCCCTATCTCTATCCCTAAATTCTCAACTTAACAGAGACTATGAATGTGTCATGACTAAACACCCATTGACAAACAATACTGCTGATAATGCAATCTAGTGGTACCACCATCTTTCTTCTCCATTATTTCAGCTCATATGCATCATATCATTCAAACCCAAACATAAAATACAAATGAGAGAAATAAAATACTTCCACTAAAACAACTTTTTGTGCAGAAACATGCCAAGTTACTCACAGGAGTCAGTAGCATGTGCAAAAATAGGCCTGCCATTGACAGCAAAATGAAGCCAGGATACGCTAAACAATTTGGTGCACATCACTTTGTACATGCTATATGTGTAGAGCGTGGCTATAAATTCAGCCTTTCCATAAACACGTCACACATCAGAGAAGGGGTACACATTGGACACTGAAAGGCTGAGTGAGGATTTGTAAACATGCTCATTTGCAGTCATGGCTGAAATGGATTCTCTGTGACACCTCGATGATTTGCAGCCCTGATACACATCGGTGACGTCTGGTGAAACCTGTTCAACACGGCTGCGTGCTCGTCGCCGCAAGGAGCCCGTTCCTCTGACATGCTCTGCTCGGAGGAGGTTGCCGTTCTCCTCTGTTCCCATGGGGACCGAGGAGTCTCCATGGACACCCGGGTCGGCTGCAGTGCTTTCCCCTGCCACGATGTTGCTTGCTCTCAGGCTCCTTGTATTAAGTTGCTTTCATCTCCTCGCTCATCATGTGGTATTTATTGATTCACCTTTATAGATCCTGTTTATAAATACATTGCTATGTATCAGCCACAGCGCACAGAAACAGACACAGAAATAGGAATAGTTAAGCTTTTGGCAGAGTGCTGCATTCAGAAAACGATTTGAGTGGATGTCGGGATTTTAACAGGAATAAGTGAGCCAACAAAGCCACCATTTGATCTAATTGGATTGCTCATTTGCAGTGTATTTTATGCAAACGAAAGAAAGGAAAGTCACATAATGAACAAGTTCCTCTCATTTCCCCGGTGCTGACAGCTGGACTTCCAGGGCATGTTTGTGCTTCTCCCCTGATGTACCTCCTCATTAAAAGCCTACAAATGCAGGGCAGGTGTTGCACTGACTGCATTAATCAAAGGGTGCAAATAATTCTAGCAATCTATTGACTTGCAGCCCTGGCCAAATTGTGACACTTGTTGGGGGATTGAATAAAAATTTTCCCTTAGTTTCTTTGATGGTGAATTGATTATATTGTAGTCTGTTTCAGAGATGTTTTTTTCATTTTGTCACGGTCCTCTTATTTCTCTCTGAAATAGTTTGGCGAGTGAAAACAGAACCACATCTCTCCACTGTTTTATAAGTGATATTAGTGAACACATGAATAAATGATGCCAGTAGAAATAGTAATAAAAGCAATGGCCACAGTTGCTTTGAGGGCAGTCATATTCATAATGTTTTTTTTAGTAAGGTTTTATTTAATTGTCTCTTGCTAAAATCGATCACAGAGATGCACAAGTAGGCGTGCAGCATGGTCAGAAAGCGTGGAAGGGCACTACATGTCCATTTGGAAGGGTGCTTGTGTGATGTGGACCAGGGCAGGCAGGCCAGTGATGCATTATAGATGAGTATCTGAGCTAGCTTAAAGCTCACTGCACTCAGAAACAAGCTCTTTCAAAACAGGCACTGGGCAGAAGAATGAAGAATAAAAATTTAGAACAAATACGAGGTGCAGTGTCAAGGTTTCCCGCCCTATCCCACTTCAAATGTCCCCCCCCATCTTAAATGCCCCTGTGAGCATCAGCCCTCTTCCTTGGAGAGAATGGGAACACTATTTTCCGTGGGGTCTGAGGTGCACTCCACATGTCCCTAGAGATCAGCACTCCTTTCCTGAAGCTTTTATGGCTGTTTATTAATCACTGCATAAGTTTTTCCTGACTGGCAATAATCCCTTAAGAACCTGTTATTATATGTCTGTCCTTATTTATTGTTTGGTCATTATTTTTAATATAATTGTTATTAGTAGTAGCAGTATTGTTAGTGTTATTTATTGTTCTTGTCTCTGGTCTTTCTTTACTGGGTCCTGTATTTATTGACCTCCTTGTGGTTTTAAAATGCATCTTATAACAAAAAGGTTGAGAGGAAATTAGTATTAATTAGTGGAAGGTGTATTTCCAGAAGCAGACCTGACATAGAACGGTGAAAGTGACATATGACAGTGAGATCAGTTTTCACAGTGCAGCAGTCTGCAGAGCTAGGTAAATACCTACATAAATACCAACAAAAAAAAAAAAAAAAACAAAAGCCCAGACCTTCATAATGGTGGGTGGACAAAAAAGGCTTGTTCTGTTTACAGATGAAATCTTGAATTTCAATTGAATTGCTATACATAGAGAAACCATTTGACGGGTTTGAAGTTTATTTACATGTGATACAGGAGCTACATTCCGGGTTGTCAAATCAAGCAGGACTGGACTTATTTCATCTCTCTTGATGAGGTCAACAGAACTTTATTCATAACAAATTTATTCTCAGGATGCTAATTTAGGAGTTCCCAAAATAACGGAGGATGTTTTTTCCTGACCCGCTTTTTCACTTTCTGGAGAAAAAAGTGTCCCGTCACACACATGGCCTTTTGAATGTGTCCCTGAGAGATGCTTTGTAAATATCATTGCATATGAAAGTGAGCAGATGTGTCACTCCAGCTGTTTCATTACAGATGGCGCATGTACTGTGTGCTATTTGGTCTGCCTCAAAAGAAGACACTGTGTGACTTTCTGAAATCTCTCAGTCCCACATAACTGTTGGTGACCTCCAGGCTGCCACAATAGTGATCATTGACTGTCAGCATAAACTAGAAATGAAAAAATGGAGGGAGCAGAGAAGGTGATTAAAACAAGGCTCCTGGGAAGCAACATTGATGTTCCAAAAACTCAGTAAGCGGAGGAGTTGGGGGGTAATTAAAAAAAAGAAAGAAGAATAAAAATTCAAATGGAAGGACAACCCAGGTCACTCTAATGAGGATTAATCAAGCCATTCTTCACTCCCCCCACCTCTGTATGACTTGTGTTAGCTGCAGTCCTCTAATCACAAGTTTGTTAATCTTAATACAGCAGCAACAAGCCAGCATAGCCCTGGCTGAACAGCAAAACACAGCTGTTAGGGCCGGGGTAGGGTCTGGCTGGTTGTGCCTGTGTGTGGGGAGATGAACCGGTCAGACCTCTGCACCCAAACTTTACTGCGCCACGCTCTTTGAGAAGCCGTGACATGACCGAGTTGACGAGTTGAGCTCATTTTGTGATTGGATCAATCATCTCTCACTGCTGTGTATCTCAGTTCGACTCGGCCATTTTTGATCCCTTGAGCCTCATACTTGGGATGTTTCTGCAGTGATTGACAGTGTCAAGGCCAATTTAGTAGTTTTCGAACTGGACAAGCATGAAATTGCAAAGGGAGGGGCCGGAACAAGAGAGGAATGGATTGCAGAGGAATGGAGTGCATTTTAGCCCCAGAAGCTATATATTAATTATCAAACAAATCTGAATTCCCCATCCAAAAGGGGTGGACCAGGGTCCTTAGCCACGGTCCACCATGCTGCAATTAGCCAACACTGCCTGGAGGGAGATTGGGTTATTGATAGATGGGATGTAATAAGTGTAATAAAGGCAAACTGAATGTATTTCTCAGGGCATTGGGTACTCTTATTACCAGTCTTGCCTGCTCTGTGTTCTGAATGAAGACTGGAATTCCAATTATATTTGTAATGAAATAATCACATTCTTCCTCTGCAATATAGAGTTCAGTATGCAGTCTGGCTTAACCTTCTTTTATTATTTCTGTGCGTTTGCATGAATCATTTATGAGTAACTTTTCAGTGTCCAAGTGCACATCTCTGTTCTTTTACAGGAAATACATAAAGGTCAAAGCCTCCTCCACCTGCCTCAATCTCAGCACACAGTCGTACTTTGTCAGTGCTGTTGTCTCAAGGTTATGACTGATAAAACAGTGTGGATGTACTGTCCCTAATATGAATAACTCAATGTTACTAATTGGGATGGGATTGGACTGCTGTAAACAAAATGGAATATACTTCTTTACATCATACTTATTTGTATTTGTTTAGCAGATGCTGTCTAGAGTGACATACAAAGCTTATTGTTGTGCATATTATCCATTTTTACAGCTGGACATTCGGGATACGCACCTTACCAAAGGGTACAACAGCAGTGCCCCACCTGAGAACTGAACTGGCAATCTTTTGGGTTGAGAGTACTGCTTCTCACCACTATACCACGACACTGCCTGAATATATCTGTATAGAGCAGGGCCAGATACTAGCCCTGTGTTTTGTGTTCTGTTGTGGTGTTATTACTGTGTTGGGTCGTGTTTTGTAAGAGATGATGTGTGGTGCTCCATTGTAATGTCTTCGTGTGCTGTGTTTTACAGACACTGATTACATCAGCACAGAGGAGGAGCAGAAGGTGGAGCAGATGTTGACCTTCTTGACAGAGGAATCCAAGCAGGCAGCAGCCAGTGCAGCAGTGAGTCGGGCAGGGGTGGGGTCTGTGGGATTTGATTGGCTAATAGAGTTTGTCTAGCCCATTGTTCAAAGCAACATTGACCAGTAGAAATTACACCAGTAGAGTTAGGTATGTAACGCTATCCAAACCTTGTTACGTACCCAATTCATTTCATGATAAAAGTTCACCCAGGGTAAAACTGAGATGAAGATGGTTGGGTGGTGGGCACCTCCCATTTTATCCGTTCGCTGTCACTAAGGACTGGCTTTCTGAGGCATGCAGAATGGAGTTCACAGTCCATTTATTTTGTATGTCTGACATGAAAAATATTGAATATGATGCTACATTAATTAAATTAGGAACGGCTCCTGCACTGCTTCAGTCTGCAGGAACTTTCAGGCACATACCTGGCAGATGACTGCTGTTGTATTTGTACAAAGCTGTCACGGTTTTTAAAAGAATTTTATGGTACTTTGCACAGTGTAATAAATCCTGTCTTATCAAAATTCCTTACAAGGGAATGGAACTGTGCTGGCACGTTCTGAGATCGATCAATAACGGCTTCCAGCAGGCTTTGATAGACTAGCAATTCAAGATGACTCCTAACATGGTGCATAATATGACTGACCAGTTGGGTCACTTCTGCGTCCAATCTGTTATGGGACATACTGCACTGTGGCTTGCAGGAAGGCCTCTGAGTGATTTCCGTGGCTTTGTGTTCAGGCCAGGCAGAGTGCTCCATGAGGAACCTGTGGTTTTGTCTCAAAGTAATGGCTGCACATCCGTCTCTTTGGTGCGTCCAGACCTTGTGCCCTTGGGGAGAGCTCTGTGCATACCGCAGCGGTAGCCTGGAGAAAAATCTCAACGCTTCCTCCTCTGCAGTGCGCAATATGATACCTCCTGCTCCCCGCCATGAAGGCCCTCGTCTGATGAGAGACCCATTTGTGCAGGGAGGCTAGGATTACGCAGAAACCACTAATTTTCTCTTATGGTGCACTTTAAAGCTATCAAGAATAATGCATTTGTGCAATTTTTAATGTCCTCCCTACATCTTTTGTAAATGTACTTGTGTGTATAAGTGTTATTGTGGTAAACTAGTGTGTCGGTGTTATCTTCTTGAGCCTACTGGGTTGTTTTCTCTGTGCACCAGGCAATATCTGATGCAATTCAGAGCCTGAAGTTGAAACTTGTTTTCGAGGAGACTTGGCTGAATTTTGTATGTTTTGGAGTGAAGGGTATTGATATATTGCTTTTCATACCTTGTCCCTGAACCACCATAGACATTCACCTGGCTGATGCATACCCACCATTTTGTGCCAGAATGCTAAAGGTAAAAATTCACAGCATTTAGCCAGCTACATAGGGATTGAGCAGATAGCTAGGTTGAGATACGGGGGGATAAATACCATGGTTACTACAGCAATTCAAGACCATGGTTAAACATCTCATGTCAAGTGTAGCATCTCCTACAGCACATCGTCTCTATCACCGTACTGTGACGCTGGGTTTCCTCTTGCTTGAGAGGGAGGACTGCTCTGCATTTGTCTACCAGGACCATTCTCGTGTGGGCATTATTCAAGCCCAACCCCATTTAGCCTCAGCCATTTTAAAAGAGAGGCTGACAGGATGGTATGGTGCCGGGCCAAAGTGATTCTCATTCATGTGTTGAGTGCTCTGTTGTGGATATGGCTCCCTTAATGCAGTGGTTTCTCTGCCCCTTACAGTAATGCAATTTGTCTTGAAAGTGCTCATATTATGAAAAATGTGCGAACAAATGCTCGATGTTCTATTTTCTTGTCTTGACTCTTATTTTGTTTTCATTGACTTGATTTCCACTGTCGCCTCACCACAATTTCAAATACATTCACGCTGGCAATCTGGTACATTTAGCGGCACAAAGCACATTTTGGAAACGCATCCAAATATGAACGTTCCCCCCCACGCATCAGTTGCCCTTGACAACCACAACTGCACATGTGCATGCACTGATTTTGACAATGATTCAACAAGAAGAAATTGAAAAATATGTAGATGAGTATCCAAGAACCACATACTAATATACCATCATTTAGCTAGTATACTTCACTCAGGGGGATTTTATGAAAATCCCTGCATCTGCCTCTTGTGTCCAATGTGTTCTTTGCTTAGGGACAAAATTGTGCTTGTTCACGACAAATGCTGAAAGCAAGTGACACTCCTGCGGGATGAGGGTGTTCCTGTTTGAAAATTAGTTTGTCCCCCGGCAAGCTAATATTAATAGTGACTTTCATACAGTTGGCAGGTTTCATCCCGAAGTGCTCTCCAGTGTGCTGGGTAACTTAACTGTCACCGTCATTTACGCACTCACCTGGGGGTAATACATGGTAGATATTTGCGCTCAGAAGTGAACATGCATCAATGGCAGTGGACAGACATGGGTTTTTAATTACATTACATTATTGATATTTAGCCGACGCTCTTATCCACAGTTGGATATTTACTGAGGCAATTCTGGATTAGGTACCTTGCCCAGGGGACAGCAACAGTGCCCCAGCAGGGAATAGAACCAGCAACCTTTTGTTTGCGAGCCCTGCTCCTTACCACTACACAACAATGCCACTCCAATTAGGCAAGTAGACTAGACCCTGATTGTGTGGCTAGTTGGGGATTGCTGTTTTGGGAATTAGGCCAGGGCACTAGGCTTTTCAGTAATCACCATGGGATTTTTTATTTATGACAGGGACCTTTTTTTTTTAAACTGTCATCAAAAAGAGGATGCCTTCTACAGTACCTCACAGTGTCCCCATCATATAATTGGGCATTGATGTGTGCTTTGTCTAGGTTGAAACTTGCCCACCAACGCAACCTACACCAGTAAGATGTTTGTAGAGAGGGAGACAGAGAGGGAGACAGAGAGGGAGAGAGAGAAGAGAAAGAGAGCTGAGGCAGCGCTAGAGACAGAGAGGAGGGAATACCTTACTCACAGAGGAATTGCATGACTTGAAAATGATTTCTAAATTTGAACATTGTGCAGGGCATTCCACAGTATTGTGCAGGGCATTCCACAGTTCTGACCCACAACAAAAAAATGGGGTTAAAGCTCTACATCACAATGAGATTGCCCTCAATGGACAACTTGTAGACTCTTTAGAACTTATCTTTCCTATCAAGTCTTGATTCTGTGCTTCCTAGTTGTGATTTAGTGAGTTGTCATGTACAATTAGAGCATAAATTCTGATTGTATCCTAAAATAATTCCAAATATATAAATATATATAATATAGTTCTATGTTCTATGATATTTGAATTTCATTCCATAACCTTTTTGTCTTTAATCACCATTACCATTGATATTGAGTGTTATTGGATTTTGAATATTTTCCAAATGAGCACAAAATCAATATTTCCTTGAAAGGACTTCAAGCTGTTATATTTTCTCATTTGAAGCCTGAAGGTAATTCACGTTTTCTTCATTTGTTGATCTTCTAACACTAACATACCATACCCGTTCAACATAGCTGTCCAAGAGCTCACTGCTTCACTAGCTGTATTTACAAAATGAAGATAAACATGACAAGTGCGATTTACTATTGTGTAAAGCATTTTATCTGTTGGTGTACCATACACATAATGAATGCCGTTTGAACGAGGTGGCCGACGCCACCGGCACTGCCTCTGCTTTTCATGTGGTATAAGCAGCCATTGATGGTAACCGCTGTCCGCATTTTGCCATTCTATAGTTAAATCTATAAGCAAGAGAATCACCTTCATTATGAACCGTTTAGGACTAGATCAAAGGCGTCTCAGTACAACACAGGGCACAGACGGAAGATAGCAGCTGGTGCAGGTATATTAACCTGTGAGCAGGTTTCCACAGCCATAACCTCCTATGCTAATGAGCCAGTCCTGCAGTCTCAGTCTTTGCCCTCCTGGGACACGTCGCCCATCTCCGCTGACAGAGAGCCAGAACGGTTGGAGGCGATACAGGGATGCACCGCTTCGTAGCCTGTTTATTAAATCATTATAGTGTTTGAAAAGCTGTCAGACTGCCCAGGAGCTTAACATCTAGTTAGGTCTTTGGGTTTTTTTTTTTTTTTTTCGGTCCCCTACATTCGTTTATGTAGGTTTGCCAAGAACAACAGCTTTTGAAGTCCACCCAGGCATACCGCTCTGTGCCAAACCTGATTTGTGCCCAATCTGAGAGAGGCCACTGTTGTTTTTCTCTCGCTGTGAGTGGGCAGGGATGGAAGGGAGGCGGCAGTGCGGCTATCTCAGCGTCTGAGGGATGTGGTAAAGTGGCATCTGATTACCAGTAATTGTTCTGCCTGAGCTGACCTTTCTCTCCGCCATGCAAAGAACAGAGCTTTCATCACTGCTTATTGCTGTTCCATTAGCTGTCCCTTCCCATTTGTCAAGCAGTGCTGTTTACTCTTGCTGTGCAAAAAAAAAAAAAAAAAAAAATCTTTTGTCCTTTCACACCTGTCTCTCTGTTTTATATACATGTTTGCCTGTAGTCTATTTGTCAATGTATAGTGTCCACCTAGCTATCTGCACAGACAATTTCAAAATTTTAATTCCTGAGATATTGTTGCTTACTGTTCTGTCCATAAGTCTCTGAAACAGCTAGAATAATTACCTACAGTAGGTGGTGCCCTCACCAAATTTGTGGCATCCATACAAACACAAACATAGACCATAAGAGAATGAACAGCTCTCTCTGCCTCAGGAAAAAGACGGTATATCAGAGTGAATGTGTTCGGGGGAAAAAAAATGAGCTTGAACTACAGCTCCCTGGGAAAGCCCACCGCAATTACCTGGCCTTTTCACTGAGAAGTTCTTGCCTTCAGGAGAGCTGCAATTATCCTCTTGATGGCAAACAAATTCCCTCTCGGCGCATTCAACACAGAGAGACTTGAGAGGGATTCAGAATGGACATTTATTTGCATTTGTTTGACAAAGATAAATTTCTTTTGAGATAAAAATGTACGGGACCAGCATACAAGAACAGTTCTGTCACACACATGAAAAAAGGCAATCAAGTTTATGTACTGTAGTTCTTTAATCAGACCTGGATTTTGGGGAAACCTGAGCTAATTTCAAAATAACAAATATGTAGTCTACAGCCAATTGAAAAACAACAGAATAATAGTCATTTTGTGAGTTCCCCGACCTCTGTAACGATGAAGCAATTTTCAGTTTGTGTATCTGTTTGAAAAAACAAAAAGCAAAAATGAGAAATAACCCAAAATTTTCCTTTTTACGGAATGAAACGGCAATTTACAAGATGCAGAACTTAAAGGTCTAGAGTGGGCTTCTGTCACTGTGGCTGACTGGCAAATATCCAAGCAGAAGCCTTCTCTCAGCCTAATGGCTGAGTGCTTTAGCTCCAAACACAGCCCCCGAGCTGCGGCAGTGTCCCATTACTCCCTGTGCAGCCTCATCAGATTTGCGTTTTGATAGAAGATGCCTGAGATAAAGCCGTTGCTAGAAATGGCCTCATATTTTTAGGCAGTCAGACCCTGTGCCATCCTACTGATAAAGCATCCTCTTTATGTTTTTTTTCTGGGGGATTTTTGTGCGTAATTCATTGTATTTGCCTTTTGCAGAAATGTAATGATTAAACATCTTGTCATACCATGCCGATACCTGGGTATCAATGAAGATGTATGGCAGCTTGAATAATCCAAGACAAAATGGGTTTGGCCTCATATTTTCAGATGATTTATATGTATAACTCATGTTACTCTTTTTAAAATGCAGCAATTGTGAAAGTGGTTAATTAAGTATTAAAAATGCAGATCTTCTATGATTTGCTCCCAAATGAAGTTATTACACAATCTTGCCCTGTTTCCCCACACCTGCACTCTGAGAAGCCTTCCTGCCAGTGGTTATACCGTATCTGTGCTGAAAGGACTCCATATGTGATTCTGACCCCTGGTCCAGGATCTCAGGCACTTTTCTATGGGGTAGGAGTCTGAAGTATAAACCCACCGCCCCCATCCCCTGTTAAATAGTTACCGGCCATCAATATGCACCTGCCTCAGAAAAGGTCACCCATTGACATCTGGCTCGGGTTTCAAGGTGCACACGGGCCTCTGTCCTACAGCTGTACGAAACCCCTGAAGGTCTTTGTGTTATTCACCTGGAAAGTTCTGCTGCTGGGTCCCTGTGGAATCGAGACTGAATATTTGGTGCTGACGCAGCTGCTGTGTGCCGTTAGAGTAATGGGCCTGGACTGGCAGCAGCACTAAATTGAACCTTGTGAAGTACATGAACCTGGATTGCGGGCATTGCAAGGGGTAAAAAAAAAAAAAAAAAAAGAAAAGAAAAACAAAAAAACAGCAAAAAAGACACAGGAGTCAGCAAGAGGGATGTCCTGCTAACTTAGGAGGCTGAATTTTAATTAGGGAAATCAGTCACCTTATTTACCTGACTCACTCGTAGTGCAGCCACAGGAGCATAAAGCAATGAGACGGTCTTATAGTGAGACAGGCTTACAGAGATTCCCACAACATGGTCGTGTGCATGCTAACACACCAGCTACACCAAAGCATACAGTCAAAATGTACTTTAACACTCATGTGCAAAAGAGAAGACGATCATATGCTTGGTCTTTATGAAATGTCCCATCTGAATACACTGCCAGAAAGCTATACTGCAGGAATGGATGGCTTGTAATCTGTCTTCCTTATTGAAAATGTTGAGCGTCTCTTGTTAGGAGGGACCATTTAGGCACTATTGCTTTCTGTTGTAAAGGATGCCATCAGTTTCTATGTAATCTACTTACACGACTAGCCCCTGTGTTTGTACTAATTCAGTTGGGAGTGAGGGGCAGAGGCATGAGCTTGTTAACTGAAATGATCTTGCGCCATGGTCACTATTCACAGCCTGCGAAGGAGCTGGAAACAGCTGTGGTTGACTGCGGTGTCATGGTGTAAGGAAGCATTAGACATGCATGAACGAGCAACCTTACTTCTGCACAGAACAGACAGCAGAGGTGAGCCTCGCCACGCATTTCTGCTTGCATTTGAATTTTGCATTTCAAATACTGCAGGCTCCTGCATGAACCAGAACCAGAATCTGCTGAAAGCTTGTTCTTCATCTTGAGCAGATCAGAGATTAGCAAATTCAATATGAAAAATTCATCACTGTTTTGTCATCGCTCGAGACTACATTCTCCTAAACCGGAAATCAATAGGCTTTCTGTCATAGGGAAGTGTCAGAGCACAGGTGGTGGGGTAGATAGGATCAGAACAGGGGTTCATTGACTGAGAGATGCCTGTCATTTGAAAACATACCAGCAAAGGCACTAAAACACCTTGCATTAAGCTGCATTTAACTGGGGTCCCAACAAGTACAATCTGTGTTCCCTGTCTGATGTGATACTGAGGTTTGTTGCCGCAGCTCAGCTTAATGAAGCCTTGCACTCCTGTGCAATATGTTAAAAGTTTATTGTCTGGGCCCTTGAACAACTTGCACAATCAGTCGGAAAGCCGGGCCCTGCTGAGCCTCTTTGTGAAGTACCTCTCGGTTGTGCCAGATCAGCACATTCGACTCAGTCAGGGAGAAAGCTATCACAACCATTGCAGAAAGGATGGGAAGATTTTGCCAACCGCCCCGGGCCCTCTGAATCATATCTGCACTTCCACTGCACATAACTCTAAATTCCATTTAAAAGGGACACCATCATAATTTGCTGAGTCCATCTTTGTGTTAACGGGATATTTAAGATCTTCACATAAAAAAGATCAAATGAAAGTTTAATCCCTGAGAGCATGTATACTATGTGTGCGTGAGTGTGTGTATTTGCGCATGTGTGCGCATGTGTGTGCGCGTGTGTCTATGTTTTTTAATTTATTAACTCATTTTCTATTCATGAATTTTGTAGAATCCTCTGAGCTTGTAATGTAGCAGATCTCGGTGCCTCTTCATTTTAATTTCTTCTCATGTCTTTTCCAAGTGTAACCAATGTCTCGAACCTGTCAGGTGTATTACACTTCCATGTTCTCGAGCACGGGCACGGTCCTTCCCTATTCCCAGCGCTGTTACCTCCTTGTGCTATAATAATCCAAAGCTAACGATGCGAGAACGGTGCAGCGGGGTACTCTAATGTCTCAATTAAAACCGTCCAATCAGACCTCCCTGGGCTGTCCCTGTTGTCTGTTAGAAAACAGTGCTGGAAAACAACACCTCCTGAATAGCAACAAATAAATCTGGCTAAATTGTCAAAATGAAGCAGATGAATGAGTGTGAATCTCACAGAAAAATCTCATTTGATAATCTGTCATTCTGTAATAATGAGATTTTGATGTCATTTAGAATGCTTATTTATTTAGCTGTATATGTTGGTTATATGAAGCTATAGGGAAAATTTTCATTCTGGTGGGCAATGGTTATGTTGAATGGAAACTACACACATAGTAAGAAAAAACCAGGATCTTAACTGTGGGACATAACATCTTTTACCTGAATCAGAAATCTATAAATATGGGGAATTTACTCCATACATTATCTGATCTAGTGGGATGTTTTTGAGAACATGTCTGTGTAGGTGTACATTTTGCCCTCACAGGCTAAACTATGCCTTAGCACAATACTGTAGCACTTTATGTAGTGGAGAGCATGTTTTAGGAGCTTTTTCCTGTTGAAGTCTGCTATGAAGAAAGGATCTTGCTTTGCATGGGCAATATTAAGCTTTGTTTCTATACCAGGTTTTATACAACTGTCCTCATAACAGAGCTTCTCAAATGTGAAGAAGCCGAGTGTGGAAGAAGCGTGAAAATTGGGTCGCTGTAATTTGTTAAAGCTGTGTGTCTCTTATTATAGTGCAAGACTCTGACCGTAAATGCAGCATGGTCTTGGGAGGGATGTTTTGTCGTGGACAGCAGATGGACGGGTTGTGTGTGGGAGGTAGGGAAGGCGATGTGGAAGGAGGGGGGAGATTTCTAGACCATTTCAGACCCCATTTTGATCGTCACAGTTTGTGCAGTGCAGCGCAGGAGTGCACATGGCCCTGACGACTGTGGCTGCGCTGAGGTGGCTGCATAATGCAGAATGACCTTTGCCCTTGAAACATGATGGAAAACGCCACTTCCCCTGCACCAGAAACCTGATAAGAGGAGGGGAAGAGGGGGGAAAAAAAAACAACCACATGCAAATGGAAGTGATTCCATGATCGACCCCCATCCCTCAGCTGCCACGGCTTGCTGTTATTTTTGGAAGCAGAGCCCCCTGGAGAAGAGGATATTCCAGGATTTTTAATGATAACTTTTAAATGCAGCCAGCCCTCATTGGACAGATCTGCCTCACTACTCCACACTACCTCTCTCACTCTCAGTGACTGTTAAACAAACTGCAGTGACCAAGGGAAGGTCAAAGACAGCCATTCACTTTGCTCTCCTGAAAATTTTCCTGTGGATTGCCTTACCATAAATCAGTCCAGCTGCTTTTATTTTATATAGAACTGTGTAATGGTGACCGTGGTGAGGTGAGTGTTTGACAGCCTCTCAGATCATAAAAGCCCTGAGCTTCAGCTATAAGAAAAAGCTTCGTGCCGGAGAATATTGCTGGCAGTGCAAACAGTCCATCTTAGTGAACAAATGGAGCTGGGAGGTGGATGATGAAGAATTTAATTTAAACTTTGATGACAAAGATGAAGGAAATCAATGAAAAGGAAAAAAAAAAGTATCCCACAGGAACTGTCAAGAAACAAAAAGTTCTTGACAGTGTTAATTATAGAAAGAAAAGTTCATTTTCATGGTAGTCTCAAAGGGGAATCAGAGCAGTCATCTTATACTGTCTTGGATGAGTAGCATGCGGTCCTGCTGCAAATTCATTTCTGGATAATGAAACGAGACCTTAATTCTGATCTCTCTCCAGGGGTTACCCGTAAGCCCTGCCAGTGCCACAAAGTTTCCAGGGGCTGAGTTCAGCTGTAGGTCAGATGTATCTTTTCATCTTAGAGAGTTCAGATGGCACAATGCATTTCATTGTCTTCTCCAAACCTACAGCCACCAGAGGATATATTACAGCAAACAGAATTCTCCTGAAGCTGGTCATTAGCTAAGACCCAGAGATTTATCTTCTTTCAAAAAAATAATTCTGAATATTTTCATGGGGGATTCACTGGTGGTAGTCAGAGGACTAAAAATTCTTCAATGAGTTTGCTTCCTCCTGTTTCCAATTGCTGTAGGTGGGGAATGGCAAGACAGGAAGAGAGAGCAGGATAGGTTTATGAGACAATGAGACTTTGTTTATACTGGGAATGTATCAGATTTTGTGACACATCTGTTCTTTTTTGACCTGTGAAAGCTCTTGACGAATGGCTCAGTCAAAATCTGTTCCAAACCACCTCTGGTGGTAATTTTTGGATTTTTCTGGGACTGAATTTCAGTCAAAACATTCCAATCTGCCACTCTGTCCTGAATGCAGATTCTCGTGACATCTGACAGGGTTTTGTACTCTTGGCGTGACACTGTAGAGATTATTAGCCTTCTGTCATTGATCACTATCATGCTGTCACAGTGAAGGCTGCCAACAGCAGCCACCTTAGGTGACGTTGTCTGCTCATCATACTTTGACTGTGTCTTCCCTGTCGCACAACATTTGCAGGACTAAAACAATAAAGGCAACTGTATTGCATGGATTCCAAGCATTTTTAATAGGAGGTATAATGTTTGAACATGAGAAAAGACAGTGATCTTAGTCTGGACATGCAGAACTGGACATGTGGCACATGAGAAAATGAGTGTGACAGTCAGTGAGAAATTCTAGAT
This sequence comes from Megalops atlanticus, assembly GCA_019176425.1. Taxonomy (NCBI): domain Eukaryota; kingdom Metazoa; phylum Chordata; class Actinopteri; order Elopiformes; family Megalopidae; genus Megalops; species Megalops atlanticus. Next base: position 30,010,747 of record CM032879.1, read on the forward strand.
CTTGAAAAATCAGATTTGCCAGTAAACAAGGCCTAATTTGACTTTAATTGCCCAAGGCCAAGGTTAAAGAGCTGTGCTGCGGTGCTGTTTAAGAGAGTGATTTGAGTGAATAAGCAATATGAGAAAATTAACATTAGAGTCCACAGCAAGTTAGCCAAGGCTGTCAGCTCTGTCAGCAGCAGAAAGCAGGGTAGAAGGAGGAAGGTTAGGGCTTTGTCTTGATGCAAGGGCATTGAAAGGCTGGCCTTTGTCAGGGCGAGTTTTGGGAAAAATGAGAGGGGGAGAAAGAAGAGGCAGCAAGGGCCAAATGCTCAGATCAGGGAGGTCTGGTCATCTGGCTCCTCTCTCCAATTGCTGGGTTTCCCCTGTAGTTAATCTTAAACTGCATGGCAGCTGGTTGATGAGTTGAGAGGAGACAGCTGTGTATGCAGATCAGCACCGGACAGTTCCAGTTCAGGCTGCTGCAGGGAGCGTCTCAGGGGCTGGAGCTTTGGACACAGGTCCCCTCGTCTGTTACTATGGATTAAAAAAAATGGAACTCTGTTGTGCAATTTTCCTGACCTTCTTAGTTATAGCTGCTTTGTGGCTATGTACCAATCACTGACCAGTGAGCTATCTTTGTATTCTACTATGTGCAATTAAGGAAGTAATCTGCTACTAACAATAATCTTTCAAGCACCATAAATTCATGGAGATAGATGGATGAAGTTGTGCCTAAATCTGAAACTTGATGCTTACAATCAGCAAATGGTAGCTTGATGAAAGCTCCCCATCTGTTCCCATGTTCCTTAAGCTAAACACTTGTTTGTACAGATGGGGACAAAATGATATAGGCACATGTTCTCTGTTTACAGACAAGAACATTGAAATGCAGGCAGAGAATTAGGACTGTGGACAGATGAATGATTTTATGGATATGCGTGTGCTGTGACAATCCAGGGTCAGGGTTTTACATGGAGCAGTGCAACCTAAGAGCCAGTCACTCAGTTTTAAAGCAACAAAAATTATTAGATAAGAAAAAGGCTCAAAACCAAAGTACTGCAGAGAAACAAAATCACCAGTACAAACCCCAGCAAAATGAATCAAAAGTAAATAACTCTCTCAAAGACAAAAGTTCAGCATGGGGAAAGCTACTGTCTGACGTCAGATCTTCTTTGCAGTAGAACCCATAGCTTCTCCTTCCTTCACTTCTGAGTGTAAGCAGGGAGCTCTTTAATTCCAGAAATGATTTCTTGTCAGTTGGCAACAGATGGCAGTACTTTTTTTTCCACAAACAGGTAAAGTGTACAAGTGGCCAGGAGGTGGCAGTATTTTACCCACACCCATACACTGCCTGCCCAGCCACCACACAAATTGTACTTTTTTACTTTTGTACTTTTACTCTTTACCATTGTTCCACACAACTTAGTTGTTTACTCCTAAGGAGTTCTTTTCCAGTTATGTTACTTTTTTAAATGTGTAGTAACATTGTCATAAGAACACTATGATATACTGCAGTGTAGGGCAGACACTAGCATGATGATATCTGTCATGGGACAGAGCTCTAGTCAGTGCAGTCCTTGGTGATTTCAGTGAAATCTGGTGTCAGCACAAGTCCTGTCTTTTTTCCTGGCTGGGGGGAGATAATGGTAACTCAGGACATTCTGACAGAATGGATGTGTCTAGACATCTGCAGAGAAGGAGGGGGGAGGACAGAAGAGAGGCAAGGAGATTTGGGGGTTTGTATTTCCTTCACCTCCACACTGACTCCAGATAGAAACCCAATCTCTGAGCCACTGGGAATGGGTCAGCTTTGAGAACGGAAGGACACGCAGAGGCACGTAAACACTGAAAAAAAACACCTTTTCCCCTGTCCAGACCTAGAACTTATCTGACAAACTTTTCCTTAACAAAAGAGAAAGAAGTGACTTTAAAAAAACAATTTTGCCCAGCACAGGAGTTTTTTTTTTTTTTTTAAAAAACTGCTGTAGCTCCACATTGCCTTTTGTCCCAGTGACAGTGATTCAAAGGGCAAAGACTTTATTCAAGCGATGCACTCAAAAATGAAGCACTCTACCCTACCTTCTCTCTCTCTCTGTCTTCCTCTCCACAGCTGGGTTTCCAAAATAGGAATTACCTTAAGCCAATACTTGCCCCTGGAGGTCTTCATCTCAGAAATGATTAAGCAAATTGGGCTTCCCTAGTTTTTATATTCACTGAGACTCACCTTCTTTTTCCTTGTTATTTCTTGTCATAGTGTAATTGATTTGAAGTATAATAGATTGAGCACATTTTAATGATTGTTCCTTACGATGTTGTAAGTGCTAGTAGGGAGTGCGTGTCAGTGTCTGTGTCAAACTGTGTGGCTATGTGCTGTAGCCTTGCATGGTTGAAGTGCCGTCTGACTCTGAGATCCAGCAGCAGGGGGGTGAGAAGACCGGAGGCTCTAATTGGCAGTGTTGCAGAGAGGAAGAGATTGGGGAACTGGAGGACCCGAGGCGGGTTCTCAGGACCTGTTCCTGTCAGACCTCTGTCAGGCCCCACTTTCATCTCCTCTCCCTGTGGAATTGGCACGGAGGACTCAATTAACACTTTGCTGTGCTTCCCCCGGAGAGGACATCTCGCTTAAAGTGTGCAGATTAAAAGAATCTCTGAGGATTAAGGGGAAAAGTTGATATTGGAGGGCAGAGACGGTCTCAAGTAGTGTTTTTATCTGTCGTTTTCAGCATCGGGAAAATGGCTGTTCCAGTAAAGCGATCCTCGGACCTGACATTAAGCCTCAGACCTATATTTAAGACCCACAGCTCAGTGTTCAATTTTGATACAGTTTATAGACATTTTCCACTCTAGAGCTGGAACCAGGCTAGGATAAGATGGAGCCAAAGCAGGTCTGACACTACAGAATTGTCCATTGCATTACCTTCAAACATCCTGAATGTGCTTGTCTGGCGAGATCATGATGACTGTCTGGACTTATTCTGCAGTCTATGGCTGAAGTTTTCCCAGGGAAAAAAAATATACCATAGACACTGTGTTACTTCTGTCTACCTCTGCTTGCAGTCTGTGATCGGCGATGGCAGCCGGCTCCATTCTTACTTCTGTGTTTATCTCCTCAGCTCACTGACTCGCCCACAGCTAAGTTGTAAACAGGCCGGTGCCAGGAACACCACTAGGCTGAACTGACGCAGTTCAGCAGAATAAGGGGGATAATGGAAAACCGCATGGAACCTGGACTAAGTGAGTCAGCCTTGTTACAGCTCTGCAGTGGAAATGGATTTGAGAGGACCGAGGCAGGGTGGTAATGAAACAGGTAGGAGGTTGGCAGAGGTCATGTGGACTCTGGTGTGTGTTTGCAGCACCTGCCCTGCACCACTATAGCTGTATGCTGACCCTCACTCCTACTCAGTGCCATGCCTTCGTCATGCAGGAGCAAAGGATTTTCAGTAACAAACCTGCTGTGTTTTTACACAGTGTGGTCTCAGTTCTATAGCTCCTGTGGACGTTGGAAATGAAACACAGTTTTATTGGTGCACAGTGTATATATGTTATTTCCTTTGCCGAGCTCCAGGCATTTTTGTACAGATGTCTATTTGTGTAGTGACATTCTGTACATCTGTTTTGCTGGAATGGGGAACTGTAGCCCGGAGTTATTATTGCCTGTGGTTATTGTGGGCCTGCATAAAAAGCATAGTTTCAAGATGTCACTTGAAAAATGACCTACTTTTGATTTATTTATGAATATAGACTATATGTTACTGTCTGTCTTGTATCAGATGGAAGGGTTTACATCCTACTAGCAGTATGTTTCTGTTTCTCAGCTTTATTACCGACATGTCTTGGATGGGTCTTGTGTCTCCAAAGTACGTGAACAGCTAAAGATAAGGCCTCTCGAGGGTATTCTACAGTCTTTTTATTATTAGTGTTTGTCTTGGCCAGGTGCGTGCGGGTCTGTGCGATGGCTCCAGCTGCTCACTGGGTCCCGCTCCGCGGAGCCGCAGCATCCTGCCACGAGGGTTTATTTACGGTGGGGTGTTTGTTTGGCCGCGGTGATTGATTTGTGATGAATCCGCTGAGAGCGCGGGTCAGGCGTTAATGAGCTGACAGCAGCGCGCCGAGGCCCCCGTCGAAGTGGCGGCGGGGAGACGCTGGCAGATGCCGAGTTGCGGGGGTGGGGTGGGGGTTCAGCCGATCAGCGGAGGTCGCGGTGCATGGGAGGGAGGGGGGCGTTCAGATCGGCTCCGGCGGGGGGGCTAAACGTGTCTGGGGGTGGGAGGGCTCCGTCAGAGCCATAGCGGAGCGCAGACCCAGAACACATCGGCAGCAGTCCTGCCCTAGCAGTGGGCTGACAGGGCTAATGCCAGGGTTAGAGGCCTGGGGGAGGCATCCCGCAGAGATGCCAGGAGGCAGACAGACACCCTGTTGGCACATCTTCTTTTCACCACGCATTACGGGGTTAATCGCATTGCCATTGAAAGCATTGTCATTTAGTGTCACAAATTTATTTCAGTCATTAACACTGTCTGTGCAGCTGTAATCGCGGGTTTGCTCGGGCACCAGTGTAATGTAGCGGTTAAGGCCAGAATGTTGCAGGTTTGATTCCCAGACAGGGACGCTGTTGCTTTAACCTTGAGTGATCCTCCTGACGCGCAGTGCTTCAGTAAATACCCATCTGTGTAAAGGGATAAAATGTAAGCTGCGTGACACTCTCTGCATATGGGCCACTGCCAAGCAGATAAATAACCTAATGTAATGCTTGTCTTCCCAGCCCACCAGCGAGGAGGACCTTTGTCCTATCTGCTATGCACATCCCATCTCTGCCATCTTCAAGCCCTGCTCCCACAAGTCCTGCAAGTGAGTTATCAGCACTTTATATGCCAGCCTCGCGTTGACCCTTCCCATATTTTACTCAAATGCCGCAGCTGTTTGATTAGGTCTGGGTTATTGTTACTCACTTAGGAAATTAATATGTGGCAGTCATCTACTTGTAATATTAATGGATGTTTGCAGTTACTTAACACATATTAGCATAAATGCTTTATTGGGGAATGTAAGTAACATTTAATAAATCTATCTGACGTCAGTTCCATATCCATGATTGGGCACTGTGTGATATAGTGGTGATAACACTGAACTCTGGAACGTGCTGAACATTGCTAATGTACACATGAGCAAGGTACTTTTGCTCAGATTTTCCAGCCTAAAATAAACTGTACACACGAGTCAGAGTTTGTGTAAAGTTTTAAATTGTGAAGTACACATAGATCAGAAACTGTATAAAGTTTTAAATGGTAAGCATCTTAGGTTTCCCTTGGTAGGGGTTTTTGTTAGGGTATTGATATATTGTCCTACAGGCTAATACCTCTGCACAGTTAAATCTTTGATAAACTCACTTTAGTAAAACCATGTAGTTAGCACTAATCCTGAATTTCTTCACATGAATTCAGACACCCAGAGAGAAAGACCGGATGAAATTGAATCTATGACAATTTAATATGTGGTTCATTCATATTTTAAGCATATAGACATCCAAGAAATATTTGTAAGATGCACGGCCAGGTAATTTTGGCTCTTTTAGAACTAACATATCATTAAGGTCATAAATTTTCTTGCATCTCTCACAGAGCCTGTATTAACCAGCATCTGATGAACAACAAGGACTGCTTCTTCTGCAAGGCCACCATCACTGGCGTGGAAGACTACAGCAAGCCGGCCTCGTCTTAGCACCCCTCCTGAGAGCATACACCAGAGGGAGGGGCTGCCTCACACACATGCAGCATACACACTGCACCTCTCCCTCACACACACATACACACACATACACATAAACACACCTATTTATCACACTTTTCCCTCTCTCTCTCTCTCTCTGTCACACACACACACACACACACACACACACACACACACACACACACACACACACACAAACACACAACACGTCTCCCTCACACATGCACACACTTCCCTGGTCACCTTCCACACTTACTCCTCCCTCAGGGCCCACCTGCTGTCGGAGTCCCAAAGCCCAGAGCCCTGGTGTGTGTGTGCGTGCGCGTGCGCGTGTGCGCGTGTGTGTGCGTGTGTATGTGTGCGCACGCGCGTGTGTGCGTGTGTGTGTGCAGCAGCATAATGTACCAGAGGATCACAGGTACAGCGCCCTTCAGTGCCTGTCATTGCTACGTCTTTACAGTGAGAGGAAAAATAAGATAACATAAATAACAAAAAAAACAAAACTAAAAGCAAACAAAACCCTCTTTCCTTCAGGTTCTCTGTGGGCTGCTCAGGGTTGGTGCTGGGATGAAATAATTGGCAGCAAGAGGCAGGTTTTTTTTTTATTATTTATTTATTTTTTTACTACATGAACGGAAGCCCAGTTTGAGCGTGTCTTCATAGCGGGGCGGCAGGAGCAGGATATGAGGTGCTGGAGGAGTGACACCTGCTTGCTGCGCCGGGCAGGAGTGATGGAGGAGAGGCGGAGAGAGATTATCCATCATTATGCCCCCCCCTGCTGCAGCGGCCCCCCTTCACCTCTTCCCATGACCACTCTTTTCAATTAGTCTCTCTCCGGGCATCAATCATCACCCTACCCCATCTTTTCACAGGCAGACTGTCATCTGAAATGAACCGGGCCCCTTCCAACCAGCCCCTTTCTTATTTCCTGTAGCTTTCAGCGTCGCCATCCTCATCAGTTTTGTTCAGTTCAGTTTTGTTTTGAACAAGAAGTCTAAGCTTGTGTTTGTGGGGGCCGTAATACTGGGAGGGAGACTGGAGTGCTGGCGAATATCTCCGTTGTACGTATACCTTCATGTTTTCCTTCGGTACGCATCGTTTGCTGTGTAAAGACCGTGTTGCACATCCTCATGAAGTCATCCTGTCTCCCGCCCTGCCCTCTGCAACCTGCTATATTGGGTATGAATTATATTTCACCTTTCGCCATGCTTTCACATTTTAACCTGCTGTCACCCCAGTTTGTCATGATTCATGGCGAATTTGTCCATTTTTCCGATGAGAAATGTCACTCAGCACGCCCTCACGGTGAGCAAAGTGCTTTTAGACTTATTTGAACCTATTGTCGTTGTTACCGATAATAAAATTACGTGTCCGTGTGATTTCTCACCCGCCCTCCTGCCCGAAAGCCGCTCCACTCTGAGGTAATGGCAGGGGGTGGGGAGGAGGGCGAGGGGGGCGGGGGCTGCACCAGCTGGGTCCCTGGGGGAGTGTGACCACTGGAACGGAAGCTTGCTTGACACGCGTTAGTGAAGTAAACACAAGCAAAACTCAGCGCACATCCACTAAATCGCCAGTCCCTTTTTAGAGAGCGATTGGTGCAGCACTGATGTATGCTTTTATACACCAAAAAAAAAAAAAGACTTAGTGTTGTTCTGGGGGGCTGTTACACTCATTGGGATCGATGATTTGGGAACAGCCAGGGCTGTGGCACCTGGTCAAATGGACTGGGGGATCGTAGAAGTGAACCAGTGACAAGAGGGTTGGGGATAATGTAGGGTGGGGTTCAGGGATTGTGTGACGTGATCAGTTTGGGAACCCCTGACACAGACAGTATACCTGTATGTGAACACAGGTGTGTGTGTGGTGTGTGTGTGTGTGTGTGTGTGTGTGTGTGTGTGTGTGTGTGTGTGTGTGTGTGTGTGTGTGTGTGTGTGTGTGTGTGCATGTGCGTGTGTGTGTGCATGTGTGTGGTGTGTGATGTTGCTGAGATTTCTATGAAAGTCAAGGGTCCCCAGCCTCAGGTCTTTGCTATGCTGGCCGAGAGAGCTGTAGGTTGTATAAGCAATACTAAGTGGACTGTTGATGGCTTTTGTTTTCTTTTTTCTTTTTTTTTTTTTTTGGGGGAGTGTTTTATTGCTTTTTATTTTCCCTTTGTGAGAGTGCACATATATTGATGGTGTAACAGCATTAAATTATTTATCCTAAGCTGTTTGACTGCTGTAGTTTTTTTGGCATGAGGCAGAAAGCAGAGGCTTTGCAGGGGAGTGATTCGCAAAGGGACAGAGGTAGACTTCACTGAGGACTGAGCTGGATAAAGTGCTTTGAGAATACCCTGGATTCATCCATTTGAAAGCCTTGCTCATCTGGGCCAGAGAACAAAAAATGCTGGAGTACAACTGGTCCATGAAAAGGGAAAGGTCATACCACTACGTTGTATTTTTCAACTACTGTAATTCTTGTATGCCAATAAATGTGAACTGACGTTGGTTACTTCTAACACTGAGCTACAGCTTGCATCCTCACCGGCCTTCATTATAACAAACCTGTAGGCTGACCCTTTGAGCCCATCTTGAGCACGGGCCCTCTGGCACACGCAGCATAACGACAGGATGGTCTCCCATCTTTGCTAAATTAGTGATAAACCCGTATCCTCCTGAAGGCGCCGCGCCCTTGGATCTTCCGTTTCATCTGTGTCTAGGTCCCAGCCCTGCGGCCAGCTCTCCCCGCCTGTCCCTGTGTACGCTGTCCAGGTTGGCAGCAGTCGTGAAGGAAAAGCAATGCAGTGGCAGTTTTTTATATCTGTCATCCCAGTGTCCCTTGCACCACCTTCCCTCCCCTCCCACCCTCCCTCATCAGGCCCCTCCGGCCGGGTGAGGGGCGAGGCCTCCGCTCACCATTGATCCGGCGCACAGAAACAGAACCCCAGGTACAGTGCTGTGGGGTTTTATAGATCGCCTACAGAAATAGCCACCCCGAAGAAAGGGGAGAGGGACAGAGGGAGGGGAGGGGAGGCCAGCACAAGTTAATCCTCCCCCTGCGGGGCACTGATAGCGCTCTGCGTGTATTTATAGAGGAACAAGAGCCATCCTGCTCCCTGATCAATAGCTGCGAGGACTTGACATGACCTGTCCACGCCACTCAGGAGCAGGCTCTTCCCCTCACGCCGCCCAAGGGTAGAGGATGAAGTCTTGCAATGTGTCCCCTTGGTAAAGGATCGCTGGAGACAAACTGTCTTGCGCAAAGCAGAGATATATGGGTGTGCTTGGAAGCACTCTCATTTGAAACATTGTACCAACAACTCATTTGGCATTATAAATACCCTTGTCTGAAATTTATAACAGCAGTATTTCATAGTGTGTGTTAACACTGATCCAGTACAGGGAAAAAATGGCAGGGATTCCAGAGAGCTGCACCGAGTTGAAACAGAATGTGTTTGGAACCTGAGAATACCACACTGCTGGTTTCTTTCACTTCATTGTACAGTATGTTTCATTGATAATCCATTTCAGTTTCAAAAAACTGCATGCCTTAAACCAAATTAGTCTTCTAATAACACCATTTTGAAACATGTTAATAGCTTCATAAGGATTTCTGTTTAAAAATACAAAGACTCTAGAAAGATGAGTTGAAAACCAAATGAACCAAACGCTAGACTGTCCTTGCCTCACCTACTGTGTCAGCCATGATAAAGTGGATGCATGAAAAGTTCCTCCTAATTTCTGGCCTTTGCAGCAATACTCTGCTATGACCGGCACTCGGAGACAGTGATACCTGGCTAGAGAATGCATAAGCAGAGTTAATACAATAGAATTCACTCCACAATGGATAGAGAGAGATGTCCATTAAAGTCTCTGAAAACTGTGATTTGGCACACTTGTCCCTGTGCACAGTTCAAAATTCACTGCTGCCATTCACATTTATGGGTTTGGCATGAAGTGTTTACCTTTGTGTATGGAAACCTAGATTATTTGGGTCTCCGAAATGCTTGAAACACTTTAGAGTTTTAAAGGTGTCTTGATGAATTCATATTTACTATCAGAGGAGGACGTTACTGTGCTTAAAATTTAAAATGTGTATTCTGTTTTTTGTGGATTGTTAAATAATGTACCTACAAGAAAGACTGTGAAAGTAAGAAATAAAAATATCAGAATCTGTATTTCATATACTGTCCTGCACAAGTAAGGCTGTCCATCCTTGTTCATCATCACCCACAATGAACTGGATTCCACAGTGGGTTCCACAATGAATGGATTTTCTATGGTAACGACATAACAAAGCCTGTATACTTCCCATATAGAACTCTTTCCCTGTCACTGTAAAATTAATCATGTGGTGAAGGTAGGAAGGAACACAAAGATAGTACTGTTATTGGAGATGAGTGTCACAACACTCGTAGAAAGACCATATAGTTTGTCACCTCAAATATGCCATCTAGTGGGTAGAAAGTCATCAGAAAAGCATATGGGTACTTGGGTAAAAAAAATAGATGAAAATAAAAATCTAACCAAGCTCCCCATCTAGTGGTGAAAACTGTTGTCATAAAGTCCATAAAGCACTTGTGCATAGATGTTTACCTTTCTATGAGGTAAATTTACTGCCATTACACAGTCTGTGTTGGCAACTTTGACATGGATAGCATTAGTGTGATTGTTTACCTTGTTGATGCTGGGTATACCTAATTCAGAGAATATCTTTCTTACGGTGAATATCCTAGTTCACAATATTTTAAATCATTTTTAAATTATTGTAGTCTATTATAAATTCAAAAACTGTTTGAATGTTAACTGTTCGAATGTATTGGCTATTAAAAACAAATACACCTTAGACACACACTGCATTCTAAATAAGGAAATAAAAGAAGCTGGGAAGTGTTTGTAAAAGCAAGTGTCATCCACTGTTTAATACACAATGGGATATTCGGCCCTGGTCTATGTAGTAAAATGATTACAAAATAGATTTCAGATAAATACAGTGATCACATGTAAGGATGCAGTGCAAACAGCTAATCAAACTGATCATGTACTCAAAGCACAGTGCACTTTATGGAGTGTTCTTGAGAGATCTTGAAATATGCAAGATTGCAGCACACCGGGGGTCCAGTCCCGCATGCAGCTTGTCTCGCAAGCATCGCTCATGCTGTTTGAATTTCTGTGAGGCACCCTAAAAGTGCAGTATGAGATGATATGTACAACATCACGTCAGTGTACGGACAGCTCCTGTTCACCAAACAGACTAATTTACTGCTTGTATTCATGATTCCACACAGGTGAGTATGTTGTGGTGTGTTCCAATTCAAAGGAGGGAGTTTCAGCCAAAGACATCCTCTTTTTTCCTCTTGTGAATGGAGTTCTTTACTTTAAACACAGTTCAAGAGTTCTACTAATCCATTTGTCTAACGTAGGAGAAGGGAGCCGTAAATGATCTACCACCAGGGGGATACGTAGCATTAATTACTGAACAGTCACAAGCTTACCTATGAGTTCCACAAAAAATACACACAAAGAGGTGATATATGACACAATATATTGAGGAATCCTGTAAAATATTAAAATATTATGTTATTCATGTTTAGTGCTACATTAAGTTCAAACATCTGTGTCTTATCCTCATTATGATGTCAGAATGAATTCTCCATCTATCAGGTGTCACACTAAGTATATACCACATATCCAAATGTCCTCCCTTTTGAAGGTTCTTTCATTGATATTACCACTCTTTCTTCAAAGCAAAACATCTCTGCCTGCACCCTCTGGGCTTGGATATTCTGTTTGTTGGCAAACTGAAACAGATGAATTGAGGTCTAGCTCTACTGAGTGAACTTGTATGATCTCTTACACATCCCCCACACACAAGTGCCCTTAACGTTTTCTGTATATAAGCATCCTGCATGGACACATTAACAGGTTGATAACACTGGTAGAATTACAGGTTCTGTGTGTCTTAATCCTTTTAGTTTTTTTTTTTTTGTAATGAAATGGTTATAGGTAGCATGTGGGGGACATGGGAAAGAAGAAGGTTCCTTTGATGTGTAACAATCAGAAACTACAGGCATGTTCCTAAAAGAACTGGGAATTTTCAGTTAATTTCAGCCCCTCCTGCAAAATACACTAATAGAATTGTAATGGAATAACACGAATTGGACTTATATTCAAGGCCATTTTTGAAAGATTGAAGATTATACATTGTAGATTACACAAAATAGTCTATCTTTTGATTACACAAGTCTGGCTTGAGTTAAAGGCTCATTTAACTACAAAGAAAAAAACTGTAGAAAAACAAAATTCAAGATGCTTGTTTGATATAGCTAAGATTCCGGATAGCCACTCGATCTAAAATGCATAGTCTTGTTGTTACAATATCTTTAATAACTCTCCTCTCAGTCATAGATCCTTATATTTCTATTTAGTTGTCTATAGTAAAATGAGCCATCATAAAACAGTATACTGCAGATTAAAATTGTTTACTGTGTGTTTGTTAGTGGTTTGGAATTGTATTGTTTTATTAGATAAAAACAAGTATTTAAAAGAGGTAAAAGTGAACAGTAACTGTGGATATGCACAGTGACCACCTGTCAGCTTTTTAAAAGAAGAAATAAAGCCATTCAGAATAATTGATTTCCTTTTCCACTTTTAATTCTCCATTCATGGCAGCATTTCAAAGACTTGAAAAGATCAGGAACAGTTAGGGGGCAACAGCTAACTCTTGGCATAGCTTGTCATTAGCACCAGAAAATTGGTGGTGATTTGTACCCTCAGTTCTTGTTATATTGCTGTCTTACTCTCTCAGAATTTAAATGAGCCCTTGAGAGTCAATAAAAAAAAGGCCTGAGATTGGGTTTCAAGTCTGGTCTGAACTTCCAGCAGGTGCATTTGACTCAGGGGAGACATCATGTTTTAGAATAAAAGAGGACTTTTCTGAAGTTATCTGCTCTAAACTCTCAGTTGTAGCTCTGTTCCTGCCTCTGTATAAAAGAGAGAAACATTCCTGTCTCTCCTTTGCCTTCACCAATGTTGTGGGTGGATTGAATTGATTGACTGAAAGTGCAGCATTGGATTGTCAATTGCAGAATTGCCATTGAAAGCAAAAATGGAATCAATTATGTGTGTCAATAGTATTGCCCAGAGGGAATCGAAGTAGATTAGAATCTGAAGTGGATTTTTACTGCAAAATTGACCCATACAATTACCTTCACATCATGCAGGATTGTTGGGAATGTTCAGAAAAGGCATTATTTATTGGCTGAAGTGTATGTAGAAAGGTGCTCACTTCTATGTTAAATCCTGCAAACGTCCAATTAATTCAGTGTTTGAAGACCTTCTACTGGTGGCAGACTGTTCAGATGGTAGCAGAAGCATTCCAAATGGATGATGTCCACTTTTATCAACTCCAAATGTCAACTGTTAGACAGGTTTCCTTGCTGTGGAGAGTGCCCAGAAACACACGCAGACTGGCTGTGCTATTGATGGTCATATGGTGCCGGGAAATGAGAAACATCCATACTGCCAGTGGAGTCGACAGCTCATTGTATGACAGGAGACTGCTGTGATGCCATGGTCAAGCTGGGAAATTTGCTTCCAAATGGCTTGGATTGACAAGAAAAAAAGGCTGAACAAACACCACAAGAGGGGATGAAAGCTAGGCCTCAGGAAAGGCTTTGGGACCATGATGTCATCCTGCCAGAGTTAACAGCGCTTTACAACAGGTTAGCAGGGAAGGCGGAGGCAGGAGGTTGGGAGGGCATTGGGCTTTCGCTAGCTTAAGTGATTTTATGGGCAGGCATTACAGCTAGGCAGATTATAACGGCTTTTATTGCTGCTTGCTTTACAGACACAGTCAGAGTGGGAAAGATGATTAGAGTTATTGAGAATGTAAATCACGGTGTGTTGTACCCGGGAACGTCTGGCACAGCTCATCACTGTTAGGCTTGGTAGGCTTGGCCTGGCTTGTGCATTGTGACAGATCAGTGGTCAGCAGGTTTGGATGACTAGTTAAGGGGGCTTTTCAAAATCTCCTGCTTCACAGTTTGTCCTTAATTGTTAATGTGGATTATAAAGCATGTATTCCTTTTCAGTTACTTTTGCAATGGGGTGTCTGATGATTGCTGGCATTATCAAAATTGGTGTGTAAATAATGACAAAAACCCTTGGCTTAAATTAAAGTTAAAAGTAAACTGGTATGTAGTAGGATTGAGTATCTCCCTTATGCTGTGTTTTTTTTAATGTAATACACATTTTTGACTAACCTTTTAAATTGTATAGTACTGTGACTCTGTTGACACTTTCTGCGCATGTTAAAAGAAACAAATGCATGGCCTTTTCATGATGTGAAAAACATGAAGTTCACCCAGTTCAGATCCTGCTGGATGATTAACTCAATAGAAGCTTTCAGGAAGCCACAGGTTACTGACGCCTACAGTGAGTCAGGCCGATATTGACAAGGCATACAGTACAGTGGTGGTAAACTATGACTGTCTGCCTACACGCAAAGCAGCCTAACTGCGGGTAATGAAGCTATGGGCCAGTCTGGGTGGCTCCCAGGGTCACAGCTTTCTGTGGGCTGAATGCGCTTGAGATGTTGGTATGCCTGATGCACAGAGTGTCAGTGCCATGACCCTCAGCCCATCTCTGTTATCCCAGATGTGGCACAAAGAGGCAATGTTTGCTGTTTTATGTCCCCTCCACAGCAGATATGCAAGTTTGAGAAATAGCGCCATATCATACAGTGATATGTGAGAGACTGGCACACTTCAGATACTGCCATTTATTTCTATACATCATATCTATATTTGAAAGCCAATTTATTGATAGTGTCTGGGATATAGCATTGTTCATATATTTGAAAACACAGCACAGTCATGATTCGTATATGCATTGTTTGAATGGCATGTGCAAATCCTTTCTATCAATAGCACAGACTGCCAGGAATCAGTCAATGTATGCCTAATAGATGTTTTTTTACCATTTTATTTGTGCAGCAGAACTGATGAAGAACACAGGGCACACTCACCATTATCTGCACTGCATCTGTGTTTGTGTGCTGTGCTGTTATTGCTTTATAACAGATAACTATTTTATCTAAAACAAAACAAAACAAAAAAAATTTTGTTAAAAACCCATATGTACAAAAACTGTCTTCCAATAAAAGTATGGATATCATAATGAGGTCAAGTTACAGCACAACAACCAATCTTGGCACTATTACCTCACACAAACTAAATAAGCAATATTGCAAACCAGTGCTAAGAAATGTTTCTCTAAATCCATTCATGTTATTTGGTCCTGTGTTACATCTTATCACCTGAAGAGAATGCTTTCTTTAAAATTCTGTTGCATAGAAGTCAAGGACCCAAATGTATTGGGGAATAATATATCTTAAACAGGACATATGAATGCTCCATTTGTGTACTACACGTTTTAAGTGTTACAAATGATGCATATGCTTCATACACCTGTAATACATGCAATAAATACAAAAACTGGCATTAAACCAAGATCCAGTAGGCCTTCAGGAACCACAGCTGTTTATTAATATCCAAATACTTCTTGTTTTTCACATCTCATTTTATATCACTTTCTTAGCATGTGTGGTATTGCTGTTAATAGTACCCATAAATTATTATGTACTGTATGACCGTAGCATACATAGAATATGAACACAAATATTTCTGTTGCTGCAATGGCAATACCATTGCTTTTATTTTTAATACAAAAACCAAATATGCTACATAACAGGAGGGAGTGAAGAATGTTATAAATTGACTAAAAAATTAAATATTTATCGATATCATGCTGTGTGGCTGAGAAGGTGTAGGGGGTCATAAACGGCAGGCGCTTTCCATTTACACATTGGGGCATTTGACACATTTACATGACTATATTCTCTTCAGATGATGATGAGAAAACACAGGGCCAAGGTACGTGAAAGATATTGGGAAACATTTGGCAGCATTTGGAATAGAGGTTATTTATCTGAGTGAAGTAATGCTGGCCAAATTGGTTGCTTTAACTTGGCTTCATTTTGCTATCAATACTTTTAATGGGTAGACCAAGTCTTTGAATGTGAAAAACTTGGCCTGTTTGTCAAAAACGTTTTTGTTGAGATACAAATGAAATATAACAGTGCAATGCAATTGAATTATAACAAAAAGAACTCTTACTGCATGTTCAACTTAGTTTTAAACTTAAACCTGAATGTAACTTTAACTACTCAAATCTAACAAGCCAGAAAACAAGCTACTTTTGCAATCCCACCAAAATATGACATTAAATATGAATTCAAATATTCAAAGATAGTGTTTTGGAGGGGTTTAAAAGCGTGGGTATGACAAGACTGCCACAAGCTCTCAGCATCACCTAGCTGCTCCTACCACCAGGGCTGGCTTTGCAGCCTGACATAAACACTCCAGCGCCTTTTCCCCTCAGAGGATGCGCACAATATTATTTATGCCCATATTAAATGCATGTATCACCAAATACATGTTTGCAGTCCCCTGCAAATTTTAGTACTGTTCCAATCTTATAGCCTCTGGATAACAGAGAGCATAAAACAAAAACCAATATAAAATAAAACCAATGTAAAAAAGAGGGGTACAAGGCACAGGTCTGTGTTATTGCTGGAGTGGTGCTGACAGCAGGTGGGGATGTTGTGCTTCACTGAAGAGGAATACCTCATTCTCCTCCTACCATGTGTCTAATCCTATTGCAGGCCATAACACTGCTGTCTGCAAGGGGTCTCCACGTCTTTAATTACATTAGAGGAGGCTATATTTGTCTTTTTATGATTAAGCTTGTGCAAGTGTGTAGAAGACTGGTATATACACAGGAGCAACAGGGCTTATTGTGATCTCAATATTCATTGTCTTATGTCCATGTTTAGTCATGCAGAAGTACATTTTTCATCAATGTATCTTGTAAATGTGGTCTTTTACTGCAACTGATTTACACTGTCCAAATGTGTGAGAACAGTAAGCATTAAGTGGTATGAAAGTATATATATTCAAAGATGAGGTAGAATGGTTTTGCTCTGAATATGCAGTTACATCACAAACATCTGTAATACAGACTAAAGGCAGTGAAAAGTCCAGCAATGTATTTTGGAATGTTCTGGTTTGTATCTTACTTCTCATGATAGTGCATCTCACCACTAAAATTGTGCGGAGTTGTAAAAAAGAATATTAACAATAGGAATGCAAAATGCGTAGGGAAGACCTGTGTTATACCCTGAAGACTGTATTTTAGCCAAATGTCAGGCTTGTAAAAGTGTGTATACTTATTTGGGTAATGTAAATGTACAGGTACGACAAGAAAGTCTGAGTGGTAATCTTCCACACACTCTTCACTATTACATAGATATATACGTAGGAATAATCATTTACCGTGTTAACAGGATGCTCGTTTTTGTCCACCTTTCAGCTTTCTAAGATTCACTTTCAAGACAAATCTTATAAGTATAGAAAGCCACTTCTAGAAAGGATTTATTTAAAGCCCTCTTGCGTTATATAATATTGAACATGCCCACTGTACATGCTGCCTGAATATATTTCATGAGGAAATGATCAACTAGAACTGGATCATCCCACATCTCTCATCATTCCTGTAGAGGAATTATTCACACACCAAGGTTGCTATATACACAGGAGAAACAGAGCTTACAGTGATCTTAATATCCATTGTCTTATGTTCGTGTTTAGTCACGCATAAGTACATTTTTCATCAATATATCTTGTAAATGTGGTATTCTACTGCAATTTATTTCCACTGTCCAAATGAGTTTTCTTTTTATTCTTCACACACTAAAGGCACAAGATGAATGCCACCATCTTAAATTTAAGTTCTACCATAACATATTTTGAAAAGGATTGATTCTGACTAAATATTTCATCAAATATCTTGAGGTAGCCATAACAATCAAGCTCACTGACAGCTTCAAATGTATACTTTTTTTAGTTTCGTGAATTATTTTCTGCAGCAATCAGATTCATGTAAGGGTGATCATTTTTCTTTGGTATTTGTTATTTTTCAGCAGGGTCCTGAACAAACCGTACTGGTCATGCCAGCTGGTGATTCTGAATGGATTTTTTGATTTTCTTGTCTTTCTTTTCTAACGTAACCAGGCCGGCGTCTCACCGCGCAGGGTTTGAGGAATAGGCCCTCTGTCCTTCCTCTGTCTGCTCTGCATGTTCTGCAGCTCCTCGGAGCGCTCACACCTGATTTGCCACCGGTGATGTGTTGCTCAGCTGGCCAAGGTCGTGTCAGCAGCTAATTCATGGAGGAGGCACTGGTGTCAGCGGGGTTCTCAAGGATACCGCCAGACTACTCAGTGAGCTGTAGGGCCTTGATGCATGACTCCTACGGGGTTCAATACTCAGGGTGTTTTATTCTTCTTTTTTTTTTTTTTGAGGACAGGGGAGGGTTAAATCAGTCCATCCCTCTCCCTCTTCTCCTGTTTTGGGGACAAACATCCACTGCCGCTGTGGCCGGTGTGGTGTGGGGCAGCGGGATGATGGATGGCTAGATTGCGCGGAGCTGACGTGTGCCCGGTGTGGCAGATGCAGGCGGGTCACAGAGCGGAAGACATCTCTGGACGGTAGCCCTGACCACTGCCGAGCGTCACCGTGTCCGCTCAGTTCACAGGAAGGGAGACCCTCACGCTACTGTGGCAGCGACCTGAGGCACAAACGCTCACACACAGCAGCTCGGCTGCACCTGAGCAGGCCAGCACATGCACGCAAGCATCCCAGCCACACACACATGCACAGATACTCATATACAATTACTCATAAAGTAATGTGTCAGACACTGGTTGTCTAAAATTTGTTTTTAGATTTAGGGTTCCGAAATGTTTGTGGTTATGCATCTGAGGAATGTTCACTGCATGAGCAAAGGTGTACATTGTCTAACGATCTTGTCTGTAGACTTTAGGTTTCATGTCTGAATTCAAAGCACAACATGAAAATGAGAGACTGGAGTTCACAAGCATCGTCACAGGTTCTCAAGTCGAAATGTGTGGGCTAGAAGTGTTTCATGTAATAGTTATATCAAAGAATGTGTTTTTTTAGGCATGGATTTGTGTGTCACCTACTTGCAACATAAGGGGATTATCTAAGGCACTGATCACGGAAACTGGCTTTCACACAAATCTGCCTACATTCACTCAGTGTGGTATAGCTGCTGCAGCATATGAGGAAACATATTTGAATTGATATATCAAATGGATGTCAATATATGAATACATACGCAACATCTGAAGGCTGTACAAGTAAAAGAGAGAAAATTGCCAGTTTTGTGTATGTTCAATGCATGCAATATGGCCACCAGACCATACCAGAAAGCATTTTTCACTTATCAAAATTTTACACAAATTTGTATGGTACAGATTCAGTTTTTTTGATTCAGTAGAAGGACTGGATGTTACAATCCCTAGTGTTGCACTACAACTATGTCTGTGGGAGTTACTGGAAGATGGCTGCCAAGTGACTGCTACCACAAGTCTTACAGTCGTGTACCACAGCATCACAGGGTGTTTTGGCCATTTATCACGAGACATCCTCCGCTGAGGGAGGCCCTGTATGGTACATATGATAATCATGTCAGGTATGGGAGTGTGAAACACAGGCAAAAACCCTACAGAACTAAAAGGCTGCCTAGCAATAGAAACAAAAATAAAGAGAGCAGGTTACAGTACACGGCATAAAATTGGATGCTGTCATTGATCTGAAATGACAAGTGGAAGCCATTGATCTTTGTCTATTAATTACAATATTTTCATATTCAGTAAGTCAATAAAAAAGGCATCTGGGTGTGTTTGCTTCTGACTGTACTGAAGTTGAAGTGAGAACTCTTCCCAAGTATTCATTAGCTTGTGATGAATCCATTGTAATAATTCCAATTGCTTCTAATGCATAATCAATATGGACACATGACAAAGTGCACTAGCATACAAAGTGGTCCATTAACTGAGCTCAATGGATTCTCAGTTATATCAAGGATGCTGTTCTTTTCTTTCCAGATCACCAAAGGTATTAGAGAGTATTGGACACATAAATGCCTAAACACTTCATCAGGAGATGAGAGATGGTGAGACAGTGAGAGTGCATGAGAGAGAAAGATGCAGGGAGGGCATGAGGGCAAGAGTACTGAGAAAAATGCTTCACATACCAAATTTTGTAACATTTATTTTGTCAGCTATATGTTTAATTCTTAGTCTTGAATTCAGAACAACTCATGGGAGTGCTTGTATAACTTAAAACTAAAGGTCAACTGTTGAATCCTCCTACTCTACAACATAAACTTTTTTTCAATACAAAGGCACTTGCTGTTGTATTTGCACTTTTTGTTATGAAGAAATTCAAGTTATATGCAAATCTTCTCTTTATTATTTTCATCTCATAATGCATAACTAACCAACATCAGGAATGAAGCATCACACAACATATCACAATATCTACCATGTCAACCATAGGCAGAATATCTGCAAAAGTTTGTCAAAAAAGTAATGACAAATTGGGTAATGATTTCAGGCAGAATGATCTAATAAGCTCATACTGAAAAAAAATTCCATATGTTACTGCACACAAACTATTTTTCTGTAACATAGGGACCTTTTTCAAAGCCAAGTTCAGTAACATAATAGGTATTCTCATAGTTACTCACTTACTGACTTAGGGCAATCACTCCTCAGGGATCCCAGGCCATTGATGACTGTTCTTCACTGCACCTGGTTCTCACAGAATTTCTCCAGCTCCTTCCATGCCTGACCAGTTGTATTTACAGGTTTCCTGCACATTTCCCCTTTCAAAATTCCAGGCATTTTCCAAACCTCAGTTTAGAGAACTACTCAGTTGAGTTTCTTTGGTCTGTGCTTTAGTGACTTAGGCTTCAAGTCAGCACCCCCTGCTGAGAACCCCTAGGTTGCAGCATTTGACTAATTTGCTGCAGAGTCATTGATCTATATTTATATTATTTGCATCCTAGAATAATGAATAAAAACACTGAATTGTTATTGAACCTGTCACCAGTACAGACTTTTACAAACTTTTTCTAGACTCCAGACTTCCAGGTCTGGCATTTAACATTATTTTTCCATCCCTTTCCAGAATTTTCACACCTGTACAGGAACCATGTTTTTATGTCCACCTCAAGATCTTGCTGCAAAGTGTTCCTTGGGTGACCTCCATTCCAACTGGCCAGTCCAATTCCTTCTTCATCTTTGGATCTCTTCTTCCACAGAAAACTGTCCAGGTCACCCACAGGTCAGTGTTGCTGACTCTGCCTGTCCATTCCTTAAGATGATGAATGCTGCTTGTGCCTTCAGAATTCTAACCTTGATATCCTCGTCTGTGTCAGCTTGCTTGCTAGTAATGCTGCCCAGGCAAGTGAAGGAGTCAACACCTTCCAGTGGTTCATTCTCAGAGGGTGAATGGATTACTCTTTTTGTGTTAAGCCTTAGCATCTTAGTCTTTCCTGTTGAAACCCATTTACTGCATGTAGGATTTTGTTCATGCACCTGCTGCTGGCTGTGGGATAACAGAGCCAGATCATTCATGAAGTCAAGGTCGTCCAGCTGTGTCCAGTGTCTGCGTCCAGTGTCTTTTATTCTCCATAGTCGTCCTCATGATCCCATCGATAGCTTGAAAGAAAATGAATGGTGACGGGAGATATCCCTGTGTCACTCCAGTCAGCACCTAGAATGGCTCTGTGAGCTTTCTGGCATGTATGACCATGCATGTCACGCCATCATAAGTGTTGTGGGTCAGTGTGACAAGCTTTTCTGATACTCCACAGTGTCTGAGAAGCTTCCAGAGAGTCCCTCTATTCAGGCTATGAATGCCTTACCATTGTCCACAAAGTTGTTATACAGTTAAAGTTATTCAGCTATGTAATGAATATATAATAATGCATATATTTTAATTGTCAAATCTGATTACCTATCAAGCAAAATTTGATATCTGCTTGGCGCTGTCAGCTAAGGTGCAGACTGAGTCCATGGTTTGAACAATTGGCTGTCTAATTAATGTCCAGGTGGCGAATCAAAAATGATTTTTGTTAAATATGCATTTGTTTTTCAGAGTGTATCTGTAAGGATGCATGAGCAGATGCTGGAGGCTGCAGAATGGGCGTGGAGGCCGGTGTGCCTACAAAGATCAAAGATCAAGGTCTGCAAGCAGAAAAATCATCCAATATGGTGGAGACCTGGAAAGTGCAAGTGTTGCTTGAACAGGTGAGTCTTTGCAATGCAATGGCAGGTAGTCAGGGACACTGAAGCTCAGGCTGTAATATTCTGTCAATGAGTTGACAGAACTCCTCTCCTAACAGGGATATGTTTTTCCAGAGCAAAACAATATAGCTCCATGCTAACACTCCCAGCTACTTTTTTTCCCAGATTGTAGGTATCTGACATCCATGGTCACATTTTTCACCATGCCTTCCTCACCTCCAGACAGTGTTCTGTCTTCCCCTTCGGAGCAGACACTAAGCAGTATCAGCTCACATCGCAGAAAACAAATATTCATAAAGGGCTATCTAGCCTGCAGATTACCTTCCAAACATGTAAGCTTCAACTCTTGCAGAGAGCACATTTTAAAATTTAATAGGGAGCTTTAAGAGAATAGAAAGTTGTTATTTATTTATACTCCGGGCAGTTGTCCTCTAACGTTACCTTCACTGGCCTCAGTTGCGCTCTGTGTTGCCAGCGAACACTAAATGTCTGGTCCCAGAGGATTGCTGGCTATAAATGTGTATCCGCATAGAATAGAAATAGTTTTCAGGTTGAATGTAATGTTGAAAACCTATCTGAAAGGTTTCACAGTGGGATTTAGAGGAATGATGAGTATGGGGAAAAAAAACTTCTGAAACTCTGGGAACTTTGCAACAAATCATTGTTGCTCCCAAAAGGTTGCACTTTATTAGAAACAAAGCAGAATGTGTCAGTTGCTTTGGTGCCCCATGTTTTAATCTGTAGCACCTACCCGTAATACCCATAATACCTGTATTATGTCATGTCATGTTTATGTAAACAGACAAGAGGAGTCCCCTTGAGTCCTTGTGGGACCCTACCTCTGTACTGATAAAAGCAAATCAGACGGTCCGGCCATCTTTATTGATTCTTACCAAATCCAAATAGAGGGCTGTGCATTTTCAGTGTGCTCCTGTTTTTGGCTGAGTGAAATCACTTAAATGCAACAAATTAATGCTACATTGATTTGGTAAGCGGCGCTGTAGTGTGGATTTCTCACACTGCTCCTCAATAATAAGAGCCAGAGGGAGGGTGGAGTGCTAGCACTCAGGCAGAGAACCTGAGATGGATTGTTATTGGGTCCTCTTGCATCGATTTTACGTACCTGGGTATTTACGGTGAGAGAAGAAATACAATTATTGTCTCAGGGGCTAAAGCTGTATTTCTTGCTTTTAAGTGGGCTTTTTCTTTTAACTGCTTCCATGCCAATAATTTGGTATTCTTTGCGGGAGCCATCTGCTCAGTGACAGGATGGATATCGGAACATTGGGCCTTACTGAAAAACCTAATGTGCCGTCACAGGATGAATTTGATCTGTGGACTGTTCAGAGTTCAGCACTGACAAAGCTGTTCTGTCTGATGCTCTCTTTCTTTTTTTCTTTTCTTTTTTATCTGCCTTTATGCTGAAAATAATTTGATGCAGTGTGAAGAAAATCATATCCACAACCACCCTGATTTGGTTCTGTAGCTTTGGTAATGGCTTTGTTTGGGTATTATGCATTATTATGAATCAAATGCATCAAGATAACTGTGCAATTATACAATATACAGTGCATGGATTGTAAGGTATTTTTTGAGACATGATAATTTTAGTCAATTATGGGTTTTAACTAAATTTAAAGGATCTAGACAGATATTTCTTCAGGCTTACCTTGAGTTTATTCTTTAAACACTGGTGATAGTTGATGTTAAGATTTGCATCGCAAAGATTTCATCGCAATCCATTCCATGGTTTAGACTGGAGATCTTATTGGATTCACCACAACAGATAAATTTATAATTGGTTGGCATACCTAAAGGTATGATGCATTTGATAATCATCAAGACTTGAAATTACGTCTGTCAAATATAATGACAAATGGAATGTAAAGATGTAATGCTTTAGAGTTTTGTTTTTTTTTCTTTCAGAAACATTTTTCTTGAAAGAAAACATAAAATAGATGAATCCAAATCATCTGTCACGTCCCTGTCTACGGTCAGGGAAGTAATAATACTCGGATAGTAATGGATAATAATACTCGGATAGTAACGGTTACCAGAGGGATTTACACACACATACACAGAAAGAGAGAGAAAAACAGTACCAAAACACCAATGGGACGTAACATCAACCCTTTGGGCAGAGGCATGTTTATTACTGAAAGGGATTATATGTCAATACATCTATATGTCTAAATCATGAAAACATTTAACCCACAGAGTGGACACTTTCTTGCAACATTTTTTTGTTTACTGACAAAACTTCAAAATTATGAACTATTTCAAGAACATTGTGATAGTGTTAGAGACAAAAGCTGTTGTACTGAACATTGCTTTCAGCTTAATTGCTACAGCAGCTTTAATTAGCTTGAAACTGCAGGGAATTGTTCTAAAGGTTATCAAGCAGTGAGGTTGAAAGGGAAGGAAATCCAATTTATTAAAAAAGAAAAATATATATACTTTGATAAGCATAAATGTGTACACAAAATGTGTCCTGTACAGATAATGACTTTGCAGTTATAAGTGAACTTTTCTTGTTAAGGAAATCTGTCTAGTGCTACAAATTAAGATGCCTGCTGAAAGTTTCCATCAGACCTGAGATTACACCATTTTGAAGACAAACTTAAATATATTCTTTTTTTATCAGTGACAAGTCAAGATTTACATGCACTCAAAGCATGAGTGGTTGATACAACAGTGAGAGACACAAGTGCAGGTTCTTAAGAACTTACAAATTAACTATTTTTTTGCCAAACAAAGGTACCATAATTATAAATTAATTACCAAAACATTACTGGTAACAGTTTTTGTGCATGTGTAGCAGAGATGTAGTTAGCTAGCCTTGTTACCTGTCGGGCTAGGGGGCAAATTTATGAATTGGTAATGAAATTCATGACTTGAGTTTCGTTGTACGATTAGAACAGGTTTTGAGCTCACTTACAAAGTTGTGGACCTCTTTCATGTTCATTACTTTGGTGCCGTGACCCAGATAACTGGCTAAAGCTCAGCTTGGCTGCCAGAGGTTGCTGTGGAGAAGGAGCGTGTCAAAGGGAGGTGAGTGTAGCAGAGCTGAAAGTAGAGGGTGTGAGTCCTTTGTTAAGCTGGTAGGCTCACGGGCAGCAGAGCACTATCAGCTGCAATGTTGAGGTGAATCCCTGAGACTTAGTTGGAAAGGGTCATTGCCTGAGGAGCTAGGGACTATAGCTTAACTGGTTACGATGTTGGTGATGAGTTGGTGTAGCTGTGCAATGAGAGCAGGGGTTCAGAGCTCACTTGCAGACCACTTTCATATTTGTTACTTGTGGTTATTTTTCTAATGAAAAATCAGGCGTGGCTTCAAGGCAAGGTGGTGATCCATACTGGAATGTCAAGGTAGTCTTCCATGTAAATAAAGTCAGAGTTGTGTGGCTGGAAAGCAAGGTTAACTGTTTCGCTAGCTTGTCACTTCATACAGCCAGTTAAATATGAAAGTAACAGTCTGTTAGAATGGTGTAATGATTGATCATTTTGATAATTGGCTAACAAGCAAGATATTTATTCACAGTTTCCATAGTTAGCTATGGTTATATGTTTTGTATATTATATTTGTAATTGCCCACAAAAGTTTTCTTCTGGTTTGTCATAAATAACTGTTAAGTCTTTTCAGTCTTTTGTTTAAGTGATTTAGTCTGTTTGTTTTTTTTTATGCATATATAGAATGAATCTCCCTTTACCAGATGTTGCCACTTGATTAACACTTGTTGCTTCATTATGATACTCAATGAGTATGCATTTAAAACAACTGGATATTCAGGCCTCATGTTTTGTCCATTTTCACCAGCAATGAGCAAACTCTTGGCAAACACATTTGCTTTGTAGTTGGTGATTACAGAGAAATGAGTTGTAAGTGCCTGAGTGGTGTTTTCAGGTAGTCATAAGTATCACCTGCCCTAGCTGACTGGGCTAAGTGGACCTTAGGTACATTTTTGATACATTGAAGATTTCACACCATTATCTCACTGTAAGTGGGTTAAGTCACCAGAGAGAAACATGGAGAAATTATGGAAGTCAGTATCAATATCAAATCAATTTCAGCGTAATAGTTTGTAGCATCAGCTCTGGTGAGAGGCAGGCACCACCATTAGAACCTGGAAATGGGTTTAGTGCATCAGAGATACCTGTTTAAACAGAACCTCACGTACTGCTCTGGGAAAGACTGCAAAGATGGAAAGCTGCAAGAAAGAACTTGACCCCTTGGCATTTTTCATTCTTTCCTGCTCCTATTTTCTGAATCTGTTTTTCAACACCGCTGGACCGGTGGGAATGAAACCGTGGGTCTTCACGGTATCAGAGGGCTACATTCCTTCTGTATCGGTGATGGAGATTAAAGGCATAAAAGTTCAATGATAACTCAACATGCGGGTCTTAAACCTTTTCAGTTTTTCTCTTTTTTTCAAACTGTGGAATGGATATTGAGGGGGGAATGTGGGAAATGAATACGCCGGACCGGTTTGGATTCTCAGAGGAGATAAAACTTATCTGCCCAGACAGCCCCTTTCTCTTTTAGACCCCCTCTTCCTTATATCAGGCAAGGCGATTGGGCCTGATTAGGTCAATCAGACCCGCTCTCCCTCTCTTCCTCTTTGCTGAGTTTGCAATCAATGCTGAGTGGCTGTGGGAGCTAATCTGCCCTGAACACTACTCTGATGGTATCTTGCAGGCATAGCTTTTGCTGCAGGCATAGAGCCGAAGGAATGCGGAGAGGTACGGATTCGCGGTTGGTCAGTTGATGAATTGCTAAGGGTGCAAGGTTTTAGACTTCAGGTTGTGGTATTTGTCCTGGATTATGAAAAGGAAGGAAAAAGTATGAGCTTGCATGTATGTGATTTCATGTGGAGCAGTCAGCACAGCAGCTTTCACCTTGCAGACTGATGTATATTAAATTGAAGTATGAAAGTAATGAAATATTTATTTCCTATTTATACACATTTATACACACACACACACAAAAAAAAATATATATATATATATATATATATATATATATATATATATATATATATATATATATATATATATATATATATATATATATATATATATATATATATATATATATATATATATATATATATATATATGTGTATGTATAACCAACAAGGAGATGCATACATAACTTGTAGAGCACACTTGTAGAGCAGAGATAATAAAATAGAGGCCAAATGGCACTACTACAGGTCAAGAAGGTAGTATTATCTTCGGCTTTAAAATGAAAGGTGCTAACATTATAACTGATGAGAATCATCCTTATGTAGGTCCCCTCTCAGCTGTTAATCAAGTCAACAGCGTTCACCACGATTACAACAGGAATGATTATTGAGTGCTCACGATCCGTACAGTCAATCTTCCAATCGCGTGCCTTTAGGTCCAAGTGTGACATCAAATCAGATTTGCAAAGGTTTTATGATTAAAGTATAGACTGCAGTTACTGTGGGATCTATACTGTGCCTATAACTTTATGTAATAATAGATCCACAGAAATGACCTGTCTGAGACACTGCACTGTCTTTATTAATTCCTCTATCGGTGCTCTCCCAGTGTTGGTAGTACGAGGAACTGTCATCGTACAGACAGCTTAATCTCTACGCATAAAGTTCATCAGAAAGTTCAGAGAGTACTCTTAGTGTGACATTCCCCAAAAGTTTGGCTTTGTTGTTATAAAACAGTATTAAATATTTAACCAGCCTTACTTTGCCAGGAAGTAGACAGCTTTTGAATACTCTGGTTTCATCTCATTAGCACAGTGGGTCTCAGATATACACCTTTTACAAAACCTTGCTCATATCCTTGTGGAGAAAGGTGGCAGTAGAGTCACGACCGATACCATCAATAGAGCAAACCAACTAAATGGGGTTCAGAAATGTCAGGTATTTTTCAGGTTCCAACAATGTTGCTAGTCCTGTTCAAATTTGAAAATTATGACACCTTTTCTTCTGCATCACTCCTTCTGTCTGCAGTCTTCTTGATTATACTGCTTAATGTTTTTTCTCCACCCTGTCCATTCTATAGAGGGTCCAGTCATTCCATTGCAGGCTGAGGGTACTGTGAGTCTGATGTGAGGAGGTGATGCTCAGTTTGTGTGTTGTTTGTGCAGATGCGTGACTATAACAAGGGTTGATATTGGTGGGTGGGTACCACACAATCAACTGTTTTTGCACTTATTAATTTGAATAGCACCTTGTTGTTTATATAAACTCACTGAGCATGTGCCAAACACTATAAATGTCTGCTTATAGGGCTGCTCTCCAATCTTTGATTGCATATTTACATTGCTCTTTAGAGTGGCCATTTTCTCCTTTCTGCTTCACCTCATGAGGTCAAATCCCCAAACACACTGATTATTATTATTCATCTGTTTTGTAGTTACTTTTTACTGTGCCTGTTATCCTGTTCACAACAACTCTGTTCATTGAACGTCTTATATGAGCAGCTACTATGTTTGAAACGGAATTACATGCACAGATGTGCTTTTAAGTTTTTAATGTTTAATGGTTTAATATTGTGTATCTTGTGTTGTTTTTATCTGTTGTCATTTAACTGTGCCAGAAAATGATCTGCCGGTCAGGGGCCCCCGAAGCTGTTTTGAATTGAATTCGAATTATCACTTCCTTAGTAGGGGTAAAAGTGCAATGTGAAATCCAGCCAGCAACAGTAAACTTTTCACCTTTGGGCTCTCATTGACTGTCAAGTTGGAGACACTGCCATTAAAATACAAAATTAAATAAAGTAAAACCTTTGCACAATGCTTGATCTTGTCAGGAGCCTCATCTGTATAGATTCCATGTAGTAAATGGGAGAAAAATTCACTGCAGTTCTTTCATGTTTTAGTTATGAGATTGGCTTGCTGAAACATAATGAGGCTTCACTTGTGCAAATGGACTCCTTTGACAATGCATTCAAAATAAAAGGTATGCAGAAATAAATGGCATGTGTATGCATCAGATTAGGAGTCCCCACACCTCTACTATAATCAAAATGTGAAATCACCACAGGTATGGTATCTGCCCCTCAACTGATGAATTTATGCAATGGAAAATGGCAGTAAAGGGGATGTTCTCTTTATACCCAGTTCAGCTAATACTCTGTATTGTGTCTGGTGATTCTTGATCTTTGATGCTGCCTGAGGTCTTCTTGATACTTGTGGGCATTAATCCCTTCAGATATAGCATGAATTATTCACTCTTTTCTACCCAAGGGATTGTGCCACTTGTACTTGGCCTGTAATAATTGAATGACACTTAGTTCACTGCTGAATTATTGTAACAATCTGATTGTTGAGTTGCTCTCAAATCACTGAATGTGTCTAGTCTATGAGTGGACCATAAGTCTTTTTTTTTACTCAATATAAACTCCTCCGATTATACTTTCCTAGTCCAATAACTTCACAGCATAAAAAATGAAATTACAAGGTGTTCATCAATAGTTTTGGAGCTGCTATAGATGTATCTGTCTTTCCCTTCTGCACTCTCTCTAACACACACACATACACACAGAGTAAAATGCTAAATCTTTTGCTTCTTAACTGGAAAGTTGTGAGGGATTTTAGATTAAGGAGGAGAGATGATAACATCTTTCAGAAAAGGGACTGGTTCAATTGCCTATCACTCACAGAAGATTACTGTCTCCCTGTAATAATGGCAACTGTAATGGGACTTCAATGACATTCTGACCAAAGTGACATTGGGTGCTCCGACTGGCCATGTTTTGTGGTGACACTGTCGGAGCAATGAATGATACCGCTTGGTTTCAGCAGAAACACATTTACACTTGTCAGAAGTCCCACTCCTGGCTGAACATATTATAGAGGAAAAACATTTTGTTCAAATACATTTTATAAGAATAATCTTTTCTTCTTCATCCTCCAAGAAAGCACTCAGACACAAGGTGTACATCGTAAAATATCACAGCAAAGCATATGTCTCTTGAAGACACTGTTAGTTCACTTTGATGACTTACCAAACCAAAGTTTGGGGTTTCAGACTTGGACAGCAACCATTTGATCATTCCTTGAAAAATATGAGGGACTCACGATGGCTCGGCTATCCTTTTTGTTTGTTGCTGTCCCAAAGCAAACATTTGACGGCTTCCAGGAACAGAGACGGATGTGTTGTTTCAAAGGGAATTACTTTCCACAATCTGAGAGAACATAACCGGGAAGGAAAGATATAAAACAAAGTTAACTGACACGACGGCTCTCAAATCAAAAGCCAAGATGAAAAGCTGCTCCTAAATGCTCCTTGGCACATCCAGGTAATTTGAAAGCACAGAGTCTAAAGCGTGCTTGTTTTTTCACTTTATGTAGTCAAAACAATAACTTCCTCCCTTCCCTCCTCCCCTGTGATCAAAAACCGTAGTCCTGGGGTTTATGTGAAGAGACACTTAAGAGCTGCTTATTCTTTTCTCTGGTGAAAGCTCTTAGTGTCACATCTGACAACACACTGCCTCACATTTTTGATGTCTCTTCATATTGTTCCAGGTGTGTTTGGATAATGAATGCCAACAGAGAATCACTGAATGTTGAGCCCGTACAATACCGCCAGTGTGTTTACAATTAGAGGCTCTTGTCACTTTGCCTAGGTTTTTAAAGTGGCCACTGTGATTAAGCACTTAAATTAAGGGTGTGTGTGTATGTGTGTGTGAGTGTGTGCACGCGTGTGTGTGTGTGTGTGTTTTTGTGTGTGTGCATGCGCACGCGTGTGTGTGTGCGTGTGTGTGGAGGTGGGACTAAAGACGGTCTGTTCTCCAGTTATTTCAACTACGGTGGCATTTATAGCGGTGGCGTTTTAATGGGTTTGTGGAAATGAACTTCTCACAGCCGTCGTGGCTCCAGCACTCTCATGCGTGGACATCAGCAATGAGAGACCTGTCACTCGTTCCATCAAGAATTTCTGAAGGTGTCTTGAGAAAATGAAAGTATTACTCTTCAGGCGGCTCAATTTCCTTGCTGCGCCCCCCCTTCCAGAGGTACAAGCACTGATAGTCGCACAGTTCATTGAATGAAGTTACAGAGCATGTCGGGACCAGCCCATGCCTTTTAAATTGCCGGGATATTGCCAGGGAAGACTTTTTCACCTGATGGAAGCTTGCCAAAAAGCCTGAGAGATGCAGGTCAAAGATTTCTTCTCTCCTTCTCTTTCAATCAATGTCACCCCCAATAACTGTTGCACAGATAGCAAAGCCCAAAATTGAAAGTTGATAAATCAGTCCTGAGATTTAATGGGATTCTATTTTTTGACTTGAAAAAGTTTTTTAAATGTTGTTTTAAGTGACATCACTGTCAGGTCAGATGTATCACCGCGTGTACACCACTCCACATTTCCTGAAGCGGCCACATGAGTACATTTGTGTATTTGTGTAAGTGCTCAGGCTTGTTTTCCATTTAATACACTTGGACAGCTGTAAACAGTGTGACTTGTGCATAGGCAAGCTGGAAAATATTTATGGAAATCTGGACCAAGCAGAACAGGGAGAGAGAAAAAATACTTTACAAAGACAATGCACGGTTTATGTCTGTAAATCTTACAGCCCACAGTTACTCAAATGAACAATTGAACTATTTGCAAAAGGCATAAGCACAAATTTTGACAAACATGACGCACCTGCTCTCAACTGTAATGTATATGACTCCAACCCGACAAAAACTAATCCCAAATTTCAGGGTCTGTGGACAACTAGAGGTAAACAAAGAAATATAGCTGCCATTGATTAAAGGAAAAGCAGCACTGAATACAATCTCCACGGGGTGACGGATACAATGAGAAAGTGTTGGAAAGAATATAAAAAATGTACTTTGTCTCCCTGTATCTGGAGTAGGAATAAGAAAATTGTTGAGAAAGTGCACTGCACTTGAAGGAGTGCAGTACAGTTCAGTGCCCTTTCTCTGACAATTTGTGGCAATTGGTTTAAAATGCATTTATTTTAATTCACTAATTGCTGATGGTCTTTTTGGGTTAAAGGACCACACAGTGCTCACGAAATTAGCCTTTCTCTTCAGTTTTGTATCTCCTGGGTACATCTGCGGTAAAAGGAGACAGGGTAT
Source organism: Megalops atlanticus (assembly GCA_019176425.1). Classification (NCBI taxonomy): domain Eukaryota; kingdom Metazoa; phylum Chordata; class Actinopteri; order Elopiformes; family Megalopidae; genus Megalops; species Megalops atlanticus. Next base: position 30,042,746 of record CM032879.1, read on the forward strand.
ACTTAAGGTCAGCGGCGTGTCCATAATTTTGCAAATGAGAGATGGGAGGTAAAAGGATCAGTGTGAATTACCTGATTATTCAAATAACATGCATTTTATTTCTCTCAAAGCTCTATGGTTTATATTGCTTTGCAGCATTGCTGGGTTCATCACATGCTTTTCTTTGCTAGTGAAACTTTTTTTATCATTTCACAAATGCTAAAAGAAACCAACATACCTAATATGTCTATCAATGATATGATAATCTATATGCAGAACATGCAGAGTAGAGTCAAACAGTAATTAAATAATAATGGTATTTTTTTTCAGAGATAACGTTATTCAGTTTTTGTCAGAAACATAAAAAAACAAACCATTTTAATTTCATTATGTATAAGAGGAGGCATTTCAGTTATGAAAAAACCATCATTAAGCCAATTAGAGAAGTTGGCAATGACAGAGAAAAAGACAGGTCCACAGGTTAAAGTAAGGGTACATGTTCAACAAGTAAAGAAGGAAAAAAAATCAATGGTTATCAAGGAACTAAGAATATCCCTTGGGTTTTATACTTTATCTATAGCATTAAATTATGCCTTAGCATTTGTGTTGCTGAAAGAAAGTGAATTAGATTTTTAAAAATCCTGCAACCAATTTGATTTGTGATGCATCCATAATTGGTCTTTACTTTTAAGACTTAAAATGTTATTGAGAAATGAAAGAGATCACTAATGGTTATGACATTTCAGAGGAAAAAAGACTACAATAAAGGATTAATGTGAAGGTTTTGGAACTGCCAGGGATTGGGCCAACCTATAACACATGGTTGTAATATGTCATGGATAGTTATTCATTGAGGAGCAGGATTTTCTGTCCTGATGTTTCAGATCATGAGATTTAATAAGAAGAAGAATGTTAGCATTAACTTATATTGATTTGTCTTAAAAAAACAATGTCTGTGTAGTTTAAATGTGTCTATTTTTCACACTGCTTGTCACACACAAATACAGGGGTACCTTATGAGCCATTGCAGGGTGTTGTGGCATAAGGGCAAAGAAACTCTGCAAACATACCCACCTTTATCCCCTGTGGAATGAAGCCAGGTTATTTCATCGACCAATGGGATGACAGGGGATTGAACCTGGGCCAAACAAGCCTGTACTTGTAACAAGTGCTTTAGCTGACTGAACCAATAGAGAGCCCTTAAATGCTTTTTAGTGCACCTTTAGAGAACTATGGATCTAAGATCAATCAAACCCAAAGCATTTGCAGATGTATGACTGTCAAGCTATCATATGCCATCACAGCAAACAAGGTCCTTCATACATCAGTCCCTGCTTTCAAAATCTAATATTCCTTCTTAGTCACATGTAACTCTAGTAGGGTTAAAACCACAGCCTATTGGGGGACTGGGAAGGAGAGTCATTCAGTGATAGGTTTCATCAAAGATAGGGGCAGGAGCTCAGGGAAGGATAAGCAAAGTGTGGGTAGGATGAGAAAAGTAACAGAAGTGAAGGAAAGCGTAGGTAATAATGCCTCGGGACAAAAAATAAAAAGGGCCCAGAGATGCCGACAGGCACAAACAGCGCAGAAGAGTGTAACTCAAGTTTTATGAAAAGCTTCTTTGAGAAGTAGAGGGGTTTACCTTTGCCATTCAAAACATGCTGCACTCACCGTCACAGAGGGCTATCTGCTAGTTTAACTGTCCTAGCTTGACATAATCAATTGCTTCTCTTTGGACTTTCGTGTCACCCTTGATCAATACAAGGGTGGCAGGCTTCTTTTTTTTCCCGTTTCACATCCCTTGTTTGATAACTCTCGGTTGCTGCTCTAATAAGCCTCCGCTCCGTTCTGGACAGGTATGGCTGAGAATTGATTCCTCCCCCCTCCCGCCCGCCCAGACTGTGTCTGGCAGTGCAGACTCCAATACTTTTCATCTGGTCTGACCTCCCATCCATCTGTTCCCACCGTGGGGAGTTTCTCCTTGCTTTATCCCACGGCTTCCACTCGAATGACTGCCCCAAACACTCCACTCTGCCAGCCCAGGGGATAGCGAGGCCAGCGGAGTGGTGACCCTGTCTTTTCCATTTCTTGACTCAAACCATTTACATATAAATACTAAGTCTTCTCTTGCGTGAATACAGTGCCCCATTAGAGTTCAACTTCTGCCTCATCTCCAGTTTGTCTCAGATCCACCCACCTGTGTGTAGACTCTCCTCTGCGATGGTGGCATTGGGCTCATGCGATGTGCACTGGAGCTTTTTTGGGCTTTGTGCCGCATCATGCAAGCATGATGCACTGTGAGTGCGGTGCTTTCTGCTATATCAGGCTCACATGATGGCGCATTTGAGCCGGTACTTTGTGATTCATCATTCTAACCCTGACGTGCGGTGGAACTGGCGTTCTGCTCTGCATTGCAATCACATCGGAGCCGGTGCTTTGTGCTGCAATGCGCTAACCTGCTGTGCAGTGAAGCTGGGACTTTGCTCTTTGCGCTAGGAAACTGAGCAGCCTCCAGGAGCATTCTTTCTTTGAGTGTGCGAGGGTACTCAGTGGATCCTGGCCGCTGGTTGAGTCAGCGAGGAGCTGCTGGCAGGACACCTTGCTCTCTTTATCTTTCCCTTTGAAGGCCATTGACTGGGATGGTAATCCACGGAGTGCTATGGAGCAGATCAACACGCTGTGCACCACACCTCTCAGCCAAATCAGGGTCATACCAGTTCTAGTCGATGCAGACAGAAACGACTGCATTGTTTCCAGTAAAAGCTATCTAGAGCTGTTCTATGAAAGAATTCAACACCCTGAAATAGTTTGGTTGCATGTAGCAGGCATTGATAGATTTACCAAGTAACAGTCAATGACTTGGTGTGTGCATATGGGTTCCTTGTCAAATACTAAATGACATTTTCCTGAACGCTTGAATTGAATTTTAATCTTGAATTAGATATCCGTGTTAAACAATTATTGTAAGATAAACTTCTGATTGTTCTTTAGAAAGCAGCATTAGTTGCCCTTTTGGATAATGCATAACTGTGTATATAATGCATATAAATGTCAAGTAATCCCAGCTGAAGTAGAAGCAGTGCATTTACATAATAGCTATCGGGTTTATTTAGCGGCGGTGGTAACCTGAAATCGCTTTGCGACTATATGGACGTGCTAAGGATCTGATCTCTTTTGAATTGGGTAATTAAAAGGGGTTTTGAAAATGGGTGGGGGCTTGCCTCACAAATGTACTAGGGTTACTGAAAGCCGGCGCGGGGACAGCTTCTTGTCCTCCTTGTCACCTCTGCACCTCTGCTTATTATTTCATTGTCTCTCATGCTAATATCTTCTCTCGCTTGCTTATTATTTCCTAATTATTCTGAGGCCAGACAAGATAACTTCTGAAATCTAATTAACTGTGACCTTTTCCGAATTCTGTTTAACAGTCTAAACGAGTGCACCATGGAAAAAAATGTAAATAAAGTTAAGTTAAATAATGCAAGCTTAATAATTCCATAATTAATAGTGATAAAACATGTCTCTGTTTTTGCAAGGGTACAAATATGACAAAGCTGTCAGTGTGTGCCTTTGAAAATACTGGATCCTCTGAGGCAGGTGTGTTATATCCAGAGGCTTGGTAGGACCATAGGGGGTGAGAGCACATAGACTTATATCAGGGCTCTACACTAAAGCACTGGGGTTCACTCAGTCAATGACTGGACCACACAAATGTCACAAACCATGCATATTTCTCTGTCTTCCCTTTCCAAATGACAACAGCCCTGAGGATCATCTACATTTTGAACGGAGGCATAACATCCATCAGAAAATTTCAGTTTCGGATCTCGAATTTGTCACTTTTGTCTGAAGCCAGCTCGGTAACATTTGTTCTACTTCCAATATCTGGCTTTTCATGTCAACGTACAAAAAAAGAGAGGTGAAGTTGGAGGAGTGACTGCAGACCCCAGGTGCTCCTCTGTTTTATCCTGCTGCTCACAGACCGACACTCCAGACAGCACACTGATTGTGGCCCGCACCGGAGTGCTATTAAGCCCGCCAAAAAAAAAAAAAAAGGGAAAATGACACGATCGGGTTTTCAATCAGACGGCTGCCATCAATTTGTGGAGTCTGAGCGAAGCCTCTTTCATGCCAGGTGCAACGCGCTACCGAAATGGGGCCCCTCTAACAAAGCCTAGGCATTACCATTATTGCCCAAATCCCAAAACAAATCATGAGCGGAATGCAACCAATTTCGGGGAGATGGCGGGTCTGGCGAGCGGGTGCAGGGGGCTGGACGCTTTAATTGGAATTTGCTCTGTTGTTTGAGTGATTACACAATTATTACGAGGCTGCATTGTTGTGTTGCACTGTGCAGGGGATGCTCAGGGGAACTCGCCGTTCTTTATTACCGACATTTAAATAGCCCTGCTGATATTGTCTGTTTGGGATTAGACCCCGTTAAGTATTACCGCCGGGCAGGATTTAACCCCGCGCAACCTCTAGATATTGCCGGAGATGCATTTAAGGCCAACTCTAATGACTAGAGCATAATAATCACAACGTAGAAGTTATAGAATATAAACCACCATATAATCAAGCGGATAATAATGGAATTTTATGAAAGGGGAATCATTCGTACAAGCGAACTCAGTGATTCCACAGAATCCACACAACCGTCTCTGGACCGTATTACACATGACACAATTTATATGTACAGTTATGCTACCAGAATAGCTGCATTTAGTGCATACATACATTTAACACATACTGGTACTGTACAGCATATTCATTATACTATATGACATACTCCACATGAGAAGTGTGAGATTCTCATATCACTCTTTCAAAACAGTTGATGAGCTTGTCTTCAGCGTATATGCATGTTTGCAACATATCATCTGAGGACAGTGTCAGCCAAACAGTCATTCTAAAGGTTCTAAAGGTTTCATTTGTGAACTATTTGAATCATATCATTTTCACATTTTCACATTCTTACAGTCATATATACTCAGATTCCAAAACCTGAAGGTGCGAAAAATGTAAGTTCTATTTCATCAAATTCCTAAAGAAGTCAATCATACTGAAGATTTAGGCTCATGTTTGGTATACAACATGTTTTAGATCCTCTGAAGATTGCTTAGATAGCTGTGAATATGAAGTATAGACATGGGGGCAGAAAGGAAAAGCTGAACCAGTATGTTTTGTTGTTCCTTGTCTGTAACAGATTGAGTGTGTGGAAATGAAACTTGGGGGATCTGCTGTCAGGGGGTCAGGCTTGTCAGATGCTTTTTCCAGTCTCTGTGTACCAAACTCCAGACCACAGTATGACTCAGTCTACAGATGACCTCATTCAGGGAACAGATCAATGGTGCCACTTTTAAGTGGGTGGAATCTGATTTTTCTTTTTTTTTTGTAAGTAAGTCGAAGGCACTTTTTTTGTAAGTAAGTCGAAGGCACTTCTTCAGGAGAATGGGCTTATCTTCAATCACTCTGCATTTTGAAGATTAGTGCATTTAAAAAAGAAAGGGTAGAAGGGTGAGAAATCTGGCTTCAAATTCATGCGGAAAGAGGTTAAAAGAGGTTAAAATGACTCCGAAATACTGGCCAGTAGTCCGCAAACAACAAGCGATTTCAGAAATGGCTTTGAAATTGGCTGTCTTTAAAAAAAATGTACTGACTGCTGAATTATAAAGTGTGTTCATATGAGATCCACTGATTTTTAACATATCAAAAGGAGATACTGGGCCAGCTAAACCTGCATTTTTAAATGCAGTGCGTAATGCAGAGATTGGGGGGGGAATGCAAGGAGGAATATCATCTTTTTTTTTTTTAAATAACTGAATTATGATTTTTACACTGAGTTACTGGCAAGGGTGGTATCAGCCAGAACAGAGAGAGAGGAGGGCTGTGGATATCATACATTGTAAGCAGAAAAATAAAACACCACTATGCAAATTTTTCATTGCTGGCATACAGCAGTTAAGCGGTGCCAGGCATCAACAGACCTAAAACAGAAAATTACATAAACTTGGTCTAATTGCTACTTTTTAAAGGCAGTCTACCAAGCATGCTCTGGGGAATTTCACAGTTAACTGAAAGTCCTGTATGATCCTTTTTTCTCTTTTCCAGTTCCATGCTCTCCAGTGGTTCAGTGTATGGAGACATGAGTTTGCTCTTGAAAAATATGACTCTTGCCTTTACCTCTTCATCATCCCCAGAGAAGTGTGTGTAAACGGAGGAACCCTTCACCTAACTCCTGGGGGACTGCAGCTGCTGAATATTCACAAGATTAAACAATTAATGGTGCCTTTTGAGAAGGTGGCTGCTGCTTCTGCTCTTTATTGCTAATAGAACACAAACATTCGTATCGTTTTGCTTTTTTTTCCTCTAATGTGCATCCATAGATTAGCATTAGTCTGTTTTTTTTCCATATAAATAAAACTACTCAACTGCATTTACCTTCAGATCATACTGATAGGAACATGGTACTTCTTGAATGCAAGAGGCCATGAGACGTGGAGGAATCATTTGAGTGTTTTATGCCTTTTCCCTCTCATTCTCCTTGCTCAGTGGAAAACCCATCATCATTTACGGGAAACAGCGCACTGGGAGGAGACGGTATGTCTTGCCATACTTCACTTAGCGGTAGAATCACCTCTATTCCATCATGTCATATTTCTCGGTCAGAGCATTCATTGTGCTTTCCAGTCAGTGGAAGAATTTCCTAACACTTTTGGCTCAGGTGATGTGGTCCACTGCCTTCTAATGGGGGGCAAAGACTGCCCCAGTTGAAACCACCGTACAGTGACGCTCCAGAAATGAGTCGGTAAACAGTTAGGTGCAATATCCCTCAGATGAGTCCATAAATGAGAAGGCACAATTTTCCCAGCGTGTGCTCACAGGAGCTTGAACATTTGGATGAGCAAAACAGCTTTAGGGTTTAGTGAAACGACCTGTGTCTGACATTACTGTTGTGGAAGAGCCAGCATAATGAGAGAGGCGTTCCATTGGCAATGATACACATTGCTGTAGTGAATTTGCAAATCTTTCAACTGTAGGAAGATCTGATGTTTGAGATCATTAGCAGACCATAACTTTTTTGGGGGGGACGGGGGCAACTACATGCAGCATGTCAGTCTTGCTGCTATGTAATTGTAGTTCATAAAATAATCTAGATAAACTGTAACCTTACTGTTCTTCTTCTGTGGGAAAATCACACAAATGAGTAGAATTTCATCAATGTTTTTTCCAACATCAGGATGCACTAATCACTAATAACAAGGATGTGTGCATTAATGAAGATACTGCAATCAAGATTGTGACCCCCATAACAGAGGTGAAAGGCTTCCAGCATTGACACTGATAAGGGTAAAAAAATACAAAATGCCAGAGAGCAAGTAAGATGTAATCAACGGGCTTGTTAAATTATGCAAAGTCACAGTCTGTACTTGAAACCCAAACATAGTAATTACTTACGCACGCCGGTGACATGGGACCCCTCATGCTGTATTTATGGATTCCCATGCCCTTTGGAATAGAACATCGGCATCATCTGATTATTTTAGAAATATCAATTTTAAACTATTTTGTTGCAATTTGAGTTGTGGCAAAGAGATATCAAGATACGTATTTTTGTCTGTTAATACTTCACACTGGCCTGTAGGAAGTTTCAAGTCTCATAGGACTTTCTTTGGAAATTCTGTTTACTTCATAGCAGCACTGATCAGGTTAACTAATTTAATCTGTAGTAAAATACATAGAAAATCTGATTTGCACATTTCAGTTATTATTATGAAGTGTGACTGTGATGTTTATGCCTTTCAGATCTGTGCTCAGTTTTCTGTAAGAATGTTTTCTTTCTGTTGGAAGCTAGAGATGTTCTCCTTCACATTCAAATATACAATCTATAATGTGAGCTGTGTGTGGAGCTGAACTGGATACTGGATAAAATAAAAGGACACCGATAAGAAAAAATCACATCAGCATGATTTTTGAATCAAATTTACAGAAGTAAGATACTGACTGTAAGTGCATTGCAAATAAAGGTGCAGATGAAGACACAGGGTCTGTTCTTTTGGCCCCCAGACTGTATTCTTTAAATTGCTATTGAATTATTAATGTTGTAAAGTCACTGTTTAGGATATCTCTGCTTCCCCTGTGACATGTTCCCAAAAAACAATGTAGCTGATTGGAAATTCACTTCGCAGATGCTGGCACCCACATCTAAATCTCCTCATTATTTAGTGTTTGCTGTCAGCCAATATACCTGCAGTGCTGACTGAACCTGTAGACCTCTGTGAGGATAGCTTTCTGCATGCAACAGCAGAACAAAGTCATTTTATTTTTAATCAATACTGTGAGACTTGCTTGAATTTCCTAGTATAGCGGGGAATAATATTGTGAAATTCAAGAGCAGTCTATATGCATCCTCAATGGAAATATTCACCTACTAAGTATGGAAGTCCAAGCCTGTAAATATTAAATAAATATATACATATACATAACTCAATAAAGAGACATTCAAATGAATAAATACATGTATAATTAAATCCTGAAATAAATTCTTAAAAAATATTGATATAGATGCTTCTTAAAATGCACACATTTGTGCATTTTGATGGCCATTCATTCATTTAACCTATACTTATTTATTTCCACATCAATTTATTTATTTCTGTCTGGATTTATTTACTTCATTTTGGCAGGTTTTAGCCATAACGATAATGAAAAATGTCAAATCAAAGCCAATGGGTGGAATCGAATGTATTATTGGATAATCCTTATCTTTGTGATTGACTGAGGAAGCCTGCAGCAAAAGCCTCAGGGAAAAATTGGTAAAAAAAAAAAAAAAAAAAAAAGGACAGCCAAACATTACAGATTTAACCCCCTCGTGCAGTGTACATATTCACAGAAAGCATTCAATAATTGCCTTCAATAATAATAATTCAATAATTTTTCCATTGTCTTTCATATGGCGCTGCCTTCCTCCTCCACTGACCTAGTTGGTGTTGCTTTTGTCCAGTGTTGCTGGAGCACACTGAAGCACAGCACTGAGGAAACATACTTCTGAAGGCTTGATTGACCAGTATGTGATCATACCCACAACTCATTAAACACAGTTCTCCTACCCACTTGCCGTTTGTGCTGCCCACTCTTTTGACTTGATCTTAGCTGTGGCACACTGTGTCAGAGATTTAATATGTGCTTGCAGCCTTGAAATCAGGCCATCAGAAGTTTTTTTTTTCCTTTTTCATGAATCCAGTGGGCATAATATTTCAACAGTGAAGAAGAAAATCATGTGGTAGCCAAGTGGTACTACAAAGGAATTTGAACTGTTGTGCTTTTGAATGTGATCAATGTCTGTGATACAGTATGAATAATCAGGTACTGTATCATCTGACTGGGAACACTAATTGAAAAACAAGGTGATTGAAGTAGTTACTTAGGTGGGCCTTACAAAGGTAAACCGTTTTGTTGTGTTCATAGTTCACTTGCTATCATAAAGAGCACTGGCTATGAGGCCAGTCAGCTATATACGTATAGTTAGTTAGCAAATGCAAATGAACCTCGCTTCGCATGTTCACATGAAGTGTCCAATAAGGTAGACTCCCACTCATAAATCTCTATCACATTTCTTGTGATTTTTTGAAAAGAAAATTTACAAATGAATTTCATGATGTGTGTCTAATTAATTATAAAACAGATTTCAGACAGTATTCTTGTGAGTTTGCTATTCAGTGTTAAGGGTTTGTTTCACTGTTGTTAGAGAATTATCCTAATTGCTTGGATATCAATATGTGGCTGGTGCATGGTGACAGGCTTATTGTTTAGATATTCTATTTGACTACCACAAATGAACAGAAAAATATGTTGAAAACCCTTTCCTGGATCTTTGTGTTAGCACAATCACACTTCAAACAGTCCAGTTCTATCAGAAATGGCTCACAGCAGGTCAAGAGATGTGAAATCCAGATTTCTCTTAACAGCTCAATGAAATATAATTAATAAAGAGTTTATTTGAAAGGAAAACCAGTGTGCACAGTGGGTCTCCAGCATCAAGACTGCGAAACTGAAATAGTTTTTAATTGATTAAGTGATTTCAGTGTGTATTTATTTGATTCATTTTGGCAGGTTTCAACAGCAGTGATAATGTGTAATCAAAGGTAATGAGTGGAATCAAACATATCATTAGCTTATGAAAAAACAGGGCAAGTGCAATCAACTCTTTTATTCTGGCCACATCTACTGCAGGGATAGTGAATTAAAGGTTTGCCTACAACCTTACCCACTGTTCTTATGTCCTCTCTGTTCAAAATGCAAATATAACATGGTTATTCTGTGTTAACAGCATAAAATAACCTTGAGGTGTCCAGGATTTTACAAATATGAGCAGAGATGTGGCAAAGGCTCACTTGTATGGGAAATACTGTATGTTTTCAGTTTTTACTGTCTGCTGCCCACACACCTAAGCCACTTCACTCTGTTAATATAACAACAACAACAACAATGGCAGAAAATACATCAACTCACTTTTACCACTCACATCTATGATTTCAGGATTCAACCATTTTCATCACTAATTATCCCTACAATAGAATGTTGTCTGGTCACCTGGTGCAACAGTCTGCTTGTTTATCATTGTGTGTCACCCCAACATTGATTTTTTTTGTCATTGTAATTTTTTTTCAATAATAAAATTGTCCTGGTGCAGCTGTACGCTTGGCAGTCAGGCATGATATTCTGGTGCCTGGACTCTTTTGTGATGCTTGAACCCAAACTGCATTATTTGAGCAAAAATCTGTAATTTTTGATTTGTGTGAAATGAATAACAAAAAAAAAATTATAAAGTGCACCTTATATTAAAAACCCTTTTGCAACAGCAATTCTGCCAGATGGCAAGCTTATTGAATGTTAGGTTTTGTTTAACTGAAAGTGAGAGAGAGAGCTGTTGAAAAAGCAGCTTTTTTTCATCGGGGGTTTGAATTTCTCATTTCACTCTAATGAAAATTTCAAGCTGGTAGCGTGGCTTGCATTGATTGGGAAGTTCAGATCTAGACTTACAGGGCTCAGTTTGGAAGGCTCGATCATAGATTACTGTGAGGATATATTACATGCCATAAAGCATATAAAATTTTTAAGTTTGGCCCGAGTTATCCTTTTGGTTATAAGCTAGTTGTAGACATAATTGTTCAACTCAGTTGATGAGGATGAATCAGTTGTTACATGAAAGCTTGTAGGGCTTTGACCATTGAATTTAACAGCTATTAATTTTTAAATGACACGGCTGCCTCTGATTGGTTTATGGGGGGCAGTGCTTAACTTGAACATATTGACTGAACATCTTCACTATTTTCTCAAAAATGTCAAACGTGTTTTTGTATCAAAAATATATTTTAATAGGTTTAGAGAAGAATATTTTGGGAATATCTTGGGAGTATCTTGAGAAGTGGGAATCAGTGCAGGAGATATTTACACCTTCCTCTCAGATTCAGTATTTTCCAATGCCTCTGGATGTATGCCAGTCAAACAATCAGTGCCAAAGTAAAGGAAAAAATGGATTTTTTTTTCTACTGCACATACTATTCAGAAACACAATAGTCAATAAGAATGTAATGGGAAAGGAAAGAAAACAAACACAGACATAAAATGTTTGAGACAGGATTTTTTTTCAAGTTATGCAAAATGCCATTTTATTCAGATGTTCCCTCTCTCCCATCTCATGATTCTTTTGATGCCTGGTAGGCAATTCTGCACCTGAACCCAGTGAAGAGCAGTAAAAGGGACATGTTCTGGTAGGCCAATCGTGCAAATATGTGCACATTCTCAAAGGGCATGGTTTAATGTAAAACAATACAGGAGTGTCACCACTGACCATTCCTTTTAAATGTCTATAAATTCCTGAATTTATCACTAGTTATATTAATTGTATCCCTAATGTTACATTTCAATCGCCACAAGTGAAATAATGTTATTGGTATTGCTGTACTGTAAGTTAGAGAACAGTATTGTACTAGTTTCATGTCAAGCCGTCTGTTTGACGTGACTGGTTTGATGAGTAAGAAATTACACATTGCGTGTCTCACCTACTCGTTGGTTCTTTCACTTCTGAGTGCTCACTCAATACAGATTTTCTCACTTTTTAAACTTCAACTACCATGACTCATTCCTTTGAAGCACCTGGTGCCAAGTTGAGAAAAGGGAGTTTAAGTTTGTGTTGATGGATTAGTGCAGGGATACAAAAATGACACAAGCTGCACAAGAGAACCGCTTATTTGTGACACACAAAATGCAAGCAGCAGAGACTACCCTCAGTGGAGTGTATCTGCGTTACATTTTGTTCACTTGGCAGATGGTCTTGTCCAGAACAACTTGCAAAGCAAGGGTACATGCAGTAAGTGCATTTAATAAAAAAGTCACAATTCTTTTACTGGAACATTGTGAGTTGTCTTAATCAGATTGATACTTTATCCATTTTTTGGCTGTGTACCTGTGCCTTTTGTTATATATTTCCAGTGCTTTTTTAGTGTTCACACACAGCTCGATCCCTGCATCTGCTTGAGAAAGTCAAGTCAATCAGGATTTCCAAGCATAGTTTATCTTCCTTTCATTACATGGTCAAACAAACCCCCCAGTTTTAGGTTGAGGGGGGTCATTTTTCAAGTGCGGCCAAGGAGGATTATTTATTTTTTGCCTTTTGTTGTTGTTTACCCTCTTGGCAATATCCTCGGACCTCCATACATCTCTCTAACAGATAATACCTGCCAAAATCTAATTCAGTTTTTTCTTCAATGTCAAACCTTGTAGGCAGATGCTTTTGGTCTTTAGATAATAAATATCAGATCTCTCTAGCAGACGAGATGGATTGCAATGCAGAAGAAAGGCTTAAGAGAGGAAATAAAAAGGGAAGATAAATAAGGCTCGAGATGCCTGCACATCTCCAGAGGAAGAACTCATTAGTGGGGAGTGCATATTGCTGTTAAATAATGTAGACTGCGCACATTTCATATTTAATATTCACGCTGCCTGCTCAAGCCGGCTCTTTATAATCTGAGTCAATTAAAAGTATTTCTTGGGTAATTGTGGCGGGCACTCCCATCTGTTCAGACCTTAGGCTTCTTCTTCACTCAGTGCTAGCTGATGTGGAGTTTTGCCATTGCCAAACTATTATGGCAAAGTCAAAAAGGAAGTGAAGACTGAATCATCACTGTTGCTGCTTTTATTTGTTTCTTTTTTGACATGATGCTCTGTTTTTCCTTTTAATATCCCCCTGTTCATAATTAAGTGCCTTCTTTAACAGATATAAAGTACAACAGCAGGACATATGATTTATGAATTGCAACAGCAGTATGTGCACTGTATGTGCCCATAGTAGGAAACCATCTGTCTAAACCCCCCTATTCATCAACCTGCTGACCTCTAGTAGCCCTTGCGCATGATGTGGAATCATTAGTGCACTGGACTCCTCAACATTATACAGAGTAAAGCTTTGAAACTCAGACTAGAGAAGAGCAGAAGAGCAGAGCACTTTTAATGGGGGAAAGGCCTTCGTTGGCCAGCAGCTGGCTGCTCGCGATCAGTGGAAGGGGTGCAGATAAAGGGAAGAGGAACTGTAATGACTTGGACACACACTGCTGCCGGCGCCGCCAGGCATGCAGCCCGAGATTGATCAGCTAATGGTGGAGGTGTGGGAAACCAGGAAGGGCCTGCAGTGTTGAGGTGAAGACGACTATCCGTCTCTCAGCTTCAGAAGCAATCTGACATGGCCCCGTCTCGCTCCTCCTTCCATTATGGCCCTACAGTATCACTTTTTTTTGTCTAGCTTTAGGGATAAATAACAGTGACCTTAAGAGATGTTTCCTGGGCTATCTTTTCAAAGCTTTCTTCTGCCATTTGTTCACCCACCCCACACCCCCACCTCTCAGTATCATTTGGAGTTGGAAATAAACAACATGAGACGACACATTTGTAATGCATATATAGGCTGCTGTATTGCTTTACCCATGGAATCCTCATGGTAGGTAACTCTTAGCTCAATAAACACATTTGCACTTTTGCATTTATTTGAAAGCCATGTTGAACAAAGCATGGAAGTAAAAGAATTTTGTATTGTGTATTGTCACGGAGCATTTCTGAACAATTATAACATATTTTGGGCTCTTTAATGGTATAATTGAACAGTTAATGCTTTGATTCAAAATGTTCCCTGCTATAGACATTATTTTCTTGTAGTATTCTTATCCTTAACTGGAACTGTTTCTCAGCATTTGAGCTGAAAGGCATTTATGCAAGAAACTGATTCTAATTGATCAGATCAAATCAAATTTTTGTATTATTATATTTTTACAGATGAGAATGTCACAGAACACTATACCAAAATCATAGTGGATTTTCCAGAGGGAATAAAAAAAAAAAAAACAGAAAAACACAGGCCAGTTTAGGAGATTACTGGAATTACTGGATAATTATTCCCTGACCAGAGATAGGGATTCAAGAGAAACAGTGGAAATGTTAACATGGGCATAACACATAAAATGCATCAGCTAATCAAAAGAGTTCCATTCGATACCTGGTGCGATCAAACTAATTAATTATCTAGTATCTTTGGAAATGCGGTCTTATGAAGTTGCATGAGAAAGTGTGAGAATCAAATGAACTGAGAGATCTGTGCTCAGAAACCTCATGTAGAGCTATGCTTGATTGGCCATCGCAGCACTGAACACAGCAGATGAATGTATGGCCTGGCAGCTGAAAGTGAAACTTTAAAAAATAAGTATAAAGTGTCAATAGACATCAATAATTCCCACTGCTTTATTCAGTATTATTTTTTTACCTCTATCTTCAAATCTTTCCAAAATCTATACTGTATACCTTAAAAAAATAATTAAATCAAAATTGAATGTGTCCAGTAATTTAATGTGGTGTATTCAGTCAGCTCCCTTTCAAAAACATCACTGAGATATTGTAAGTGTCACACCTGCTCCCAGTCAGCCAGCTCAGCCACGCCCCGCTCAGCCAGCTCAGCCACGCCCCGCTCAGCAAGCGTAGCCACGCCCCACTCAGCCTGGCTCCACCACACCTGTGGTTCATTCCAATCAAGCCCTGCCTTTATAAGGACTCAGTTTTGTTACCTTGTTGTGAGGTATTGACTCTTTGTCACTTCATCTTGTTGTTACTGTGTTTATTGACCTCTCGCCTGTT
Source organism: Megalops atlanticus (assembly GCA_019176425.1). Taxonomy (NCBI): domain Eukaryota; kingdom Metazoa; phylum Chordata; class Actinopteri; order Elopiformes; family Megalopidae; genus Megalops; species Megalops atlanticus. The sequence continues at coordinate 30,057,905 of CM032879.1, forward strand.
TTTTTTTTTTGACCTTGCTTGTGTGATTTTGGATTCTGGTTTTGTTGCTCCTCTGATTCCCGTTAATGACCTGTTTTGTCCCTGACCACGCCTTTTGGATTCTGGCATTAAACTGTTAACCGCACTTGGATCCCAGTCTGTTTCATTACAGTAAGTTAACAGAATTTTTAATTCAAAAGCATTTCTACTGTGGAACCACGTGGGTTTCAAAGTTTCACCTGCAGGTTTTATGGGGTGAGGAAAAAAAAAACCAAAACAAAAACGGTTACCTTATAGTAATACAAGTGCTGTGGTCTGGCTTTAGGTTCACCTGAGTATGGCATGTGGGAGCACAGCATAATTACTTCCTGTCACATTCTGAAGCAGTTCCTCTGACATATCTCCAAAATCGGGCAACACCTGGACCCTTAATGTTCAGAGGCAGGGCTGCATCCGGCATGAAATATCAACGTCCAGCAAGGTCAGCTCAGCTGGGGCTCCATCTGTCACTTCCACACTGGACCTTCAAAGCAAGGCTGAGGTCTGTGACTAAGCATCATCAATCTTATTCACGGGAGCTTTTGCCACCACTGTCACCTGTAAAGGAACAGCCAAAATCTGTCATTTCTCTCAGTGGTTAAAAATATGAGTAAGAAATATTGAGGAAGCAGACAATGAATAATTTCCTGTGCTGAAATGTCTCAGTAATATATATGATACATAGTATGGATGGGTGGTCAGATATCAGTCCTATCTAACCTAGCTGTAAAGACATTACATGCACTTCATAAATGTGAATATTTTTGAAGCAACAGACAAACCAAATTAAAATATATAGTATAAGTTTGGTAAAGTAATACATGTAATGTGGCATACCATTAAATAAGTGTTGTACAGTATTTGGCAGATGCAAACTGAAAAACAAAACAGATGAAAGAGGGACAGCTGTGGTAATATTCCTTTTTTATTACTGCCATTAATCAGAAAGTCACATCATTAAGTAATTTCCTTCTGCTCCAATAGTTTCTTGTCAGCGGAGCTGAAGCATTCCTGTCACATGAGCCAATAAGATATGATCATGGTTTACATATATTGAAAAGCAAGTGCTTATATTCAGGATATCAAATCCATTAAAAATTCCTTTCCAGGCTTCGTCCTTACTAAAAATTCCCCTGACTTCAAAGCAGTAGTGCATTACTCTCAAGGATCTGAACATCTGCAGTACATGTACATCTAGTACATAATATGGTAACATGTATACAATAGTGAAGATGTTTCTATAGCTTAGGAGTCAGCCTATTGCAGGGACATCTGTAATGTGAGGCAGTGCATGGTAAACCTAACTGGCCACTATGAGAAGTCATACCCTGCAAAAGGAGGCTCAAAAGTGAGAGTGGAGGGTGATGGGGAGAAAATTTCAAAGAAGACAACATAATTTTAAATCAGTTCGATAGAGAAACTACACTTATATGGGTAAGGTGCTGGGGGCATAAGGTATCCTTTTGAGTAAGAAAGATATATCCATCCATCCATCTATTGTGAGTAACCACATTATCCTGTCAAGGGTCGCTGTGAGCTGGGGTTGAACCTGGATGGCATGGAGTAGATTAAGCTCTGCAGTGTTATATAGACTGTCCAAAACATTCTTTTTTTTCCTGTAGAGTGCAATCTTCTTCCATATTAGACAATTGTGTTTCTCATCTCAGAACAAACATGAATGCATGAATCATCCTTTATATATCCTTTTTATATTCAATATATATAGTTATGTATTATACATAACATTTTTATTACCACTCTTGATTAAATACAAATCATGATGTAACAAAAATAATGTATGTAATGGATATCTGTATGCATTTTTGTGGAAGGCTTTTTGACTATTCCTCTTGGTAGAATTCACATCGGCATTTGTTTGTGGATTCTGATGAATGCATTCAGGATCGCCGTGACCCTGTAATGTCTATTTTCAGCCGAGCCTGAACTTCTTGGCAAAGGTAACCAGGTTAATGACCAAAATGTCCTGGTGCATGTTGGCATTCATTGCTCTCTCTATTTTAACAAGGGCTCCAGGACCGGGCACAAAGCAGTCAGCAATGAATAAATAAATCTTGTACAATATTTCAGTAAGCATGAATTCTTTTTGAACATAAGCTTCACCTTTTAGGACAAACGTCATACTAATGACCAACCCAAAGACCTCAGTTGTTTCCTCTCACCGAAAGATGTCTTCAGATGTAGTCTGGCAAAGTCAGGTTACCGCTGAGTTTTCCTTCTGGTTTCCCCTGTGACTTTCCTTTAGAATTGTTTTCTTCTTATTATGCTGGTGATGCTGAATGGTGCCTTGTGACACTTTGTACCCTGATGATGCCTGTTTGTTTCTGAGGTCTCGATTGACCTTGCATGTACAGTTGTCTCTTGAACCAGCCATTTCTTAATAATGGAAACTACAGTGGAAAGAGGTAGATGTGACTTTTTGTGAATTCTTTTATTGGAGGTCAATAGCCAGAACTTAACAACTTTCAATAAAGCAGAAAGTACATTTTCTCATTTAAAATTAAATGCATATAATTATGTACTTTATAAAATAAATGACATCACTTAAAAAGTTTGAATGGATTAAGCTTCACTATGTGCATCTTTGGTGACCGCTATACTGTGTAACTGTATTATTCAATTTGTTTCTCTTTTCATTCGACGAAATGAGAGTGAGAAGTTCTGCAGTGAAGAACGACTTTAAAAAAGCAGGGGAATGATAATCCTTTTGAAACCCCAGCCAGGAGTGTACATTTCCATATTTTGCCGTTTTACATTTCCCTCGGTTTGATTTGCATAAAGCTGAGTTGTAAGAGTCTGCAGTCCTATTCTCTTCCCCATCTCTAAACACCTAGAAGGGAAATGGTGGCCATGGCTTTCAACAGACCATTGCTGCACAATCCTATTAAGAAGCATGGTATTATGGGGGAGCAGAAATAGAGGAATCCAATGTGAGCCAGGCACTGTACTGGTGTTACACTGTCAGAACAGCAGCTGATTATACTCCCTGTATCCAGCACTCAACCAGGTTTAATTTATTAGACACGTCCCTCTGACGGCATAAGCCCTCTCTGAACTACAGAGGACTTGAGAGGCTTGCCTTGCACTTGTGTCTGTGGAACACCAGTGCCGGTGCAGTTTTGGTTCACTGGTTCTATTGTTCAACAGCAGAGCACATTGCAAATCCGTATGGGCAAGCAGATGGGGTGCTTTGGTGGCTTGCTCCTCTGCATCAGGGTAATGTCATGGTCAAAGATCATCTGCTCAGGTTTTGAATACTGTGTGCAGGGGCGTCATGCAAAACAAATTTGTGGGTGGGCACCATTTTCAGACATGTTCAAAACCACACGCAAGACATAAAAAAATACACATACACATACGTATACGCATATATGAATGCATATGTGTATGCGTTTCAAGAACATTAATATTAATGTTCTTGAAACTTTATGTAATGTAATAATTATTAATACATTTTTACAAAATATTGGGTGGGCACGTGCCCAACTACATTGATTGGCACAACGCCACTGACTGTGTGGATTAGTGCAGAATCATGCCATGATGGCCACATATTGTATCTGCCAACAGGATATTTCAATGAAACTCACATCACAAGTTATAATGTGCTTTCTCCAGTATTTCACCTGTGATTCTTCCTCCCTTTCTCCTGAAGCAGTCTGTGTAAATGCAAGTATTTTCCAAATGGGAATATAAAACAGGGGAGCACACCTTCATCAAAATGCTAAGCTGTAAGGTATCCATGATCCCCTTGTCAGTCTCACTATTCCTCCCATGTGCCATTTAGCCCATTGACATGACACGGTTTTTCCTGCAGTCATGTTTTCATTCCGGCCTTTTGCGTTACACATGATTTCACAGTTTAGAGGAGTCTTGTGACGTGGGCAGCCCATGCACAGCAATAAGGAATACAACCGCCTTGTGATAAAATCACATGAAGACGCAGATTGCTCAAGGCCTTGCTTTTTTGCTGGCAGGTTGAGCAGGAGAGAAATTCAAGGAGAGAGAGCTCTCACGGAGGAGGCAATTTCCAAGTGGTTTGGAAGAGAGAGGGCAGTGTGCAGTCTAATTACAGCTGTATTTCAGGTCCTGCGTTTCCTCCGCTCAGGAATAAATCAATTGGTTCTAGGAGGAATTGGAAACAAAACACAGGCATGCAGGCCCATGGCTGATCAATTCTTTGCAGTTAATTGTGCTCTTCATCTTCGAGAGGAACGCTCTTTCAGAATTAAAGTCCCATTCCTCCTGCGCTCCCAGGACAAAGGTGCCATTGAGACACGTTCCCATCTTGTTCCTGTTCATTATTATCGCCACAAATCAGGAGCATCACGCCATCTTAGGGTAGGAGACAAAACAATGAGAAGTGCCAAAAATTAATGGAAAGGAAAGCTTTTTGTCTGGTGACAGAAAAGGCTGCGAATAATGCCCAAAGCTGTAGAAATGTGTGGGAGTGCCATTTGTATCCCTGGTCAATAAAGCACTATTCCCCCCAAGTTGCAGTTTTCTGTGTAATATCGTCCTATGGATCCAATCGCACTGGGAGATGATGGGTCTCCTGGCTGCAGAGCCGGTTACCCTCCAGGTAAGAATGTAGGCGTTCAGCAGACGTGGTAAAAGACACCCATCTCACATTTATTTTGAGCAGCTGAGATGTATGTTGCCAAGGAGTGTTCTGCCTGAGGACATCCGTATCGAAGGGCTAATAAAGACGCATCCAAGAATATCTCTTCCCCTTGAAATTACCACGTGCGGTTCTATGCGGTTCATGTGCTATTTTGATGTGAAAACTGCAATTAAAGACCAACAAATTTCACTGCAGTCATGATCACAAAACAGAGACTCATACAGAACTGCAATTAAATCTATACTTAGGTTTTTACGTTTTGGTTTGCTTTATGATGTCATTGTTCAGCAAATTCAACCCATTGTTCTTCTCTGTTTATTCATTTCTTTTGAGCCAAACTGGGTTTTGCTGTTTTAATCTCTCATCATATTGAAAGAGATTATCTTTCTAAAATTACCCAATGCCTTGTGACTACATGGTAATAGCAGCTGCTTTCCTACCACTGGGATGGTTGTCAGCAAACAGAATGGGTTAGTGCAAACGGAGATCATTTGCACATTGGCTTAATAGAGGTAAGAGATTAGGAGGGAGGAATACTCCTGTTTTCTCTGCCACTTGATGGCATTCAAGCACAGTAAACCGATGAGGAAATTTTGTTAGAGGAAGTTACCAATCTCTCTGGGCCATTAAGACTCCGAAAGAGTGTCTGGTTGTTGGTTTTGTTGCCCTCAAACCCTGCAGAATACCTTCACAGCAAACAGTGTGATGCAAAGTTAATGACAAAAAACATTAGCAAAAAGGGAGGCTTGTTCGGCATCTGCAGAGGAGACTTTTTCGTGTGTATCCAAAAGGTGCAGCAAGGCAGCACCGACATATTCCCTTAAATGCTCAGCAAAAGAGAGTAATGTTCAATGGTCTGTTGTGCTGCCAGTGGGAGTTTAACACTACAGGTCTTTCCCTGCTTTTATTTAGCCGAATTATCCATTAGAGCCAAATGGCAGAATTTAGTTAGCTAACGCTTCGGGGCTGAGGCTTAGCTTAGTGGCTCAACAGGTAGGCCAGAAATGTTACGTTTTGAATTTTGTTTTAGTTAAAGCATAATTAAAACCTGCCTGTGTTGCAATTATCAATTGTAGGAGAGCCTCGAAACATCAAAGCCCCTACTCCAGCATGAAATAATCATGGCAAAATGTGTCAAGGATTCAAATTAAAAACTAAGTGGAAATGAGTCATCGCTTGTATCCTTGGACACTGCGGATCAATGATTTTGCTGTGCAGGTGGTGCATTTGATGTGCATCTCCTCTTCTGCCACAACACCGCCACCGAACGTTTCCTTTGACCCATCCCCTCCCGGAGGAAACCAGCTGTTTGGAATGTGGAGTGTGGGGGCGGTCAGAGGTGTAAGGATGCACAAACATCACTCCAATTAGAACGTCACGACACAAAGGGAGGTCAGGAAGGAAAAGGATGCCAGTTTAGTCCGGCACTGTTCCCGGGGTGATAATGCAGGGGTGTGAGTCACTGACGTCTCTGGAGAGCTTGATGCTTCAAGGCATAATTAACAAGACATAGACATTGTAGAGAGGTAAAATTTGAGAATGAGAGTTATCAATAACTAAATAATAATAGTAGTAAAACAGAAGAAACATGCCACTAGATGACACTAATTATTTTTAAAAGGGAAGATGACAAACATATAGTGGGACTGCTTTTATAAAGAACATTTAGTGAGGTAAGACTATTCCAGAAAAGCAAACATACAGTTAAATTAAGAACATTTACATATATACAGTATGTAGGGTTTCTGTGCATTAATACCAAACCTGAAAAAGGTAACAAGTGATGGCAGGGCAATGGAGTGGTCGGGTCAGCAAAGCTATGATCTGGCAAATAATTGGTTGTTATCCTAATTGTGCCATCAATGTTACATGAATCATAAAAAATAATGTATTCATAACTTAGGCTTTTTATTTAATGTATTTATAATTTTTAAAAAAGGTTTTTATTAAAGTAATCATGGCTTAAGTTTTTGTGTCCCTCCTATGCTTTTGAATTTCAAAAATAGTGTATTTTAAAAAGAATATTAGTTCTGACATGGAGTTAATTATACTCTCTGGTGTATATATCCCACTTTCAAGCTCTCAAAGGCTACCTTTAGTAGTGGTGCAGTCTTCTCTCCAAAGACTGCCAATACAGCGCTGTCTTCAATATTCTTATGCAATTATTGGTATGGCACTTAGCAGCCACTCTTGCCCATGCCCATACGCAATGCACTGTATGTAATTAATTATAGTAAAAACTGAATACCAAACAAAATCAAAAGAGAGAGGCTCCAGAGATTACATGACATTGATACCGCTGAGAAATTTGCTTTACTACATGGGGAGCCCTAGGACAGGATGTTTGAGATTTAGATATAGAAAAATAAAGAGATGTAAAGATGGTCTTGAGATAGTAGATAATGGTCTCTGTGGGGGAGAGAGACTGTTGGATGAAATTAGATATAGAAGATAAAGAGGTGTAGAATTACAGTTATCAAGGCAGAAAAGTACAAATGTCTGGATGTGCAATTTCAGAAAATATATTTTTGACCGGATTTAACTTAAATACTACATAAGAAGAAACAGCAGGAAATCAAAGATGATATGAAAGGATATGGAGGAGACCAAAGGGATACTCGATATTCAGCAGGAGGGGAAGGGAACTGGTAGATTCCTTAGCCTTATGGAGGCCGTCATATGGGTACGAAGCAGCAGGAAGGAATGAGAAGTCAGCTCTGGAAATGTCAAATTTCCAATGGTGAGAAGGAGCCAGGCAATTTCTGTTGAGTATGATCAGATGTCATTGGAAACCTAAGATTCAGGTGAGATCACAAATGGAAATTAATGAAAATAATTTGTCCTGGAATGATGGGAGAAGCTATGATAAGCAAAGACCCAGAATGCATGTGAAAACAGGAGTGGACCTAAAACAAAACCTAAGGAGGAAGAAGTTATTAGTGAGAGACATAACCTCTCCAGGAGACCTGATAAGCATAATTGGTAAACTAGTGAAGATTAGACTAGTGATATAGATTAAATGTATATTAGCAAATAAAAAGACCTCAATGAATTCACACTCTGCCAATAATGTGCTATGGTATCAAAGCGTCTGAAAGTTTCTCTCTTGTTTCTTTCATGAAGTACCTTGGTGTTGGTGTTTTGGCTGGATAGTGTGTGGACCTTCACCAACTATGACTGATTATTCACTGCGGGGGTAAAACAAACATTGGAGGAAATCTGGGAGGTGGAGGTTTTGACCTTAAAGATGAGCAATTTTTTCTACGTGTTAAACATTAATTTATTTGCTTTTCCCACAGGCTTACAGGTTGCCCCTTAGAGAATTTTGGCCAGATTTGTTAACACCAACATCTCAGATTTACTAAAAAGTAAGTACTGGCTGATTGCAGATTACTCTTTTGTTAAATCTACAGCCAGCTAGCTAGCTAGATAACTGAGGTAGTTAACTGTACATTAATGGCTAGCTAGGCGCCATTAAGTGATGTATCATGATATTCTAATACAATGCTATATTTACATTTAGCTAGCAAGGGACCTAACTGGGTATCCCACCTAGCTAACCAGCTTCACTTTCAGGCCATGTGTCTCAGACTATACTTACATGGAACACCACCTTAATCTAATGGCCTTGACTTGAATGCCGATGGTCCTAAGATTAGTCCAAAAAACCGAAAAAGATTTTCCACAGCCATTTATTGAGCCGAAGATGTACTAAGGTAATTGATATTACTTTCATTTCTCGAGAGTACAAAAGCATTACCCAACCTCTGCTCTGTAACTGCTCTACTGCATGTAAGGGTGTAACCATTGAAGCGTAAATAATAAAATAAATAGCCAAAATAAAAAATAAAAGCCAAAATCCTTTCCAAGATTTAAGTAGGTTTGATTATATACAATTATAGATAGAAACCAGCCCAAGATTTAGGGGTTCTACACGGAGAGATGAGGCATTGTGTTTGCAGAAGCCACATCTCAACATTACTCTGACATAATAGCTTCATACTCTTGGCACATATTTGTAATGGCTTTGGATGTATAATGAGTGATGCAGATTGAGTCTGAGGGATAGGAACATACCTATTACAGTGTAGTGACAAAATAAAAGCATAAAAAATGGCCTATTCTGTGGTTTTATTACTGAGCAGGGATGTTGCCATTGTCCCCTTTCATTGGGCCTGAATGGCATTCTGAAAATGGAATATGGTGAAATATTTTAGGAGCCTTAAAGCAAGTAGTATTTTTCTCCCATGAGCCATCAGAAAATGTGAATACTGATTCCGTTCACATCTCCAAAGTTTTTCTGAAGCCAAAATTCATCAGGTTCAATGAATAATAGTGTCTGAAATCAGTTTTTCTTCCCCAAGTTTTTGTAGTGTCTCCAGTAAGAGGGTATGTGCCTCAAAATAATACAGTGTCATATGGCTGGGTAAAAACTCATATGCGCCCATGCCTAATTCATTCAATCATACCATTTTCTATTGCAAACGTACATGTTTTTTGTTTGAAGCTTGAAACCCATTCAATACAGACGTTTTGAGAACTATAACAAAAGGAATGATACTATCTTGTTTTTCGAGCCACTGTCAGCTGTTGGTGCTTCTCATGTGATCTTCTTTACTTGGTGTTAACTATATGTTGGTGAATCATTCTCCATGTTGGAGGATAATATCACTTGATGACTCACTTGAGATTGTGTGATACACCACAAGGCCTTTGAATACCTGGAGATCACATTTGTGCTGAGGCATACTCTCACAAGTCAAAGATACTGAAATACTGATTAAAGAAGATTGGTGATGAAGAAGTTGGTGATGAAGTCATATTTTATATCCAAATTATGTCAATAAAGGGTAACTGACATAGTATAGACAATTTGGACAGAAGCAGTTAATACTATTGCTGTTGGCACCACCACTGTGCTAAACCATGCCTTTCAAATTCATACTAGAGGCAACTGAGCTCCCATCACTTATTTTGCAATACTTCAGACCACATGCATCTGCTAGGTTCAGAAACATATATATATAGTCCACACATTCATCACATGTGAGCTCACTAATACCAAAGTAGTGTTTGGTACAAGTTCCTAACTTAATACATATGTCAGTTTCAACTCATGAATGGGTGTAGTGAATTATTTTCCCTTATCAGTGTTTAGACTGCACTTGAATTATCCTTCACAGGGGAACCGTTTAATCGTTTTTCCCAACATGGCAAACGGTGGCATTAATTAAACCGAAGGGTTGTTCTGCAAGGAAAGGCACGCCCAGTCTGCTGTGATTTCCTCAGTGTAAATCAATCTGCTACCATAGACACAGAACATGAGTCCGGTATGTGGCACCGTGTTCCTGAAAGCAAACATTACCAACAAGAGGGTGAAACGGAAGCGGGATTGTGCCTGTGAGGCCAGTTATTATGTTACCCCACTGTCCTTAATGGGATTTATTTAATCTACCATTTGAGTTGCTGTTGGCATGGAAAATACTTCATTTCTCAACTCCTGTCGCCTAGCAACCTTTGATCGGGCCACTGTATGAAAAACGTAAATGAATTAGGAAGAGGACCTAGAATAAACCCAGAGAGCAGGATGTCCTTCCACTGTGTTCCCTTTCTGTCCCCTGAAGAATTGTGATTCAGAGGTACAGCTGATTGAGTCCTGGTTTTGACAGGCCTGGCCGGGGCACGGTCTGCTGTCCGGTGGGCCGGGGGGCCTGGGGGATGGTTCACCTGTCCTTAGTCGGGGCAATTCTGTCTTCAACTTGTCAGCACAAATTAAATATAAAGATTTTTATAAAGATCCTCCTAGTATCACATTATTATGTAAAAGGAAGAAGATGATAAATAAGAGGCTTTATTTATATACAAGCTTTACATACATACAAGCAGTATGCCTGCATTTAAAACCGCCAGGTATACAAGAACACTATTAAAAAGGATGAACAACAATATAAAAGTAAAAACAAATTTAAACAGAATTACAGGGAGTTAGGAGTAGGATTCCCAATGTTACATGTGTAGCAAAAATTTGGTGTGTCCAAGGAAGGTGTACGTTAATGTCACTGCAGAAAAGGCTAAACCCTTTAAACTGAGTGATGGGCACTCAAAGAAGATCCTGAGATGCTGGTCCACAATCTCTAATAAGCACACAGGGAATTAATAGCTTATAAGCCACACTATACAGAACCTCTTAAGTAATTAGAGGATCTTTACTTTTACCTTAAAAGCAAATGAAAGCAAGTGCAAGAAGCCAGAAGTGGATTAATGTGTCACTTTGTTCTGATAAGAAGTCTAGTGACTGCCTTTTATATCAACTCTAGGCAAAATAAGAAAAGCTTAAGCTGACACAAGTAAAATGAGCATCTGGATGAAAATAAGGCACTGATGCCTTTTTCAGTATCATTAAATGACAGAATACTAATACTGGACACTTCTCTTTATTTTTAGAGCTAGGCTTGTGATTTTTTCCTTATGTGTTTTTTTGAAAATAATGCAAGGATCGGAGATGTGATACAGGTTCCTAATCTTTTAACGTACAGTGTTAATTAGGTAACAAAAAATTAGGTAAATTAGGTAAAAAAAAATCAAAGAGAAATGTACATGTAATCTCTCAAATGGCATATTTACACTGAGTCTCAAAATTCAGTTCAAAAGTTCAAAAACTATTTCATTCTTGTTAGTTGTGAATTACTACAGAATTGTTTTATTTTTGCCTGTTTTACCAGGTCTTGTGGAGCAATATCTGTTTCATTTTGCAAACATGCGATGGCAAACACAGACAGATTTTTATTTTAACTTCCCCAGGAAAGGCCTCCAAGAAAAAAAAAATTTGGATGACATCCTGCCTTGGATTTCTATGTTTGTGTTCTGCTTTTGCATAACAAAAGAAAAAGAGGTGCTGTAATCTGTGAAATATAATCGCTGTGAAATACTGAAATAGGACATTGTGTGTGTGTGTGTGTGTGTGTGTGTGTGTGTGTGTGTGTGTGTGTGTGTGAGTGTGTGTGCACGCATATGATCATTCAAAAGTTCAGATTAATTCAAAACGCATTATAGCCCCGGGCTGTGCTGAGCTTTACTGCAGGGTACACAGAACACTGCAATGGCGCAGGATAATGTTTATTTTACATTACATGTTTATTTATGAGTTACAGCTCACAAGGCTGCTTTTGGTAGTTCTTTTATACATCAGTCCCCATAATGAATAGCATCAAAACATATTTTAGTACGTTGTTGAGGAAACACTTTGAATTTGATGAAGCATTCCATAGCCTTTTTTTTTCAATCATGAGGTTGATGTCTTATTTACTGTGCCAACCTATGAAAAAGTTGTAGAAAATATTCCCAAATTCCTGGTGAATGCCTGACAGAAGCATCACGTTGGGCTACATGTGATTCAGCCATGCCGTGATGAACCACTGTCTCAAGATTTCAATTCAGGGCACCACACAAATGAAATGAATTTGGTTGTTCATCGAAACTTTAACCCAGTAAACTAAATATAACAACTCTGCATGGAAGGGCAATGGGTCTTTCAGCACTTTGTGTCTGCCATTCATTTCTTCATCGTACAGACACCAAAAACCACAATCAATAACCGTCATTCATAGTGAATATTATATAAGTGTGTGTGTGTGTGTGTGTGGGCACCAAGTCTCTGCAACTGTCATTATGTTGCTACAGCTCATTTACTGAAGCAGCTGGCTGCTTGAGAGTCAGGGAACAGCCACCTTTGCTGCAAACCCAATTAGGCATAGCAACACATGAAGGCCTAGGCAGGGGAAGATAAGCCAGTTAATTACGTGAACTTGTGGAGGCTACAGAGCACAAACAGGAATCATTTCAAAAGTTGCTGCTGTGAAAGAGAGAGTTAATATTCACTCAGCCTCTAATTGTTTTGTACACAGTTTTCCTTTTCATACCTTTACCTTCTGCCATTGTCTGATGAATATCTTTTATATTCCTCATTCTTGTCTACAGGATATTTCCATTTCAATTTAGTTTAATTTCTAGCCAAGTATAAGTTAGTATTGAATAAACCAAAGCAGTTCAGCTCAAAAATGTCTCTGCTGTTGTGAAAAAGGATTTTTCAAATTACCTACACATAGAAATACTCCTCAAATATTTGCCATCCTGTAAATAATGGATTTATGACTTCACTGTTGAATTGATGTTGTGGGTATGCATGTAGGGAAAGAACAATTAATGTAATTTCATTTAGCAAAAAATTGTAGATAGATCTCTTTTTCCAAAACGTCCAGCACTTAACAGAAAAGTAACCCAAAAGACTGACAATTTTTTAAGTAGATGTGAAAATGATCATTAAGATTTGATAAAAGAACATATTAAATATAATCTTTTTAATTTTCCTAAAATTCCTTTGGACTTCCTGGAGAGATGCATGATGTACTGTACTAATATGAGCCTTTCTGAATGCTGACACAGGACATTCATTTTGGAATGGCCTTGGATTTTTTTTAAAGTTGGTACATCTCTTCTGATGAATCTCATTTGAACCTTAAATAATTTCTGAAATACGATTAACTGAATTAATATTTAGCCATTTTTGCCCGTCAGAAAGTCTTGGTGTTATGTAAAAGGTAATAATAGCCCCATAATATGCCTTTGAAAGTTGAAATATTACTTGTAAACATTTGAGTGAATTCATGATGATGCTCTGAAGGCCCAATTGTATGAACGGCATTCAATTCAGTGCTGGATTTCTCCTGGCTTTTTTAGATAAGGTACGACCCATTATTTGATTAGAGGGATCATCTGTCCAGGCCTGTGCAGCAAATACAACATGATTGTTAACACACTAGAGGATCTTTCAAAAACATGGTGTGGTGTTGGACAGATACCAGCGTATGGCCATGGTGAAATGAAGAGTATGAGGGGCCTCAGCTGAGTGCTGCACTTTTGTGCCCGTTATCGCTCTGTTGCCTGCTATTTTTCTTCCTCTCTTCCAGATGATTCATCGTGAAGGAGCTGACAGTCGATATGTATCACTGTCAGGTCGACATGGTTAAGGTAGGATGAACATTTTATTACCTTGATCAGAAGGCTTCAGAGCCGGGGGTTTAGCACTAATGTGGCAGCTTTCACAGTTGGTCTGATACGTTTCCTCTTCATCCTCCACTTTAATAAGTGCGCCGTTAGAACGAGCAGTTAGAGAATCCCTTTCTCTCTCCCGAGGGATCACCAGAGAGTCCGTCTGTCAAACAATGTTTAGTGTCCAAATCAAATTTCAGATGCAGTATATGTCCTTACTTATGTCCTTAATTTCATTCCAGGTCTCAACTCTGGGAAGCATCAGCTGGGAATACAATTGTCTATAAATGTTTAATAACATGGATGATCTGAAGAAAGGAACTGCATTGAGTGATACTGATGAAAGGGAAAGGTCAAAGCGTCACAGACTCAGCTGGAGGCTCTGTGGGAACTCTAGAAACAAATGAACTATATGCTAATTGCTGAAGGAGTCTTTATGGGCAGTAATATCCTTTAAAATAATCTGCCGGCATGTGGTTCTTTAACATTTGCATGGTATGTGTGAACAAACTAACTGACGAATTGAAATTTTATACATAGCTGTTCGAAACAATAGCTGTTCTCTAACACTAGAGATTCCACTTTTCACTGCTTTGAATTGGCAACAATATTTGACTCAGCTTAATAATACAGGAAGAGCTATAATTGGACAGACCGTGGGTCTTGCTGGACAAATGAATATGGAGGCGACAGCATGGCTGTCGGGGGCTGGAGAGATATCACCTCTTCTGCAGTAATAAAGGAGGGAATGTGTGAATAAAGCTGAAATTATTCTTTATCTCTTTTTCAAAATGTCATGAGTAATGCTGCTGTGATATGAAAGACATTTTGAATACTGTATATGTTTCCTTCTGGAAAACATATTTCAACATATATCACTGTAGATTTATACTTAAATAATTTTGTAACTAAACAAAATTATTTAAATTTGTAAATAAACACAAACAATATTTACAAATAACAGAAACAAAATATACTAAAAGAAGACATGTCAATATTAACGGCAGTGCTGTTATTCCACTGTGTAACACCCTAACAAAACAGTTTTGCCTCAGCAGTTTTGCATCACCTGGGGCCTTTGATAGCAAGCAACATCAGCACCAGCTGTACTGCATCACTCACCTCCTGTACAGAAACAAGGGTTTTCTGAATACTATGTTGTAAAGAACAAAATCTGTTTCTTTCACTCCTCCAGACCTTTTACATAGACTGTTTTTGATGATGCTAGATTCACCACAGTGAATTGAACCAAGATTGTTATCAACTATGCTTCATACACAAACTTGCAGCTGGGTACACCTTGCTGTCATGTTGTTTTTGCTTTTCTCTTCAGACAGTATACATACATACCAGGTCTAGGTTCAAAATACAAGTTGTTTAAATTTAACTGTGGGAGAAAATATTTGAATGACTAAGTGATCAACACTATATGAGTTACAGTGAACATGTGAGAAACATTCCTTAATAAGTTCATATGTACGTTTAAATGTAATACAGACATTATATCAAAAAATATATATTTGAATTAATTGGAAGGTTGGAATTCAAGGAAGGTCAGGTTGATATAGATTTTGACTACTGAAAGATAATGAAAATAATTACACACACACACACTATATATATATATATATATATATATATATATTTATTTATATATATATATATATATATATATATATATATATATATATATATATATATATATATATATATATATATACACATATATATATATAGAGTTTATAATTCTACCGAAGCTTGCCCTTTATCTTTTCTAAGCAATGCATTCTAAAACTGGAATTACATTACATTCTTTTAAAACACCCTCTTATCCAATGCGACTTCTAGCACAAGAGAACCAAAGTGTATCCATTCAAGCTGTCACACCCGCTCCCAGTCAGCCAGCTCAGCCACGCCCTGCTCAGCCTGGCTCCACCACACCTGTGGTTCATTCCATCAATCAAGCCCTGGCTTTATAAGGACTCAGTTTTGTTACCTCATTGTGAGGTATTGACTCTTTGATTCTTTACTGAGCCTGCTCTTTGTCACTCCATCGTATTGTTCCTGTGTTTATTGACCTCTTGCCTGTTTTTGGACCTTGCTCGTGTGTTTTTGGATTCTGGTTTTGTTGCACTTCTGATTCCCGTTGACGACCTGTTTTGTCCCTGACCACGCCTTTTGGATTCTGGCATTAAGCCTGTTTACCGCACTTGGATCCCAGTCTGTTTCATTACACAAGCTGAATGAGCAACTTCTAGCAGTGTCAGAGGATACTGAAAATTTTGATGATTGTAAAATCTTGAAAAATATAATAGTGCCATCCAACTAATAAGCATTTATATTACACATGTCATGCCACAGCAATTTCAGAAGATCAATGTTATTCCATTTTTAACCAAAAAACAGTGGAAGTAATTTTGCAAATGTTCATTTGGTCACTTTCACAATAATCTCAGACTCAACTTTTGCCTCAGCCTAATGCTAACAGATGTTCTCATTTCCCTTTTTTTTTGGCAGTGAAAATGCCACCCTATCAAGCTCTGATTGAACCACTTTTTGTAGTACTCTGTGAATCAAATTGTGAAGGATGGTTTCCTAAGCAAAACTGAATTCCCCCCCAGATGCCGTCATCTTGGCTTAATGTTCAGACAGAGGACTCTGGGTGTTGTGGATCACATAGCAAGAGCCAGGCCAGCTTTGCAGCACTTCTAGAGTGGCATCCTTTAGGCCGCTGGCACTGTGATCATCACATATGGATGTTCCACTTTCTCTATATGCTCTGCGTATGGTGACGTCAGGCCCTATCAATCGCAGTGCACATTCTGTCCCTTCTTGTTTCAATGCAGACACTGAAAGGCTTAGGGGGTTTCATTGCTCTGCACTTTGAGTCAAAGGCAGTCATGAGCAAACTGCTCTGAAGCTCAGACAACAGGCAATGATGCTGATTTATACATTTGTTGATAGCAACAGGCCTGAAGAGGTTGAAACACCGCTGGTTTGTTACGATTAAATCTGTCACTGCTCGTTGGAGCATTTGTCATAAGTAAATATTTTATAATGTATTTTTCGCTTTATAGGTCCCCACATCATGGCCATACTGAAACCTTGATAAGGGGACTCCATCAATCAAATTTTACTTAGTGTAGTAAAGTGGCTGTGGTAATGATATTGCAAAAGAGTCTTGCACCATGTATAACAGAAAAATACTTCAGTGATTTAAAAGAATTTCACAAAATTAACATAAAAAATGAAATATAACCGATGAAAACACAAAAGAAAAATCGGTGAGGGAACTGGCCTTTTCATCAAAATGATCATGTGAAGGATCATGCTCTATGTTGGACACTGCAGTTTTACTCTTGAGTAAGATATTTAAACTAAATGACATGAAATGTTAAATAACAAGTTGCATGTTTATAAGGTTTATATGTAAAGTGCAAGCTATATGAGTTGCCCTTAGGATGCATGCATGCATGCATGCAATATCCCCAGTTGTTAGGTAATATCATGAAGAAATTACATCAGCGTATAATATGGTGGGTTAAAAGAAGGTGTTAATCTTTATATATCCTCAGGCATCATGTGCCATCAATGACTGAGTGACACAGGGCAACACATTTCCAATGGGTTTGCGTACATAGCCAAACCACCCGTAATCCACATGACCATATCAACCTGTCTACCCTTTCTAGCAGTGTCAGAGGCCACAGAATTAAGTCTTCAATTAACATGGAGAATGTCAATATGTCCACCTGATTCCAAGTGAACCATTCTAAAGTGCAGCTCTAAATTTTCAAACGAAGGATCAATTTTCTCTTCTGTTTAAGTTCTGAGATCACATCACAGTCAACTAGTTGAGAATAGAAAAAACAAGCAGGGGTATGGGATTGTTAGCCTCTTTAGGTTTGCTAAGTTCAATGCCTGACAGGTTAAGAAAAACACCTTGAAACCAGCACTGACTCTTCAGTAAAGGTTGCACCCTATTTTGGCAGCATCCCTGATCCAGTCTAGTTGGGTTAAGATACCAGGGAGGTTCAGACTGCTCTGTGGACAAGTTAATACAATTGAAAATGACACCTCTGCCCCCTTTGGATTCACTGCGTACATTCATGCACCTTGTCAGTGGCCAGGTGAACCTCTAGCATGGCTGGAACTAAAGTGTAAGGGATTGCTCCTTTGCCTGTGCTCCCCCCACAGCAATACAGACGACTGAGATTCTGAAGCAGCTCCAGACCAGAATCTACAGTATAAGGCAACGAAAAAGCCAGATGATGAATTCTGCTGATACAATCTCTTCCCATAAAAGAGGGCTAAATGTATCAAATTGTAATTCTATTTAACACGAACATAGATCTAACAACCCAATGGCCCACAATCCAGATGTGAATCTTCCTAAATCTATAAATCTACGCTGGCGAGTGTTGATCACAGAGCTGAATTCACTGATATACAGTACAGGTAGGTCTGCACACTGCCAGGCAAATTTAGCTTCTCTACCTTGACACTGTGAGGTGAGCTCTTGCAGATGTTTTTTCCCTGACATGATGTATTTTTAAAATTGCCTTTGGAGCATATCAGCTAGTTTGGATCCTTCACACCTGCACTTCCCCCAAGTCTAATGTGGCCTATGTAATACACTACTCTCTTTGTGTGCCTTGTTATAGCTAGGGGGATGATCACACTTAACATTAAAAGGCATTTATGAGTCTAGATTTAGCTTTAACCCCTTGTGCTTTCTTTGTTGTGTAAATCTACAATCCTGAGAACAGATGCAAGTTCACAGCACCTTGACCTAACTCCCATGACTTTAATGCTTACTGACATTTTGGGACTGCTTACTGCTTGACATTGCCTGTCTTTCTAATACCAGTCCTGGTTGGTCATAAGGAATGTGGGTTGTGTAAGAGGCATTGGACTGTGTGCTTTTCCGGGCAGACCTCGCTGCCCTTGTGAAAGCAGTTCAGCCGTTAGAAATGGTTCTCCTACTGCTATGCCTGGTAGCCACATTCCCTTTGCTGTCTAAGTATTGGTTCCATCTATGTGACCAGCATATAGACATACTCCAGACTGAGGTGTTGTAATGGAAGTCTATTATTATGGAGATCCTACTGTAAATAGGTGGCAATCATGTCAGAGTACTCTACCTTCTTGTCTCTTGTATCCCCTTTTGTTTCTCTAATTCTGTTGAAATTGCACGTATTACACACATTTTCAAGTATTTTCCTCTCAAGGGCTGGTAACTAGCTGTGTATTGCATAATTATACTCCATCACCAGAACTCAAACTTCTATTTCTATTAAGTTGCATTGTTTCAGAAAAGATATTGTTCTTTCAAAAGGTTGCTGGTATTTCAGTAAAACGCCAATTATTTGAAATAAATAAATGAATAGTTTATGGAGGAAAACTGTCAAAGAGGTCTGTCATACCTGATGCGTACCTGTAATAACCTATCTGCACAATGCAGGAAATATAGACAAGTGAGTCACTACAGCTGCCATCATTGTTTACTTCACTCTGTGAAACTGTGCTTCATGTTTATATGACTATTAGGATGTAAGAGGTGCCTGTAAAGACAGACTTCAGAAACAGTTCACATTACATTTTTAAGCCGGTTTGCTAATGGTGTCCATAACCCACAATCTGTTCTCTTAGGCTATTTATAAAATGATTTGTTTTGTGTATGACTAACAAATCCCCTGTCACAGGATAGCCCATTCCAACCTACTCCACAGGCATAGGTAGGTGAAGTAGATGTAATAATGGTGTAATAAATTTACAAATAATTCATACACTGTTACACAGCACTCATTTGGACTAAATGTTTCAGACTTCCCTCGCCCCTGACACAGCTCTCCAATGCCTCCCAAATCCCTCCCGGCCTAACGGTACCCTTTATAGGTAAGGATACATCTTGGCTCCACCACACACATATAGTATCCATTAGCCCCCTTCTAGCTAAGATATTACACACTAAGCTTAGCGCTCCACTGTGCACAGCATGACAGAATCCAGTACACTTTCCCCACCGTTAATCTTACCCAAGGCCCTGCTCCTAGCCTACACAGAGTCAGCTGCCCCACTAACCAACCTCTCTGCTCTCTCCCCAGACTGAGCTTAAATAAGCCCTTCCCCTTGCTCCCACATCCAGCTAAATGAAGTGCAGGTGTGCTTTGTTAGCGGTGCAACTGCTGCCCTATGTCCATTCTCGCTTGCCCAGGTAAGCTCCCATCCTCTGACATTTACTCTTGCTCGAGGCAAAAAAAAAAATGAGGCGTTATTGTTAATTCAATATGAAAGTGCAGCAACAGTAATTTCCTCCCTCAGCTACATATCATGCCTTAAGCTTAAAATATATATTTTTCTTTTTTTGCATAATGAACAAAAATTAATGCCATCTGATAAAACAGAACACAACAAAACAAAGAAACAAAAACCACATTAAATGTTAAGACAGTTTCAAAAGAGTTTTAGAATGATTTGTATTTCCTTAATGGATCTGAAAAACACCCAGGAATGGAGTGTCTGTGGCACATATCCAGCTGAACAGAGACCGAGAACCACTTAGCCAGCTCAGACTTACTAAGCTATTTCATGTCATATATTAATTTTGTGCACAGACAGACTGCTGCCTTCGTCATTTGGTTAATCATCTGTTTGGAGCATCCTGTTGAAACTTCACACATTTCAACTGTGGCACAAAAATGTCTAAGCCTCTGCTTTTACATGCAGACTGCACATTTTGAGAGTCCGAGTGGTTTCATCTGCATTTCAAAATAGAATAAATAAGGTACATCTGTGTGGAGTGTGAAAGATTCTCTGATACATTAAACACATTTTGGGTGCACAGGTTGAACTGTGTGCTTATACCACATATACCAGTCCAGGAGATTTCTGTCTCCATTCTCCAAAACTTCCCACAAATTGTGGAATTCTCTCTGGGATGTGTTCAGTGACACATCAACGCATCAACTATAACAAATTGACTGAGTGATAGTGACTTGTTTGCCAGCACACATATTGAACATTTCTGGTCAGCAAACATCTTGACCGGAATTCAATCTTCAGAGCCAATCTTCAATCTTCAATCAATCAGAGTCATTAACAAAACCAACTGACCGTAAGAATAACAGCTCAACTGCTGCAGCCACTCACCTGTTTCACACTTCTATGTATGGGTGAGTGCTGGCAAAGATCTCCAGAGCTCAAGATCTGAAACATGTCTAAAGGACATGAGACCTTGGATAATATCAGGCTTCCTGCTTCTGCATACAGACAAAACAGAAAAGATAGTGTTTCATGAAGGCCCAAAAAACTTTTGCATTGATAAATTTTGTGCTACACCTAGACTTAGTCCTCCCTAACCTGGACCATTCCGTCCCTCCATTGTTTTCCTGTATGGGTCTGTTGTGTCTCCCTGGCGTACACCAGGAACAGCGGAACAGCAGGGTGGACATGTAGGGCTCGGCCATGCACTGCATGACTGAGGGGATCTTGCATGTAAAATCTCTCACGTAGCTACCTGAGGGCGTTTTCATATTAGGTACAATTGCTTCGTACCGTGCCTGAGTACGATTGCCACCCCCCTCCACTCCCCCGCCTCTCCACTCCCCTGCTGCTCAGCTTTCACATTAGTAATTTTGGTCCGTACCTGAGTACACTTGCGTATCTACACACTCCGATACAGTAGGTGGCGGTATGCACCTAGCTGGTTTGCGATCCGCCAATAAACACAAAGAAGAAGAGTACACATTCTAAACACATTCACATCATATTCTAAATAGCAGTCCACTTCCGTGTTTTGGTACAGTAGTTTTCACAGCTGATGCGAACCGTACCTGAGTACACATGAACCGTACTCGAGACCACCTTTTCAAGTGGACCTGGGCACAGTTTGTTGATCCGTGCCCGGGTACAGTACACAGTGTTCACACTAATCAAACGAACTGAACATTGGGGTCAAGTGTACTTGGATCTCGGCCCAGGTCCCTGATGTGAAAGCCCCCTGAAACATATCCATTAAAAACCTTGGGGTTTCAACTGCACTGGATCACTCTTTTGAAAAAAGGGACATTTTTGCAGCTGAAATGTTGCCAATATTAAGCCTTTTCTAAACATAAAAAATGCAAGGAAAGCTAGTCCACACATTTATTACATTTAGATTAGACTATTGTAATGCCCTTTCATCAGGATGCTTGAACGCCACTTTAAATCCCTTGCAACTTGTTCAAAATGCTGCTGCCAGAATCTTAATGAGAGCAAAAAAAGATGAACATATTACGCTGTATAGTGTCATTGCTTCAGTGGCTACCAGTAAAATATGGGATTGGATTCAAATGTCTGCTCCAAATTTATCAGAGTTTAAATGTGCTTGCACCTTGCTACTTGCAAGATCTATTAATCCCTCACGGCCACCTATATCGCTCTGTTCACAAGGTGCTGACTTTCTCATAGTTCCATAAATAAAAAAAAAGCTTTCTCAAAGGGAGATCCTCTATTTTGGCATAACCTAGACAAGTCTGCCCAGGACTCAGACACAATCTCAGTGTTTAAAAGCTAAAACTGAAAGCCTTTCTTTCTGGTAGGTCTTAACTGTGCTGAGGATAGGAAGGTGGTTCGTGGCTATAATTTTTGGTGTTGAGAACTGTTCTTGCTTTTGCTTCTAGTGAGACTGGCCTGTGTTTTAGCAGGTTCCTGCTCTGAATGGGGCAGGGTGGTCTTTACCATCATGGCCATGGGTTCTAACTGTACTGCTCGCCTCCTTTTGATGCTGTCATAGTTTATCTCTGCTAATGCTATAGTATGGCGCCTTACTCCATTACACACCGCACCCAAATTTCCAGGTCATCTTCATCGTTCTAGTCATTACTCATTTTTCATGCTATTCAATTGTTCTCACTGTTTTCCAGGAGTCAGTGGACCACCTTTTCTCAGGATCAGGTAATCATTTTCCAGTTTTTTCACCTATTTGCCCTGGGTTTGTCTGTTAAACTGAACAATCAGAATAAGGAAGAAGCTACCGTGCTTTTGAGTTTTCAGTTGTTTAAAAATGTTTGACTGATCAATTCTACCCTAGTATTTCATAATGCACAGTGTGAATGCTGTCAGTGAAATCAGTGCACAGAGTAGTATCAGATAATGAACACTCTGATCCATTTGTTTTTCAATAACATCCTTCTTGCAACAGAGAATAATAAATATGCCTGCTTTGAAAAACAACATGCTTGCATTGTTTTCCATATTTTTCACATTTTTGATCAAATCCCTCAAATGTTTGAACAGCTATTATTATTATTATTATTATTATTAGTAGTAGTAGTAGTAGTAGTAGTAGTAGTAGTAATAGTAGTAGTACTAGTAGTATTGTGAGCAGGAAACTGAACTTGAGGGAGTTCCCTAACCAGCAACCAGACAAAGAGAGCAGCAAGTCTGTTGAACCCTGTGTCAGCATTGCCCTGGGAATGCTGACCTCCTCGTGTTCCTCTGTGTCCTGCAAGCTGGGTTCAGCATGATACAGATTGCATTGAGGGGAATGAGGCACAGCACAAACACCTGAATTGGCAGGTTGGAGCAGGTGTTGCTCTCCATCAGGAACAGTCTGAGAAAGATAGCTGACACAGTGTCTCAGCTGTCTGATTCTACATGCCCTCCCCCCCGCCTTGCTCGAGCAGTGGTATACCCATTCCCTGTCCATCAGATGCAGCTGCCTCCTCTGCACTCACTGAAACATGTCTCCTGACTTGTTCCACCTCTACCTCCCTGGAAACCTGCTGTCTTGCCAACGTTCTTTGCCTGGTGGGGGGAACCGTTCCTATATATAAAAAAGGAATTCACATGATATTCAGCAATTTCAGTATTCCAAATCTTGGCCTAATTACAGAAGGCTGTTGGGAAATGAGCACAGCAAACCGTGTCATGAGCTCGGCCCGTTCTCGGATGCTGGGTGGAAAAGGAAAGCAAAAATTTCCATGCCATTTTGTGCTGGAAAGATATGGCGGCACTGAAGGACAAGGCTGCTGGCACCTTTACAGCAGCAGGTAAGGTGGAGGGACAGTGGAAATGGGATTGAGCAACAGCATAGGGCAGACTTAGCCCATTATGTTCCAAGACAGGTGGAGCAGTTTCTTGCATGCCTCCCCTGTAACTGAGAGTAAATCATCTCGATTTTCTATGTACTCACTCACTTTCCCCACTAAAGGGCTAATGCATATTCCATTACTGTGCAATCAATAATTATTGAGGGAAATATCACTTCATAAATTGCGTTCTATTTCACCATTCCAAGAGTCATACTTGATTCTAACTTAGTTTTGTATTGACCACTGTCTTTGTTTAGGTTAGTGTCTTCTGTCTTTTTCCTGAAATTTCTTCTAAAACTCTTTCTTTACTTCACTCTATAGTGATTGCCAGGCAGGACTGCTGGAGCCATTTTACTAATGGACCAATGAATTTGCTCGAATTAGACAATATGAAAAGTCATGCAAGATAGAATATATATTTTTTCATCTCATAATACCTACTTGGATAACAACTGTATTGCTAACAGCACTGCATTTTTGAGCTACTGAAAAAAATTTAAGGAGTGAGTCATGTTGTTTGATTAACTTTTGTGCCCCCAGGTGCATTGACAATATAAGTTAGTATAATGAATGATGCAACTCAATACATTACTAAATTATGTATTTACATAGCAGACACCCTTTTCCAGTGTGACTTATGCAGCTTTTTACATTTTTATATACTATCCATACATAATATATGCAGCTGACTTTTACTGAAATTAGACTGAGTAACTTCCTCAGTGGTACAGTATAATGGCAGTTTCCTGCTTAGGAGTCAAGCTTGAAATCCTGGGTTACAAACTTATTTTCTTGATCGCTAGACCACAGAAGAATACTTCACGGCCATTGATCATGGTCACAAAACTAAAGAGACTGATTATACTGACAATGTAATTGACAGTTTTTATAACATTAGAGCTAATGCACAAAAGGTGAAATTATACATAAAGACATCTTTCAACATGAATAGACCTAAAAGCCTTTTCACTACATCAGTTACCATCCTGTTTGCACCCAGTACTGAGTGTGTCTTTATGAAAATGGTGACCACACCATTTGGTCAGTTTACCTTTTCAAATATTTATTTGTGGTTTGGTGAGGCTTAGTTTACTTTGGTTTCAAGCAACCCTGTAATATTTGTTTGTATTTGTTGGCACTTGCAACCACACCCTTTCATCTGACGTTTAGGCTTGTAGACTTTAGGGATGCCAATTAATAATTCATTTGGATACATGCTCATTGAGCTCCAAGGCAACAGGTATTTTTGCCACACTTTCATAAAAATTCTAATCAGTGTTCTGTTATCACATGTACTTACTTAATAGACTCTTGCAATGTCACTTAATAGCTATAATAATAGAACACCCCACACTCTGTCTCTGAAGAAAAGAAAAAATGTGGCAGTAAAGGGTAATCTAAAGATAACAGGAAAAATGCAATATGCCGTCTGCCTATGCAAGCTGGAATTCATTAAAGCTCATGTCTAATTAAGAAACACAAAGGTACTTTATGAAATCTCTGGTTTGTAACAGTAGCCCGAAGCACTTGGTCCATATCCAATCATTTCCAGCACTGATGATATTCATCTGGAGTCAACCACAAAGCCCATGGGTATTTAACTTAAGAACAATTAAAAACATGGCTTATTACCTCCGCAGAAACTATGACTTCATGCATGTCTAAGAGCGTCTAATAAGGCACATATTCATAGGGTGTGTAATAAAAATACCAAGAATATCCTAATGCTTCATAAAATAGTTTTACAGAAATTAATATTGATTTGTTTCACTTTTGAAAATATTGCAGGAGGGGAGAATGGTCATAGCTTTGCTGAACTGACATTTTATGAATAAACAATGAAAGTGAATGTACATAAATTAAGTAAATTAATCACAGAGCGATAATGGGGGCTTGATAAGTTTTTGCAGCATGAGAGGATCAACTACCAAAGGTGCAGACATGTGATTTGCTGTTTTATTTATTTTAATAAACTATGGGTAATTACCTGTATATTATGTTCATATTAGTGAAGTTACAAAGCTAGAGTTACATCATTAAAAAAAGACAAATCTCTCTCCATGTCTTAAATGTTAGAAACCTTATGTAGATGCCCCAGTCATATCCATGAAGTAATACATAAAGGGGTTTTTAAATATTTTGTTGTGGTCAGGTCAAAAAGATCCATGTGTATTTAAGCATCCACTGAAAATAACTACTCAGATCAGCAGAACTCAGGAATAGATTGATGAATTTGCATTCAACTTATATAAACTACTTACATATAAGTGAGTTCATGACCTTATAGGCAGTCTGTATGAAGTTTCAGTCTGTGTTTTAATGCTGCAGTGTTTGGATTTCCACAGACCCTGGTTGTCAGCCAGCGTCTTCGGAGGTGATTAATCTGTGTTTTGCCTCTGGGGACTATTTTATTATTAATATTTTGACCAAGCAAGACCCTCCACCTTTCCAATGAGTTGATATATGGCCATACAGGACTTTTCCTCTGTCCAATTAATTGTATTTTTCACATTTTAATATAGAGTCAAATGACTTTTGTGTGGGAATTTAGAATGCCTTTTATGTATGCCTCCAGGTAGAAGGAAGCAATTCAAAGAGCAGGACAAAAGATGGGCTGATCTTCTTATGGATATTATATTCATTTTTCACTCCTTTTCATTTTTTTGTGCAGTACTCATTCAGACTATAAACCAGAACAAGTATTTTTCAATGAGAAGTGTAGGCTTTCATGCATACGTGCATGAAGAAATTTAGAATTGTTATTACAATAATAATAATACTTATGATGATGATCATCATCATCATTATCATCATAAAAGTACACATTACAACAAAATACATTCTAATATGCAATTCAAATTCTTAGGGCCTCCGTGCAAATTTTCCTGTAGAATGGATGAAGAAACCTCTGTTATACATTGTGAGATCATATATGGAGAAAGACACACTGCATTTTCCTGAATCAGTAATTACCTACAGTGGGGCTGTGGGGCTGCTTTGGCCCTTGTGAGTGTGTTAAAGGGAAAAAAAAAAAAAAAAAAAAAAAAAAACTGGATTTAGGCTCAAGGCTTATCCTCAGGCCGAGCACAAGAAGGATTGTTACCCTTAAGCACAAATTGAATTTCAAATTAAAAATGACCAATGCAAAATAAATAAAAGGGGAAAAAAACCCACAAACAAATAGGCAAAACAGGTAGGTTATTTTTAGCCAGGAAATCTGTTATCAGGGTACCGTCAGTGAGCTGTGGAGACCAGTGGTTTCCATGGCAACCTCCCACAAATTCAAACTATTGATGTCTCTAACTGCCCCCAATGGGTTAAAGCTGCAGGTCATATGCGCTCTTACCTGGGTAGCCACGGCTCTCAGATTATCCATCACTGCTGACTGTGGCTACAATACCATCCTCTCCAATAATAACAATTCAACACAAACCAATGCTACGACTCCCTGTATTCCATTTTCATTGTCTTCGGTTGCATTTAGTGGTGAAAACAAACCTTTCAGCACAAACAACGGTTATAAATTTATTAATCCTCAGAGCCATTATGACCTATGTGTATTAAACCCATTTTCATATTTGTTTGTTCAGATGGCGTTATACTGTAAACCAGCAGATAATTATCGTAATTGAAAATGTTTTGATGCTTCCCCTTCTTCATCTGTCAAGCTTAGTAAGCTGAACCCGCAAATTGTCGGTAGACCACTGTGCCCTGCCTCCTCAGCTAACTCCCAGCATCTGCAGCGAAGCAGGGGGAGTTGGGCAGATGGACTTAGAGATTAATCAGATGAATAATCAGTGCTGGTGCAGGCTGACCAGCGGGGGAGATGCCTGCAGTTTTTACTGAACCTAGGCACTGTAAAATTCACAGAGGGCTTAGTCTTACTTTGCTTCCAGCCACATTTAAAGTAATCAATTAACTTGCCAAGCGCCGTGAGCATTTTAGTTTGAGAGCAATCAACAACCTTTACTATTATTATTATTGGCAATTTAGTTTCTTGGCAGAGGTTCTTACACAGAGCATCCATTGTAATCAGTATACATTAAATGCTTATGTCAGTTGTAGGATAAAATTGTGTAATGTGGGTAAAAAACAGGATCACTTCTGATCTGTAGCATGCCTGCATTGCCTTCAATTTTCTTTAAATTGGAAACAACAATCTTCTCTCGCTTAAGTGTTTATTACTTGATGTTGTCTTTTTGCTTTTAGTGCATTGTTGAAACGTCTTGTGACAGGTATTGATATGGAAATAAGAGTAAAATAACCATTGCTAATGATGTGCAAAGACTGACTGCGTTCCCCCTGAAAGCACAAACATTGTTTATTTGACTTACAGCAATTATCTTGATTTGGAGGATTGTTTTTTGGGGCTGAATGTTTCTATCTGCAGTCGGACAAAAGGCAGCAGCTCTTAAGCGGTGATGATGCTAAACTTGCTGGGACAGGAGGCTTCAGTCCTCTTGTGGTTCATTTTGATGTGTGACCTTGCAAGACATCTCCCTGTTATGGGCTACATGTTGTGGCTCTCGCTATCCTCTTTGAAACTAAATGGCATGCTGTTTAGCAGACCACTATGGTAATGGACAGTGGAGTGTGAGAAGAGGACAGGACTTTTTCATGGCACTGCTTTTAAGAGGTCCAAATTTTTATCTCCTGCTTGTTGCATGTGTCGGTCTCCAGTGATTTATCCCCACACTTGGAATGGGTTACGCTTGAATAATTGATGGGTCAATTGATACACTTACTTTAAGTGCCAGCGTAGCACTTTCATAAAGATTGCGAAAGTAGAGAAGTAGTTAAAAAAAAAAAAACTTTCTGGTTCTGTGTGCATTTGCCATTGGGACTACTTGTATTTTTACTTTTATGATTTTGGGCATGACAATTTTTTAACTAAAAAGGAGTGAATGTATAAACTGTGATCATTCTTTTAATGAGGTTATAATTTGAATTCAATCCTTGAATATAATTAATGTAAAAAGGCGTGACGCATTTATTTCTCTGGATGGAAAAGATTAGGAAAAGGCTTTTGATGGTTAAATTAATAGCTGCTGTAGCATCAAACATCTCTCCAAGTATGAAGCTTATGCTGTTTTTAGAAACATTATCACATATGGCTTGGTTATGGTCAGTCAACAGGTAGTCAATTTGCCAAGATTTTTTGAATCCAAATCTGTTTGCTTATATGTTGTTCCTGCAAAAGTCATAGCATTTCTAATTCCCTACTTGACACCCATACATTTTATTATGTAGACAATGGATGCATCCTTTTGCTCTGAACTTTTACCAATCTACAGGATTATTCATGATGCAAGTGTTATCCAGATAGAGCTGTTCAGATATGTAAGGGACTGACATTTATTTTAAAGATCCCACTCAATCAAAATAAGTAAAACAGCTCCTAAAATGACTAATCACAATTTCCTGACAAGGATTTCTGGTTTACTCATCATGGAATGGATTAGTAATTGCGATTTTAAATGGGGTTCAATTTTTGCTGGATGGCAGTTGTTTAATTAACAAGAAAAACTGCACTAAAAAGGAACATTTGAACACAGAAGAGGAATTAATGAGAACAATCACCATTTCCTGTTTCTGTGGTTAGGCTCAGAGTGTGCTTTGTATTTAAGCTTGAATGTTAACATGCAGTAGCATCACAGATTCTTAATATATGAATCAGACAGTCAACTTGATTTGTTCCAGAGTGAAATTCTGTCTCTGCCCCTACTGAACTTAGAAGTGTTCTGATTTTCTGGCTTGTTCTGAATATTTTTGAAGGGGTGTGGTCTAAATGATAAACCTTAGGATTGAATAGGAATGCAGGCAACTCTGAACCCTCCTATTACTGGCTTAAACCTCAAAGACAAAGGACCGAGGCAGTGCTGGGGCTGAATATCTGGGCATAATAAAACATCTGCCACAGCATTTCTTTGAAAATTATCATCAGGGCAAGAGTTTAGTCTGATTCTGGAATGCCGTGGGGTTTTGTGACATCAAATTTGCCTTGCAGAAATTAGTAGACATACTACTCACTTCTTAGTATAACTCCACCTCTAGTACAGATTATCATATCACATCACCTCTTAAAGGAATGTTGCTCTGTTGCATTGCATTCATTGGCTGTTTGAGATCCCAGTTACTTTTCCATAATCATGGAATCTCTGACCTAATTTTAGCATTCACCTTAGGAAGCTGAATTTCCTTTATTAACTGGAATTGTACATTTCAAAATCAGCTGTTTACCAGGCGTAATCAGCCATTTCATTTTCATGGCTTACTGCATGGTAACTGTTGTAATGTGAGTTAAAGAGGGAGCACTGTACCATTGTTACAAACAATGAAATGAAGTCAAGGGGTGTACATATTGAATGACATTTTGCTTTGCTATGCAGGAAGCAGAAATTGAACTGACTCACATGGCCTATACTGTTTAATGCATAACCTCCTCATTACAGAGAAAAGTATGTCTCTGTGAAATTTTTGAAAACTTGTGGTGTTGTCTCTATTTAAATATGTTCTAATAGTGTTAGATAGGAATGAAACTGATAAAAGCAAAATGCAGTGAGGGCCATTTTGAAAACTAGATTCTGCCCTGTATAAAAATGGAAACGCAGTGACTTTAGTGTTATTCTGTGAATGAAAGCAATTATACAAATCTTATTATACAAAGAAAAGAAACTGAAAAAAAAAAATCGATGTACCAGTGGAAACATGATGGTATGGAAGATAAACAATCTAATATGCATCCCAAGATATATCAATGTATTACGGATTCATTTTTTATCTGTTACCTCTGGACATGTACATGAAAATATATATTCCTTTTTCCCCGTTCCTGTTCAAGAAACTCCTGCTGAGGGAAACAATTTTCCTCTCTCCTGACAGCCCAAAGAAGCTCCAAGTGGTTTTCAAAGCCAGGCTTATGACACCTGAGTTAAATTCTAATGACAATGCCAATCTCAGGCTTAACTTTAGAGCTAAACTCCCCTTAGCACAAAGGATGCCGTTACCATCCTGGTATTGGCAACACTGGCTTTCCCTGGACGCTCTACCGATTGATCGCCTCTCTCTGAGGGCTTTATTTAAAAGGGTTCAGTGGGTTTGTGCTTAATCTCTGGAGCGTGTAATAAGAGCTGAAGAATTTCAGCGGTGAGATACTCCTGAGTTTTTCTCTCTGTCCTTTGTATCCATTCTTCCGCAAAGATTTTGTTATCTCACACCAGAAAGAAGGGTTCTCTTCCTCTGTGCTCAGATAGATTGTTGTAAAGTGGCAAAATCCTAAATGCTATAAACAGATTCCATAAACATCAATATGTGAAAGAATCCTTCGCTCTCAGACAGTTTCTGTAGACCCCATTGCTTCTTCCTTACAGCTCTTGCTATCATTTTTTCTCTTCAGTTTTTTCTCTTCCGTCTCAAGATTGAACATTTTAACTATGACTTCAGACTTTAAATACGGACCCATTAATTTAAGTTGAAAGCTTATTCAGATTTCTGCTACATTTTCATCTTTTATTATTTTATCAGATTCATCTTTTTTTAAAAAAAGAACCATACACAGTATTACATAATACAATAAATTGCAGTCAGTATGACGCAAACCTAATTTGTTCCAAGGGAGGAGGGAGAGTGACTGAGTGAGTGAAAGATTGGAATAAAGATAACTTCTCTTCACAGGATCGTGGTCTTAGCACAAGCACTACAATATCAGGAGTGTAAAATGTTGTAGGTATAATTGGTAATCTGAACACATGCAGAAGAAGAGTTAAGACTTCAGGCAAAGATGTGGGTGTCATCATCCAAGGATTACTGAAGATGGGTCACTCTTATGTACAGTGAAAGGGAAAAAAGGTGATTTAATGTAGAAATAAAAAATACTGAAAGTCAAAGAAAAGAAATAATTGAACTAACACAGCACCATTCAAAATATAATCAAAAGGATCCCCCTACACACAGACTGAGGCTCACCTATTTCAGCAGAGATATTTTCCTCCCAAAACCTGGGAAATACCATGACCCTCACAGACAACATGTAAATGGAGAAAGGATAAAACACATTAATAATAAAGCGATGAACAATACAAAAGGATCCTAACATAATGAAATATCATAATGAAAATTATAGATAATAATGATAGAAATACATAACTAATTTAGCAACCAAAACTTTTAAACTTGGAGCGAAATGGGTGTAACATTGACCTCATCCAATGGTAAAATAGGCAATATTTCATTCTGAGAGCCCTGTCATTGGCCACAGCTGCCAGCTGGTTAGAGAAACACATGCCTATACAGCAAATGGTAAACAGGGGTAACCATGCTGTGAAAAATAAAAGGGCAAACATACAACAATCACTGAGTACACAAACTTTGGATGATGACTACGAACAGGCATCTCTCTACCTCATCTAAAATGTTTCATATGTATTTTGCCTTTTCAAACACAATACAAATCAATTATAAAAGATTTAAAAGCATACACAGTAAACTCCCCCACAGTCACAGCCCATGTTGTTCACCCCCATTTGCTGGTACCCTCCCAACACTACAAATCCCATCAGCCCCCAGCACTCAGGTCCTTTGGCTGATGGAGTCTGTCCTGCTGGTGCCATTGAATGAACAGGTAAGCCATCTTCCCCCAAACCACAAACATTTCATTTACTTTAGGTGGTAAAAGGTGCATATTGTCAAAAAATGTCCAAGATTTAAAAATTCCTGCATGTTAAGATACTTCAGCCTGTTTCCTTGTTTGTTTGTAGAATCCATGGTGGGTGCATTTGCAAGGAGGCAAACAAATGTCTTTCCCTCCAACTTGGGTGTCTGGGAATGCTTGTCCAGGATATTCCTGTTCATTTTAAAAAGATCCATGGAACAGACAAGCACTCCATTACATGATCAAAACCCCTGCATTTTCATACAATATTTGGTCAGGCTGCTCTAAAATCCACTTTTCTGTGAAATAAATTCACCAACAAATACAATGCTCCCAAAAAGGAGCACTGTGTTTGTTGGTGAATTGATTTTTCTTGAGACAGATATGAAAACTGTATGATGCGATGAGAGAAAACTGAGATGTAGACAAGGACGCATGAAGCATTTTGTTTGGTAGTGTAGGCAGAGGGGCTTCAGGTGGTGCCAAAAACTGCTGCTTGGTAACAAATCACTTCTGCTGTGAACAACACTACACATGGGTGAAGTCGATAGCACCCGGAACAATTCTATATTTGTACCCTGTAGCCCAACAGTAAAGGGTAGCTGCATGTATCTCAGCATGAGATGAGTGATGTCAGCCAACACTGCAGGAATTGTTTGGCTCACAGAAGGCAGGTATATTCCAGACCTTTCTGCGATCTTCTGCCTGAAATGTCTCAACAGTCAAGAATCCCGGGGTGGGTGGCAACTTAATGTGTATGTTTACTGCATGAGCTGTGGTTTGTTGGTTGGTTAACAGAATGAATTCCATCCCAGGGGAGAGGAGATGTTAGAATAAAAAATTCATTCATCTGGATTTTCTCCACCTAAAAGTGGTGCCAGCGGTGTTGTAAGATTACTATGGTGACTTGGCAAAGCAAAGACAAGCATTCAGACTTTTGGAGACCAGCAGAAAGGGACAGTATGGTTCTTTTTGAAATCAGAATTTCATTGTAATATAGGCAGGTTAGATTGTTTATTTTGGGTGTATGATTACACTTGCTTTGATAACGTTTAAATTTAAAAGATAACATACAACCTAAAGCCCTATTCAGCCTCTTGTTTTATGGAACACTTGAAATTCCTTAGAATGTTTATGACAGAAGAAAGAGTGTCAGTATGAATCATGTATTAACATAAAAAAATGAGTAATATATAAATAATGTAATAATAAAATAAAAATGTATAATTTGTACGAGAGTGTGGATTGGCATGGTGCACTGTAGACTAGGAATAGAAAGTGTAGGGAAGAACAGGGAGCACAGTCTGGTGAGGAAATGTGCTGCAAACAGCAAATTGTGAAATCGTGAGGATCTCCTGTATGTGCCTGAAACATTTTACTAAGCCACATTCCTGATTCACAAAGAATGCAAAGGGGTTTGTTCTTTTCATGACTGAATCCTCATTTTACACTGTATTTTTCATTAATGCTAGTCATTTTACACTGTATTTTTCATTAATGCTATAGTCATAACTTTATGTATGTAAGAATAAAATTCTATTTTAATTTGTTGTACAAAGGACAAACCATGTCCCAAGAGTTTTAGATCAGGCCCCGGGTCAAGTCCTTTTGGGAAATATCTTTTTAACCAAGAGAAAGGAGTAACTGCTTTGTTTCTGAGAAAGGAGTTACTGTTGATGTCAAATGCAATGCACAAGATATCAACTGGTAAAATCTTCAGACAAGTTGGTTCAACAGTAGCTAACTGGGGACAATGGCAAAATTCATACAAGGCAGTGTCAAAAATGTAAACAATCTTCAGTCCTCATGCTGTGGGAGTTCAAAGAGCAGAAATGCTGCCAGTACAAAAACTCGACTGCTTGTTTACTGATATCATCTGCATAGCAGGCTGACATCAACAAAGCTGAAATGCAGCAGCTGTACATAATGCCATGACGAGACTGCCAAGACACTTTTGCAATCAGACCCCAAAGGAAACAGTGCCATCAGCTTGTACTGTTTCTTTGAGCGGAGCGACAGAGTACAGTGAACTGTCAAGGCTGTTGCTTTCTTTTCCCAATGCTGAGCCCAGCACATACTGTTGTGGGGAAAAAAGCAAAAAAGCCTCAATCAAATGATCCCAGTAAAAACGCCCAAACAGAGTCACCTTGGCTGGATAATGTCTATCTATTGCTCCCAATATAGTGAGAATGAACAGTTAAAAGCACAGAGGTAATTTGAATGGATTTTTACTAGTACTATGGGTAGTATTGATCTGTGTATTTTCATTTCTAGTTACTTTACAATTTAGTTTTACATTGCTAGTGACAGTTATGTAATACCAGCCATTTCTTGAATTGATTGACGTGAAATGGAACTTATCCCATATTTGCTTGACAACTGATATATACATCTACTCTTAGTTTTTAACCTACAGCACTGTCACAACCATAAAGCACTAGAATCTCACATACTAGAGAACATAGTCAAATAAAAATATTTTTGTAAGGGGGACTCAGTAACCCAAAAGATGACATCTCCTACTACACAGTGTCCCCATCACTGGTCTTTTGTTAGGTTTAGAGTGAAGGCTATCCCCTTCTGGCCTACCGACACCACTTCCAGCCACAAAGATGGTCTCCTATCCAAGCCCAACACTTCACTGTAGTGCTATACATTATCTCTCTAACTTGTGTTTTCAAAAATGTGAGTGCAATTTGTGACATTTCACCTCATCCAACTGAATCTCTCTTTCTACCCCCAAAGAAAACACCCTGGTTGTCATGTGACATGATAACTGCTTGACTCTCTCTCTCTCACCAGTGGGTATTTGAATGGTCCAGAGGGGATTTTGGTGGAGTGCTGAGAGAAAGCTCTGGGTTATTAGGACCTTTTATCTCTTCAAAGTGCAATTTGACCCCATCACATTTTGACATCCTCTCCTCTGTTTGTTTTAAATGATCTCATTAGCTTCTCCCCCATTATCTACTACAGTGCACTGAAGTGCTGGACTCAGATAATAAAAGGAAACTAAATAGAATTTATGTGTTTCAATATGTATGCTCAGCATATCATATGATGTGATTGGCTTAGAATATGATAGGCGTAATAAGGTCAGCTCTGTGCACCTAATATTTGCATTTATGTAACACTTCTGCCTTCATACGCATTTTATGGAAATGATTGAATTAGTCTTTATAATGTAGTATTTAATGCCTATTTTGTGAAGAATAGCATGATGAAGACTTATGAATTCATTCTGTTGACAGTTTTTACCATAGTGTGATACTGCTATGTTAGAGACATTATTGTTCACATTGGCTGATTTAGAAACATTACATTTCCATTAGGCGGC
This sequence comes from Megalops atlanticus, assembly GCA_019176425.1. Lineage (NCBI taxonomy): Eukaryota > Metazoa > Chordata > Actinopteri > Elopiformes > Megalopidae > Megalops > Megalops atlanticus. Next base: position 30,093,673 of record CM032879.1, read on the forward strand.
AAATACATCTGCATTAAAGCACTTGCCTGAGATCAATGTTTTGCGTGAACCTAACTATGTTCTACTCTATAAACATGACAGCAGAGAATCCCTTTCAGTACACATTAAAAAGCCATCTTCTCCGAATCTATTTTCACGCTACAAGGTTACACTTCTACAAAAAAGCAATAAAAAAACAATGAGCAATGGTAATTTTGTATAGATGGATTCTGCAAACGTGAAAATAAACCATGGAATGGAGGAATTATAGCGGCTGTCAGTAGAGATTCTGTTTTCATTTAATTTATTCATAAAAGATTCTCAATTGTCATTTTATATTTTACAGTGGCTCCTTTCCCTTCATTTTTGAAGATGATATATATTTCTGTTTCACAACACACAAAAAACAGGGATTCTATATAACACCATTAAACCTGATAGGAGTGTGATGCCTTGGTGTATTGTTATGATGTTGCCCATGAAGACAACATTAGTCAAGCTCCATGCAATTTTCTTTCAATTCAGGTTGGTCATTCCTTGGGTTATTTGGCAGTGAAACGACTCTGTCATAAACCCTAGCGATTTTCACGGAATTGTTTATTGCTCATTGTGTGGCCTGTTATTAGTCTGCAATCACCGTAAGGATCTCATTTGGAGAACGCATTGTTTTGTTCCTCTTGGTCATGTAATGAAGCCCATTTGCCATTGCCCTGTGCCCTGGAATTATTGTTTCTGGCATTTTCACTTGTAAGCCCGCGCTGTTCTGAGATCTGAGGAAGAGGATTGAGTGGAAAGGGAGGTGTGTCTGTGAGACTGCCTCTGGACCTCCTCAGTGTCACAATATTGTGTGTGGCCCTACAGGTGGTCCTCTCGATTATCCCCATCCCAGTTAGCTGGATATTAAGGTTTTAAGACTGTTCATTCTGGTAGCTTAGAAGGGGTATTATTGGGTCATAAATGATTCAGGCATAATGTGATCTTTACATGGGACCTTGGAAGACAGATGGCAGCTGTAAGACTTTTGTGGGGTGAAAACAGTGGCGTGTGCAGAATGTGTGTGTTAAAGTGTGTCATGCAGAAGTGACCACAGACTCTGCTGAGGGTGGGAAACAGCTGGCTCTACATCTGCAGATCCCTGACGCAGCTGCACAACAGAGGCACCAGAAAGCTTTACATGTCACTGTTGGCATGTTGCTACGTTACGTGACATACTGAATATGAAAGAAACCTGCCAGATCTGTACAGGTTTTAATTTTGTCCTACATTACAGTTGCCAAAATGTGCAGTGGTAATAATCACGCAACTTTTACCCTCAGAGCGATGTAAGTTCATTTCCTTCCCCACATAGGCAATTAATGCATTAACTAAGGTATTTAGAGGGAATGCTGTTTTTCAGATAGTGCTGACTAAAACTGCAACATGGGTCAATAGGACTACTAATAAGTGATCTGATAATTTAATTAGACAGCTAGTGCAATTCAGCCATTGATTGGGTTTTTCCTGTTACAACACATTTCCTCAGCACCTTTTGTATGTGTCAGGTGGTAATGGCGGGAGATGTTAAAGGACAGAAGTCTCAATTACTCTGGAAATAAACCCATTTTTATATCTGTTTCCCCGGGAACAAAAAGGCACTGCTAAAAAATACCTCTATCAAATAATGTTTGTGTGACAAGCCTTCACCCTGGCTATTCCTAAGATCTCTTGATTCGATTTAACGCAATTGCCTCGTGTGCCACATAAGTGCAGCTTCCATGCAAGGCCCCTGATTGCACTGCCAGTCTGCTGACATGCTGTCACCGCTGCGGCCACAGAGGGCACTGCTGGCCCACTGCACCGCCAGGCAGCTCGGCTTCTCACGGGGACACTGTCCAGGGCAGGACAGATCTGGAGCGGGGCCCTCATTACAGCCGAAGACACACACTCCCAGCCATTCATTACCCCGGATATTTATCTCTAGTCTTTGTGACTAAATGTCATGTTTTTCATTAACCATGGGCGAAATGTGGAAGCGTAATCTCTTCTCTCATGTGAACCGTGGTGTTTATGCAATTTGTGTTCTTTGTGAAGGCTTGGCTGTCATTGATATGTTTCATAACGAATAGGGCACAGAATATAGACAACTGTGCATACATTTAGTAAAGAGACACCTCTGAGATTTGTGCCCTTTTTTGCCGTTTATCATACATCCTCTAAAGCCTCTGTGGTACCGTCAACAATTTGATACTGTAATGGCACTTTTACTTTGGTGAAAAGTAGGAAAGTGAATCAGAAGACAGGCTATGCAGTTTTGCCTTCTCATGCCCAAGCAGAAGTTCCTAACTGGAGTGTTCACTGTAGCTGTTCAGGCAGAGCTAGATGCAAACCGTCTTTCAATTTTTTAATCAGACTATGCCGAACAGAATTTTCCCCAGACGAAAACATTTTAAAATATGTTACGCTGATATATTTTGGCATATTTGTTGATCCCACATCAGAGTGCAGCTTCAGAACAATATAACTCACTTTAATATGTATGTCTAATTAATTTCAATTGTCTCATTAGACACTCAGCAATCAACAAGAGCCTTCTTTCTTACACAGATTTCTGTTTTAATTTCAACAGGCAATCTGCGATGCAAAAAGTGTAAACACAAATCGGATCTTATCGCACTCAACTCACTTTCACGCTTATTTGCATTTATTAAGCTATTGCCAATACAGATCATATCAGCATCCGAGAAACAGTTTTAAATTGAAAGTCATTTAAATTCTGGGAAAAGTTTGAGAGTTCTTACAACATGCTGAAAATAGAAAATTTCCACGGAGAAATCTATTGAGCATTTAAATGTATTGATATTACAGAATAGGTTTTTTTGCCTTTGCATTTATGTACAACAGCATTTAAAAAAAAGTGGGGGAACAAGGCTTGGTAAATAGCTTGGTAATTACATAATGGCACTGATGCCAGCACAATACATTTATGAAATAAACAGAAAGATCACTGTCATATCACTGAAATTATTCATGGAAAGTTCATACACTATTTTTGCTTTCATTCCCTCCACATCCTCTTGTCATCCCTGTTTTATTTCTGCACTTTCTTGATATAAAGTGAGATTTTCTGTGTGTCAGCTTTAATTTAGTAGGTGGTTTTAAAAACTGGGATTGCATATGTTACAGTACTACAAGAGGTGAATATTGTGAATGAAAGAAATTGAAGGAAATACTTGAGTAAATGTGAAAATAGCCTGTTGCTTGACTTGGTTATAAAAATAGAAGGATTGATGATATGTGGCTGAATATTTATGGTCTCTTGCCCATTCGTGAAATCACCGCCACTGTGTAATCTGTAATCTTATATTTAATCTCACAGATTTCAGGGTAGAAGCAAAATAATTTTCATTTTGCCATTTTTTAACAACAGACTGGACACTACACAGTGGTGTAAAGCATAATGCAATACTAACTGTTTCTAAAACAGTTGAGATATGTATAGAGCTATAAAACATTAAAGGGACACTCCAAACCAAACAAAACAACAGCTGAATCATGATATAATACTGTAAGTTGTTCCTTACCTTGAAAATAGTGTGTTTTTGGCTGATCCCAGTAATAATTCCTCAGTGTCACGGTCACTCAGTTCTGTGCTTTGCTCTGTGTTCAGAGAATCAGATCGTTGGTCGCTTCTGAAATTACAGGAGGTTGTACAAGCAACAAATGTAATATCTGGTTTGCACAAAAGTCAAATGTGCTGTGAGGGCTTGAATACCTAAACAGTCTACATGGATTTGTGGAGTAATCTATCATGAATCAATGCATTCACAATCTTCCCATAAGGATTTTTTTTTTTTTTTTTTTTTTTTTTTTGCTATTTTAGCAAGAAGTCTTGTATTGTCTTCTCCTTTGCAGGTTTGTGCAATTCTGCAATAACTCATTTATTGCACAGTCTAAAAACCCAACCTTTGGGAATGGCACCATTGCATGAAAAGCTCAGAGAGGTTCAAGGTTACTGGTATAGTTCTGAGACATGAAATAACATACTCAAATACTATACGTAAAGATCGACATATCAATTGATGGCTTTTTTGTGGACTACTCTCAAGGATATGTCGAAGTTAAATAGTAAAACATGGATGGATTTGACAGCAAATGTATTGATTTCACACTGAAATCAGGTGCAGAAATATATCTACTCTAAGTATGACTAATGCATGGGCATCATTTATACCTAAAATATAAAACAAATATGACATCCCTCATTAAAGAATTCATGGACAAATCAATAGGAATATTAAATGTGTGAAGCAATATAGCTTTGCTAACCATGTAGAGCTGGAGTTAAGCATAGATCGTAGACCAGTGAAGACCAAAACGACTAAACGGATGGGCACAATGCAAACATATACACATACATTGTGGGTGCAGTCAGCATGACGTTAAGGACCAATTTACCAAGACTATAATTGAAGAGGGTAATTTCTCAGCCACTCTAAAGACATGGCCTATTGTTGCAGTCAGTAGCGCACAGAACACAATAGACTGCACATTGCCTGGTGAGAACACATGAAAACAAAAGTATCCTGGGGGTAATATATGACAAAACAGACGTATGAAATACAGTGAATGAAATACAACCTCGAAATCCAGTAAAACATAAAATAAAGCTGCGCTGCATTGCAAAATTAACAGCCAAACACATGAAGACGGCAAAATACGGCAAAATGAAATAAATCAATTAATTAGGTCACTGTTAGTGCTGCAAGCTAAACATTAAACATATATGTTCCACACCAGCAAGAAACTGTTAGGAAATGAAAACAGAAAAAATGGCAAATCCATGGCATGATCTACAGACCAAAAGTAAGGTGATGCAGGTTGATGCAATGATACATGTTTGCTTCTCCAACAAGGCAGAATTGTCAAATGGCACCAATTTAATCATAAAGCATCCATAAAGCAGCTCTATGGTTCTCCGAAAATGTATTTAAATATTGTATAGTGTTTGTGTTGTGGTCTTCAACCAATGTTTTGAGCCTTGTGCTTTCCGCAAACCCTTCTTCCTGCAGTAGTTTGCTGGACACTGCTGTAATGAGTCATTCTGAAGTCGTGCACTGACGTGACTGAAGTTTTTCTTGGAAAAGAAATGAATAAAATGAATGAGCGCTATGTACTGTCCTCTGTTTGCGCTCCTTGTGTCATCCTGCACCTAGCCCCATGAGTCAGTCTGTGGGTGCCAGAGAGACACACCTCTTACCCTTGGATATCTGCTACTTCTTTTCAGACCAGCCTAATTGGCTGGTTGATTGGCAATGCCTTTGAAGTGAACTGTACCACCAGACTCAAACAGGGGAGATGCACACAAAACAACCACAGCCTTTCAGAGCTGTAAATACTGGATACATGGAACAAGGTGGATGAACAGGGCAAAATCAAGAGGATTTTAACAAAAAAAAAAACAAAAAAAACTAACCTGCCTCACATCAGCATGATGTTTGTTGAGATCATTTGATAACAAATAAGAGAACACCAGTAATGACAATTTTAGCAGGCTTCATTTTGCATTAACATGACTGAATATCATAGCATTTGCCATTGATTATACATAGCTAAAACACTCTGTTTTGCAAAACATAACTTCTAAAATGATCAATGTTCTTTTGAAGGCATGTCCTCAGACTGATTATCCTTCTGCAAAATTGTATATTACACTGGGTGCAACTACTACACCATCATGAAACAGAAATACCTCTAAAATGATCCTGGATAGCTGGCAAGGGGACTGTTCTGGGTAATGTCTGCATGGATGGATGGCATTTGAAGCTAGACACCAGGGAGCTAGGTGTGACACAGAGCAGAATATTTTTAGATTTGAGTGAATTTCAAATGAATCCATCTGGAGCTTGATTGCCTTTATGAGTCAACTGATGTTTCAGCAAGTTTCAGAAAAATGTGCGAAACACACACACATAACTACACACACGCTAAAATACATTCGTAAATACATCCAAGATGCACATTTACACAAACACAAGGGTATTACCACACATTCATAGCTCATTTAAAAGATACAGTCCTGGATGTGACCACCCTCACCCATTCAGATATTTTTAAAAGATGCTCTAAAAATAAAATAAATGTAAGGCATTGTCATATACAGTAAGATCAATCTGCAGCAGTATCGTCAACCTGCTCCAACAAGTTTCTTCACAGAATGGGAGAAGTGAAACCAGATTTCCCCAAAACACCACCCGATTTATTCACAGTAAAGTGCGTCCCACAATCCATTGAACCAGAAGATGATAAAAGCTCAGAAACATTTACAGTGGAAGACAAGACACTGACACACAAAATAGGCCATGCCCCCCTTGGGCTCTTGTGATACTTACTGCTAGTGGAGTCAGCATACCCATGAATGGATTTCCAGCCAAGGACAAGAATCTGTTTAATACATACAAAACATTTTGTAGATTTCACCAAAACATTATTCATCTTTTGAAAAGCAATCAATGAATAGATGAATTCTCAGGAACAAAACAAAACAACTACAAAAAAGTAAAAAGCGGTAAAAAAAAAAACTGATCAGAAGCTTTAAACACTACACACTTACTTTGCATCAAGCCCCCAACAGAGTACCAGTAGGAAGGGTATCAGATGAAACAAAAAAAAGTAGATGAAGAGAACAGCAATGCCCTGCAGAACAGCAGGTAAACAAACAGAAGTAAACACACTTCCACAAGGAACTGCTGAAAGGTATAACTAACCGGCTCCAGAAAATGAGGAGAACAGATAATCAAATGAAAGGAAAAAACATACAGTTCTTACCAGCTCAGTGAATTTCCCTGCTTGCACTAGTTATTCTGTTTTTTTTTTTTTGTTTTTGTTTGTTTTGTGTAAATTACTTTTCATGTGCTGTGTCTCTCATGCTCCTCTGCTTTAAGGTGATAGAGGATCCTTGTTCTAATTGTGAAGGGAGTTAAGTATTCTCGTTGTGAGGTTTCTATTACAGAAAGTTTTGCTATTCAAAATTTTTGTGAAAGTGTGAACAATGGAATTCATTCAAATGAACAAGATTGAAAATCAATTGCAGGAGCCTGTTTCTGTTAATAATCTCTTCTATGTTTTCTTTAAATAACTGAAATGGAAAAAGTTGTTTTTAAGTGCAGACAAACTTTGTAATATAAAGAAGGTATCTGTGCGAGAAGAATATGTGTCATAGCTTAATCAAAATTTAAATGAATCAAAACATTTTTTTTTACATTTCAGATTAGATATTGTGTGGACAATGACAATGATGTTCTCAGTATATAATTGGAAAAATAAAATTATGCATATATTTGAGTTTATTTGATCAAAAAATAAATTAAAAAATAAAATAAATAAGTAATTTATTATTATTATTTTGGCTTGTAACAACACCCTTGTATTGTACTTCCTTTCTCTTGCTCCATCTTACTTCTTCCTTTGACTGCTGCCTACAGCTGCAATCATTACAGAAATTATTATCTTAATCAAAATCTCCATTTTAGCAATCACTTTCACTTTCACTTGAGCTTCATTTGAATTTTGGTTTATCTCCATTGTTGACTTAAAGAACGCACTTGAAGCAAAAGAAAGGAATTCATCAAGACCTGCTCTGGCAAGCTATTGCGGTAATGAATGCACAGTGAACTGAGCATTCGGCACTTCCGGCTTTATAAGTGAATTTTTTATATCATTTTCAGAAGACATGAAAAGGACAGGGAGGAATCGGTGCAGAGTAAAAAATTGAGGGTATAAGTGATAAGAAGGGTACTGTGCAATTACATCTACAGAAAGTCTGCTTTCTGCCACCGCTGTAATAAATTTTGTTTTAATTTCCTATTTATGTCTGTGTTTTGTTATCGATGCTTACACTTTGGCTGTTTGAATGTAAATGGGATATTTATTTCGATTTTTTTTTCCCATTCGAGTGATATACAGTTACTCTGTATCTAGAAGGCAACAACAATGGCTTCTGTGAAGGTATGTTTGCAGATGTATCTTGTTTTTGTTTTTAAATGAATCTTCATTCAATATGAAACGAAAGAAAAGATGTCTTGGCAACACCAAGGAGCTTATAGAAATTCAAACCTTGGCTGAAAGCTGTGACGAAGTGCCACTGTATAGAATCTCCTTAGGCTTTTTGATAAAATATCGCAGCTCGTGTATGTATATATGACAACTGAACTTTGCCTTTTACCGTTTTTTTTTTTTTTTCTTTTCCAAGGAGTTCGTTTTGTCCCCATCAGCACTGAGCAGGCCCCATGGGGCGAGAGCCCCTGCCGAGGCTCATAATGTGATCATGATGATTGTGGCTGCACAGGCTGCAGAGAGGGGTGAACAGTGTCACGCCACACATCACATATCAATAGGAAAACCAATTAAGCAATCCAATGCACACAACAGAGCACACACATGCACAGGAATTTTTTTTTAGTACTGGGTTGTCACTAAAAAAGTACACTTATTAAAGTATTGTTATTTTAGCTGGCTTTAATCTGTAAGAGAGTTCCCTCAGAACAATTTATTTCATTTATATAATTACAAAATGCAGTAAGTGGTTGAGTGGGTTTAATAATAATACACAAGAAAGGTAAGGAAGGTTTTCATATTTGCCCGAGTATACTATGTGAAAGATTCAGCACACCAGGGCCAACTCAACCCTGAGTGCTCCGCAAACTGTTGCCATAGCTACACACATTAAGGTGAAGGGGGGAGGGGTGAAACTCATTGTCATAGTGCGGTAATCATTTCGACTGCTTTCAGGTCGAGCAAATGCTGTCTAAGAGGAATCCTAGCCACGGATATATTCATTAGAATGAGATTTGTTTCCAGGGAAAGATCATGCTTCAGAAGGCTGCTGGATTTCATTGGGGACTCACAGGGATAATTGTACCTTTGGGGTAAATGCACCTGCACAAATGGAATCATTTAACCCTTTTAATCATATATCCAATAACGAGAACTGATCATTTCTTCCACTTTATTTAACAAGCCATTTCCCTCTCTCCCTGGCTTGTCGTACTCTCAAACTAGTTTTGTTTACACCTGAAAATGCAGAAAACACAATAAAGATGTCATAATCACAATCAAGATGAATAATCAGAGGTTTCAAATGTGAGTAACGTGCTTATGAATTCAATTTTCAGGAAAGCTTATTTTATAAAGTGGATGAAACGATCTGTTAGTAATATGAATATGGTTTAACAGTAGTTGATAAAAAGTCTTTCATTTGAAGTGGAGCTCTTAAGTGACTCAATCAGCAAGGTGTGCATATTGAGTGTAGACTGAGTGCTATGGCTTGGGTTCAGTCCCAGTGGTATCAATAATGACTGGGAGCCTACAATGGTGAAATTGGCTTCATTATGCCGGGGACAGGGATGGGTAATTCAGGGTTCCTCCTCCTCCAACCACTCTCAGACAGCCTGTGGGTTTAAGGTGCTTGCGAGCTGCTTGGATGACACAAGTCGAGTGCAGAAACTCCCAAATAGGTGAAATTGTACAAGTTGAAACCTCTGCAAACTTGCATGGCATGTGGCAGTACAGTCACCGGTTTCCATATGTACACAGTAATGCTCAGTGCTAAGAAAATAATTTTCAGTAGAAGCAGAAAAATATTTGATTTTACATGACTTCCGCAGACTCTTATACATATACAGTAAGTGTACGCAACTGTCAAAGTTCGACATTTGATGGAGAAAATGCAGCGGAGTTACACCTTTCCTCCTCACTATGGTAGACTGTGGGATGTGTAGAGCGAAAAATAGCCATTGGCTGCATGCCAGTGTAGAGGATTGCATTCGTTGTGCTTCAGTGCTCCTGCACGGATGCAAAGGTTGTTGCAGTGAGATGAACCTAATGTACAACTGGTGATTCCAAACTTGGTTGCATACAGGGGAAAAAGCATAAAAATACCCCTTGAAAACATCCATTAATTTGTTGGTATTACTCCATTAGTCTGAAGTGTTATCTTTCTTCCCACATCTTCAGATATCCTGAAGAGAATGGAATGAGATTTCCTTCCAAAATTAGCATTTACTTTAAGTTTCCACGATGAACATAGCACTCAATGAAACCGAGTACACATCAATCATGTTGCCTTTAGTTGGCCCAACAGCAAAGACATTAAATATATTTACTTGTCGGCATGTACTGCACTCTCCCCAAAAACCCCTATGCTTTCAGTATACTGCAGGCGTGAACTTAAGGGAAAAATAGTTTAAATGCATGTGGTAATTTTGAGCTTTTTAAATGCACTCTGCATATTAATGGATAGTAACATGATTAATATTCCCTTTCACACTGGGTCTGAATACAATCACCAGCATTTTTCTCCTTCCAAATCCAAGAGTACCCTCTTACATAAAATTAAATTTGTCCTCAGGGAACTTCTTGCCAAGACTTTTAACCGGTAAGATGGAGGTTGTTAAGATAAGATAGATAAGATAGAACTTTATTGATCCCACAGCGGGGAAATTCACATGTTTTGGACTTCATTTGGATATATTAGACTTTTCACATGGATCTGTTTGTACGGTCCATTCCAAATTAGAATTAACATCTCTCATGGCAGGTCCATTGCAAGCCTCCTTGTAAGACCTTTTGCTCTTTCATAGACTCAGAGTTGTAAATTTCCATTAACAGAAAAGAGCAGACAAAGTGAAGCTGCACATTTCCTCATATCCAAGGACATATCTGGAGAGAGAGGGTGAGAAAAGATCATATCAATATGCACTGTGTGGTAGATATAACATTTGAGTATGTGAGGCAACCCCAAGTGTATTTTTTTATGGAGCAAAAGTAACATTTAAGAGAGTATGACACCAGCACAGAATTGAAATAGATGATTTGTCATTCTCATTATTTTATATGACATGTGATCAACACTGATGGTGAACAATTTACCCTAATGTCTGGTTCTCTGCTTCAACCTGGAACCTCAGCTATTGTTTTAAAAAGCACTACTGCTGTTACAATAGGTCACTAAATTACAGTCAAGCAATTAAATGTACCATAGTTAAAAGCATGCAATTTATACCCATTTTCACTTCTCTACTCATTGATCTGTTCAACCAGACTATTAATCCTGAATATATTTCTGAGAACAGAAAAAAAAACAATTTCCTACTGCATATGGCAAACTAACAAACAATTATATCAATAAAACTGTTGATCTAGTTACAGTCTTAAATTATCGCTATCATATTTGGAGGATAAATTCAAATGATAACATTATGATCTTACGGTTGAAACATGCCTGTGGCACCTTTGGGACTGGGATTCAGTCAATGTGCCAACCTGGCATGGAGCAGCAAATTTGTGTCTGCAACCCAGACCCTGAGTGTTCCGCTCTACCCACACAAACAGATATGAGGCAGCCAGCGTGAGTCATCCTCTGTGCTTGAGCTTCTGATCACGAAATCTTTTTTTTTTTTTTTTTTTGAGGTTGATTCAGAATCATCTGTGCCAAACTTGGTCTCAGCAATATTTCATGAAGGAGGGGGATGCAAACTGATTCTTAAAAATCTACAGGATATCAACAAAGTGTCGTGAGGTGTTGACCAAGCAGTCACACACCGAGGGTGGTTATAGCGCTCATTGGGTAGATGTGTCCCTCTGTTGTTGTGAAATCATAAAGTGCATTGAGCCTATCTGAGCCATGCAGTAAACACCAACATAAATCAGACTGGGCTATCTATGTGAATTGAAGGGGTTGGTGTGATTTAGTTGCTAAAGTAGGAAAGTTGTCACTGTTGTTATCTGCCGGCCATATTGAAACTGCATGCATGTATGTGTGCTCATGTGTTCATCTTTGTATGTCTGTGAAAAAGGGAATGTGGCTGTATGTAATGTCATTCTGTCATTTGGAGTTTTTTTTGTCTGTGTGCCAGTTGCCACAAAAAGGGGTGAACTAATATAATGTAATGTATATCAAAGAAAAGCTCTTTTCAAGATCTACCATGGATCAGCACCCTTAGACACTATCCTATACAGAGGCACTCAGTGGTGGCCTTCAGGTCTCTATTGAACTCTGTTTGGCCTTTCAGACACACTATTTGAATGGATAATTGAGCTGCCACCACAAACTATACCTTTGTTTGGTGAACACATTGATAGGGGTCTTTGATGCCAAATCAATGGGTCACATATTCACCCTCATCTTTTATTTAACTGTGGCTCCCTGAAGCATATGACTATAATTTATGTGCAGCTGACAGGGTATTAAACCTCCCATAAAAAGATCACACCATGGCTTTGAAGGAGTCACAAATTTCACCTGTTTTATGATTATTTTCCTACAGTGTTTCTTCCTTCTTTTCCCCCTTATTGGTGTTGCAATGTTGACCCATTTTAATATCCAACAAAGGTTTTGGTTTGAGTTGTAATATCAGCTGCATTTTCAATATCAGTACAATGTACAATATTTATCACCACCTGATGTAAATGCTTGAATGTTCTGTGGATATCTGCTTTTAATTATTAATTATTATTATTATTATTATTATTATTATTATTATTATTATTATTATTATTATTATTGTTGTGGTATAACTGCCGGAATGTTGTGGATTGCTGCTCTTCTTTAAGAGCAATGTCCTTGTGCTTATTCAAGGTAACTTCTGATGTATGAAATAACTGCTATAACAAATTGAACAAAATATATTTGAAAGATCCATTTGCCTATATTAAGTTACACAGTAGATCTACTGTGGGCCTAATATATGTAATACTGTGTTAATACTGTACACCTGTACATAAACACTATAGTGTTTGTCGATGCTTCCCTTACCAATGTGTAGGTATAATGTACTGCTGCTGCGCCTCCTCACTTACTGCATTCTTAGACCACTTCCATGTTGCCCACACCCCCTGGAGCTACAGAACCATGGAACCATTAACAAAAGGCCTTCAGTAGCAATGTGATCTAACAGGAGTTGAGACAAGAAACACTAACATAGGCCCACGTTTCCTCTGAAACCATAAAATACACATTCTACTCAAATTGTGGCAGTATAACCATTTCTCTTTCAAAACATATAAATATGACTAGGTACTGTTAGGTTTCCAATGGTTTATGAATATGTAATGACTCCTACAAATTATGTTTTAACTAAACAAATAAAACAAGTGTTTAGAAGTTAGCAGAACTAAAATGACTGGATGATGCAAGAATATTTTCTCTACAACTCTGAGCAAGTACTAAGGAGTCAAGTTGATAGTTTATCCCAGGGTACATTGACAGAGAGAGAGAGGGAGCAAGGACCTTGTAAACACTGCACTAACACATAATAAACCAAGCAATTTCCTTAATACTGATACGGCAGCATGCACAGAAGAATGCTTTTAGAATAGTGCTTGCAAAGTGGACAAGTATGTTGCTATAGTTACGCGCGGTTTCAAGAATCAGAAGCCTTCAGGGCAGATTCTCCCATGGCAGAAACTTAAGAGTTGTCATCCCAACGGGAGGCCTGGCCTGGGACTTCCAAATCTCTTTTCCATTGTCATGACAATGCGTCGCTATTACATTATGTAAATTTCAAATCAGTCTACCAGTGGCGATGATTAATTGCCGCCTAACTCGAGGCAACCGTGAACAAAGGAGATGCCGAGGGACAAAGGCGGAATGGCGTTTTTTCTTTGTTAGCGAGAGATGAGAGGCAACAGCATGCCCATTGCCAATACAGGGAGGGCACATCACGGTGGATGCAACAACAAATTAAGCATCACAGGAGATTTATGACGGATATTCCGCTGTACAGGGTGGCAGGGCCTCTGTTTGTAGGACTTGAAGGAGCTGTCCATGTTATCCTTTTGTGTTGCATTCAAGTCTTCACTTGCTGAATAACAGGAAAGCGACAGCCTCCTTTTTACACATGGCTCTAAAAGAAATGTGTAAGTGTGACCACTGCTACGGGGCAACTCCAAACAGTATTATTAATATTCAGCACTGCTGTTCTTTCCAGGTGACTTTCTTTGTAGGTGAGTCATGTATCCAACATAAATGTGGTTTAAGGATAGGGGTGATTTTCTGTTTTATGCTGTGCTGAAATGACCTGTGCTGGCTTCTCTGATTGGTGCACTGTGGCTACTTTGCTCTGCCTGTTCTCCAACTGTACCTTAAATTGTAATCAGAAATCAGTGGGGGTGAGGCTAATGTACAACCAAGAGTACACTTTAAAACAAACCTGAGGTCTTTTCATGTGAAAAAACTGTAAGAATTGTAACAAAATTTTTCACAAAGATTTGTCTTTTTACCCATTTATGATCCCTGCTCTCCCATCATGTCTTTGTCTGTGGTTATGTCTGTGGTAATGGTTAGTCTGTGTTCTTGGTATTCATTGAATATGAATCAGCAGGGCTGTTATGTCAACTGTATCTAATTTTTAAGGCTAGGTCTTTGTTAATTTCCAAAATGCTTTGGTGAGAAAAAAAGTGCATCAGTTCATCTATCACACAAAAGAAAATCTACAGCAAACTTAATTTACACATTCAGAAGTTCCACACATAACTAAATATCCTGTAATCAAACTAATGATTAACAATGTCAGGTTAATATCAGGCAGTGGGATTAATCACTACACTTTCAATTTTGAGGATTATTATTATTAGCTTTCTAAAATATTAATTTCATCAGGAAACCTACCTAAACAGTTTCAGACATATACAGGTATGTGGCCTGATAAATTTGTGGAACTTTGAACATTGCTGAAGAAAATCTGTTAATGGACTTACTTTGTCTGTTTTTATCTTAGCAGACCCTGCTCTAAAGAACAACAGGGAATTAATATAATCAAGGTGCTTGTCTATCTAAGACACATTTCTATTGTTTGTGGCTCTATTGTTTGGTTCAGAACCAAGTAAAAAGGATAAAAAACTCCTAATGTTTATATTTTGTGCATCAATGCTTTTTCTCAGCCCCAATCATTTCTAATGAAGAAGTGTATAATTGAGAAAGCAAGCTCATTATCAATGGAAACACCAAATGAAAAGGGACTTGTATTGTGAAGCATAGCAGTATTTATTGAAGTTCCAAATGAAGATTTGGAAGAAGTTTCAAACAATCCCTATGCAGTTAAAAAGATCTAGACAAACTGGTATCATCCACAACTATAAAAAACCCACTCACCACAACCTTTCCATGTCAGCTGTCCATGGCATCCCTCCTCCACCGCATCTCCCTCCCTATGATGTCCAGACGGGGGTCAATAACCTCAGCCCATGGGCAGGTGTGATCACTTCATTGCATGCCAAGCCAAATAAAAGTACATCTGTAACCACATTACATGCAACATTCACACTTTGATTTTGTTGCTCACCAACAGGGAGAGGGACACTTAACTGTATAATCTTCAACAAAACAAAAAAGAACAGCTGCTCAAATTAACACAGAACTGACAAATTAAGACTATACCTCCGTGAACTGAGGTATATGAATCTATACCTCTATACCTCCGTGACCGCATGTGAGCTTCACAAAATTGATATTTATGGTATGGCTGCCATTTGTAAATCACTTGCTACCAAGGCCAATGTGCAACAAAGCATAACCTGATGTAAGAAACACAAAATTTGGACTTCCAAGCATGGAAGAAAGTAATATGGTCTGATAAGTCATCTGATAAGTAAGGGGTGCAGGGAAGTTTTCAAAGAACTAGACGCTTAATCAAAGTTATCTTCATCATTTCAGATTTAGACGTGTCTATGTCATTCACCCCCATGACTTCCTCCGCCTGGCAGTGACTGCTGCACTTGCTGCCCTAGCTCAGTTTGTGATGCACAGCACTGAATGCAATTTTTTTCTTTCATGCCTCTTGACATCATGCCATCTTTCCCTCATGTGTGTTTGCTGACCACATCTCACAGCATTGCTTTCCTGTGTCCTGGAGCGCCATATCCGACTTCTTTTCTCAGGTGGGGGGCTATGCCCAGTTGATATAGACATTTACAACAGTACCCCATGAACTAGCGGATCCAATACTCTGTCATGGATTTCTTTTTTTATTTTATTTCAGAGATCACTGAACTCACGGTGTTGTGTAAGTATTGGAAAAAGTCAAATTCGCTTCAATTTGTCAGTCAAAGGTCGGGACAGAGTGCATTGAATTTGGATTGAATAGTGCCTCTGCGCTTGGAACACGATGAATTTCAGAGGGTATTAGACAAGAGTCTAACCTACAACACTAGCAAAAACAAAAGATCAAAAGGTGCATGTTCAGAACTAATTGAGGTCAAAGTTTAGAAATACTTTCAATAAGGCTTGTATAACGGCACAAAAGGCCTGTTTATTTGATTTAAAACTGTTGAAATCACCTTTCTGTTTGTGTGCAGGGATAGGAAATGGAAATCCATACTTTCCATAGCTTTTAGTCCAGGTGACTATTTGTGAAAAATTTCATCAAAATTAAAAAAAGGAGGAGGTCAGTAGGTGAAATTATGGGTGACCTGTGACAAGGCCTTGACAGTAAAGTGAGAAAATCCAGTCTTACTTTTTTCTACTGTTGAGGAGATAACCACTGCTGAACAGCTGTGTACCTCACCAGCTTCCCTTTAATTTCTGTAAGATATTTGGAGATGATTGAGTCTTTTTGAAGTTAGGAATGATTGCTCATTTCAGTGCAAATTATTAGAGTGCAGTCAAGTGTGAGGCTTTCCAGTTATTGACTGATGTACACAATTCAATGCCATTCAAAGCCAACATCTCCTAATTATGTGGACTGCGGGCTGTGGACATTTGCCTCTTTGAATATAAAATGTGGCAAAACCATCAGACATTGGTGTAGACTACCCCCGTGTTACAAAAATAAAATGGGAACAGAGCTCTTGAAGGCATTCTCACAGGAGTGGTGAACAACTTCCTGTTAGGACATGTAAATGGATGGCTTTCTTATTGAGCTGTCCATTAAACAATATCCACATGGTGCTTTAGTCCATTTCCTGACAGCTTTTGGGTGATTATAATATAAGAGGTTGCGCAGTGCTGTCATGTTGTATTTCTGCTCATTGTGACAAGGCAATGATTTTGCAATCTCTCCATAAATATATATATCTTTGAAAAAATGTCAGACTTGCTTCATGTTTCATGACAAATATTATTTTCTTTACCGCTAATGGAACTGCAGATGGGGTTTGGCCTGCTGCCATTTTAGACTGACTAGCATTTTAGATGTGGAACTACCTACTAATTCTTGGGGGTTTGACTTCACCTTGGTATGAGCCCTTCATTCTTAAAAACTTGACATCTGATATTGTCATAGTTGTGATGACTAAAGTTTTAAGCTGAAAGCATTTTTAAAATCTTTGTTTGACCTATAATGTACTAAGCTATTGGCAAGAACCCATACATCACTTTGAAATACACTCACTATTAATATTTTGACTATACAGGAGTACGGCTTTAAACCAAACTATACTAAAGCCGCTTTGAGCCACAGAGACATTCACTCTAGTGTTGAAGAGTTAGAAAGTGAATTTTGTAGTTTCAGATCTAAGACCTGATTGCTCTCAACAATACACGGACAGCACAAAAGGAAAAAAATGAAAATAAAAAAACAGGAATGTATAGACAGGTTGGAGAGATATGAGAGAAATTAAGGTGCTCTTTGAGTATGTGTTTCACCTGTAGATACTCCTGTTATCGATCACCTTACTGTTACAGGAAAGGATCTTTATTCCTCTAACACCAGCTAATGACATAAACTGGCCAGTCCTCCCCTTCAGTGATCAGACAGATCTCTCAAATCTGCGAGTACGGCATTCAAAACTTTTGGACTTGGAGATGTCATTTCAACAAGAGGATCCCATTGAAGTTGGAGAGCTTTGAGTCTGTGTTGCAGTAGGCTGCTGAAAAACACAATACAAAGCCCAAGGTTCTCCTTGATGTCTTTTGACACTTAGTAGTGCTTTCCTCATCCACTCTGAACAGTGGTGATGCAATGAGGACAAGAGAATGTTGCTCATGCTTTAGGGGGAAGTGACTGTGGACCCTACAGGTCTGCCAATTTCAGACTGTTCGAGACCTTGCTGCTGAGGTGTGCTCCACTCCCCTCTTCCCTGACTGCTGCGAGCTGAAGCTAGTGATATCCCAAATTAACATTTCTTGTTGCCTTTGTGTTCTGCTTGATTTTAATTGAAGGATATGTAAACCTTACTTAACCTCTAGAAATAGAATGCTTTGAATGTGTATTTATATTTGGAACAAAGACAACAGCACTGCAATTACAGAAGTGCAAGTCATAATGAATGACTACTGAAATCCATGTGAAAAGAGGGAGGGCCATGAGGTTTACACCAATCTGTAGCACAGTGAATGGAATGAAAACTTTAAATAAACATAAACTAATTCCTGAAAAATGTTGTAGGAGCATCAAAAATGTATAGCTGCTCAAGTTTTAGTTGTATTAGCTGCAGCCCTTTCTGGCTGAGGTAATACACACTCCAAGTGTAGCTTTCCAAAATACATAGCACAGCAAAATCTAGTATGCTCCTCCTGCCATTAAGCTTACCCCTTAAATCTCTATCCAGGGAGCAGAGGAGATCCTCACACGTTCACACAAGTGAGATGAGACAAAGGGCAGGGCGGTGTCTTGGCCCTGCGCAACACTGCTAGGTCAAGTTCACACCTGCACCTTGTTAGTGCTCAGTACACCATTGGCCCTGCTCCCTTCCTCACTTGCCCAGATAAGCTTCAAACCTGTGACATAAATATTAATAATTTTACAACTGTAATAGTTCTTTCAGCCTGGTATGGAAAGCTAAACATTTCACTGTGATTTAGATTCACATAAAATTTAACTTTATATTCATTTCATATTCTTCACGAAATCCATTTTTTTTAGAAAAGGCAAACATAGAATTATATTACAGCTGAGAAATGAACCTTTGATTTGAAAGAGAATTCAGACAAATTCTGTCTTTTGATTATTTGCAATCAAAGGCCAGTATTTGTGTTCATGAAGACCACATGGCTCTCCTTGCAACAAAGTAAGGCACATTTTGTCTTTCACCTGAGAATTTGTCCCTCTGATCTGACTCACAGCAGCTTTATGAATATCCTCCTTCCTGCAAGTTTTAGGTGAAAATGAATTTCAAGGCTTAAGCCTATTTCCTTAGAACTAAAGGGAGGATTTTTATCCATATGGGCACCAGATTTGTTGCTAGGCATTTCGAGAAATAAAAAAAAGATTGGTTTGATAAATCTAGCAGTAAAAGCAGTAATGTTCAGGGAGCTTTGAAGTAAACTTTTTGGGAGTTTTCCCCCACCTTTCTCACCATGTCAACTTTTCTGCCACTGTCATAATTCCTGTGGTGGGTCACAGCCTTGTTTTTACTTCAGGAACTTACAAAGATGGAGGTGACCAAGGTTAATGTAATCTTGGATTATGTCATTGTTATTGTCTGTAATTGTGAAGAGATAGAGACGAGGAAGAAGAAAATTAATTTTCAGGGAGAAATGATTTAATTTACGATCATAAACCATCACACATTCTCTAGTGTTTCTGCTTTTAATCACAGTGTTTGCTCATGACTGATTCCAAATGAGCCGCTTTAATTATACTTGATATGGGCCTTTAGTTATTGCTCAAAATTGCCTCAGGATAGAAACAGATACGAGGTTCCTTGTGTGGACATCATTTTATCAGATTAGGCCAATTACTTAATTAGCATACCACAATTACCATGTTTTTAACACGTCGGATGTAAGCAACAGCTCTTAACTCTTAGTTGTTAAAATGTTGACCAGATGTTTAAATGATAAGCTCAATATTGTCCATTTTTAATATGGAGGGTGATTAGTGAGTCTTTTCTCTATACTGTCTAATTATGACCCAGGGGTAATTTCAAAATTATTGTTCTAATTAACTGTGTACACATGGTTGGCATAGTGACACAGATTGGATGTTTTTAGGTCTGGGCAGGAACTGAAGGAAAACCTCGAGCCAACTGTTGATTAGGAAAGGAACTGGTGCAATAAATAATAACAAAACAATTGAAGGAATCTGCAGTTCCATTTTGGGGAGGGGGCAATTTACCCAGGGCAGAGAATATGAACCCTTTGGGAATCATATTACACAAATATGGCCATTAACAAAAAATGTGATTTTCTTCAATGTGCTCCTTTTGGATAAGGAATTGCCTAATAATTCTGGTGAAAATAAACAAGTAAATAAAACGGGCATGCACCAAATAAGTCCTGCAAGCCGTGCAATGGGTCCTGTTATGAAGCTTTGTTTACGGTCTAGAAACAATTAAATTTAGGACTTTTATTACTGCCAAAGGAACCCTCAAATGTACAAATCAAGTGAAACCTTTACTGTAGCAGGGATAAATGTAAATTGGTGGTGTGCCATGTGTTCACCTGCCTAAGCCTGAACATGTGCTTTATTGTGAAAAATGGAAACTGTTAAATAAATTTCCAGCTGTGTTCCATGCATGGAATGCAAAGGACTTATTTTCTGTTACACTGACATTGAGACTGTTCGTTAAAGGTTTGTTTAATTAAAAAAAAAATTGATAACCACAATCCCTTATTACCGGTCATGTCCTCGTTGCTAATCCTAATGTTTCCCAGCCTGAGCGTCATTCACAGGCTTTTATTTCAGAAAAGGAGAAGAGCACAGGAAGGAAATTATGTAGAGGAAATCATGGGGTGACGAAGCATAAAAAAGCTCAATAACCTTTAATTACACTGTCTGCCCTTGTTAGGAAACTCTTAGCTGTAGCACAAGTTTTTAATAACAGGCTATTATTACTGTCTGTACCATAATGAAATTTGCCAATTGTGGTGAAGAACCATATGGAACACTAAACGTGAAACATGTCATGTCTGATACCTATCCACCAGTCAGTGAATCTGTTTGTTGTAAATCCACCCTTAGTCCTGGAAGGATGTGTCAAAGGGAGGCCCATAGAAGGAAGAAATTCTATATAATAAGTATCAATTTATTATAAAACTTCAAACCAAAATGGGAGCCCTGTCAGCTGCTAACTATTTGAAAGTTTCAGCTGACATCTTATAGATTGGATAGCTCTGGGGTGTGCCAAGGGAGCAGCATGCATAATATTCTATTAAAAAAAAAACACTTGCAGATTTCAAACACAGTTAATTACTCACAGGTACAAAACATATTCTCCATATGCCAGTGCTTGCATATTTGCAGAAATAGCTCTGTCACTCCGAGTGTTGATAATAATATGATGCCAGCTAACAAATTTGCACACAATACTTCACACTAAATAGGTACTCTTCCAAATGAATGCTAACCATTGTATCCTCTCCTTTCAAGTAACTTTGCCCATCGGCTTATCATTCAAGCATTTAGAAAAATATCTTCAGGACAGTAAGAATTCTTTAACACAGTGAAAACAATTTCAAGCAGTATGTAAACCTCACAAGTTTTCTTGCTCAGTTTTTGTAATTATTTAGGTAAACTGAAATCTTATTGTTGTGGTTGAAGAAAAAACCCTCTGATGGGATATTGTAAGCTTGCCATCACATCCACAATGACTGCACGTGTACCCATAATGCTTTACTATCTCAAGCAGATGGACTGGCAGCAAACTTGTAAATAGTTACAATGAGCAGATGTAGCTACTGGATAAAGATGATTAAAGTTTGGCTCAAGTGGACAGACAGATGAAGAACAGTGTTATTTTGTATTGCAACAAGACACTTTGATATTTTGTAAATTTTAATACTGCATAATGTATAGATGTATTTGTTTTTAATACATCCAAGAATATATTGAAAAACACGTCTTATTTGCCTCAGTAGCGTTACCCTTTAATGAGATATTGTGGCGTTTCTATCATATTCATAGGGCTGCTCCTGTAGTTGGAATCGATATTTCCATGACCCAGGAACCACATAAAGGTAGGCAGTTTGACTCTTTCAATGAGCTGATTCATTTGACTGAACTTGCTCACTTGTTTGTTTTATTCAGTTCATTCACAAACCAGAAGGAAGCTCAGTACCTGGTATGGTTGAACATGCTTTTCAGCTCAGTAAAAAATAACCTTGTATTGTTGCAAACATTAACAAGATTCCTTGCACATTAAGTCACTTTCATGACTTGTGGACACCTGATGATTTAATACATTTTTAAATATACATACCATAGGGTTGATCAAGTTAATTTATATTAATTAAACACTCATAACTCATAATTATATCAATGCTGGAATTAATTACAGGGTGATGGAGTTCTGTGCACAGTGCAGTCTCTGGTTTTGACCTTTGTGATTTGTAAGCCACTCTGACTCTTCTATCAGATGTGCCTTGTGCCACTTGCATTTCCAGAAGAATGCTCACTGAGCTGGCCCAGTGAACATTCAGCTTTTCTACAAATCCTCATTACATGAATGAATCACCTTGTGAGTATATCTTTTCATCATTATTTTGGTTATTAGGCAGCTTGCCAAATGTTTAGGCTTTCTATGGGCTATTGTGTGTGTCACACAAAGCATTTAATGACTCAGGAAAGCTGGCACTTCTATAGTGAACTAATGCTAATGGCTAACTGAGTTATTGACAAATAAAAATTATTTGTGAGCTGTGCATCACTAAAGAACATACAAATCTCATATGGCAGCATTTTGTACCCCATATTTTAAAAATATTTTCAAATGCTTCACAATTTTGTCAGATTTGTCTTGAATGTAGGCATCCCCTGTGTGATTCTAACTGTGCCACAGTACCCCGGTGTGCATATTTTCACATAATATTGAATTATCAAATTGGGTCAGGCTACTATACTACTATATCTAAGAAAATCTGGTGTCTCTCTCTGATTCATACAGTAGTTGTGAACGTCCCACCAAACCACACACCAAAGACCCTTGATATGTTCAGTTCCTGTGGAAGAACCTGTATAGATGAAAAAAATTAGGAAATAGCCCATCATCACATTACAGAGAAGGCACATATTGATACCAAATTGATGGTGCTTGGAGGACATGTATTGCAAGAAAGGAAGACTTCCTTTCCAGAGCATCGATTACTCCCCTATGCAGGAATATTTGAAAGGAATGGATACTCTGGCAAGCCTTTCCTTGGGCGCATTCGCAATGCTTCCTATTTTGTGTAGGGGGTCTGCAATTTGGTGTTTCATTACTGGCGAAGGGTAGAGCTATCAGCATGAGTATGAAGTGGTCCTGGGAGAGAGGTGTG
Organism: Megalops atlanticus; assembly: GCA_019176425.1. Taxonomy (NCBI): domain Eukaryota; kingdom Metazoa; phylum Chordata; class Actinopteri; order Elopiformes; family Megalopidae; genus Megalops; species Megalops atlanticus. Next base: position 30,116,819 of record CM032879.1, read on the forward strand.
GGGAAAATGGCATGTGATAGAGTCGTCTCAGTGGACCGGTTTTGCCGTAGTGCTCACTCTTTTACAAGCCCCATCAGGATCACCGTGACTAAAATCCTATATATCTCACACTGCTGTTCCATCCACTTGGACATCTTGCGTTTAATCCCAGGACCAGTTCTCACCTATAGTCCCATGGGAGTATTTGTTCAACACCTCAGCCATGATTGAGACAGTTTGTTCATTTAAGAAGAGAGAGAAACATGTTGCATTGCTGAGGTCAAGACCAGCAATGTTTACAAAGGAGAGAATATTCCATCGGGGAAAAAAATTCACATCTGTGTGTCCGTACTTGCCAGCCACACAGATGTATTTGAACACCAGTCAGATTACTAGGAGGTTTGAAAACAGAAGTTTCTCAAAATGATGGCCTCTGTAATTATATGACTTTAGGATAAAACAATTAATGAATTGAATGTGAAAATTAAATTATTTATTGTATTATTTTTGTCTGGGGAAACTCTCTAATCGTGTTTTCTGAAACACATTGGTGCAAGCCAGCCAAATTCAATTACTAAATCCTGGCAGAATTATCTTCTGTTGTTTGTAGCTCAACTTGTTCCCTTGCTCAGCTTTATGACACAGTGAAGCTGACTCACAGTCTGGCATTGATAAAGCCCAGAGAAGATTCTCTTCAGATTACCTGATTAAGTGTGATACAGAGTAATACACAATGGAAAAAGTAACTTTTCCGAAACCATGTTGCTCTACTTTACCACTGTGTATTGTTTGTGCCAAATTTACTGAAAGTCCTAACTGCTGGGACATTAAATAAGCAAACAAGCAAATGAATAAATAAAAAAAGATGATCTGAACAGAAGAACACATCAATGATTATCAAATCATTTATCTTCTCTATTCTTAGCTCACCTCGTTTTAAATTCAGAAACACTTCAGAGTTCAGATACAGAAATGTATTATTTGAATCCAGTGATGTTTTAATTGCATGTAATTCCACCCTTGGCTGTTGTGTATCAACTATGTTTACTTTGACACCAGGCTTGTTTTTCTGAACAAAATGCTGAGGATGCTTACACCATCTGTATGTCTGTTTATTCCTAATCACCCAGAGGGGAATACTAAGAACATTTTAGCAATGTGTGGGAGTTGCTTTAGTGGAATCTCTTTGTGGATAAAAAAGTACAGTTAAAACAACAACAAGAAAGTCTTGTTTAACACTTTAATGGCTGTCCTTATTTGCACTTCGCTGCTTTACTAAAGTACTATATCCTGTCTTGATGCGTTCTGACATTAGCTTTGATCTTTGTTTGCATAAACTATGATGTTCATTAATTACATGTGGACAATCTGTCATTTTGTAGCCACCTATTTTTTTCCATAAAGGTGGTGCGAGGGACTTTGTTCTAAAAAGCTCAAGTGCATGTGTGGCACCTCCTGATGACCTGCCTGCCCAGCCTGGAGGCCCAGCTTAGTGAAAGGAAAGCGCTAATCAATCACTATGTGCACAGCTGGGCTTGGAGGGTGCCGAGATGACTGTGTGGATATTGGATGTCTTCCACACTGCAGAGCATTTTATGGAAATAGAATGGGGGTTTTGGGGGGGAGGGTAAGGGTGGTTGGCAACATCGATGACTCTATGTCACAGGTGTTAAGGGAAGAAAATGGACTGCTTTGTGTAATGTCTGTGGAGTTTAGGGAACAAATGTGAATAAGACTTCAAGCTGTGGATCAGAGGCCTATTTAAATCTTCCAAGGGCAATATAATGACATTTCAATAAAACTCGTACAATACTATGCCGTCAAAGGAAATATTGTCACATAAAATATTTACATGTGCTGTATCTTTTAATGAAGGGTGTGAGGTGATCCAAGGGCAGGAGAAAAGGTCAGTTTCCAAATGGCAGACATGAATACTTTTTTGTTTGTTTCCTGTGATATCTTTGTACAGAATCATTGCAGGCTTCTGCTTAATAGCTCCTGGAATTTAAATTAGTTAATGAATTACATGCAGAAAAGCATGTCTCCTTCCTTTGTCTAAATATGGTACAGAGTGATACAGTAAAGGTACATGCTGTAGAAGCAGACTGAGGCTACAAACTACAATTCAGTCTGACTGCAATGTTTTATTCTTAACTCTGAAAAACAAATATAAACAGCTGCTACTTTTTATTTTTTGTGTCTCGCCTAATATATTTTGCTTGTTTCAGCTAAGTTCATGATGTTCTGCAAAAACAATCGTAGGAATTATTAGATACTTTAACATTTCAGCTCCATAATAGGACATCAACCAATATAAAACTAGCATATCAAAATCATGGTAAAATGAAAGCAAATAAGAATAACAATAACAAAAAAGGTTTCAAAGGTCCCAATTTTGGCAGTTTAACAGTTGTATAACTTTAATGCAATAGTTAAATGAAAGTAAAAAGTGACAAGGTCAATGCAATTGTGGCATTTAATGCAGACAAAAGTGCAATGGAAAATGGGCTTTTTAATGGGTTGGAGATGTTAGGAATGTGTGACTGTAGTGGTCAACCATATCACATAATGTTTAAAAGACTTTTTTTTAGCAAACCATGCTATCATATGAATGGTTAAGACACTTTTTTTGATGAGTTTTCCCTCTTTTTTCAGCTCCATTATGGAATACACAATTGTATATTAGGCTTGTCTCACCATGATAAACTCTGCACATGCAGAAGTGATAAGGAGAAATGAATGCAGTCCTCTGATACACTCGTGCTAGAAGCTATTTTTTTACACTACAAGTTACACAACACACTACAGTAGACAGGGTGCTCGTTGGAGGATAGGTGTTACTCCGCTGATGTTATCAAAGCAATTAGCAGGTGCTGTATGAACCATGTTGTTTGACAGTGGTGAGACGAGGGGACCCTGGCCGACCTACCTACTCACCCCTATTGCCAGTGTAACAAAGCCAGTTTGTTCTGCCACAGTTGGATCCCATTCATTGTCGGTATGATTAACACTCTTAATGAAATGTTAGTCTCCATTAACATTCTAAATGCAATCATTTCTACTTTTCTGTTTCCCTTTGTGTCCAATGAGAATTGCGAAGAGAAAATAACTTGCAGAAATTAACATGTCCTTTCTGTCCTTTTTACATGTATGAATCATTCTCATCTCTGCTCAAGCCATATATATAAATGCAACATTTACTGGAGAGACTGGTGTTTGACACCAGGTTGTATCAGATGGAATAGCTCTTGTTGTTAGTACTCACACGTTTTTATTCAGTGCTGCATAGATCACTAAATCTGGGTGGCTCATCATACCCATTAAGCCCACAATACAAGCTGATCCGCATATTATTAAGATCAGTGAATTCTTCTTGCATCTGCACATTACTGATCCAAAAAAAAAAAAAAAAACAACTAAAACAAGGCTGTGGTTTTAGCCAGTCTTCAATGGCCACACTTATGCTTAAAAGTAGGAATCTCAGAATAAATTCTTCTTGTATACAATCAGTGGTATATAATTACTGTTAAGGTTTAAGTACAAGTAAATTCCACCCTCCTCTCCTGTCCACTTTGTTTTTCTAATTCCTCCACTCAGCTGCAAAGATATAATTCTTCCTCTGAGATTAAACTGGATACTTGGCTTATGATTGCAGAGGAGAATCAGAATGCTGGAGAGCAGTGTGCAATTTTGCAAGACTTCTATATAATTTGTCTTTGATCCTTGGAAATTAAACTAATTATGGTTTATTAATAAACATACAAACTTTAAATCTACTTACAGGGATTATAGTTAAATAATCCTCACAATGATTATCTTACAGACATCTGTAAAATACATGGGAAAGCAATCTAAAAGGCTGTTTCGTTCTGTAGCATAGAAATGCCGCAACAGTGTTTAAAGCATTAAATAAATATATTCAGTGCTATGATTAAACAACATTACTACCATAAGGAGCAGAAATTGGGTGCTGAAATATGTTAGAACAATATGAGCAATTTCTCCAGCCTTTTTGTTTCCTCTAATTTGTTTACCAATGGTCTTTGTTGTTAGATCTACATAATCTAAATGAATGTAAAAAGATTTATTCCTTGAGGAATCTCAAAAGCTATCTATGCCTGAATAATAACTCATGTTAATTTTTATTTTAACAATTTATTATATGAAATATGGTCTTAAGGAGGAAATGGAATTCTTTTTATTTATACAATATACTGCACAAACATAAACCTACTAATATTAAACCAGTCATTTTTCATTATGTGATATATATGTCCTTTCTGTACATATATCCATTTATAATGCTATGCTGATTTTTACTTTTATACATGGAAACATATAACAACAACAATTTTAAACCAGTAAATAATTATTTAATTTATAATAAAATAAATAATTATTTAGTTTTCCATAATGAATGTAACCAGTACAGTTATATTCTAATCTATGTAGTTTATGCATTTTCCTTTACAAATTGGGAAAGACAGGCAGATTCACTGATCTTACTGGAATAGTACAGTCTGTGAATCAGCTTATAAAGCTGGGGGTATCAGGCCTGGAATACCAATGTAAAGCTGCTTTGTGACAACTCATGTTGTAAAAAGCGCAATATAAATAAACTGAATTGAAATTGAAATTTACCATAGAACAGTGAACAATGAACCATCCAAATGATTTAAAGTTCAGAGGATATAAGCAGCATTCATCAAAATTAAAATCAATCTGACATATGAATTGACCACCCAGGACATGAACATGTATTTGCCTTATACAAAACTGCCATCAAAGTATGTCACCCAACCAATTATACTTTACAGATATGTTTTTTTAACCATATGCATATTTGGATACCATACAATGTGACCTAACCAAATCACACTTACATATCAAAGTAATGGCATGTCATTAATCTTTGTGTTAGTTGTAAAGATTTTTCTTGTGACAGAATTGGAGAAATGGATATGAGATGTTGTCATATATTTTCCATTCAAATGATGGCTGCCAAACCATGTGATGACCGCTGTTACCAGGTGTATTTTAGGCATGTCTATGGGCTATGAAATTTCAGTGAAGTCAGGCAACACATATGTTTCAGTGAGAACAGGCAATGCTGTCAATATTTCAGACTGCTAAAAACACAGAGTGAATAAAAAATATATATAATTTCAGTATGTTGACAGACAGTAAGAAGCATGTGTAGTAATATATCTATGTCTAAAATCCATATCCAAAGGATTGTGACAAAATTGGTTATGGTTTTTGAGTGCCACTCCCAAAAGTTATGGGTGGATCATTATAGCATCTCCTATTGTCTTACCAATTTTCAAACCAAATGGTGATGTTGCAAGGAGGAAAAAAAAAAAAAAATCCCACACAAGAACAACAGGAAACATACCTTTGGCGTGGAAGTCTAACTTGCCTGTTTGGAATTAAATGAGGTGAATGTCTATTAAAACAAACAAACAAAACATGGCCCCCAGATGACATGGAAACCCTTTTTAATTAAAAAAAGGATTGCTGTTTTCTCAAACATTGATTATGACTGTAATAAACAATGGAGCCGTCTCGCACTTGAATTAGAGCAGAGAAATGAGTGTTTGCACTCCTCATCCTGCTCGACAGGCTTTGTTAATGCTTACTTCAGAAAAATAGCTCTAGGCACATGCGTGAGAGCTGAAGGATTGGACTGTGGCATTGGGAAGATGAAAAAATCATTACAATGAGGGTTAAGGAAAGATAACATGTCAAGGTGTTGCGGCTGAGGGAAATATATAGCAAGCATTGCAACTATACAGCATGAAAAGCAATGTTCTGGAGAAAAAAATACATACATGCAACATAATGCATGCAACATTTAGTTTCAGAGTCGTTCCATGAAAAATATTTCTATTTCTAAAAAAAATATGGGTTTTGTATATTTCAGAGAAAACTAAGGCAGAATCTAATTGCATGTCAGGACCCACGTAAAGAAAATAACCCCACTTATAGTCTGTTTAGCTATTCCTCTCACATTCATTTTCATGCATCATTGAGTGGAATTCTGAATATGTGATCTGCAGAGAATTAAATGTAACTGAGTTCAGACCTAATTGCTAAATGACAGAGAAAGGGATTAGTTCCTTTTACATTATCAACATTATAATTTCAAATGATGGTGGTTCTATTCTGTACTGTGCTAGTACTAGCCTTGTTTAAACAGAGGATAACAAGATACACTCCAATTCATATTTTATGGAGCTGTTAGAAGATAATAAAAATGGACAATTTTTTGCAGTGGCTGGGTCCATGCTTCATATACAGGCGAGATACAGACATTTTCACAAAGGTAACCATGCTGGACTTATGTCATATGTAATGCTGGCATAGACACTTAAATATTCATACTTTTTTATGCTAATAGGTAGCATCATGTTTGATTATAATGAGTAACATGTTGCAGTGTCATTAAAAGGCTTATTTACTTAGGTAAGTATATACGTGATGATCTCCCAATTAAAAATGCCTGCTCAGAAACAGCTGTCAAACAAGGTATTTGAAATCCAAGTCCTATCAATGAATGCATGGCAAAGAATTTGAACGCTTGTGTTGTTTATTTAAAGATGCACAAGATCTACTAATATTTATTCAGAAGAGCATCCTTGATGTCATTGATTCCCGGTGTAAATATTTACTCCACCTCAGGTTTAGCTATTTTTTCAGGCTTCCTGTCAGGTCATCCCATCCTTGACTAAAAATAATGGCAGGACACACAAATAAATGCCATGCGCATCACAGGAGGCTCTGGGAACAGCTGGTTGTCAAATCTTGGTAATAAATCCATCTACGCTTAAACTTGAATACATTGAAGATTTTTTTTTTTGGCTGGAGCATGGAGGGGAGGGGGGTGTTCATGGCCTCCTTTTCCCAGGTTCTTGGTATTGAGCACAAACATCCCCATGTGCCTTTAGATTCATAGCAGTATAAACCCAACCAAGTATGCACATTCATATGCAGACAGGAGAGTGGCTGGTGAGCAGATTTATGCAGCATCAATAAACCATCTATTACTTAGACTTTTCAAAAAAAAAAAAAAAAAGCTTTCACATGCAAGTTATTTCTAGAAGGTCCTCTGCTCTCTCTGTTCAAGGTCTTATTTAATATTGAATATTGCATAATTAAAGAATGCTGTCAGTCATTGTCAGGAATAGCCTTGGGCTTTTCAAGCTGTTACAAATATAAATATAATCAATTACAGTATTTTGGCACATGAAAAGTTAGAAACTCAGCTGTACCGTGCTGGGAGATCCAGGGCATCCAGTAAATATTGGCATAAGGGCCATGTGTTAGAGTTGCTTTCATTTCTGAATTGAAAGGTTTAGTTTCTTGAATTGCACCGCCAATTGTGTAGGGGATTGACCAGTGAAGAATTGTGCCTTGACATTATTTTGAAATTGCAGTAACTGGCTCAGGAGTTGTAATAGACCATGACTTTTTTTCATTACTGCAGATTATTATGGCCTGTGGGGAATGGTAGACCTAGGCCAATTTGGGGGTCACCCATCATTCCAAGTATGGGTGTAATTATTGTGGAAAAAATCCATTTACAACAACCTGAGGTCAAAAGCATTTTTATAAGATTTATTAAAACATGTGCAGAGAGGTGTCAGCTTGCTTATACCTCCATCAAATCGTGACATCAATTCCTTCAAATCATGACATCAGAACCTGTAATTTAAATGCAGAGTTCATGTGGTGTTAAAGGACCTCAGTAAATTGTGACTGCTCTGCAGATCGCATCATTGTAGACAAATGACCAAAGAAAGGGTGAGTGTGAATGCAATGAACAGGTCATATCAGCAGTCTGAATAAAACAATAAACACATGTTGCAAAGAAGATGACAGGCTCCCCTCTGAACACACCAGGGTAGCTATGTAGTGTATCTCCCCTTTCTCTTCTACAGTTTCCATGTAAATTGAGTGATTTAATATGACCATTACTAATCAAAAAGAATACATTGGAAATATATGGAGAAACTGGAGGGGTCAGCATGATGGAAAAAGCTGAGCCAAGCATTTCCGAAATTTGTGTTCCTTGTAGTGAATTCTATATTGATCTGTAGAACTACAGACCACTGTACTGCATATTTTCCTTATTTTCTTCATTATTATTTACTTATTCTTTGTTTTTTTGGTTTTTTGTATAAACATACATTTCAATTCTAATCAATTGAGAAAGAGGGAGAGCTACAGGGCTGGGAAGTGTTTAGTCTGTGTTGAATGCCATTCCAACTTGAAAATAGAGGCACTGGGTCATGTTTTAGTCTGAGTTCCTCATAACTTCCTCATTTCATGTGTTCAAAGATTTGGTGTTTATGGGCTATGCCTCTTATTTGCTGGGACTGAAACATAATAGGCTTGTTATTGATCAGGAAGTCAGAGTTGGGCCAGATGGGGATGGGATGGCAAGGTGCAAGATAAGTGTTTCTGATTTTATTGGTTTTCCACTGAGCTCATAAAGTAGTGGACATTGGAGATTCGTAAATGGTTGAAACAGTGACTTTTTATCATATTTATTTTTATTTAATCGCTGAGGAAAGGGAGGCCATTAAAGAAATATCTTTACAGTACATTTTTTGTTCATTGTCAAACCAGGGGTTGAGTTATTCAGGGACTATCCTTTTGGATATATATCGTAATTATGTTGCTAGGTTGCGGAAATTTGGTGCCAGCATTCATTTTAGATCACATTTCATTAAATTATGTTTTGTCAATTAGAAGGTGATCTTAACTAAGGTGGCTTACAAAGAAATATGACAAACAGGACATAAGTGACCACTGATGATCTGAACATTTGTTAGGTTGCAAACAGTGCTGTGATAACTAGTGATAACTGGTATATTTACGCTCCAATTAATTCACAAGTGCAATTAATACATATAATACAGCAGTACAACATAGTGCTGGGCATTTTGACTCTTTACTGAACTGAATCATTTCTTTTAATTCAATGCAAAGACTGGATTCACTGAGTCTCTGATTCATTAGTAACCACCACACTAACCCTCCTGAGATGAAGTACTGAAATGGTAATTCAGTAATTCATTACAATGTGTGTGTGCAAGCAAAATGCAATAAATATTGCATTTGGTGTTCGGAGATTTCTGTGATTTTTAATGATGTTAACTTTGACATTATTTTCTTCATGAGTTAATAACTCTTCACCTCAACTCAAAGATTTCTGTAGGCCGATGTCATTTTCACTCAAAGAATATTGGAGAGGTTGTCTGACTAGTAAACCAAATGATCTTTTAGAATAGTGAACCAGAACATACTGTACTCTAAGAAGGTTAGTTCAAAAAGATTTCTTTATTTGCAAAGTGCACACCACTACAGCACACCCTGAAATAAGAATATACACATAAGGGGAAGGAAGAAAATTATGCTTTGGTGGGGGGTCCAAGATGAAACCTGTACAGGTAAGTCTTAAATATTTGATACAAAATAGCAAGCTGCTGCACTATCCTGCCCACTTTTGGCAGGCTTGTTTCACCATATTGGCCCCAGATTGGATAGAGGACACAACTGGAATGTCTAACTATGGAGCAGAGGAACAGCCAGGCTATCTGAGCTTTGACAGGTTTGACGCTCAACTGCAGGTATGGGGGATCTGTTCTCCTCACCACCCAAGAGGCTAATACCGGCATTTTCAAACAGGTGTGAGCACTAGCCAGTAGAAGGAGATCAGGAAGGATGAGTTGCGGGAGATTTGGGGTAGACTGTGGAGGAGGCAAGATTTCTGTATTTTGGAAGTTTGGTTCAATTTATTTCTGTTTTTCGTCCTCCAATGGCATTTTGTTGGTCTGGATTCAAGCACTGACAATTATTGAGGAATGAGTATATGAGAGTAATTGAAAATACGATATATGTCTGGGGCTAACTTTGGTCATTGTTTTCAGGAGAGGGGTAAAGTCGAGGGTATAAAGATAATCATGTTTAGGTGAAATATATAGAACAAATTTCAACCAGGTAACCGAATATGCAGATATTTTGTAAACATTTTGCAGTTTAAGAGTGCTGTAAGGGAAATGGGACAGCGCTCTCATACATCCATTCTTATTACCTCATTCATCTTATCGGTGTATAGCAGAGCCCATTAAGAAGCTTAATAAATAGTGCAAAATGTAAGGGTAAAGGAACATCTTGGATCCATTGACTTAACAATTTCTCAATCATGAAGTACTTTAAAATAGAAAAAACAAAGTCCCAACTGACTCTGTTGATGGCCATGTTGGTATTGAGGGCAGCTATTACTTTGGGTGTGATATATTTATCGGGTAAATTAATTGGGATTCTTTCACACACTCAATTCCCATATGGAGCACTTCAGAGCCTCAATAAATTGGCCATGCATGAACATGACACTTGCCATGATTGACGCAATTTGCTCAAGAGCTGAAAGCCAAGAAGATCTGAATAAGCATCAAGGTAATTTGGAAAACATTTGCAACAATGATGCTTTCCACATACTGTCAGAGGCATCTGATTTTAATGACCTGAATTTCACATGCATGGATCAATGAGGCCATATATGACTCTGATCTAGCAACTGCTGTTTTACTAATTATTTCTGTATCAGAGTTGAGAAGTTGTAGTAGTCAGTATTTGGAGCATAGGGTGAAGTAGGTATTTGACCTTAACAACAGTGAGAGAGAACACTTCTGAACCCTGTCTACAAAGCAAAGGGGATATCAAGGGCTCAAAGTGTTTGAGAGATTTAGCAGGGTACCTGTGAGCATTATTCAAGGCATATGTGGTCCTGCACATAGGGCTTTATTATTTGTTATTGACAGGAGTTATGAATCTCCTCTGGGTACAGTGAAGGGTCAAGTGCATGTGTCAGCTGTTCAAACAGTTTAAGTGTTATGTATTTTAGAAAGCCATCAGTTTCTGCTGAATTGACTTTGTTTGTTGATTTGTAGAGACCGGAGAAAGTTTTACAGGTTTAGAGTCTGTGTGTTCCTGTGGATCACTTCCCATTTTATCTTTTATTACTGTTTTATCACCATCTTACATGAGGTTATGTGAGCTAAATTGTTTGTTATAACTTTTTATGTCAGTAATTTTAACAGCAGACATATTTTTGTAAATGTTTACGCGCTGACGTTGAGAATACATGCTTTGCACATGTGAGTATACAAATGTATTCACAAACATATAGTACAAAATGTACTGTTCCTACAATATTTAAATTTTAGCTCATTTATCTGATGCAATTGCAGTTACAGTTACTATCACATCCTTCCTTAAGCTCCTTATAAATATTATATATTTCGCAAAAGTAATTTTTAAGTTTGTAGAAACCCCTTCTATGGTCTGTGTCAGATTACTTTGCATGCTCTAATTGTTACATCATGAACCATATCTGGCTTCAGCCTGCCTTTAGCATCTGGCACTAATTACCCTCTTGGTTAATGAAAATCCTAACAAAACAAACTAGACAAGGAGTAATGGAAATCACACCTCTGCATATAAACAAACCCGGGCACTTACCAGCAATCAAATTGACATGTACCGAGGTTAAACTAAACATAGGTGAAGACTGCTGGTAATTAACCTTCTGATTGTCACACGTATTTTGAATCATCTGTGACCTGGTTGGGAGGGGTGAGCACACTCTCAGACAATATCGAGTGCATACTGGTAAAGGAATGGGAGTGAAAAAAAAAAACATATGAATGGGTGAGGCGAAGCCTACCAATGAGGATGGTGGTAACAGAGTTAATTATAATTTCTAAATGAAAAAAAAAACACCATAGGTATGAGTGACAGCTATAAGGAAGGTGTCTAATTTTGCATTCAGCTCAGTACATTGCTGAGCCAGCACCTTAAAAAGCTAGATAAAAAATACGGAGCTTATTTAAAGGCCAGGTAATTAGCGCAGTGAAAACGTAGGCCTTCCACCTCGGCAGAAGATGTGGGCACTGCTCTCTCCTCCATGATATGACTCACGGCACGCTTATCAACCCTGCAGGTTCATTAGATTAAGCACGATTCAGAGATCCCATTTAAGATCCCATTCACATAAAGATGACGAGCCAGACCTCTATACCCCCGCTGTGTTTTTTCAGGCTGTTCACTTTCAAGAGTAACAAATGTCACACTTGCAGTTACAGTAGGTGACATCCTCCCCCTGATTATTAGTGAGGGCAAGAAGGAGGCAGCATTTGCACTGACCCCTGACATGAATGAGGGATTGGTGGGGCGGGGGAGTTGTATAATGTATAATGATATGCATTACAAGTAGCAATTGTCTATTGAAGACCACATACCTGAATGAAGGGAAAATGTGTCTTGTATGATATCAACTTTGGACTTGTTAAATGAAGTGAGAAATGACCCCTGATTTAAACAGTCATGTTTTCATTACTTTTTCTACCATGAATAAAAATAATAGTAAAGATTATTGTATGAAGCTTTATAGATGGCTTATCAATTTAGTTCTCCTTTAATCTATGAATGATTCATTTTAAACACATTAATTTTAAATATGTACTTGCTTATTCAAGGTATCATTTGCCATAACATTTTATATGGAGTAGTAATCTGTCATTTAGTACAGCATTTAGAAAGGAACAGGAGCTGGAAAATAAGAGCAAATCTTACATCCATCTTTCTGAACTGAGATGGAGAAGTCCAAAGACTGACATATTTTCAATCATTTCAATTAATTTGCTGTTTGTGTTCCTACTCATTTAGCATCCATTTCAACTGCCACTTGTTTCAAACAGAGTAAGGACAAACAAATGGTTCTCTCTGTCTTTTGATCTCTGACTGGATGTATGGGTTGATGTTCTGAAGTTGTTCTAAAGGGACAAAATGTCCTTCAAAGATGATCACACAGTAAAGGCAGTAAATAACTCTTACACTGTACCTTTACAGCTATAAATGTATTTTTAACCTGAAAATAAAAGTCCGATATTCTGACTGAAACATTTACGTCTGGTTACATTCCATCTATAGGCATTTGTTGTTTTTGAAGAGGACACTCAAAAACTTGTAAACTCCACTCCTGAAGTAGAACAGCACACACAAAACGCACCCCGAAATATAACTGTATTCTGCAAGCTGCCGGGCCCCGTGAGTGCTCTCTGCGCAGATGGGAGTGTTAATGGCACCATTAAAGCTTTTTGCAGTAATGAGGCAAATGAGGCAAAAGACATTGGTTTTGTTTGAGGGAGCTGCTGATTTGTTTATTTATGTGTGTTTTTCTACCTAAGTAATAAATCTTTTGATTTCTTTGGTCAGGAAGGAAAAAAAAAAGGAAACGGTCAATTTGCAAAACGGCTTTTGAAAAGTTGTAGGAGTTACTGGCAGTGCCACTATTTTGTACATGACCAGCTTTACTGCAATAAACAGATGCACCTCAATGTATTCATAGAAGTTAGCACACAGTTTTATAACACTGGCGTTTGGCAGGCAAAGGCAATGGAGGAGGGAATTTACTAATACGATGGTTTGCAGCCAGTAGAGGTGGAAGCTCCTTCAGTTTCATAGTCCCCTGGCAAATCTGAAAGGGATTCTCTCCTCATGCACAGATAAGTCTGAACAGAAGGTATTTTGACTGGGTTGCTTCTTCACTGCATTGAGTTCCATTGCCTTGCCAGATGGGTAATACTGTATGAGCCTGCATGATAAGTTTCCTTGTTTATTGTAAACCACCTCAGTAACTGCAGTCTCGATTGGCCTAAGACGGAACAAATCAGTGCAATTGGTTCCTTAAAGGCAGTTCATTACACAGCCTTGATTCTTCATTTTTCTGTGATTGATTTGTTTCAACTGTGATTTCTTAAAGGTCACTGCACCAATATGAGGAGGCCATCTGAAAATGTACCTTTTACACATGCCTCCTTTCAGTCCATGTGTTCCCATTGCAATCTGAAATAAAATTAGATGTAGTGGATGCAAACACATTTGAGAACCAGCAATGTAGCAAAACTCTTCATTCAACAGACATGTATCACCTGGATTTCAGACAAAGTAAAACCTCAGATTATTATAAACTGCTATCCATAATCTGACTAAACACTATCTAACTAGCAAATTTGTTATTGTACCTATTTAGGACAAAGTGTTTGATCCCTATACCTAAGCATCTGTTTTCACAATGTTCATTTAAATAGCTGACTATATGAAAGACTACCAGAGCCACCTTGGAAGTGTGCAGGACCACATATGCCTTCAATAATATTCACAGAAAACAATAAACAAAAGAAGTAACATAACTGATATCCAGTATAGATGATACATGCATTTGTGTGACATCAGTGCAAAATTGTAAAACTCCTTTTTTATTATATTCTGCCTGTTTTTTTATTCCTCTCTGGGAAGTGAAGACAAGTGCTATTTAAACAGGTTCAACATCCAATGAAATTAATATAAATAATAAATTGCTGTGTCTAGATTTGAGGGCCTGAACAGAAGTCTGCGTAGGCCTGAGAGAGGCAACTTGTGTGTGCGCACATGCGTGTGTGGGGTAGCAGGGTAGAGTGGCACACCGGAAAAGCTTTATAAGCGTCCCTTTTGTTGCAGATGTTATTAGCTTGTCTACGGTAACAAAGAGAAATTCCACAGCAATAGAAGGGCTGTAATAGGATTTCGACTAGCAGACAGAGTGGGGCCAGCATATGAATGCCGCCTGAGAGACGGAAAGCTGATCTCTTAATTTTGTGACTTTCATCCCGCACACTTTTCAATTCCTATTATCTGCTGGGCTGTTGTACCTGCGATGGTGGTGGGAAGCTGACTTATTGACTCCTTTCCCCCTGTCTTTGTGTCGTGATTAATTGTTGTTTTTCCGCAGCATCCGCCTGAGAAACAATCTTCCCGATCCCTTTGCCAGATGCAGGACATCTAACCTGGATGTCAGAATTTATAGCCTGACTGATGTTCTGGTGAGATCCTTATTTGGTCATCGTTGATTTCCACGTGAGTCATGACCTATTTGATTTTAAATTTGTTTTTTTTTTGGAGTAGATTTAATAAGAGTTAGTGGATTGACATTTAATTACTTAGAAGGAAGCACTTGTTCATGGTAGATGCCACACTGGAAGAGTGTTATGATATATATTACTATGGAGCTCTCAAGTGCACTGTTGCATGAATTACCCTCATTCAAAAATCCAATGTAAAATGTCTGTGCTGATTATCAACCAGCTAATTAATTCTGTATTCACAGAATTGAACACACTGTACTCCTCTTAATTAAAAGTTTATGTAAAGTACCCTTTAGCAGAATCAGTGTAATCAGCCAAAGCACCTCAAAAGCATCACATAATTACAGTCAGTTTGCAATGATAAGACTGATCTGGGTAGTCCATTGTATATTCCATGTTGTGGCCAGAATCTTCAAATCTGAATGCCTGAATCTCAAAGAAATTCATTTCTAAGCCAAAAAAGAAAGAAAATCAGTGAAACTCTGAATAAAATATGAATGGAGAGGTTGACATTATACATTTCATTATATCAAACACAGTGTTTCATATAACATTGGGATTAGATGTACATGCCCAGGGTGCAGTCACCTGGCACTTTCTTTTCATGACATTCAGGGTCCGTGGGACAGGAAATTACAGCACAGCTCCACTGGCATGTCTTACATGTAAAGCCTCTTATGAGCCTCCCCCTAGTGGTGGGACACCCCTCTTCCAGCACAGCAGGACACTCTCAACCTAATCAGAGGAGGTAAGAGCTCTCTTCAGACAGAACAGCTCTGTAACACGAAACACAAACACTTGTCCCAAATGGTAAAACAGGTGGAATTCTAATCTCACGAAAAGTGTCAATCGCTTCAGGTTATTTCACAACTGCTGAAATTAATGAAAACATATTCAATCCCTTGCTCCACACCTCTACAGATCCATGTCAGTGTGTTTATTTGAGGTGTATGTTTATATGTTGGGGGGGGGTGTTTGTTGGAGGGGGCAATATGTACAATGTTCAACATGTTCAATATTAAAACATGGATGCTCAGGGCAATCGAAGAGACTGTCAGTCAAAATGAAACATAGCATATCCAGATCTGTGCCTGCAGCTTGACAAACCTGTTTGTTCCGCATCCACCACACTGATTAAAAAGGTTTTTCAGTCGGCAAACACAAGGTAATTACCTTTCTTTCCAGAAAGTCGGAATCTTCTGGAAAAAGAAACAGCTGTGTTTTACATGCATCTTTCATATTGTGCCAATTAAAATTTGGTTCACTCTTTTGTGACCTATTGAAAGACACCTGTATATAATAGATAGATATCTGCACATAATACGTCTCAGAGCTTCCATCCACATATGGATTCCACTCTGTTCTACCCTTATACAGAACATGATAGGAATCATGAGAGGCCTGAAGATGGCTTAATGGAGACCCAGACACAATGAGTGCTCTGATCAGTCTGTGTTGTCTTTCCCCCTTCTGTTTACTTACGTGTAGATTAAGTAAAAACAAAGGTGCCTGGCCTGGCCTTATATGAGCTATTCACCGCAAATCACTTCAAAGCTCTTTGAAAAAAGTTCTCCCTCCCCTGCATAATCTAGAGTATCTATGTAAAGCATTCAAATTTAAATTGATTCAGACTACTTTTCCATATTCTCACAAGTGCCGTCTTTCATATGATACTCAAAACCATGCATGTACACTCATTCTTTTTAAGTTCTATTCTGTTATTTAATGGAAGGCGAAATAGAAAGAAAAGCAAAAAACAGGGGAATGCAAGAGGCTACTTAGGAGCAATCAAGCACTTGAGCCATAGCAGCATTGTGTCTGCACAGATAATAGAATGAATAGAATTAAAAAAAAAAAAACTGTGGCGAGCATTCATCGTTCTCATACTTTTTTGTATATGATGAATGCAAATATGAATTAATTTCACTACTAAGGGGCACTGTTAAAACGGAGCACATTTTACTGAAACATAGTTTTGCATTGGGATTCTGTCCTATGAATGCTGGTTGGTAAGGGCTCGCCTTATTTGTACAGTCTGTGTAAGATCAATATCCCTGTAAATTGACTCTTTGAGTGAGAGTTGTCCTGCTTGCTCATGCACATCAGCTTAGAGTGGACAAATCTACTGGTCTTTATGTCATATATATATATATATATATATATATATATCAAATATGAATGAATTAATCTCATCATCTGTCCATTATCAGCCCATCCTAAATATATTGTGATTGATTCGTCTGTGCTTTACCTAGTCTGAACCGATGCTCTGAATGTACAGCCTGTGAGTAACGTGAGAAAAACAGCTTTGCAAAAGAGAGCAATGGAGTAGCAAAAGAGACTGTATCGCTCTTTGAATTTTAAGCAGAATCAAATAACCAAAAATTAGTATCACCATACCAAAATATAGATTCAGTAGAATTAGTGAGCTAATGCCGGAATGGATCTCCTTTTGTTTGACGTGTAAGAAAACTGCTTCAAGTTTCACGCTGAGCACATTCAAATCAAACAGTGGGTTTGCTTCTGTGCATGAGGAATGGTCTGCAAGGTGACAATACATATCTTGGCGTAAAATTCAGAGTTCCCAAATGGGAACAAGATCATAGAATAAAGGCAAAATTGTCCCTCTATTTTCAAAGCATAAAACTTAGAGCTAACAAGTAAACATGCTATTAGGGTCCAACTGTTATTTTCAATATATGTCTCCTAACACATTATATTCTGTGAAGGTGAGAAATGGAGGCGTATATGCTAGCCTTTGAATAGTGGCTTCATTAACATGCGGAAATGGTATTTTTAACTTTCTTCTGGTTGTGATGCTGTTAATGTCTACCAAAACCTTGTTTATTTCTCAGCCCTAAGCACTGCCACTGATTCCACTGCATGAAATAGAAGTTGTTTATTCTGTATGCTGTGAATCTTACATCAAAAGCCTCATGCATGTTTTCATTCCACCGCAAAATGCAGAAGGGCCTATAAGGCTGTTCAGATGGTGTGCGATTTGCACGTTGCTCACTGCAAACTTCCATTAAGTCATTTAAGACCATTTAGCAGATGGTCTTATCCAGAGTGAATTGCAGATATAATAAGGAAAGAGGAGCAATACAATAGAAACAAACAAACAAAAAAATCATCCATAGCACAGCTGAAACAGTTTTATTGTATAAAATTAGTGCCACATTGACTGGGACAACATATATCACAATCACAAAGCTCACCAGTAATTCATAATCCGTTGTGTTATGATGCTAGTGCAAAGGGAGAAGATAGTCTTGATTCAGGGAGCCAAGATGCTGTTGAAAGAGGGGAGTCTTCTGTTTGTGCTGGAAGAAGGCCAGCATCCCTGCTGTTCTGAATGCAGCAGGTATCTTATTGTGCTGCTGGCGGGTGAGAATCAAGAAGGATCCTGACTGGGATGTGCATCTCCTACAGGGATGGAACTACTAGGTGAACAGAGATTGCAGAATGAAGACATTTGGAATAGGTGTAGCTGTAGGGTTGTAAGATACAAGTAAATGGGAACCATGCCTGTTGCTGCCTTGAAGGCCATGACCAGAGCTTTCAATCTGATGTGAGCCATGACTGATACCCTATGGAGGGAGATAGGAAAAGGTGAGACAATTTGTTATAGTCATGTGGAGCCATAAAATACTGGATAAATTGGAGATGCTTGGTGGCACGTGCAGAGAGACCAGCAAGTACAGAGTGACAATAGTCCTGATGGGAGATCATGAAGACCTGGACTAATATTTTTGCACCAAGCTCTGTCATTTTATATCCATTCTAGCTTTAACTGGTATCTATTTTTACTATTGTCAGTGAAATTTCCTGCCGAAGCAATTTATACTTGTATATTCCCTGCCTCTTTCAAAGAAAACCCAATCAAACATTGTTCACAAAAAATGAAGGCCTTGACTAGGTATGCGGGTAGTGAGAAAGGGAAAAATTCCTCTTGTATAATAGAGGAAGAACAGCTCTGACTCGCCGATGCTTTATTCTCAGTGAAGGACAGCTTTTTGTCCAGTGTCAGAAAAAGGTGTTTGGGGGACTGGAATGCACAATATTGTATTATCCAAGGTAATACTGTAGAAAGATTTTGAGTAAGTGAGGGTTTGGCTGGGAGGTAGAGTGGTTTGGGTTTGGCAGGGTTAAGTTTCAGATGCTAATTAGTCATCAAATTTGAGATGTCACTGAGGCTTGTAGTGATGCATGTGTAGATTTATTTGTCAGGGAGAGGAAAGAAGAGAAAGAGTTATGTCTCATCAGCATAGAAAATAGCCATAAGAAGATATGATAGAACCAAAGCATTTTGTGTAAAGGGATAACAGATGTGGTTCAAGTATTGACCTGTGGAGGACTCCTGTCGCCTGTGTGACTCCTGTCCCCTCCTTTGAGGCACCTCCTGACATTTATTTTCAGGAACAGGTGTTTGAGTTCGGCCTTTATAACACAGAGATGTATGGCACCCATTGTCACAGTTCAGCCACATACTTAAGTCTCTTTTTTGTGATTCAGATTCTTTCAGAATATTAAGAAGCTTTGTTTTCACTCCTTCCAATCTAGTACTCTTTTTTGGTTTGATGTCACAGGGCCTAGCTGCTGCTTTCCTTGATTTTTTCTTAGCAACTTTAATCACATCTAATTTGAACTTGATGTTGAAAGCTCTCTGAGGTGCAATTATTTAAAAAAACACTTTTTAAAAAAACTCCATAGCAACGGTTTACCGAAACACAGATTGTGAAGACCGGATTTAAAAAATATTATTTTGACGTGATGATAGGTTGGGGCCATAACTTGACAACATAACTGGAGACTCACCATCTACTAGAAGTTCAATGGAATATAGAACTA
Source organism: Megalops atlanticus (assembly GCA_019176425.1). Classification (NCBI taxonomy): domain Eukaryota; kingdom Metazoa; phylum Chordata; class Actinopteri; order Elopiformes; family Megalopidae; genus Megalops; species Megalops atlanticus. Next base: position 30,136,621 of record CM032879.1, read on the forward strand.
TTTATTCAGAATACAAAATTGTCAGTTCTCTTCATACATAAACAACATGCTCAAAAACAAAATGTATCACAAACAGAATGTTTGCCTTCTTTCAAACCATATGGGTACTGTTCCATATTCTTTTCTTGAAAAAAAAATTTTTTTAAAGTATGGCACTGTCAAATACACATATTAATTGTAAAGGGACATTTTTATGTTTGACTTACTTTAGCTTGGTTTGATTATTATGTATGATATATCAGACAGTTTCATTCTGCAAACAACGCATTGTGGGTGTGCTGTATTACTGGGAAGTTTTTCCAAGCATCACTATTATACCAGCACTTCTGCATCTCTGTTTCACTCCAAATATTGTTTACTTGCACTGCAGTTCTGCTTGCTACGGTATGTCACATATTGACACCACTTGAAATATTGGGTCGGTCAAATTGAATCAAGTTTGTTGTGGTGGTAACTGATTTTTTGTTTGTTATGTTAAGCTTTAAAGCAGGTGTTCTGTAGGCCTGTTGAATGTCTACCTTGTGAGATGTGATAAGCATTTGCTAATTGATTCGAGTGACTTTGATTCAAAACCTGGAAAATAATGCATACAAGCTATTTTGGACATAAGAAACACCTTATGTAAGTCTTTTTTTTTTTTTGTGGAGTGGCCCTTTAACACATCCCCTCTGAAAAGATGGGTAAATAAATTAATTCACTTGCTAATCTTGGAGCAGACGGGGAAAGTTAATTAGATGTAAGGTAATTACGGCAGGCTGTGGTTCCTTTTCCCCATGCTTTGTCTCCTTTCACATCTTGGTGATTTTCCCCAACAGACTCATCAGCTTGACAGTAAACAGCCCCGGCTAAGTCACCACTGCCAATGGCCAGCACCATCACAGGGTTCAACACTTTCAGCTGGTCTGCACCTTAGATTTGCCATACAACCGCATGGGTGGAAGAGATGTCATATATTATAGGCACTTTCAGGGTTTTCCTGGTCATGGGCTGTGGATGTCTCTAAGGACACTGCATTTGAAGGCCTGAAGTTTCCTGTCTGACACATTGTTGTTTCTCTACTCACCTTTTTATGGTTGTTTTTTGTGTTTTTTTTTCTCCTAAGATTAAATGGAGGGGTGGATATGAAAGTAAACAAGCCCTGTGGATGCACTGAGTTGAGGGAGATGCCACTTGAGAGGAAAAAGCAATCTTGGAAGAGCAATACATTACACGTGACTTCCATTCCTCTTCCACGGGACTGCAACGTGCTCGTGGTTGTCTGAGAGCAACCACGTTTTGTTGAGTTCTTTGTCACTCCATCAAGGACTGTCTTTGGTAATAATCTGAATCAAAGGGCAGCAATACTGCTTTTGCTCTGTCTAGAGCATGCTGTTCTCCTTATTGCAAAGTTGAGATTAGACTTTATAATTGATGACACACTGAAAGACGGGTGGGTGAGAAAGAAAAAGCACCACAAATGGGACTGAATAAATGAATGAAATTTGTTTCTGTAATTTTGACCTTATAGCGATGCCATGTTTACATGATGCTGTTATGAAATTATCTTCATTATCTTCATAACAGAACACAATTAACTGTACGGCATAAAGGAAGGATCTGTGATTTTATGTATCCTTGATAGAGGTGCCAGCTTCACCGTGCTCTTACTTTGATCTAGCAAATGTAATATATTGATAGACTTGCCTTATCATAGCAGTTGAAAGTTGTGATGTATGACTTGATATTTGAGACTGACTCACTCCCATGCCTTGACTGACAAATCACTGAAGTGAACCAGTGTCATAAAAAGCAAAGCATTTGTTATTTTGATTATGACAGGGACTGTGTGGATGTGTTGAGAGATAGACATGACATTCTTTAATTCTGTAACTAGATACTGCTTTACACAAGATACCCCCCCTCCTCCTGAGCCTGCAGCACAATAACAAAATGGACACTATTACAGTGCAATACACAAAATTGTTGCTTACCAGAGCTCCACCTTAAAACACATATTCCATAGCAGTGTAATATTAAATTGCTGTTTGATTGTGAAATGGAATAACAGCTCACCAAAAACAAAACAAAATACATCTTTCAACAGGTGTGTGTAGTCAATATTATCTGCCAACACATATCATCATAGATGGAAATTTTCATCAAAATCATCACAGAAAATCTGCCCAGTGGTCAGTACAGTACAGTATCATAACAGAGATCATTTCCTGAATTTTCTGTCTTTTGTGTGTCGTTTTCTAGCATTATACTTGAATGTAAAGGTAGTTTTTAGTTAGCAAGTTTACGTTATCTAGCTGGTTAGCCTAGCCTAGGAGGTGTATTAGTCTTTGCAATATGTGAATCTTATTTACACTGACATATTTATGAATCAGGAAATGCCTACTTGGTGTTAGCTAGCTAGTTGTTGAAACTGGGAGGTGGCTGTTGGCTCAGGGTCTGTGGGGGTGACCAGCTAGCCCTTCAGGGCCGGCGCTATAGGGGTGCTTGCACCCCCCAGACGGACCTCAGTGCACCCTCAGCTGTGTCCTCATTTCCCGATGTCTACATAGTATCTGTTACGTTTTTTGAAGATATGATGTTTTTTGAAAATACTGTGAAAAACTACTGCATGCATTTTTGCAACCGTGGTGACAATTGGTTGCGTGTCATTCTCAGTGTTGGTGTGTAAATTCTCAGTGAAAATTATGGGGAAATGGCTGAGATATTTGATTTTGAATTTCACCAGCTTGTATGCAAAGCTGGTTCAAAGTTGTTCAAAGTTCTACTATACAGCATGACAATTGTATAAGATGGATATAGTTCTTCATGCACTGATAGAGTACAAAATCAAGTTCCTGCTGATTCATACTGAAGATGTCAAAAAATGTCCTGCAATGGACTGATGTCCCATCTACAAGGGGGTCACAGTTACTTGTACATTAGGCTGGTGCCCAAGACACAGTTACAGCTTCTATTCCGGTTTTGTATAGCTCCCTACTCTTTGAATGCCTGTGGGAGTCAGTGGGTAGATGAGTACTGGCACATACCTTGTTAAATACATATTGAACTGCTCTCAAACCAAGGAGGCACTGACACTGTTTGGAAAGTCATTGCTTTTCATTGAAGCCTGAAATTAATTTGAAGAACAAAAAAGAAGGATTCCACTGAAGTGAAGAAAGGCAAAATCTGAGCTAAGGCAGCAGTACAACTCTATTGCAGGAAACCATTTGCCCGGTGGAATTCGAAATTAAGGGAACTTCCTTGTCTGGAACCACACTCTTTTGCATTTCATAGCTCTCTCCATCCTTTATTACTTCTACAAGAAAGCAGTCACAAGCGAACTGTTGGAGATTTACATTTGGTCGCATTTTGCACAATATGTATAATGCATTTAGCCTTATGCCGATTCCTCTGAGAGTCCAGGCTTTTATTATTAAGATTCCTTTCACACAAATGTTTCATGCAAAGAGCTAAGAGTAATTTCCCTTGGTGCAACCTGACCACAGAATGGGAGTTTATCAACCACATGTTTCTTAAACCTTGAGGGTAATTTGATGCACATCAACTGGTTGTGATATATGTACTGTATTTACAATGGTCTATATTTTGTGTGGCAAAAAATATAAAAAATAATACTAGTTTGAGACACCTAAGTGATAATCTGGTATATAATCATCCTAGGCCAATCCTTTTTTATGTTCTTACAACAAAATTTATTGTCTGTAACCACTGTCATCCATGTTTATGTAGCAAAAATGAAGAAACTCTTTGATATAATGAGGTAGTTCTTTCTTACTGGATCTTATAGATTAATTAGTACATTATTGTGGGAGAGTCTTGCTCATTTTTTTCTTTTGTCTCTTCACATTTAAGAACCAACATAATTCAACTTAACAATAAATTAGCTCACTCAAGCAAATCCATTACAGTGACACCTCCATTCATTTGGTTTATTTATCCTTTTGCACAATTGGACAAAATAATAACAAAAAGCCTGTCATTATTGATCTCATAATATTTCATATTAAATATACGTGCTCGATCATCAAGACCATCTGGGGGGCGACTCTGGTTCATTTGTTTAGTTTCATAGATGTAAAAATATAATTTATAGTGGTATATGACACTGCTGTGTCTGTTCTTTGTTACTTGGTCATGATTAATGGCATCAGAAACATCAAATGTTCTGTATTATTCCAGACTACATGCCCTTGGGGTGCAACAGGGGAATTAATCTCTTGTCATGCTGCTCATGCTGTGCTGACAACACACCACAGTAATCAAAGTGGTAAATAAATAAAATAAATAAAAACTACAAAAGGTGATTTGGGTTTCCCTTCCCTTGGAATTACAGCTGACATTCAGTTTTGAAAATGCAAGAAACGATTAGCTCATCTATTACTATTACACCATCTATTACACCACAGTAATCAAAGTGGCAAATAAATAAAATAAATAACAACTACAAAAGGTGATTTGGATTTCCCTTCCCTTAGAATTACAGCTGACATTCAGTTTTGAAAATCCAAGAAATTATTAGCTCATCTATTACTAATCAGGTCTACATCAAAGTGACCTTAATGTGGTCTAGTGATATAAAATTTTCATGTAGCAATTGCACAATACTGCAGAGACAGCCACGGAAGGCCTCACTGCATCCAGGGGGAGGAAACTGTTCAGGTTGTAAGATGTCCGATGGGCTGCTACTCCCAAGTCACGTATGGGGCACAGGCCATATTAGACAGTGTAAGGATCGTGCTGCTGTCGATAGCCATCCGGTCAAATTATAACTTTGCCTCAGGAGAAAGCTGTGCGGCGCTCAAGTTATTTTTTAACCAAAAATCAATCCTCCAGCTTTGTGCAAGCCATTGCACGAACAGTAATCAATTCTGTAAGGTTACATTGCAGCTGAATCCTTTGAGCACAGTACATGTGAAACCCTTAGTGCTCTTTGCTAGGGGCCGCTTGGGGCTCCGCTTCTCAGTCAGGCACGTAACACCTCAGAGAACATTTTGATGGACCCATCAAAACAGATGCGGATGTGAAGCATCATGATCATTTATGAAAATGATTCATCATTGCCATTATTACCACCATTGTCATTACATTTCCATGCTCATGAACATGCCTACAGTACATTGAACACAACTTGTTTGTCGCACTATGTCACAAAAAAGGACATACTACGGTAGCTAGCTATAACCACCTGTTACGTGATAAGATATGACTGGATATGGAAAATGCAATCGGGGAGTATCAAGTGCTTAGATAATCACCAAAATCTATTAAAAGACTTTTCAGAATATGAAGATTCAGCTAGCTGTTAATGGTGTTTTTTTCCTTAAGGTCCCATGTGGCCCAACTAGCCTGACAGCAAACAAAAGCTATTGTATGGGAATTGGTAATTACATGGGACGCAGATTTAAATCCACCCCTGTTTTCTGCAATCCTTGGCCATTTCCCCTTTGCTGTAGAAATCATAATATAATATCAGCATCAGTCTCAAGAAACGTGGGATTATAAGGAATTATCAACATTAATTTATGTTTAAACATCTTGCAGATACTGTGCATTAAGTAAGGTGAAAACAGAATGTGTTTGCATGTTTAAAAAGTGCCTTCTTTTACAGTACGTATAGAACAAACCATTCCACTTATATGTTTTTTATTCTAAAACTGCATACATTTGACTCCAGATTGCACCAATGCTTCTCAAAAGTATTATTTTAATATTTTTTCTACTATTTCTATTTTTTCATAAAATGCCTGAAAACCATACAACCCTAACAGATTTCATGGAGGTCAGGCACTACATATACAACACATGACATGTAAGGAATTTACACAGCTTGATGTTGCAATAATGAGTGCAACTTCAAACTGTATATGTAGATACAGGCCCTGAGATGAGGTAAAAGGCATGGCGAGTTTTACTGCGCCTTGAACCATCGTGTCATAATTTTTTAAATTGTAAAAGTAGTATGCAAATGAATCATACTGAATTGTCTACTGTGTGCCACTCTGGCAGGTGTGATTGGATAAAGCATAGCAACAGAAGGTGGAATTTTGGCCAGTGGTTACTATTTTTTTCTTTCTCACCCTGGGGCAAAGACACAAGAACAAATGGACAAGTGCTGTTGGCCAAAGAAAAATGAAATAAAACCAAACCTCTTGTTAAAGAGAAGGTCCACAAGAAATAGGGCACAGAGGCTTTAGGCCAAGGCGTGTTATGTGCAAGCAATAATCAGGGCTTCCTCCCAAAAAGCATATGGCCAGTGCACATATATGGGCCTGAGAAAGGCAACAAGCCACACCTGGGCCCTTATTAATCAAGCATCTCAGACCTAATAATGTAGCCACCTGTCGGTAACTCCTAACAGGTTAGAGCAGCTTGTGAGGGCTCCTAAATATCTGCCAAGGTAGCGGTACTTTTAAGTCTAAAGAATCATGATAAATCACTTTTACTCTTAGGAGAAACAGTGGGACCAAACTGCCATCACTCTCAGAATTTTTGAGCACTTAGGAGCTATTTCCTGCTCCGAGACGCTTCATGAATATGGCCCATTTTCACCCAGGGTCCTTGCAAGCTGTCGTACCTTGTTAGGAATTGCTGACAGGTGGCTACATTGAAGCAGTGTGCATGTATTTTTCAGGAGAGCAAATATGTTTTGCATATATTTGACAACACTGAACTGTTGAAAAGATATTGGTGAGATGAGGAGGGTATTTTATTTGTTACCGCCCTCGCCAGATATGTTGTCACTCTTTCTGTGAGAAGAATGTCACCACTTAGCTCTTTAGTAAAAGTAATTTAAACTTTGTTTCTTGGTGATGAGGAAAAAATTTTTATTTGAAAACAATTATCCCGCTAGGATGCCAACTACTCAGTCACACTTCTGTGTGTTGGCATATGAAGGATCTCAAGCCTGTTACCCACCGGGGAAATTAGGAATTAACTGCAATATTAACTGCAATGAAAAAATAAAATGATATTGTCTTGACAAATGTTTTATTATGGTGATTATTGACAAAAACAGTTTCAAATAATTATATTTTATTGTTTTCAAGTTGATTCAGAACAGAAACCATCCATACTAATTTTATGACATTTATTCACATTCATGAGATGTTTGATTCTGTTCACAAATTGAAGCGCTATGACAACACTTTTGTTCTCAATTATTGTATTTTTGGGCATTTCCTCAACATATTGGACAAACTGTCATCACTGCTGTTCATTTGCAGCACTTCATATATTGTAAAAATCAATTGAGATCTACTGACAGGAAACAGTCTTACTCCCAGCTGAGAGTAGGGGTACAGGGGTTCATAAATAACTCCTGTTACCTACTCTGAGGCAGGACTTTTTTCCACTCCTAAAAGTGCTTTTAGCGGGGCTCTTAGGAGTCATTCTCAGACGCTTGATGAATAACGGGCCCAGGTCTGTCGAGATTCCTGGAGTGCTGAATGGACAGTGGCTGGTGTATCCCAGACAGAGAAGCAGTACTCTCACACAAACAGGTACGATCTCTTTTCTCAGATGGAAGTAGAATTTTGTCATTGCAAAAATTTCTTGGAAGTGACATGTTTCATATAAATCATAGTTTATGTGATGGCTTGAATGCACAGTGCTGTACTCAGGCCTGCATCTGTGCTCCTGCTGTGGTGAGAGAGGCTAATAGTTATACACTGTGCACTATGTTCAGGTGACATTTTCACCAGAAATACTCTGGAACTGCTACAAATACAGGGAGGAAAGTTGTATTCCAGAAATTATACACTTTCAAAGGTGTTTTTCATCTTATATCTTAGGTATATCTTATATCCTAGAGGAAGTGCATCTGACCCTGAAAGAGAGTGAGCGGTCTTCCTCTCCTCTCCCAGTGTCTGTTGGTCAGGTTTTGTGTGGGGGGCTAAGATACTTTGGGAAATGGATTTGCTGGCCTGAAACACAGCCTCTGCTAGGACTGTTGTTGAAACACCACTGAGAAGATTAAAAGCCCAGCAAGAAACAGAAAATGCACCACAGTGGATGACATTATGGCAGCTTGCAGTGTGGTGTGAAAACAACACGAGAGCGCTGTGGAGGGGGAAGAAGTTCTTTCATCAGATACGTAGAGGAAAAATGATGAAGCCAAATGACATTTTCCATGATTGCACACATCAAAGTCCCTCCTGTGAAAGAGAGAGAGAGGGAGAGAGGAGGGAAAGAGAAGGCTTGCAATTTTGCAGATGGGGGGAAAAAATATGTCAAAACTCTTACTTTTCTGCCATGGAAATGTCTTCCCAGAAAAAGTGTGAACTTCCAGCATGAAGGTTAGTTTTCAAGGCAGTACCTGGTAAGTGCTGGATTTGTGGTGCACATCCGCAACAACAGAACATAATTGACACTGGTTAGAGAAACTTAAATGTGACAATGACAAAAATGTCTTCAATGGGCACAGCTGCTTCTTCAGCCATAGAGAGCAGGTTTAAGGACCTGGCATTTAGAGAAAATTAGCAAGCCGACTAGGATAATGATTTCTGGTCGAATTATGGGCCACCTTTTTCTTTTTGTAGTTTGGATCTTTTGTGGGTGCGCATGTGTATATGAATGTCAGTGCATGTGATGTGAGTAGACCCTATGCCATGCAGACATCAAACAGTTTGTTACTTATGACAATGATTCAATACAAAACATTACAAAAAGATTGTGTGCGCTCTAGTATCAAAAGGATTAAAATGTTCACATCAATCACTGAATGACAGAGCAAAATTACCTTTCCCAATTCGTCATTGATTGACCCTTTCCTCTTTTGCTAATTCTCTCTTTGCCGAGTCTCATGCTGAGCCTTTCTCTTCATTTGGGTTATGTTCACAGACTGCAAATTTAAAAGATTAGAATGAATCCTAATATGCTGTATGCTCTGACAGCATATAGCAATAAGGTGTGCAAATGGTCATATTGTGCATTGAAATGTGACTTGATCTACACATAACTAGTTTAAAGTGCCATACAAACCCCTAGAATCAAGATGCCCCTGCTGTTTTATGTGTCTCAGTATTCATTTTCTTTAATATACATATACATTATCAGAGCCTTCATTGGTTCCTTTTGTACATAAAATCAGGAGATAGTTGAAATGGGGATTACGGAATGCATCCATGATGCATGAAATATGTTAAAAACTATATGCAAGCACAGTGCCCCTCAGTTTTCCATGAAGTTAAGGATAATAAAGTTAAAGCAGCAGCATGTAATAACAATTACTCGTCCCCATATGACCCCTTGGTGTCAGCACTGCTGTGATATTATGGTGTTCATTCAGATGAATGAGGTCCACAAACTTAGCAGGCTGTGTGTAGAATGCAAACTGGAGGAACAGTGTAGTTATGGACTCAAGTGGTTTGTGTTTGGGGTGGGATATAGATTCCATTTCTGGGTCTGCAGCTTACAAGAGCTTTGTGGTGTGAGCACCAAAAGAAGTTGTCTCCATAAGAATCTGTCAAACATGCTTTACAACATCACTTATCCACCACTTGTTCATATTCTGCACATACATAATTCTCTCTCTTTGTGTTTTGGCCTCTGCCAAGAACTGCTTTCCTCGTATGATTTACAATCACTGCGTTCCACAGTAATTATGTGTTTGCCAAAAGCTTTTATCATTTAAATTAGCTCTTAAAAGTAAGCCACGGGGACAGGTCACGTAATGGAGTTCATGTCAGTGGAATGAATTAGGAAAAAAAGAGGGGTTTTTTATTTATTTAACATCTGTTGTCTTTGAAAGTGATGATCAGCTTTCTGAGAAAGGCTTTTAGTGGCATCTGGGCACATGGCCAGGCAGAACTGGCAAGTATTGGACAGCAACTAAAAATGCGTCTGCTTATTAATCTCACGGCGCACACTGTCTATCAAGAGGCATGAGCGTTTCTATTACAGAATCACTAATTAGGTTTTTTTCCCCCAAATTGTTTTGATTATATTTTGTGATGTATCCTTTGCTGACAATAGGCTATTGTTGTACATTCAACATTCATAATTCTGCTGTCTACTTGACAGTAAATATTTTTACAGATTTCTCACATCGTTTTGTTCATGATCTAGGGGATTATCTATGCCTTGTATGGATTTTTTCCTCAATGCTGAGGCCATGTTACCACCCACCTAAGAGCAAATGCTGGCATGAAAAAACATGCATCACATCTGATGAGTTCTGGCTACTCTCTTTAGAGGTGGGAGAATGGGGAAGGGGTGGGCTCTCCTGGGGTTCCTCTGCAGATGGCACAAGTCAGAGCAGTAGGCTCAGTTGGACAGGGACAGCCCACATGCGATACCTTACACTTCAGATGCCCTGTTCTTCTAGCGCTGTTTCATAACCGACACCCTTGAAACCCCCTGTTCTAACATGTAACTCAGGGGCTTGCATTACCTGCGGTGTCGTTTGATTGACAGCTTTCACCCCCGCAGCGTCACGCGCGTCTCCGGGAGCCTTTGTGTGGGCCGCTGCTGTGGTCGGACGGCAGTGCGATATTCTCCAGGGTGCCTGAGGATTGCCTCTTGCGTCAGTCCCTGCACCCTGCTCCTCGGCACCCACTCCTCCTCTGCCTGTCTTCCTCCTCGCAGTACAGCTCATTCGCTCGACGAGTCACACCCCTACCTCCTGTTTCCCCAGGCTGTTTTTCCCTGCTCCTCGTGCTGGCCCCGAGTGGGAGGCTGACACATGTCCATGGCTCTGCTTGTTTGGGCGTATTTATGTGTGTCAGAAAGCAAATAACAAGCATGGAAGGAAGAAAGGGATGCCTTGTGATGTCTGTGGGGCACTGGGATGTCACAGAATTACGTGTTACCTCTCCTCAGTCTGCTTTTCTGCAGCAATGCCTCGCATGTTATGCCTTATAATGCCTTGCTGTTCCTGACGCTTCTTTGAAGCTTTGAAGCTGATTCTGTTTCACCCCAGAGTAAAAATCAGTAGCAGCAGTAGGGGTCATTGGCTCGTAAGGAGTAATGAACTGCATTTGTTTGGAGATTTGGTTTCTATGTAAAAAAAGCAGAGTGATTATTCAAACAGCAGCTTTTCGTAATTCATCTCTGTACAAACAAATGCACCCTGATAGTAGATTTAATTACAGAGCAGCAATTTTGGTCAGAATTGATGTATTTGCAAGGACAGGACTGGCATTGTATCCCCCTTATCGCATGGTAAAATTAGTAAAAAAAAAAAGACTAACAGTCTAATACTCTTAGACAGGAAAAGAGGAATACAGGAATACATTCCCAATGCCACTTCCACACGTCCGTTTTGTTCTAAAAGCAGAATTAGCATTAGTGCACCATATCAATACTCAAAAATATGGGATGTCACGTCCTTTAGAGAGCTGTCGGTTTTCTGGAGGTAAAAAAAACACCTCAGTCACAGTGAGCTAAACCTTATTATGTAAAAAAACGTTTCCTTTTCCCCTGTCGCCAGTGATGCAGTTTCTAATTTAGTGCTTATCTTGCTTTCTTTAAATCTCGCAAGGTTGTGCGGCAGTCCTCTATCTGCGGCAGGCTAGTGTACACTCCTCAGTTCAATGGGTAGAGATAAGGCATGGCACCAGTGGGAATGTCCTCCTCATTTTGCCTCCGTCTTCCCACAGGCATGGCAGGGGCAGTGGACTCCGATAGGCCTCGCCTCTGTCTGAGGCAAGCTTGCCTGGGTCACAGCTCCAGGAGTAGGCAGTAGGGCTTGGCTGCTGTGGTACAGCTCTAAAGCCAATGAGAAGAAAACCACCCCACCCCATCCCTGCTTGCCCCATGTTATCGGCCTGACTTCAGGATGACTGGCCTATCAGTACTTGTGCCGTGGTCCTCATAATTTATTGCATTACAGAAATGCCAGCCCTGCAGAGAGCTGTGTGACGATGGAGAAATGGTAAACACGACAGAAACAGGCTGTCTCACATCACAGGTTCTCCATCTATTCAGACATCTGACCTGAGATCAGTATCTCAACAAATGTTCAAATATACTTTGAAGATGAAGAATTCAACATGTGTGTACAGATGGAAACCCCAATCAAACTCTCATCACACAAAAAGGCTTAGAGAGATCAGTTGTAGAAAAATAAGCATATGCATACTTTATTTATTTGAAAAGAGCCTTAAATCATTAATATTTGTATTGGGATAGCACACACACAACGTAACAACAGTAATAGTAATTATGATCAAAAGAAAACCAACGTATGGATGTATAGACTAACTGGCTGACAAAACATAAATGGAAGCAGTTTCCAAGGAAATATGGTAAGGCACATACCCAGACCAATCTACCCATGTACTGCTCTCATTAGATGTTCCATGAGGTGTAATGCACATTTTGGAATGTTGTATAAACAAAGAATTAAGTTAAATGAGTTGCCAAACAAAGACAGATACTAAAGATTCTAAAAGTCTTTTTTCACTTACACTTGTGACTATAAGTTGCTGTATATGGCTCACTTTATTTAGTGTGTAGTGTGCCCGTTGTTTGGGCAGCAGAGCCAAGTAGTTTTATTCATTGCAGTCGCACACAACCGCCTGTTTCAATGCTGTTTTTGTTGGCTCTCCATTTATAGACACCTAATTGACAATCAATTGCAGTAACTCACTTCCAAAGCACCTCTTCACACTTCTCCACTGCTCCATTTACACGAACAGTAAAGCACTTAAAGGGAAAATATCGCAAATAAGATAATAGCCTGTCATCTAAAAAAAGTGTCTCTGAGCAACAATAGGTTTGGTGCTGGATATCGAATTCTTTGTACTTCTCAATGATCAACAATACCATTCTAATGTTTCTTAATGAGGTGTTTTTAGGTATGCTGCATGCAGAGATCAGCCTTCAGATTCAATAGATTTTATTCTGGCATACTTTAGAATTAAAGCTTCACTAGTTAATTCTTTGGACTGGGAGCTGTATGTTATAATTTATTAAACTTCAGTATTGCAGACCCAAATATCCTATAGCCATTTTGACATGCCTGCATAGCCACATGTGTCACTGGACACATTTATTTTGAAAAGAAAAAAAAATTCCATTCCTTCCTCCTGTTACCTTACTAACCCTAACTTACCACTTGATGAACTTGCAATCCACATGCCTAGTCAACTTAATGCCACCTAATAAACTCAAACTGACATTAATATAGCCTACTGAATGTATACTCAGAGATAATTATATGCCTTATTATTTCTGAGAGGACATTTCAAAAGATCCCTGCTGCCTTCATCTTCAGATGAATTTCCAGTTTAATTTACTGCTATATAACTCTCAGGAAACCCTGTTCGATTACTAATACTGGTCTGGTAGTGAGTCATATTCTTAAGTCATGTTCACCCAGGTTCTTCAGAGGCCATCTGGTTGTCAAGATTCTGAGATAATTTTATCTCATTACCTGCAAACCCACATTGGAATCTGATGGAATATTACATCTGCACAGTTGGACCTGAATTTCTCACAAACTGAACTTCTCTTGACTTCTCCAATGGATCACGCTTACAGTAAATGAAAAATCTTGAAACATTAATGCAGGTTTTATGTCTTATCAATAGCTCAATAGGTATATTCATATTGCCATTGGCCATTTGTTATGAAAACTGGATGTAGAAATCTGTGAATAAGTCCATTAATTTGTTCAATGACTTGATGTACTAAGATTTCAGTCCTTATTAGGTAAACAGAGGTATTATTGTTTGAGAGTGTTGTGGTTAAACAGAGTTCTCAGGGGTTTAAGAGATATCTAGAGATATCTTGTGATCCGAATGACTGTAACCACTTTATTGTGAAGGCCACACTACAGAGTATGTGGTCATTGAGATGTTTTTTAGACTTCATGTAAGACAACTCAGTTATAAAGCAAAGCCTAACACTTAAAAATCAAGGAGCAGACTTGATCATGTAAAGCCATTGCTTAGTGTTACACAAAACTGCTCTTTCCTGTTGGAGGATTCTTCTAGAAATGCTAATATTGGAATCTGACAGTGCACTGTTGTTGTCTGCGGAGAAGCTGCAGAGTGGTTTATTTTGGTATTGCTCTTGTGGCAAAACATCTGACGAGAAACCAGAATAAATCTAAACTTCAGATGTAAGGTGACATCGAGACGTCAGTGCCTCTATATTTCTGGGAATCTGTCAGACGATTAAAAACCTAAACATACTCTTGATTTCCATCTTGTGCTTTCGTGGATTGTTCCTTCGAATCCTATTGTCAAGTTTTTTTTTTTTTTTTTTTGAAAATTTGCATCACTAAGGCCATTCTTTAAATTCAGATGTCTTTGTTCTACTAACTACCTTTTTCTGGCTGAGAGTTTTGCAGCCCAAATCCTTTGCTTTCCTCACACATTTAAGTTGCTTAAAACCTCAGTAGGAAACAGTGAAAAGGTGCCAGATAAGATGCTTGGAGGAACTGACTGTAAATAGTTTAAGGCATGCAGCTTTGTCCATGAGATTATGTTTCAAATGAATGCAACCAAGAAATCTATACACATTTGGTGCTTCAGAGTAACAGTGATGCAAAAATATATATGTATGTTGCAGTGTAGTTTGAACCAGCTTTACATTCGCTCTTGTGAAATTCAACATCAAACATCTCAGCCATTGTATCATAATTTTTTACAGAGCTTTTACACACCAACTTGACAAGCAACAAATTGCAACTATGGTTTTGTAAAAAAAGACAACACAAGTACATTAGCATTTTCATCAGTGCAAACTTTGCTCAGAAATACCAAACAATTTAATCAATAGTTTATTATTAATTTCAAATATTTGTACCATGAACAGTATCAGTGCCTTTTCCTAACTGAATAATGGTAGGGGCTATAGATTTTGTTAAAATGAAATAAGTGTTGACTTTACTCCTCCAATGGATTTAATGATCTCTGTATAGCAACATGCTAACCCTTCAGGAGCTGAGGATCACCAGATGACTGGATGTAGCCCTCTTTTCTCTGTCAGACACAGACCCCCTGCTACCCCCACCATCTTGCAGGGTTGCAACATCCCCACCCTGTGTCAACAGCCACCCCCAGCACCAGCCCTAGACTCAGTAGTCGCTGACTGCCTTGCAAATTCCTGGATAATTAAAAACCCCTCCTTATGTATTCTCCCATATACCTAGCAAGGGCCAGCTGGTCACTCCCACAGACCTGGAGCCAACAGCCCCAGTCCCCGTCCGCCCCGGCCCCCCCGGCTCTCCAGCAATTTAGATACCTATCACACTAACATCAAATAAGCATTCATCAAAAATTCAAAGATTCACATATAATAATGGCTAATACATCTCACAGGGTGGGCTAACTAGGTCATTAAGGTAGACTAGCTAGGTTGACTAGCAAAATCATGTTACTTCAACTGGCAAGCAAAAAGCCATGTTGAACAAGTAAAACCTCTCACTTGATGATAATGAATCACTCACTGCCCTGCCTTAAAGAAGAGCTGCCAAACACTTTGGCCCTAAGTTTAGGATTGGCTAGCAAGTGTGTCACAGTCAGTCCCTCCACTCACTGTCTGGCTTATCACTTGTTTTATCTGAGGACTATCTGCAGAATACAGATGCAGAATACAGAGAAGACCAAGTATTGTTTCAAGGGAGATTGGCTCAAGTCAATAGAATTGCAAATTTTATAAAACTAGATACCTCAAATTATACTAAATAATCTTTACCTTATTGTAAGTCTACGTTCATTGCAACTTTAGCATTATTGTTGTTAGTTTTGTTACTTTAAGGTCAAATCACTGCC
Organism: Megalops atlanticus; assembly: GCA_019176425.1. NCBI lineage: Eukaryota > Metazoa > Chordata > Actinopteri > Elopiformes > Megalopidae > Megalops > Megalops atlanticus. Next base: position 30,152,340 of record CM032879.1, read on the forward strand.
TGGGTAGAAAAATCTGAGATTCATTAACAAAAACTGTGTTCAAATTTAATGCTGGAAAAAAGTCACAAAAGATGAGAAATTCATGAATAACCTCTGCATTAAACTGGGCCTATGCACTGCTCAGGCTTTTCAACACACAGATACATGCTATGATACTTTAAGTATAGAGGAGCTCACCATGAAACAGACTGCTGAAGACTCAAATTTGATCTCAAATGGGGAAATATAGAGTCCTCAGAGAAATAGAAGACATAACTATGGCATTATTTCTTTACTATATATACTTAGACATTAGCTGCTACATAGATTTGACCAATTAATGCCTATCTTCTTTCTTGTAGCTATTTACTCACTATTTACTTTACTACATGGAAACATACTGGGCCAGTTTTCTAGACAGAGGTTAAGCCTGCTCCTGGACTAAACATCACTCTGAATGAAAATTTCCACTCAGAATTATATGTAAACCAAGAGTAGATATATATATGTGTATTTGTATATATGTATACATATATGTATCTATGATATATAGTACATATATCTTTGATGAAATTGCAAAAAGATTAAAACTGTTGATATGGCACATAACAGACCTATCCGTACTCCTACCATATTATTTTCATTCATTATCTTCAACAATGATAGTCCCACTTATTGCAACCAGAAACACAGTTCAGCTATAAGAAATCCTCCCCAGGCAGCAATTTGTGACAGGCAGCACACTGTGTCTTTTTCAGGGAAATTACAAGACAGACAGATTGTTCCTAGGATACTTTCTCACCACCTATTAAAGAGAAGGCCTGTCTGTTATCAAGCATAAAAGAATGAATGGAAAACTATGCAGCAAGTTAGTGTCATGAGTTCTGACTACAGTGATGGCATTTCGCTTTTTGATGAACTTACATAACCCCACCGTCTCCCACATTTCACTGTGAAGAAGCAGGATTCTCTGGACCACAGTGTTTGTATAGTGTCAGATTCTCAGCAAGAACTTCACCTTCACACTTCCAAGGATCCACTGTCCCCTTGCTTTTTCCATTCATTTCCTCAATAACAATGCATTTTTCTTACAATTATGAAAAGAAAACAGTGCTGTGAAGGGAAAATAAGGTAATATTTCTGCTAATGGATAACAAAAATATATGCAATATTTAATGTAAAATATAACAAATTTATCAATTAGCATCTAGACCAATTGAAGCAGTGTGCTTTGTTTAAAGAGAAGTCACATACCTCTGTCAGTAACGTTATGATTTATTTTTAACAACCCATGCCATGATATCTTGACAGCTAAACAATGAGGAATAACTGAAATTATTTAAACAAATTGTTAATATTAGTACTACTAGTAGTACCAGTATCATTATACATATTTATTATTATGATTTTGGGATGCTCAGGCCTATTTCCTGTTCCAGGCATTTGGAGCCTGGCATGCCTCGGTTCCATTATATTGCATTATTGTCATTGCAGAGCTCTGTGATGGGTGATAGTACACTCTATCCATCCATCATTGCTGTGGAGGTGTGTCCATAAAGATCAATTCCAAGAGAACTTCTTTGTAATGTAGGGACAGATTTTACACTAATCCTTTAATTGTTGTACATTTCATTAAATAACAAATCACTTCCATTAATATTACAGAATGCTGTAAACATAACAAACAATTTTAAACAAATAAAGTGCATCGTAGGAAACACAGGAGTCAAGAGAAGGGGAAGTATTTCGGCACAAAAAGCAGCCAAACTTCATTTCATCATTCAGTTTTTACTTGAGCCAAAGCTGCTTACATACTGGAACTGTGATGCTATGCTGTGAAGTCCTTACGTCAGCTATTAGGGATGTAGATATTGCAGTCTATTTTATCTACATGCCTGGAAATAAAGTACTAAAAAATTACATGAATGCCATTCAGTCTCAATTCCAAACGTATAAAAATTCAATTCCAAAAAAGCATAAAAAATACTTCCTCCCCTTTATGCAGCCCTGTCTTGGAAGTGCCAATTGTACTATTCATCAGTGTTGTGTCACAACAATATCCTCTACACACATGCTAGATCACTGAAGTGAGACAGATTAAATCCTTCGATACACTTGCATGCACCCAACAACTTATTTTAACACTAGAAGTCACACAGTACACCACAGGAGAAGTTGGTGGTCATTAGAGGATATGCTCTATCACAGCAGGCTGAGAGCAGTGAAACAAGGAAACCCTGGCCAAACCCACCCCCTCCTACCCCTGACGGAACAAAGCCGATTTGTTCCGCTGCTGTGTGATCCTGGTCATTGTTCACGAATGACACGGCCAGTTTGAACTAGGGCCATGGGGTTATCTCGGAATTCTTTAATAATTATTTGTAATGGTTATGCCACTTTCACCAGAACGTCTCAGTGTAAAGTTTCATAAATGTGATTAACACTAGCGCCTTAGCATTTGCATTATGTTACGGCATGTGACATGATGCTCTGACATTTGTATCATAATTCCTATGGCAATCCCTTATAATCCCCTATGGCAACTGACATAAATATCTATGATACTAGTGATACTGTGTTCTTTATTGCATATTATAAATTATTATGGCGCCAGTACCATACCCTTAGTCTTACGGCTTGTTATGTATGATGCTTTAACAATTCTTTCATTGTGGTTTTCTTATGACATTAAACTTAATAATTTATTGTATTAGTGTCATAATGCAGGGAACATATATCATAGTACTTTTTTGTATTAAGTTTTAATATAATCAACATTAAAAATAGGCTGGCTGCTCAATTTAAAAATTAATTTAAATAATATGGATCGTGTTCTAAATTTTAGTCACTAGCAGGCATGGAATCTGCAATGGTGAAATGTTGGCTGCACATGAATACTCAGGATAACATTTAAAAAAAGAAGGTACTATGCTAAATGTGTGGGTTAATTGTAATTGCAGACAGTGTGACATTAACAAGCAATTTTCCAAGGCTAGTTATATAAAGCAAGTAATTATACACTCAATCTACACAAAAATCCTATTGTTGCAGTTACCAGCACAAATTCCAGAACATAATGGACTGCACATTACCTGGTCTAAGTCATTATGACCATGCAAAATGAAAGCTTCAGACTGAACTGAGAGAGAGCGAGAAAGAGAGAGATATGAGAGAGAGAGAGAGATATGTTGATATTGTAAAACTATGGTGCAGCATACTATCATCATAGGTTTTTTTAAGTGATTTGACAACAGGGCAGTCAGGAAAAATGAAAACAGCACCACGTTTGCAGTTGTTATCCTGCTGGCCCAGGTGCTTTTCCAGAACAGGAGGTTGAAGTGGAGAAACAATGTTGGGGGAATGGCTGTGTATATTGGGGATGGAGCTGTATTTTGGGTACATTGTAGTAGGCATTAGTATGCTACCTGAGACCCGGTGAAAAGCTTGGTGCAGTGTCTGCCTCAAGCATTTGATGGGCTTGTTTGATTAAAAACAATGGTGAACTGAGAGATATGGGATAGACCTCTGCTGATGGACACCAACTCTTGCTGTGCAACATTATTTGTTTCAATGACAATGTAATGAAATGAAATGAGAAATTCCTAATAGAGTCATGAAGTGAAAGTGATTTAGACAGTAAACCCACAGAGTTTTGTTGCATTGCTGTGTCTGTTGAAGCAATTTTTAGCTCCCTAATAATGTAGACTGAATGTTAACCTTTTACAGTTAGATCACAAGATCACACTTTTCCTGTGAATAACGTGTTAAGTAAATTTTGTTTAATTGTTTATGTAGCTATAAATGAGTATTTGTGTAGATTTGTAATATTTGTGATTTACTATAATTTCTGGTCATTGACGGGGGCTTGGCGCCAGGCACTTATATGCCTATGCTGGAATGCTATCCCTCAGGCAGAGTGCCTTGACTGTACTTAAAGTTTTAGCTATTATAACTGGTTATGGAATCCCATGCACATCTGCAAGGTGAGTCCTTAACACCTTTTTTAACCACATAATGCCCACTAAATCCCTTAGTAAAGCCAGAGTAGAATTAGTCTACAGGGACTGCTAGAAAAAACCTAGCCAGAGAATGAGAAAAGGTAATTCAGCATTTGTTTTAAAGTTGGAAAAAATCTCTGAAAGTATAAGTAATACATTCTACTGAAAATAGTTACATAAGCATGTGAAACAGTTTTGAGCATGCATTTATGATCCCAATGTATCCTTAGTGAGCATTTTTATTTCAATTTTCATTTAATTCTTAATAATTATTTCATACGTGTGTGTGTGTGTGTGTGTGTGTGAGAGAGAGAGAGTGTTGTGTTTGTGGGTTTCTGTGGGTATACATCCAAATTACCCTGGCATGCAATTACCTCACTGTTTGCAGCTTGTTACTGGCCTTGAAGCTCCTGTCCTTTCTGCCAGGATTCAGAATCAGACATGTTTCCAGGTTAATTAATTTGACAGGCTCAGTCCCCTGTGGTCCTTCAACAAGCCTTGCTTGCCCCTGTCCTGGAGGTGACTTATTTTATTACTGTTTTATTTCTTATTGTACTGCCTAGGGCAGTATTGGCATTTTTCCTAATTAGTCTTAAGACTCAATTCCTATCACTGTATCAAGGACAGGGTTTTGAACACTCATGACTATGGTTTAAAAGTCTCCCTAATTTGACGATCGAAAAGAAGGCTCAAGGAAGTGACCAAAAAGCTGTTCCTTATGTGTAATTGAATTGACTGCTGTTTGTTCGGAATAGTTGGACTTGTGTTGAACCTCTCTGCACTTCCCTTCTGGCTTGCTCTCAGTTTATTCCAGCAAACTAACAAAGTTTTAGATGAGTGAGAGGCTGACAAAAGTAAAACAGGAGTGTTACCAGGGACCAAACCAAGCTGGACCATGAAATACTAGACTTTTAGGGACTAGGAGTTTCAGTTGTGAGATCCCAATGAAGTAACCCCAACACTCATTGAAATTACCCTGTGGCCAGGACCAAGAGTACTTTGGATGTCTTTGGAGAAGAGTCAGCATAAATAATAAATCGCTGCTTTGTCAAGCCAAAAGTGTTGGATTGTCACTGTCTGTCAACCCCATACCATGTAAGTGAAGCCTGGGGATTCACTTGCGCGTCACTTTGTGTGAGCTGTGTTTCATCTCCACCTTCTTTGCCATTGACTCAGGTGGAGGTTATAATATTTCTCAGACCTCTAGCTAGCTAGCTTGCTGTGGTTTAAACTATAGGCAATGTTGTTGTCAGATGGACAACAAAATTATGTCAGTCTCTCCTTTGAAATGACAACCTACGATGTGTTACAATAAGAAGTGTACACATAGATCTGAATCAGCCCCATAGTAAGTAAGCCTAATGATGCATATGTATGGATTACAGGCTAGTTGTGTGTGTGTGTGTGTGTGTGTGTGTGCCTTTATTACAGCAGTCATCAAGTAGAAGCTTTCTTTGTGTCTATTCAGCATGTGAGCACCAGCCCTGCCATTTGTGACTTCACAGATGGTGTTCTTCTCTCCTTGGACTCTACCCTCTGCATGAAATGCTCAGATTTGAGAAAGATCCACATGCAGAGATGTAGGACTACAGAACCATGTTGCTCATGTTGCCCAGGCAGCAATATGTATCACTACTGGGCGGCAGTGCAGCATAGTGGTAATTAGCAGGGCTTGCAACCACAAGGTTGCTGGTTCAATTCCCCACGGGGGCATTGCTGTTGTACCCTTAGGCAAGGTACTTAACCCACAATCGCCTCAGTAAATATCCAGCTCTATTAATAGATAACATGTCAAAAAACTAACCTATGCAAGCCAATCTGGATAAGAGTGTCTACTAAATGACAACAATGTCACGTAGAAAAATATTCTGCTTAGCTGATGTCCAGTTTCGCAAGAACAGAAAAATCACTTATTTTACCCCTTGGGCTGAAGTAAGCCATGACTATAGCAAACTTTCTAGCAACACTTCAGTTTAAGAGAAGAACATTTTTTCAAGAATAAGTACTTTTCTTTCTGCTTTTTGTAAAAACAGTTTTCCTGAAAACTTGTAGAAGAAATGCCTAATCTAACTTTGATCCCTGACAAGCTCTCCTGATTTACTGAACCTTTTTTCCAGTTTTGATAGTGAGCAGGGTCTTATGCCAACTGATTTATGGTAGGGAACAAAAACACAGCTAAAGTCACAAAACCTGTTTTTTCAGATGTCTCTTATTAGTGTTATTATTAGCCACTGATCACTTTAACTGAAAATGGGTGATTAGCTGAGTATACAGAAAGGCACGATTGTCTGAAGTATCAGTTGGGGTTACATTTCTGTTTAAATAAATATATTTTCCTGTGCCAGCTTGAAAATTATTGTTTATTATTTGGCAAAAATGAATATTAATTCAGTACATGAACAGCATTAATTTATGACTGTGAGTGGTAATGGTCCCCTGTAATTAGTAGTACTGTCAGAGGGTTTTACAAACACATATTGTATCAGCCTTTAGTAGTTCCCACCAGGTTTCAATTCCCTGAGGTAAATCCCCATAGAATGGCGCTTTTTGACTGTGATTTGGCACAAGAATAAGGTACATGCACAACAGACTCCCCTCACTTCAATCCACCTTATCCAAGTAGCATAAGTTTCAAACCCAGATTTGTTCAAATTGCTTTGTGTGAAGCAGCTGGGCTACTAATCAATAAGTCAATTTCTGTCTGCCATCATGAATAATTCACATCTGTAATGTTGCATGGCTCTTATGTTGTCTCATTGTGTGAAATGCACCCCTGCTCTTTGGCAGATCACTGACTGCTGCCATTACCTCTCACCAAATTGACACAATAGCATACACATTGACATCTCTGTTCCTATAAATTGTTCAATATCCATCTATTCCAAAACACACTTAATCCAAAGTCTATGGAATAACAGCAGAGAACACAAATCCACTTGACTCTTTATGTTCCTCTAGTAGGGTGAGATTGATCCTTAAAGCTCATGCTGTTGATACCAGAACTGTTTCTGTAACATAACAGGCAAAAAAAGAATCACAGTGTGGTCTGTTCAGTACAAAAACACAGCACAATCAAAGTTTAATGTGGACCACTGATGAGGTCTAACGGGGGTTTGGCCTCCTTCTCTGAGCTGCACCTTGACAGATTTGTTCATCAGATATGCGTTCTGACTGGCAGGGTCAATGTCAAAGGGTCACTGGTCAATGTCACGAAACTGTGAAAGACTGCAAACGACCTGCACATAAGGTGGAAACTATGAACTATGATTCTACAGGGATATGTGTGTTCCTGCTTATTCTTTCACTTTACACATGCACACACACACATGTTCTCACACACATACAGTGAGGTATACTTATTTTCATTTCTATGTTAAGGGACACTGTATCCCTCTTACATCCACTGAGACCTTCTGGTCTACAAATGGTAACTATAGCAACCACAGCTATAACACATTGTTTATGGGAGTTTTTAGTCACTGTGTTTGCTGTAGAGTCACGTACCACATCCACTACAAATAACAAACCGAATAAAGCTGAATAACAGACAGACAAACAGACATGAGGAAATAACATATGTGTCCATTGGGAATGGTGTCTGTTCATCAACTGTGTTCTTCTTTTTTTAACCACATCATGTCCATTGTACATCATGGTCACTGGTAACAACAATTTCCAGGTGTAAACAAAATGCTACAAAACATTACAAAAAGGTGCCTTGGAAGTAGCTTCCATTTTCCCCATCCTGTATTTTTCTTATATAAACCTAAGGCCCTTTTCCATCCAAACCTTGAAAAACTATGGCCACAAGGAAAATAGCTTTGCTTCTGTGTGCACTTTTCAGGTTTGATTTTTCAGTCCTAGGCACAAAATTAACAAAGTCGGAAAAACAGCTTCCCTCAAGGCATGTGGTAATAAGCTTTGGGCAAATTGTTGAGGCTGTGTCTTATCTTCTCTCCTCTTCATTGATGTTTTCAGCCTGACTCCAGGAAGCAAAACAAAGAAATGGGATGATTAAGAAAATGGCTGAACAGGGAAGAATTAGGAGGGTACTTATTTTTCAGTTTGTTTGTTTCTTGAATAAATTATGCCTCTCTAGCAATCCTACTGCTTTTCTGATGCTAAGTGAGCCCTGTAATGCTCTCAAAAATGGGGGACAGGAAACAATCCTCTGTTTTTTTCCTCTAATTTCCTTTTGATATGTAAATAGTTGCTTTATTTTTCCACAAATCAGTCTTTAAAGAGCACACGAATTGGCCAATTATTGACAAAATGAGTCTGAGCCGAACGTAGCATTTCCCCTTTGTGTTGCATGCTTGCTGTACACAAACTCATAAAAGGCTTTTCTAAAAGGACCCATCTTACCATTAAATATTCCTGGAGTTCTTTGTTAATACAGTTCTGCAATATAAATAAACGTATGGGTTTCTGACACACAGATATAGGGTTGTGCAACACACTATGGTGTTGCTAAGGCAACCAAATGCAGTATGCCAAGTTGGACAAGGCATCTGAAGAATGCAGCATTTTACTCACTGTGGAAAAACCTACTGTCTTTTGGACTACATGTTTCTTCCTGTAGTAATCACTGAGAAAATAAGAATTGGAAGGCAAGATCATACGTAATTTTCCAGGATGATAGCATCTGTTAAACTTGAGGTGTCACAGAGTATCTGATTTCTATCGTACTCTAACAACTAGAACTGCACAATCATTTTTGTTCCAGTTGCACCTTAAATTACTCTTGATGGACAACATGGTCAGTTGAGATTGCCACTTTAGTAATCACCCAGTTGTGGCTCAACCATTATCTGGGAGCACACTGAGATACAGGCGTGTTCCAGTCATCTAGATCAATATGATGTGAATCTAATGCTCTGCTCTGTTTCAAGGTCTTTAGTGACAGACATGCAGAAACTGCTGGGGAGAAAACATGCAGCTATATGTTTTAATCTTTCTTTGGGAAATACCATGGGTCTGGTTTTATTGTGCTTTTAAGAGGGGCAAACACCAGCAGAGTGTGTGAAGTGCTAGCATGTGCAGATCGAAGTGCCATGTAATCACAACTTTTAATGTTACAAATGCTAACATTAACCCGGCGCATGGTGGAAAGGTGCAAAAATTAGTAAGAAAACCACACTGAGTTGAGATAACGGCATGCCTATTTCCTTGCCAGAAAACACTGCCTTTGTGAGCTAAAAGGAGTTAAACAATTAACAAGAATATACTGAAACTCACCAGTATGAACCATGTTCCTCTTCTCTTCAACCACAAAGCACACTCCAGCTGGTCTACAGTCCACATTCAATATTGATACATTTCATCATAATCACAATTTACTGACATCAGACTTCTCCCAGATCCATGTCACTCACAGGAAAAAAGATGAATGGTCTCTTTATGTTTCCAAACCGCAAAGGGAATCAGCAGTGCATACTGAAACCACTAAACCACATACTGTATATACACAATGCTCAGGCTCAATGGGGTTAAAGGCAACACTGCTGCACAACCTGATCAGCTCATTGAAAGTCACATTTTTGTCTCACTTCCCTCCTGGATTTCTCTTTTTTAAGTCCAGATCTTTTCTCCAGGATAACACTTGCATTTGTAATACTGAAAATTTTAATCATGCTCCTCTCCCGCTCACATTCACTTGGGCTGCGCTAGCGTTTACCCCTGCTCTCAGACCATGAAAATTGGGCCCAATAGGTTTAGCAGACTGAGAATCAAGGTCCCTTTTTGCTTTTATGGAATTACTGGTGCACGGCTTTGCACCCACACTTCTCCTAGAAAGCTTATCAGGCCAACAGAGAGCACAGCACTGAAGGCACCAGTTCAGTACAATGGTAAGGAGACCACCCCTTGAAGGTTACCTCACTTCCCACCCCGATGCAAATGCAGATGAGGATGGATATAGGTAATTGCAGATTGGCACTGTTAGCATCAGCACTGACATTTTTAGTAAAAAATGTCCGAGATCCTATTTTTTCCTGTGCTTACGACAGTGCTGGTTTGAAAAATCAGGGCCACATTTATTTTTGGGACTCATTGTAATTATAAATTGGATTTTGAAAATGTGTGGAGTTTTGCAATTCAGATATTTTTAACCCTAATTTTAAAAGAAAGAGAGAGAATGCACAGTCATTTAAAATTCCCAATTCTGTAAATAATCTTCACAAGAGAGTGATGAGTACTCATAAGGCATTAGCCTTATTTTAGATGTATTACCAAATTTTGAATAATAATTGAAAAGCATGCCAGTCCCATTGATGTATGAGAATGTAACATCTCTTTAGGATCTGAAATTATGTTTTTTTTGTTCAGTTATCAATCTGTAGGCTTTTCTTACATGCACATGCAACTTCATGCAATGTTACTACATTGCAAACAAACCTAGAATGTCATTACCTGTAGCCTTTTAAACATTATTTTTTTCTGCATAAAGAATATTAATAGGAACAGTGCTTTAGCACATAGACAGTTACACTTGCATATGCATTTCTCTCAAAAATATTACCATTATTAAAACAGTTAGTCATATTAAAATACTTTCATATTGCTACAATATGAATACACTGGAAAAATATGTCTGTAATTTCAACAAATATATTTCATTACTATTACAACAAAATATAGCTTGTTACTGGTCATCATATTATGGTGCCTCTGTGTAGACAGAGAAATAAAGTGTGAAATAAAGTTTCTCACGGAAAATGCACCACCTGTCTGATTCAGAGTTGACTGTTTGATTGTTTTGGGACTAGGCATTCAGCTACCATTTAATCCATTTCAGAGAGACTAAAAATTAAATCTTTGATGGACATGAAATTTTGTGCAGGAGACTTTACACCTGGGGGTTGTTGGTACTTAAATGTGATATTTCGATTTGAAGGTCCCTGAATCAATTCAGAAGTCTTTCAGACAAAGTTATATACATATTTTTTCAATAGTGAATAAATAAGTGAAAATTGTATGATGATAAAATCAATAAATGTGAGAAAGTGGTTGACTGAACAACTTAAACTCAACTTAAATGTAATTTCTGTGCCAAGATGTAGATTCTATTCACAAGAGAAAAGGCCATCAACTGAAGGTTAGTAAGTAAATGAAATCCCAGAACAGGACAAATTTGTCATCAGTAACCTTTCATTTGACAGAAGGGGGGGGTAGAATCAGGTTCCCACCACATAGTCTCTGTAATGGAATTGATACTGTGCTCTTCAAACACAATCCTCTCAGGATTGCATTTGTAGGATATGCTGTAGCATTTTTCACAGTGCTGTTAAACTGTGGGTGAAGTGTGCTCGTTGTGATTGCCATCTGCTTCTCACTGCTCTGCAGCTAGCCTGAGGAACTTTGCTCAGTAAAATTCCTGTAAAAACACACAATAAAAACACATAACGAAAAACACATATACATAAATACATACCTGTAATTGACATTGTACAGTATGCACAAAAAGCAATATGAAGTAAAATTATTATTAACATTGCTGAGTCAAGATGAATTTGGACTTTCAATGATTGCTTTTTAATTTGTGACTGGTGGACAAATGGACAGACTTGTAGAGAGAACACATGCCCTGCATGTTGGCAGCATATGCGAGCATTGGGCTCATTGAGTGTTAGGCTTCAGTATTCAATTTGCTCTCTGAATGCTATTGTAACATCAGGTGTTGGTGATTGGCAAACAACCCTTTCAACTTAAAAGTATTGAGGGGACTGCTGGGAGATGAAGAGTCCAAGCTATGCCATCTACCAGGAGGCTCTGGACAAGACATATCAAGCAGGCTGCCTCTGTCAAGCTGGAGGGATGGTTAATGATCTAAAATCACCCAGTGGATGCCCAGAATGAACTGCTGTATGACTGCTTAAAAAATGTGTACATCCTTTCTAAGGAGTAGATGCAGGACAACACATGGATGACAACAGGAGCAAAATAAAATCTGCACACTACACGAGTTCTTCCAAAATATTAATGTTCATATCTTTAGCTTCACATAAAATATAAATGATGAGAACATGTTATTCAGGCCAGCTAGGCTCAGAAGCCTAGTTGTATCTAAGACTATGTCCAGCTTGATAGTGAATACTGCAAGGATCTCTACCTCCACTATGAATCCTGGTAAGATATTCCTTGCATTTATAACTCTCTGAGCAAAAAACATGCTTTGTAATGCCAGTATGGATGTACTTTTAATTAATATCTACCTGACTTCCATTTTTGATGAGACTAAAAAGATTAGGTATCTTGAGTTTCTTTGCATAATGTACATGTTTGATAGCTGGAACCATTCTTGTTGCCCTTGTCCTGCATTTTCTCCAAGATCTTCCTTTTCATGCTAGAACTGGACACAGAACTCTAAAAGTGGTCTAACAAAGGCATTATATGACATTAATACAACCTCCTTTGATGCATCCACAATACTTTCTGTTATATACCCCAACATTTGCCTTTTGGCTTTTACACAATATCTAGATTTAGACACATTTGGACTAACTATTACACCCAAATCTTTTTCATGTTGCAGTCTTATTGAGTACCTTCCAATCCAGCTTAACATTGTTATTGTCTAAATGTAGAATGTAACATTTATCATGTTAAAGTTCATTTGCCAGGTGTTTGCCAAATTGTATTCTATTTGATTCTATTTAAATTTTCCTGAATTTCTTTGGCAGTTTCCAAACTGTTAGCTTCACCTGTGAGTTCAGTGGCATCAGAATTATGTTTCTAATAACCTTAGCAAGGTTGTAATGTAAATAAGGAACAACAGAGGTCCCAGAAGTGAACCTTGAGGGACTCCACTTCACACAACCCAATGCTTAGATGAAATCTCTTTAATCATTTCTCTTTATGTTCCCTGCTGGAGCTAGTTTTAATCCAATTTAACACAACTGCATTAATTCCTACTGATTTCATCTGATAATGAATTGCTCGTGCATTACTTTGTTGAATGAAAATCCAGATATGCAATATCATAATGTCAGCTTGAGTGAAAATAATCAGCAGTCCAGGGGGTTTGTTAAGCATGATTTTTCACAAAACCATGCTGAGTTTCCTTGATTTTAGAGCTGCAGCCTTTGGTGGGAAGGAGCAGAGCTTGTAATCAAATGTTGTCAGTTTGATTTCCAGGTGGGCCCTTGCTATCGTACCCATGGGCAAGGTACATAACCTGAATTGTCACTGCATAAACTACTGCTGTTTAATTGGATAACATTGTATGTGATGTAATTTGCTCTGGATTAGAGCCTTTGCTTAGCGAATGTAATGTAATGTGATACAACTCTCAGTCTGTGCTTCCCTGGATCACTGTGATCCCACTTCTTATATTTTGTTATTACACAGCCTTGTTTCTAATTGTCATTAATTTCTCAAGGTCATAGACTGGATAAGGATTTTTCTTATCTGTTCATAAATAATCTCTTCTAGTTCTGTACTCTTGGGTATATGTTTTTAGTTTTTGCAATTTCCACCAGTACTTCAAAGTCCTATATCTCAGCATTAGCTAATATTTCCTGTGTATCAGGCCTAACTATACATACAACTCTAGTTTCTTCTCCAGTCAAGCTCCAAACAAATTAATTGTTTAGTGTATCTGTGATGTATTTACTGTTGTGAAGCAAACCCTTCCCTTTTTGATGCACCTAACCTCCAACTTCCATTTTCCTACTACAATTGAAAATACAGCTTATGGTTTCTCGATGAGCTCTTGATTTCTCCATCTTTACAAGGTTTCAGTCACAATGGATGAAAGGTGATGCAAGTGCAACACCACAATACAGAGCAATTTATTGCACATACAGTATGACGAGCCATAATGGATGTTCCCGGTATTAAGACTACCATTTCTTTCAATAAGAGTTGGCAGAAAGATATTATCTTAAATTCACATGTAATTTTCAGAACTCCATCCCTTACAATGTTACATTGTATGGAAAAAATAATACATTGTGTTATTAATTTTATGAAAATAAAGAAATAAAAATGTCACCAATAAAAGAATGTTGCCTGGGGAGTCTTTTGCACACCATCTGAGGTGGAGCTTTACCAACAGGGCTAAGAGTTGGATACAAGCTTAGAACGAGGCAGTGCTGTTTCACTATATTTTAGTTTGTTTTTCTCCCAAAGGAAAGTTTGTTAAAATCATTGTGTAAGCTGCTCAGCAGAACTTTTTCGGGCATTTATTTTGTGAGACAGAAGTAAATCTTACTGAAGGACTCTTGATCCACTCATCAGTGTGACCCCACTCCTTAAATCTGACCTTTAGATCTGTGGCTTATCTGAAAGAGTGGTCAGCGGAACTTCAGATTTTACAGACTTCATGACACTGGCTGATAGATGGTACAGGGTGAAAGTTGTTACTACTAATATATGTAATACTGAACATATTAATAATACTACGACCGCTAATACTCCTACTGCTTATAATAATGGGTGTCTGTGTGTGTGTTGGTGTGTGTGTGTGCGGGTGTGTGTGTGTGTGTGTGTGTGTGTGTGTGTGTGTGTGTGTGTGTAAGGGGGGTTAATCTGTTGAAAAGAAAAAAACAGGAATTTAAACCAATTTTCTAAATACGGCTGATTTCACCACGATCAAAAGCCTTAGATGCACTAGCTTGAATTCCTGGTATTCCAAAGCTCATACTCTGTTGCAGCTCCCTCTCAAGTGGTCCTTGTCAATTGGAGGTACTTGCAGTAGGAAGAGTGGTGAAACACAATGTGTTTTTTTTTTGAAACATAGAGCTTTAAAATCCATCATAACCAATTTGTTGTTGCAGATAACTAACTAAGCTAACTATTAGTTTGGGCTTTAAGCTTTGCTAAATTTGGCTGTAGAAATATGTGAAAGGATGTTTTTGGAACCAAATCACCTCCCTACCAGTACAGAATGTATATGTACAGTTTGCATAGTATAATGTGAGAAAGGAAGCAGACCTGGGAGAAGTGATGAGCCCCTGAGAAGATGGCCCTAAGGTACAGCAAGGGCTCTATTCAGACCTGTAGAGGAGCACTATACCCTGGGATTAAGCAGCCTAACCTAGATGTGGTAGTAACCCACCCACATAGGGTGAGGGCACTGTCTGAGAAACAGGGAACCAGATGGCAATGACGACTTACTCAAACCCTAGACCCTCCTTCATTAGCATCAGAGGTTCATTTCACAGGGCCAACAGGATTAGGCTGGGACAATCATGCTGTAATAATGGGGGCCACATGTTTGCTTTCTTGAACTGTGGAGGGGAGATTTACTGAAACCGAGCTGACATGCCAAATTGCTGGGAATGAGCAGCCGCTTAATTCCTCTGAGATAAGTGAGGTTGCTACTTTCATGGTTTAGAGGACCCTGGGTTGATGCAAAACTATGAAGCCGTTGGAGCATACCTCTGTGCTACACTATTTGGCTTACTGTGTATTTCAAATGCATGCTTTGCTCTATATATTGTGTATTGGCCCTTGCGTGTCATAGCAGAGATTTAATGCATAAATACATTAAAACTGTGTATTCCACATTTGTGGTACAAATTTTAGTGTCAGTCTGAGTGAGTGTAGCTGCATTTTCATGTTGGTAAACAACCAAAAAATAAATACAAATATCATTCATTCATTGTTACAATGCTGTCTTTTTCCATGAAGTTTGTCTTGGGAATGCTGTCTGTCTTGCTAAATTCTTTCATCTAATAGGTTACTTTGTTGCAAAGCAGTATGTGTTAAGTCAATAAAGACAGCATGGTAACTGCATTTTTAAAAAGGGACAGCTGCACTTATTTGCTTTGACAGAAAAAGGACTGTTGAAATTCTTTGCAGCTGATGGCTTGAAATAGGCTCAGAAGCCAATATGAGTGCTGTTTATAAAGCTCATGTCATTTTAAAGGACATCTTCACACCCATTTTTATAGGGGATGTTATAGAAAAAAAGTAAATAAATGCAAATGCTTTTAATCTTGGAAATGGTTCCTTTTTTTTTCTGTCTAAGTAATCTGAACAGGTAGGACTGATGTGTGAAGACTGGGAGATCAATGTCAGCTTCATGCAGAAAGCCAACAGCACTAATAAGCCAAGAAAACAAGACCACAGGGATGCCAACTGCAGGTTCTCATGGACAAATGCTCCATTTCTGCTACTGTCTATTTTACTGAAGTGACACTTTATGGCTTCTGACTACAACAGGCTACATGACATTACTTACCATTTTCTCTCAATTTTAGGGCATTTATTTTTTTTAAATTACACACTCTATAACTGACTTTGCAACAGAAAGTGCTACAATATCCCAACAATAGCCTGTACATCTCTGTGTGTCAGCATCCTTAACATGGGTATGAGACTACAGTGGAAAGCCTCTCACTAGGGAAAACTTTGCCCCAGAAGCTTTGGTGAATGAGGGGTGGCAGGAATCCATGCAGCCAGAGACAGACTTCAATCAACAATAGGTGATTTATTCGACATATGCTTATGTAGACAAGCAGAGGTGTGAACCAGAAGTCTATATTGCTGACTCTTTTAAATTGCTGAATTCCTTTTATTCCCTTAGCCCCCCTCCTCCAGGCCTGTGGTCTTATGTTGACCAAACGATGGCTCCAGGCCCTCATGGCCTTGGAGAATGACACAGCCATCTCCCTGGGGCCCTCACAAATGGCAGTTTGTCTGAGCAGGGTGCTGCCTAAGATTTATATTTGGTACCTACAAGGGCCCCAGTAATGAGTAATGGTATTTGTACTGAGAAAAAGTTAGACAACACTGTGTGATAATAGATAAAGAGCATGATTATCATAGAACTTCTATTAAACACAGAGTCTCTAATAACCCTTTTAGCAGATGATGACCAAACCATATTTTAGTGAATAAATGCTGGTGTCCAATAGTAGCTGGGTATCCGCTTTTAACTGTCTGATATTAAAATCATTGAGTCTTACACCTACATTCTCATTTAGAAACAACCTATGCAACAAGTATTAGTAGTAATGATCAATCATTCTAATGTTATGGTAATGCTTTTTAAAAAGCCACTTGTGAAGCATTTTACTTGACACACGTTTTGCTAGTGCAACATTGTATTGGACTCAAAGCTTATCAAAAGTAGAGAAAAAGATTGGAAAAAAAGATTTCTTATGCCACCTTATCTATAAAACTCAAAGTAAAAAGACGGGGTCCTCACATTCTTTTTCTCTCAGTAGGTACAGATAAAAAATGCACCACTCTGAAAATCTTTATTTGACCAAATGGTAGCCTACGAGTATTGGCTGAATTGTGTCAAAACAACCGAGGTGTGATGCTATTTTAAATGAAAAGATACATGGAAAAGGGCAGCACTTGCACTGAAGGGAAAACACAATGTTAAGGCTGTCAGGGTGAGTCGAGGCCGCTCTAATGACTTTCTGTTCAATGAAAGATAGGTCTACCAGTATTATACCCATCATGATTTCTCTTTTCTGTCCATGATCTGTCCATGCCCATTTTTTAATGTGAGACATTTAAATGCCTAAAATTATAGCTGGGGCTAATTTGGATGTTAAACAAATAAATTCCCAGGCTACTAGCACAAGTATTGATGCTTTGCACAGTTATCATAAAAAACTGAACATTTTCAGAATTTTGTCACAACATGGAAGAAAGTGAATCATTTGGCCATACACAAAGCTTAGAAGCTTTGTGTTGGCATAACAACAGTTCTTGTTCCCAGAACGAGCATAATAATGGTGCTACAGTCAGCTTAATGAAAAGAAAACTTGTCTCTTGAACAGAGTTTCCAAGTGACTCAGGTGACTTTCTGCTGGACAATGTGATTTTGTGTTCAAACCTTCTTCAATGTTTTGTCCTTAACAATATCATTGGTATTCTAGAGAGGGAATAGAGACCAATAAACCTTTTAGTAAAGGGGAAAAATACAGGGCTTACTTTTCTTTTTACCATACATCCTGGCATTAATTGCTATTTGTATACCTTTGAGCAATGCTTGTGTGGATGAAAAAACACAAGCCTGAGCACAATGCTAAATTCTTTTGCTTTGAGTTATTGCTTTGTCCTGAATTGATTAGGATGTTTAAATGAACCGTTAAGGAATGCAATTTTGTAGAGTTCAGTTGTACTGGCTGTGTGATGTGATCATTAATTTAGATTACAAAGCTCTCCAAATATAGATAATTCCCTCTGCTTTGTTATTTGACAGTTAAAGAATAAAAACATAAATCATGTTTTCTGTTAATACAAGTAACAAGTAGTTGTTTTCTTTTCCTTTTCCCCCCTTAAAGAATCAATTTATCATAGCAAACTGCAGAGTTCCAGTGCTGTGCCGTGTTAGAATTAATGGCATCATTCTGATTTGACAGAACACCAGCTGAGATCTGATGCAGATAGTCCCATTGTTCTTTTTATGGACATGTTGAGGAAAATGTTTTACTGCAGAGTTTTTCAGATGGGCCAGTTAAAACAATGAACTATTTAGTATATCTGCTGTCTGAGTTAAATTGAACAATCAGAATAAAGGAAAAAGCTGCTGTACTTCAGAGTTTTCAGTTCAGTTTCAGGGTTTTCAGTTTTTGGGAAAAAAAAAGTTTCACTGATCAATTCTACCCTAGTGTTTCATAATGCATAGTGTGAGTGCTGTCAGTGAAATCAGTGCACAGAGTAGTATCAGATAAGGAACACTCTGATCCATTTGTTTTTTGATAACATCCTTCTTGCAATGGAGAGCCGGAAATATGCTTGCATTGAAAAACAACATGCTTCCATTGTTTTCCATAATAAATTTCACATTTTTGATAATCAAATCCTTCAACTGTTTGAACAGCTGTTTTTATTTTATATAATTATTATTATTTTCACACTGACAGAGACATTTCCATTATAGAGAAATAATGTGTGCCTGAAGGGTCGATTCAATCTAACTGTGTTGGGCTCTAATGCAGTAATTAAAATTTCATCTGCAGTCAATCCATAAATCCATAACTGTAATCCTCGTAGCATGTCCACAGGCATTGTATTCATGAATCCGGAAGTGCCTAAGGAAAGTGAGTATTCACTGTGTATCTGTGTGTGTAATTTGGCAGGTTTGCCTGCATTTAACCTTCTATTTGTGATATGTTAATAGATCAAGTTGTCTCAAGCCTTCATCTCGTTTAATAAATTAAAATGTTTCATTTCTTAAAATCTATGATGCTGTAATCTTTAATAGGGTTATTTTACCTCTATGCATTCACTACCTAACCTGTTACCACAAAACAATGCTGAAGAACAGAGAACAATACCCACAAAAAGGAAAAAGGGACCCATTGCAAACATGAGGAAACAGTAGCCCAAAGCCACAATTAAATCAGTCCCTGAGGAGCTATGGGGACACAGGCAGAGCCTGACAGTGCAAAATAAATCTGGTCCACCCCCACCCCACCCGACCCCCCACCTCACAGAAGGTGTGCAGAGCTCCACCCATCGGTGCTGGATTCTGATGGTTTGATCGTTGCCCTCCCTCTGCAGCGACACCAGGATGAAGGGGGGATATCAGCAAAGCAAATGGCAAGACATACATACTTAATGTTGAGAGGTTCACAGTGTTGTTCAGCATCAATGGTGTGTGGCAATTCAATTTGAAGAGCAGGTGCACAAGCTTCAGGGGATCCTGTTTTTGACCCTCCGGATGTGATTGAAAATGTAAACCTCTTAAAGATGAGATCCCTGTATGTATCGCAAAAAAGGTCAATCATTACACATTAAAAATGTCATCTGCTTTCGTAACTCACACTGAAGACTGCCCTTACGATTGTTTTCTGTTTCTACTGGAGTGGCTCACATAGATAATTATTTCCTTACACACTTTAGGACATGTTACATAAGCATATTATATTAGAGACACAGCATAAAACATAAAAGGTACTTGAAATTGTCTCTCATTTTCAAATGTACTGGATGCATTATTTGAATATGACCTTACATGCATTTGGTTCCAATTTGTTAAATCACAGTCACCTTTGAACTATATGGATAAAATATATTTGCTTACATAACTGCATACGTAGCAAAGCTATCACATTCCTAGTCTGCTGGAGAATGTACCAATAATGCGGCACATCAGATTGGTTTCTGGCAGAACTCTAATTACACATTGACCGTAATTTCCATTCGCGGGAAGGCTGGGGTTTGTCTGTGACCAATCATGATGCTCTCCATTAAAAGTCGTCGTAAAGGGGAGTAATGAGAACAAGTTAAGCAGCTTAACTTCTGCAGGTGCAATATTTCATATGCACTCACTGATTCTCTGATGTGTTTCCAATCCTTTTTTCTTAACACTTAAATGGATTTAGCTGAGAAATGATTGCACCTGGCACAGGAAACAAACTAACAAATGTTTAACTTGCAAAGTGTCTGCTCTCATTTTCCACCGTTCCAATTTAAAAAAAGACAAAGTAGCCCATTATCAGGTGTGTTGCGATGGAACATTACTCAGGCAATGCTGCCACGGGCTTTGGGGACTCGCAGCATCTGCGGTGATGTTGGAATGGCAGGATGGTTGATGTGGCTTTCCTCTGCATGAAGACAGCTCTCTTCTTGATGACCAGCAGAAGTGAGGCTGAGCAAAACGGCAAGTGTGGCAGCTAACGTGATGATAGAAGGTGAACATACAGCACAGTAGTCAAACTGCCCTGCAGATGAAATTCCCCTTCGGGATGTTTTTTTTTAATAATTTTTTTTTTTTTTTTTAGAAATGCATGTGTTAGCAATGCACATACGCATGGAATCAAACAATTTTGCCATTTTAAAGCACTTCAGTGATGGTCATAGAGTAGGAGATTACAGAAGACTCTCCAGCTTTTAATTATGCATTTGAAGCTTCAATGACATAAATTCATGTACAGGGACTCTTAGCATCTCTCTCTTTTCATAAATCTCATTTTATAATGTGCAGTCTGGTTGCTTCATGTATGTCTTTCATGTCTCTTGGATTCCTTGATAGTGCAGTTGACTTCCTGAGGAACCCTAAAGAATTTGTCTGGAGAGGCAGTCATTTCTTTATTGTGGTGGAAATGGTATGTCCTCAGCGGACTTCACTGAAGTCGTCAGGTTTACACAGGGGCCAGCCTCTTTGTGAGCATGTTTCATCTTAATCAGGTTTCCCCTCATTAGTTCTAATTATGTTTTAATTGATATCTGCTTCCTTAATTAAATAGCTGCTTCCATTCACATTGGGGGCTTACAGAATGAGACTATGAAGTCCTGAAGGAGGGTGGAAAAATACACACACAAGGCCTCTGTGCACAACTGAATTAACATCTACAGAAATTGGCCTGACTGGGTTCCTCCACAGGGTGCCCATCAAAAGATTCCTTGTGAAATGTGCTTAGACAAATCATGGAGCATTCATGAAACATGCAGAGATTGTTATTATCAGACATTATTATTATTAGTTACTATTATTTTTATTATTATAAGTAGTAGTAGCAGCAGCAGCAGCAGCAGCAGCAGTAGTAGTACAGACCTCATAGTAGATTCAGGAAGGCTGTACATGTTGTGTAGCTGATGAGAAAGCTCTCCTATTGCCAGCTCACAATTGTGTCGATTAATGGTTAAGGCACTAGAGCCTGGTCTTGAACTGAGATCAAAGCCGACGCACCCACTGTGAAGCTACCTGACCTCAATTGCTCCCTTAAAAAGACACTAAAAAGCTAACTGGGATGCAGAAACATGAAAACTTGCTATTAATGTCATCTTTGAGGCTAGAGCAAGTATCTGAAAGAAGTGTGAACTGTAGCTGTAAAATGTGTGTACCATGCCAAGCCAACGTCCATTTCAAGCAGGAAATTCAGAAGTGATGCATTGGATCACTAGTCTATGCCAAAGAGAGTGCTTGAAAATGCAGGGAGTTAGAATTTAAATGTAAATTCCACAAGGTGATTTTTGCCCTCAGTTACATTACATAAGTAAAACTGGTAATTAATAGGTGTTTCCTGCAACAGGGGGATCTGTAAATGGGACGCACATGCCATGAAAATATATTTCTTTCTTAATTTGACAGACACATTTATGCAGTGTGACTTATGTGGCAGTAGATCATATTGCGCAGTAAACAAATAGCAAATAGGCATTTGCAATACAACCACTTATAAGGCAACACAAAGCTAGTGTCTCTAATTAAAACACAAATACCCAAGAATAAGAACTGCGCAGTCATCATTGTAATAGTAGCTTTCAGCAAACAGAATAATAAGGTGCTCAGACAGGTACACAGGAGTCAATGGGTCCAAAAAAAAACGCAATATGAAAGTTGTTATGATTTGAGGCAAGCACAAGTAATACTTTACCTTAACTTACACTTAGTGCAGCTGTGTACCTGCATAGTAACAACATCAAGAGGCTGTTTACTACTCTATAGGAAATCCATATTAGCTACAATACAATTACAGAGCAAGAACTTATTGTTACTGAAGCAGTTACCGTGTAGTTACCCGAGGGGTATGTGCAACTTAATGAAAAGTGTTATTCAAGAAAGCAGAGACATATCTGATCTGATTTACCAATGTTTTCCGGACTGTTAAATGCCTTTTTCATACCTTTGGTTTTTTAAGTGTGATAGTGATTTAACTGCTCTTTGGACATTTTTAACCCCTAGAATCTGAAAGTCACAAATTGCATGCGCATGAGCTCACTATATTCTCCACTGAATAAGTAGGTCATTTTTTCACATAGAAACTTCCTGTTTATTTTACTGTGTACAGGAAGCTTGTCACTTCCAGTGTGTTAAATACATCTTCAGGAAACATGAAACTTCCTCTGCTATAGTGGCACAGTGTGTGTTTTGTATTTTAATATCTCAGTCATTTCAGGACATAGCAAAATTCTCTTTTGTGCTGCACCGACATCCAATTGAACACCATGCAAGTAAGCAAGCAAACACATAAACAATAAACAAGCAAATTAGCAAAGTCTTCTGACCTTAATTTTGAAAATGGAAAGTTGTGATTTTTTTGTTTTTCATTTGTTATTCTTTTTAAGAGTGATGGGTACCCTCTGGGAAGAGGGTATTTATTTTTCCACCCTCAATGTAATTGAATGCAGGAGCTTTCAAATAGCAAATCAAATTACAGACACTGTAATGGTTCTTCTGAAGTCTATGACTAAGAGGTAGTTAGGGATCAGAAAGTCTATTTGCTCTACTTATGAAGGTGTGCACAGCCTTTATTGCCACCGTACCCCATAGATAAAATATGGTTTTCACGCCACAATGTGGATTATTCAGCTGAATAAAGCACACAATGGCTATAATTTCTCAGTCTTTGCAAACCTTTCTTTAGCTAAGTGCCCCTGTGGCTCTATTCCAAGTACTTAAGTAATAATGTTTTTTTGTGTGTGTATGTCTGTGTGTGGGGGGTGTTAACCCTGAGAGACTTCCTGCATTTTGAGAACATGAAAAACCACTTTCAACATTCCACTTAGCTTGCAAACACACCTTTAACTATCCTCCTGGTGATCTTGAAATGTCTAATTAGACACTGAAACTGTCCATCATTGTATACAAGTGTTTTTCTCGTGTAGTGTGCCAGACCTTTTCTTTTAGCTTGACACGACAATGCTGTGGGCTTGAAACATTAGTAAGATGATAAATATTTTGTAAGTCAGTGACATTTTGCACCAAAGTCTCTGTTTCCTGGTTGTCTGAGAAAAAAAAAAAAAAACTCCTGTAAATCAATATTCTCTACTTTAAGCACATTTCATGCCTATTTGCCCTTATGGTTTTACAGTGGAGTTATACAGGGCATGGATCTGTGACATTTATTCAACTTTGGAGCAATGCAGATTCAGTGGAAAAGTCATTCTGCAGAAGGCTAGAGCCAGCATTTGCACCTCTCCTCTCCCACTTGAAAGATGTCCTGTATATTTCACCTAAAGAGCTTTGTTCTGTTTGAGTTAACATGTCATGATTTGCTAGAATTAAATGTCATTGATGTCCACTGATATAAATTAAAAGAGCATTCATGTGATCTTATAAAAAAGGGTGTCACGTTTTCACTTCTGCACATACATGGAATACATATTTTCAGTGGAATAACTCCTTATTATCTTGCAGTATAGCGGTATTGCGAGGCAAATATGTGTTAACGGCAGAGTGTCGTATATTAACTGTAAAACAATGATAAACTGGTTAAATGGGGGGTCCTCTGCCCTTTTTAATGAGAGGGAATATGGTTTATGCTTGCCATCATGTAGTGAAGCTTTTAATGTTCTTCCACAATTCACACAGCGGTGTTCAGGAGACTTGACTCTGCCTGTGGGAGTGCAGAAGCTGCTGTAGATGACGGTATAATTTACGGCACGTACCTCTTCCTTCTGTCTTCCCCACCTTTCATCCCCTCGGGTCTATATTAAGTTAAGTCAATTTAACAGCAATAAAATATTTCATATTTGGTGACATTTATGGTCATAGCAATTGTCCCTTCTCAAAGCTCCTTAAATCTTTCAGCTTACAGACTTTAAAATTTGATTCTTGCTCTGAAAATCGATGATTGCGAGCTTTGTGGTCGTATTCATCTGCATGTGTAAAGTTTGGTGCTAAAGACTGTGTTAGGTCGGGGGCAGGTTGGTATGAAGTCCTCTATATTTATAAATGAATCTTCCCCATGCACTAAATGAAATTATAATGGGAAATCAAGTCAGTTTTAGAAGATGTCAGTCTCTTGCAGTGGTAATGTATTATATGGAGAAGACTGAATTAAAAGAGAAAATCTCACTGTCCACATGTCAAAGCAGATTCCATTCTTATTGTCCTACTTATCTCTTCTCTGGGGATGACCTGGGCTTAGACTCATTCTTTCCTCTGGGGATTTGGTTCTGTAATGGGAATTCATCCCAAGGTAGTGATTGGTCATAGGCCATTTGATTAGACAATTCCAACATTCTGCTCTCTGAGGACTGCTGTGCATTATGTGTTACATACAACACAAATCCTCTACTCCTGTAATTTAGTAAGCAGTCACATATTTGCTGTATTTAATTTTAGAGTGTGTCAGAACGCTCTGTGCAAAATCACCCATTTTAAAATGGCTTTTTAATATCACATTTTGGCTGTGATTGTGACTTGACTGTGATGTATTATCCAAGGACCAAGAAATTTACTTCTAAATGTCTGATTTCAACATTTGGTCCACTCTTTAGCATCAAAAGAATCATGATCAGAGATCATGACATCATCACATCGGTTAGGGTGTTCATCAACCCACTTTAGTCTAGTGTTTGTTCCCATCCATTTTTTTGTGCTGTGATAAACATCAACGCATAACCATTGCCCTGTTTATAATGGAACATTGTCTGTCTGCTGTTGAGTGAGGAGCTGCTCAACAGAGATTATTCCAGCGGCTGCACCGAACAGGAATGAGGGTGAAATTGGGGATGAGAAAAGAAAGCAGCAGTAGACAATAGGTAAGCAAAGGGAAAAAAAACCCTCTCACGACTCATTGAGTGACCTTTCAATCATCCTGTTCATTTCCGCCTCTGTCAGGGAGCGCCGTGCCCTTGAATCCTGCTTCATATCTCCCGACAACTATGTTCGTGTTGTAAAATGTGAGGAGGAAGGACCGCCATTTCTTGTCTCCTCTTATTCATCTTTCCATGGCTAAAGGAAACTTCAAAAAGGCAGAGGACAATCATTCCTTCTTCTTTTATTAAGCAGCATCAGGCTGTCTTAGTAGTTGCTGTTTCGAGACTGCGCTATAATTTAAAATGTAGATACATGTGCTGATTACCATCAGATTAATACTTGCTATTCTGTCCTGAATGTGACAGCAAGCAAACAAAGTTTGCATCTGTCTAAAACTTACTACTGTCAGTACACTAGTGAGTGACAGTATCGTGACAAGTACCATTGTGAAAAGTGATATAGTGACATGTGGTGGTAACAAATTTGATGGTATTTGATCAATAATTGAGGTTATGTTCTATTTCTCAAAGCTGCTACGACAAATGCCATATCCTTTCTCCTGACACATTTAAAACTGGCCAATCCGCCAATCCAAACCTCATGCTGTGAACAGACGATCCAGAATAAATATAACAGACACAATGTTCTGCCAATCAGACAACTGGCACTTTCAGCACTGCAGTAAATAACTGCATTTTGATCATGAAAATGAAGTGTGCTTTAGAGCAGAGTGAAGTAAGATCATTCCATTATCAATTATGCCCGTCAAACATATTAATCATGCTAACATTTCCAGCTTGCTCTTATTAAAATAAAAATAGTTTTAACTGATCAAATGCTGTATTGTGCTGCTTTAATTGTGGTGTTTTACATTACTCTTGTGTAGTAGCGCAAGTGGGATATTATGACAGTTCCTACTTTTTAACCCTGATCCTGATGTGTCACTCATTTCTTTTTTTTCAGTCAAAGCCGGTCAAAGCCAGATCCACAGTTGCCTCAGTAAATATCCATATGTATAAATGGATAACATTGTAAAAAACAGTAACTGATGTAAGTTGCTCTGGATAAGAGCGTCTGCTAATGCCAATAATGTAAATGTAATGTAATGAATGTGGGAGCAGAACTGACAGCTGAGTTGGGAAGTAGCCCACAGTGTGCCGGAGTTATCCAGTGACAGTGAAGCACAGGGCATCTGTCACCTTTATGGCAAAAAGTAGGGGATATGGACAATGAGAATGGGTTAAACTAAGAACATATGGCAGAGATTGGTTACCCAAGCTACTTCTTAATGTCCTCCTCTGAAATGAAACAGAAATTATTCTGAGGTTTCTACATTTGCTGCCATCCCCTTTACAGTTATACTCACCAAAGAACAAAGGCATAATATATGACCAAAAAAGCAATAAATGCTTTGTTGTGGGAAATATCACTTGATAAATTGTGTGCTCTTTAGTCTTTTCATATGTTACAATTGATTCTTTTTTGGT
Organism: Megalops atlanticus; assembly: GCA_019176425.1. Taxonomy (NCBI): domain Eukaryota; kingdom Metazoa; phylum Chordata; class Actinopteri; order Elopiformes; family Megalopidae; genus Megalops; species Megalops atlanticus. The sequence goes on from CM032879.1 coordinate 30,179,204, forward strand.
TGTCTGTTAAAGCTGTTTCCTCCTTCTCTCTCTCTCTCTCTCTCTCTCTCTCTCTCTCTCTCTCTCTCTCTCTCCCCCATTGTGGTTACAAAGTGGATCTGTTTATACCTTAATCTCACTGTTCTTGGTTGTTTGCACCAGGGTTTCACAAAATGCAAAAAGAAAGGAAAAAAAAAGCAAAAATGCACACTGTGCAGTGTCAAAAACTTGTTATGCCTTAAATATTCACAACCACTTCCTTTTTACCATCACCCAGCACCATCCAACCCTTGCTAGCGCAGATATAAGGAAAATCACAATGTCATTTTTGCCAGTTGTGCTGACATCACATTATCAAACAGAATGGTGCTGGGTGCATAGGCTATATTTACCAACTGCACCAGGGTTTTCCTCCCTTATGGCTTGCTTCTATTTCATTTCAACACAGTTCAGGTGCGAAATGGAACTCTAAAATAATCAACCCTAATATAAACGACTCCACCAAATCAATTGCATTTCAACTTCTCTTTTGTGACTCTCTTTATCTTTCATGCTGAGAATTGGAAACTTCAATGCTTCAATGCAATGTTAACAACGCACTCTTTTCAGTATTGAAAATGCTTTCTCTCCAGCCAGTAACTTCTTTTGTCTGCCAAGAGGTTGTTCTCTTGTGCTGTTTACTCACAAGATTGATTCAGAAAGCAGAGTTTCAGAAAAACTGAAGGGGTCCATTGGTATTGAAATGTTGTGCTTTTTATGTGTAACAATAAGTAATATTATTCAGCAGTATCCAGTTGATTTTGCTTCCCTTTGAATAGCCTGCCTTTGTAAATATACCTGTATCTACCAATGAAGAGGCTCTGTGCATGTAGTTTTTATTTTTTACATGGTTACACTTTCAATTTTGCATTTTGTTTACTTTGAATAAATAACTCATCACTTACACAAAGTACAGAATAAAATCATTTAAATAAAAACTTACAGCTCTTTGACTCCGGAGAAGTAGTAAATACTGCAAAGAAATACTGGTAGAAACATGTAAAATTCGTGTGACCACAGCTCATTAAAGCACTTAACATAACTTCTGTAACTCAATTTTCTGTTTCAGTCATATGCTATTTTGCAAAACAATCCTAACCTTGTTTCCTTTACTATTATGTTCAGATGTGTTTTATTTATCACTTATTTTAATCACTGTGTTGCACATCTGAACAAAGAACTCGCCAGGCGTGCATGAGGTTCGGATACTTTTATATTTCTTTGCGTACAGCAACACACTTTGTACAGGCAAAACTCTCTAGCTCTCCCCCCGACTCTCTCAGCTCGCTCCGCTCTCTCATTTTTTCTAAACTCTCACGCATCTTAACAAAATGACCAGGCTTGAGTGCCCCTGTCTTCCTGGAGATGTCGCAGGTGCCTGTTTGAGCCTTACTCAAATACGTATATTTAAAATAACAAAAGCTATATCAAAATATCACGCAATGACTTTACAGTAACACGCAAACAAATGACAAAAGAAACAATAAAGGGGGGTGTCCTTTTTTACAGTGATTATTCCTATGAGTCCCACAGCTGTGCTCTGTGTTCTGTAGAGCAGTTTTACTGTATTAGTTTCCTGGTGACCAGCAGTAACAGACAAATGGAAATTACATTTGATTGCTTTAAATTACATATAAACATATATTATGTTACTATGTGCAGGGAGAAAGCGCTGTTCTGTTCATTATACTGTCTGTGCATTGTGCCTTAGTTTTGCCGAGGACTTGACATGAGGTTTTATATATGATCGCCACATGTGCCATGAAAGCCCTTCACAGACCTGTTTATTTGTGCTTTGCTTATCCTCTCTGGGTGAAATCACTGGCTTTTACAGGAAACCAAAGAATGGATTGGCCATGTGTCTGAAAGGGTTCCCGACACTACATCAAGAGAATAGATTTGGTTTCCATAGAAACCTGTTACAAGTGTTAAGTACTCAGAACTAGATTCCATTACTGGAGCAGCTTGGAACACTGAAAGAAAATGGAGAGGTAGATGGAAAAACTTACATGGCTGAGTTAGAAAATAAATTATTTCTCTCTAGTGGCTTCTTTGAGGGAGAAAAAAACACCACACAAACATGATTTCAATCTATAATAATACTCAACTGACAACAATGAAAATAAAGAAAAAAATCAGTATGACTTGAGTATGACAACTCTTGAGGTAGACTTGTTACCTAATTGTTGCCTAATTTTCAGAGAACAGATGTCCCAGTAATAAAAGCAACAGCTTTCATCTTATTTATAATTCAAATACTTTTGTAGCTCATAATTTTGTTAACCTTTGCAACTGTGATTCTTCATATGCCAGTGGCATTTTGCCTCCAAATTCCCTGATGGAACTCATGTCACTTGCCCATAAGCTCATTAAGAAGTGAACTAACAAGTTAACTTTCCCACCCTCTCCCTAATCACACACCTCTAATTACAGAATAAAAAAAAAATCCTGCATAGGTTTGAAATGGCAGAGTTTTACCTTCCACGTCATTAGCACCTCTTAATGAAGCTAGCTGTGTGACAGTTTTATGAATGTTGTGAAGAATGAACAAATAATGAAAAAAGTGGGACAGAAGCTGCTTAACCTTCTACCCCAACCCCCCAACCCAACACAGATATGCCATCCCCAGCAAGCTAGTGTTGTCAGTGCAGTGCTAGGATCTACATCCTGTATGTCTGTAGGAGGGTAAAATTGTTACACTGGCTATCTAATGCAGTAAATAGTAAAGTGGACTTTATTTTTTATTTATGAAGATGAATTGTGCATTTAGTAGCCTTAAAAAGATGCAACAAGTTGTATGTTGTATAATGGTGCTGAATAGAAAGAGAAGGGGTAGGGAAGGATGGTGGTGGACACAGTAAAGGTAAAGAAAAGAGGTCAGCAGCTCTAACATTCTGTAGCCTTTACCTGGCTATAGACCGAAGATATAGCATGTAGGTCAGGGCATCGTTGTTACTTCGATGGAGTCCTCCTGGTAAAACTAGATTGTTGCTGTAAATGGTTCTGTGCATCAGGAAGGGGCAGTCCTTTATCAAAACTAATAACAAAAACAGAACTGTTATGCCAAAGCTCTGACTGACAGTGGTGAATAGTTGGGGATTCCCTGGTGTCCAAGAAAAATGACCACTTTGAATGTCTGGGTCATGCACTCATGCCAAGCCCCACCTCAAAATTGTAGTTTTCCCTGACCTTCTTACAGTTTGCTCCTCATGAATATATACAGACCCCATGCGTTACTCCACATTTTATTAGAGAAGCCTTGCCCAGAGTGTTTCCCATATCGGAAAGCAGCCATTGTTATTATTTTTATTTTTTTTAAATGGATGTCTTAGCTTACAAAATACATTAGATAACATTTTATTAAGACAAAAAGAGGTCAATAATAATAATAATAATAATAATAATAATAATAATAATAATAATAATACTTTGTTTTTAAATCAATGGAACCCTCTCTGCCCAAACATTCCCACAAATTTACATTTCATGCCAAAATTATATTACATTTGGCCCAAAGTTACTGTCATTAGTCATAGAAAACATCCTAAAGAGTGGGCAGTTCATCACTGAAACATCAATAATGCTTATTCATTCCCATGCCAAACATGCAACCATATCACAAAAAGCTTGTCTTCTATCTCAGTGCAGATTTGACCAGTAAAAGTCCTAGTACACTACCTGTACCTGTCACCCAACACACTATTCCATCCTACACTCTGTTCCACCAGAGGGGCCCACCTCATCTCACCACAATTTCATAATATTGCCCCAGCAAGTTAACTTCAGCTTTAATTTCAGACACTTTCAAGCTATGGTTCCAGAAGAGCCTTGGATCCTTACTTTTTCCACTGGGATATAAAGTGGAAGCAAATCTAGCATATTTCAGGAGAACAAAGAGTGTACACCTACCCTGCTTTAGTCTGATAGAAAGAATACCGCAGGTTTTTCCAATCAAGAAGGCAGTGAAAGGAACCGTATTGTCACTCAGCTGGGTGTACTTTTATTCACTGTTATGACATGGGGCCCTATTTAGGCGGCAGTATCACACTTTCAAATGCTGGTGCAGATGCTAGCATTGTCAATAAAGAGGTCAAACGTCCAAATCAATTTAAGTACTTTAATGGCGATAGCACACACAGCCAAGTAAGTAAAGATTACGTTTTTGATGGGTTGAAGGTGTGATGGTGGTAGGCCAATCAGAACATCTGCAACTTAAATGAATGTCTGAGCCAGCTAATTTTTTTAATTAAAAGTAAAAATACTTAAAATACAAAAAAACGTAAGGTCTAAAGTTAACAAAACTGACATGCAACATGGGAATGGATCCAAACTGCATTTCACCACTCCATGCCCCTTAACTGTTGTAAAGTAAGTGCTGACAACAGTTAGTATATTATGACACATTTTAACTGAAAGTGTAAAATGTGACCAAAACCAACTAAACATAGGCCCAAACCATGCAGCAACAAGCCAATGACAGCAGCTTCACATTCCCATTAAAAAGAATATGAGATTTAGTAGTTTTATTGAGGTATGCCAGTATTAAGAGAGGCAGGAGTGTTTTGAGTGTTGTTATACACAAAGCCTATACTTTTTGGGGAAAAAAGTTGTTTTAAGTCTTACAACACATTATTATCCTTGTTGCACACAAGTTTCCTGCTTTGCCTGCGCTGTTTCAGAGAAACAGCTTATCATCCAAGGGCGATTGCACTTGCTGTTCCGCATAATCGAGCAGAATCTCAATGCAGGTGAGGGCGGTGTTGAGCAAAACATGCTCTTGTGGGATTAGATCTACTATTCCTACTGCTCCATGTCTCTCTCACCATCATTCAAGGTATGTCCCTGCGCATACCGCATAATAGCGCCATCCACTCATTGTGGTCTCTCTTCAGAATCGGATATTTTATACAGCACTTTTTTAAAACTTGAATTCGGGTGAACACATTGAGACTTGATTGCATGCAGTACTCCGAAACACTCAGATGCAGCAATTGGCTGTTTGTCACATGATAACATGTGCTACTCCACTGGTGTCATCCTAATAACTTGAAAGTACATGATGAATACCAGAGTTCCTGAGAGCAGTGTGAGTTGATGAAACCCTGGCTGGCCCACTCATTCCTTGTGGAATGATGCCAATTTGTTCCACCAGTGTGCGACCCCAATCCTGGCCATTGCTGGCAAATGACACAGCTGGTTTCAAGCTGTAAGGTCATTATAAGTGGTCCTGTACTTCAAATCTCTCTCTCTCTCTGTCTCTCATAATACACACTTTCTCTCTCTCTCTCTCTCTCTCTCTCTCTCTCTCTCTCTCACTATATATATACCCACACACTTTCTCTCTCTCTATGTATATATACATTTATATATGTACATATATATATATATACATATTAGAGTGAGAGAGAGAGAGATACGTAGGTAGATGAAACATCTGCTCACTGAAGTGCGATTGTGTAGCTGATGAGACATATGACTAGAAATGAATGAAACGTCTGCATACTGTAGCAAATCTCATTTGACAAGCTGTTGTGTAGCAGTGTAACTCTTCATTAAATGCAATTTGCAAAGATGACTGTAGGCGGGAATATTGTTCATATAACATTAACAATAGCTAAATCAAAATTATAGCCTACAGTGAATACAATTCATAGGCTTATCTACACTGAGTACCACAGGATTTTTTTTTTTATTTGAAGAGAAAAAATAAGGTAAATGCCTGTCTGACAGGGCATGACACAACTCAAGCTGGACCAGAGAATGCGCAACCCCTTCCTCATGTTGAATGGGTTTTTACATTTACTATAAAAATGCAATAGCTTATTCCTGCATTTGGTAGTAGTATCTGTGTGGATGCCTCCACATTGGCATAATCAGTACATAGTCAGTGTTCTGGTTTTAATCACGCTTGCATTTGCCTCAAAAGCAAATGGTCATTTTTAGGACCATGTAAATACTGCTGCAGTCTGTATTTGTGTGATTCTACACCCTCAAACAAACAGTCATATCCACCCAATGCAAGAGCTAAAAAAAAGCAAGTAGCAACATGCTAACTTTGGCACTCAATGCTTTTTCCCTCCCAAATTACTAATTTTGTGCTAGCCAACTGTGTTTAATCATTTTTGCTGTTCTTCAGTGTTCTGGATTTGACAGAAGATTCAATCAGTGCTTGGGGGCATTTACATTTAGTGACACTATGGGCAAACATACAGTATTTCTAATATGCTAATGGAAGCAGCTTTCCCCACGACACATTCATGAATTTCAGTTTTGTGTTTTCTGTAGGCTAACATATATTGATCACTGTATTTGAGACTGATGGACTGGTGACTCAGAGGAATAATCCTTTTTCAGGAGTAACCAAGCAGGTGCATACAGTATCAATTAAAAGAGTCATTCCAAAAGATTTGCTTGTTCTCAGACTTCACACAACTACAGTCTACAAAGTGTGCTGATATTGGGAATCAGATTCAATCGGATCAAATGGGACTGCAAAGCGAGGGGTACAAAAGAATTGTCAGTTTTTTAAAGGCACTGGCCTGAAAAAAAGGAGAACAGAAAGAAAGCAATGTCCACATACCTTCTGCTCTCAAAAGCAATTTATTTCAGCCGTGCACAGCGGACAAAGTTTTGATCAAAGGTGATCTTTGTCACAACCACATCACCAAAAAAAATCCTTTCTAGTCCAGCAAGTTGTTAAAAATTGATTTGATCTTTGTTAAACTGCTAAAGGCATCCATTGAAATTCATTTGTTTTTTAAATGCTGAAATATACCATTTTTCTTCATGTTACATATTATGCCTCATGTACATCCAAATGAAATTATGAATATGTGTATAAAGGTCGGAGACTACGGGCACCTGTTTCCCTCATTCCACAATACAATATTAAGACCCGGTCAATGAAGTCACTAAAATTTGTGAAATGTGACCTGATCACAATATTCTAGCTTACTTTATGGAATAATAAATTTCTAAATCAGTTAAGAAGTCCACTTTGAATAAAAACACCAGGATTTGTTGTTAACAATTGTCCAGTTGCCTGAGGCAACCGAATTTCACCAATCAAGAGGATTTAGCAACCATTTTCTGTTGCTAGGTTGTTCATCTTAGGAAACAAAAATAACAATAACAACAACAACAACAACATAATAATAATAATAATAATAATAATAATAATAATAATAATAATAATAATAATAATAATAATAATAATAATAATAATAACATTCTCATTGTTTATTATTATTATTATTATTATTATCTGTAACATCGCAGAAAACTGGACAGTGAAATATGATCCCATCCTGTCCTCCTTAAATCTTGACAATATACATTAATAAAAAACTGTAGGATCCCATATGCAAAATTCTTGTATTTGTTTAACCTTGTGAGTTTGTAATTGATAATACAGCTACCAATCAATACATGAACACTGTGACACTTGCCTACATATCACTGATCAACCACTCTTAAGTCATACGCTCAATGAAACATAGCTCTGCTGACCAATTCTCAGCTCTTAGCCCTGTTATCAAGTGAACAAAAGGTCTTTGACATCTACACTTTTTATTTTTTTTCTGCAGATCTTATGGTATTGAACCCATTCCATTAGAAGAACACTGTGTTGGTTGCTTTGTGTTGGCAGCTTTGAGGTGCAATTGTGGCATCTTCAACTTAACCCATCTTCTAGCAGGAGTAAGCAAGCAAGCAAGCTAACTAAAAAGTGTGCCAATAGTATGCTGCCTCCCTGAGAGAGGTGACAGGGAAATATATTGTGTATGGGCCTGCACTGTGACAAGATGAATTTTATTTGCAGGCCAATGTGGTTTAATTTCTGGCTAGCTTACTAGCTAGCTGCCTTGCACTCAACAAGTTCAGGTTGTTGATTTTTGATATACACATGCAGATATTGATGGGGTTATTTTCAGTCAAATAATATCTCTGAAGAAGGGTGCAGTACACAGATATTATTTTGTTTTTCCACTCATGTAGGCTAACAGCTGAGAAATATCTTACATATACACAATCTCTACGTTAATGTTGTAGGCAATTGTTACCTTGTGTGCTTGATCTGTATTGTAAAGATGAGATTTGAATTTGCAGAGAAATATCCATAAGCATTCAATTTTCTTCTATACACAGTCTCAGTACAACTGGCTGTTATTAATTTATAGCTTATAAAATGTTATTAGCCCAAAGAAAAGAACCTAAAGTTCTTTCTGGAGCAGAAGAGGCCAGTCTTCACCAAAGGACAAGGACAGTGAAACTCTGGATCCAGCTGACAAGTGGCAAATAGGGGGGAGTAGGTAGGATGTTTGAAAAGAAGACGCAACAGGAAGGAGAGGTTAGTAGATGGTGAATATACATTGTTTCCTGGTTTTGGATTAGTTAGGGGAGTAGGTGAAGCGATCTTGTGACCTTTGGAATTTCAGTTATGCAACTTCTATTAAATGTGTACAATACATGTTGATCCTATTTTATGGGCTAGTAAATATATGCGTATATCAATCTGTAATTGCATCTTCCTTTGTCTCATGCATTCATTTCATAGCAATTTGCTTTTTGTCTGAGAGATTCTGATCTGGAGTATTTCTTTTCTAAAGAGGAAAACAAAATTCTAATCTCAGTAATAAAATGTAGTCAAAACAGTGTGACTGCTAATTTAAGGTAGATTTTGTGTTGCTTTGCAAATGTGTGTTTCAGACTAAAATACCTCCAAGTAGTTGTTATCCAAACTATTTAAATTTGTATGACTGTGCTCAGTAGCACAAAGGTTTTCACTTTGCCGTTTGATTAGGCAGACTCCTACTGGATTCAATGACTGAAGTGCATTCCTTTTCACCAAATATAGCATGCATCTGCAGTTTGCTACTTAAATTATGGTGATGAATGTTGTACTCGCTAGGGTGGCTGTAATTACAGAATGATGCACTTATATCTTTTTGCATTACAGCTGTTGCTTATATAACATGTTTTACTTTGGCTAAAAATATTAATTGTTGTAGCCAAAAAATACTTTTCTAGATCAAATATTACATATTTCATGATATTTCATATTTCATGATGGGGCAGCAGTGTAGCATAGTGGTAAGGAGCAGGACTTGTAACTAAAAGGTTGCAGGTTTGATTGCAAGGCACTCAACCCACAGTTGTCTCAGTAAATGTCCAGCTGTAAATGTCTAAATGGGTAACATGTAGAAGTTGTAACAAATGTAGATTGCTCTGGATAACAGTGTCTGCTAAATGATAATCATGTTATGTAAAGTAAACACTCTCATGTATATGTAAATTATTTTTAGAAAGGCATGATTTTAGACTATGTAGAAAATAGTTTTTTTAAGTATTAGAATGAAAAGGGATAGTATAATTAGTATTCTGTAGCTGGCTTTTCTAGTCTTAGAGTTTTGGTAATTCCCCAGTATTTGGAAATGAACATTTTCTTAAAAACGTTACATTACATTCATTTAGCAGACATTCTTATCCATTCATTAATTATTCATTATTCATTCATTTACTTCTAGCACAACAGAACATAAGTGTATCCATTCAAGTTGAATGAGCAAGAGTGTCAGACCAGGCTAACAATACTCCCAGGCCAGTGAGTGTGAACATAACACTATTCAACCTGTTCACTTGTGCAACCTGACTAGACAAAGGAAGCCAGGTATACTACCACACATCGGTCACTAGATCACAAAATCCAAAACACATCACAATACTACACATTAAATAAAAAGAAAGTACTACAAGTAGCAGGTGTTACGGGACAAGGACTGAGGTGGAACCAAGATGCGGTCTGAAGAGGCAGGTCTGTAGTCTGCGTTGGAAGATAGCCAGTGATTCCTGTGGGGATTTCATTCCACCACTGAGGGATGAGTAGACAGGGATTGTGTCTAAGAGGCGTGACCCCCGTCGGGACAGGACAGTCAGTTGCCCCATGCTTGCACAAGGTTTTGAACTTGATACGAGCAACAACAGGAAGCCAATGAAGTGAGGTGAGGAGGGGAGTAACTTGACTACATTTAGGGAGATTGTAGACATTGTGCAGCGGCCTTTTGGATTAGTTGGAAAAAAAAAAAACATAAACATAAAAAATAAATGATGTGTACCACTAAAACACCACAAATCTGTTAGCACGCAAAATAGTGGAACATGTAGTGTAACTGTGATCTGCTCCAACTAAATTGATTGCACTCGCGACTCTAATCCCTTTGCTGCTCGTGCTTATCAATACTTCTGCATTATCAGCTTCTGTATCTTTTCTGTTTTCTCCACAGGGCTGGAAAGTAATCTGATCTCCGCTTTTCTTTCTAATCAAAGGGGCAATCGCAGATTGCGCTGTGGCTTCATTAAAGGTCAACAGAGTCAGTGTGTAATACAATGGCAGTTGAAAGAGCCTGGAGTTACTTAATTAAAATCCACCACCGTACATGATAAAGAGTACACGCAATAACACATGGATTACAGACAGCAGCGGCAGGCAACACTCTTTCAGTATGGATGGAATTTTTTTTTGCTTTTTGTTACATCTGAACCCCTTAATTATTTAATTGGATTAAAAATTAAGATTAATTTGTGCAGACAATGTTTTGCAGAAGATACTCTTTGTTTTACTGTTTAGAGACTCCAAGAAACATGTTAGGATTGCAGCACTTGAAGAATAGGACTGCCTGCTTCTCACATACAGAAACAGCAAATGGAGTTTGTAATAACTGTGATTTGGAAGCATCACTTTTAACTAAATCCATTTCCTCATTCTGATGGTATAAATAACACCCACTAACCAAAACTATTGTGTGTTTGAGACTCTGTACCTCTTTTCCACTCCATTTCATATTTCTTCAGTGACTTTTTTCTTCAATTTGGTTTTGGTTCTCTATACCTCTATACCTGGTGTTTTAAGCTGCAATACATGGAAGTGTGTATTTATGAATACTTATGAATGATCTACTTATGAATCATGGGTAGCAATAATCACTGCTCAGAAGGGGCTCAGAACCAGACCTTGAACAGAAGAACTTAAATCAGCAATGAACAGTGGTAGTTAATATACTATGTATTGTTTCACCCAGGGGTGTCTCATTTATGTTGCGCTGTCATATCATTTTAATGCCTTTGTGCACTGCATTGTTGACCTCCATGGAAATAATATGTTGTGCTGACATTTGGCAGCCAACAATTTTGTACATAATTACCTGTTGAGACTGATCTGAAACATAAATGATGATTCAAATGAATCTCCATGTGCAAATTATAGATATAACACAATATGTAGGCACATGTATAATTGTCTTAAACATGTTTCAACAGTCTGAACTTAATTACACTTCAGGTAAATGTGTGAATTGAAGAAATTATTTTTCGGTCAGGTAATGCAGCTACAGGACAAAAAGGGAAGTAAACGGACAAAATGCCTTCAGAGGCATTTTCAATCACAGGAATATGATAGTATCCATTCAAATCCTCCCTTGATGTCTGTATCGGTCAATGAAATTTGATATCCCTTGATTATTTCTGTGTTGCTTAAGCAATTTTCAGTTTCACAGTGATGTAATTAAAGACCAAAGTGAGATGTGCCAGCGTGGCTTGTGTGATTAACTTCACAAGCATACACATGTAAAACCATGGAACTAGACAGATTGAGATGTACAGCACACCTGGAGTGAGAAACCTGAGCACCATATGGCATATCCAAAGCTTTTTAACATCAGGCTTTTATCTAAGGTTTCATGGCAGCACATTTATTTTCCCTAATATAATATATGATCCGTATGTTCAGCCTTTCAATGGTTCTCAGCAATATTAAAAGTCCTATATCGTGTAAACCCTCATTATGGTGCACCAGAACGGTATAGGTATACCAAAACAGGGATGTCAGCTAGGGTTGTTTGTGTCTGGTAAAGCGTTTGTCTCACATGCCGATTTTCTTGTCTACACACTATGGTAACAAACAAGATGTAGCCCTGTGCTTTTATACATTTATATTTATATACAGAACAACATATCTGGTTACAGAGAACCCAACATGTATGCATGGAGCATGGCTCATTGAAGTTCTTACATTTTAATATTTTATTTTTCCCTGTTTGCTTCTCTTTAAATATTCATTCATTCATTCCATGTGATAAGTATGTTGCCCAGCCATTTCCCTGTAGTATGGACAGCAGTTTGACTGACAGACTCTGTCAATGTAGGAGACAAAGTTTAACCCCAGGGCACAAAACCTTTAAAATCTGAAAAATACTCACTAGTGAGACCAAATTTGCATTTAAGAGTGCATGTCCAGTACTTTTGTATGCATGTTTCAAACACATGCGATAAACATTCTGTTTAACTGAGGCAGGCCTCTTGTGCCTGTCAAAGTACTGGAAAGGGAATTTAGTGGTTCATTGTGCAACTGGGACATCTAAACGTATACCGCACTCAGATGAAATGGAGTCTGTGACGTACTGTTATTAACATTCAGCTTTTATTGTCTGCGTAATATTTGGAATACAAGTCACACACCTGACACAACACATTCACCTGCCTGATGATTCACTGCCAGTCAGAGAAGACTAAGCTTCTTTCCTTGTCAAGACCTCAGTCAGGCCTGGTCCTCATATCAGCAAAAAGTAATTTTCTAATTCTTTAATTCCATTTGTTTTTTTTTTCTTGAAGGTATTCATTTGATTTATTGAGTTTGATAAAAAAGAGTTTCATTTGTATGGGACATGGGACTTGAGCTTAAATCCTCCTGGTCTTGCATCTGAAGGTATGCATTGCTTTTGTTTACAATGCATTCTGTTTGACAGGATGTTATATATTATGCTTCAGGTATGGTATAGGTACAGCTGAAGTGGATAGGGGCACATCTATAACTTTAAAGGATTTTCTGAATCCATACTTTTATCTGAAACACTGTGACAGATATGAGAAAAAAAAACAGTTCTGTACTTGCAAGGCAGGGACATGATCTTGCTCTTGAGAACTGTTTTGAATTTCTGTCCTTCATAGTGCTTTTTTGTGACAAGTAAGAATCAAGCTGTTTTTAAAAGTGTATTGTTGAATTCTTTCAAAATCACACATTACTGGACTGTACATAGGGGTGGTATGGGTGTTACTGTACCAGTGTCCCTGCTCTGCTGAGGGGGGCACTGTTGTGCCAGTATTGACAATGGGATAGTTTTATCAGCAATATTAAAGATTCTGTGCTTCACTAAAATATTTCATCAAGTAATCCCTGTTTTGATCTGCTTAATTCATTTTGTATCCACATGTCCTCTGACTTTTTAATATTCTATAAATACTTATACATATGCTCTCTGTTGTTCATTTTCATTGTCCAGTGTTCACCTCTCATGGCTGTTGGGTATGAAACTGGGTTATTGACAGCAAATAGAAATATGTTTTTAGCCTGAGATATGAGATACGAGCTATAAATCCTTGACATATGCTATTTTACCATTAATAGACCCTTCATTTTGTTAAGCCCTTGATGCCCTTATGTTCTACATTCAATCAAAGTGAGCACATGTAGTTTTTCCCAGCAATTGTTGACCATTTGTGTAACACCAAAGGTTGGCACCAGTTAAACAGTCTACTTAATATTGAGTGATAGAACAGCAATCAAATTGGAGAGAGAAAGGGTTTCACCAAAATTCTGACCCCAAATTTTGTAGCTGCTCACCTATAACAGGTTATCACACCATGAAAAAAAGGTAGTCTGACAACCAAAACAGTGCATTAACATTTTCAAGAGCATACAAGGGTACTCTAAGAGTCTTATCTATTTGTCATAATACTTGATTATTACATGCATGCTGCATGGTTATACACGTTACATATATGCTCCAATTCAGACAGTTTATGCATTACAGCCTGATCATCACTGCCTCTGTGTGTGCATGCCACCTTTGAACACGAGCATTCATAATTTTGGTCAATACTCCTGTTGTAGCATAGGTCTTAGCATTTCACCTTATAGAGCATATCTATTGGACTACAGTGGACTGATGTAAAGATACTGAAGAGATTCAGTATTGAACAAAGATTGAACTGTGGAGGTACAGCATCAACAGTGCCTACTTATGTTCCCAGTGATTGAATATTTTGGTGTGTGTTGTATTTTACAATTTTTTTGTGGTTTTGATGAAAACACACATCTTTGCAAAATACATGTTTAGATAGATGACTTATATAACCACAGCAAACTTAATGGAATAAAGTTTTTTTTTTTGAAGTTAACAAAAGCAATGGGGCATTAAACCATAAGAAAATGAGACACTTACTCCAGTGTCCCTGCAGCAGCACTCCCATTAGCTGAATGGACACATTTATCTAGGCCACAGTGTCACCACAGCTTGACAAAATATGCTGGAAGAAAGACAGAAACAATGGTTATTAAATAAAGATATCTCTTGGCATAGTGTTGTTGGATGAAATCAATACCTTAATAATGAAGAAGGGCGTAATGCCAGATCTGCTTTACAGTCCATACTGTTCCCTGTTCAAGTGCATGAATGAAAAGTTGTGAATATTCTTCACTAAAACCTCAAGGAACCTTTGTATTAGGAATTGAATTTAGTTGGGCTAGACTGTCCACCTTGGGCTAGGCTGTCCAGCATGTTTCTTAAAAAAGAGAAGGTTTTAACAGTTTTACAGACATAGGACATACAGTATTCTGAATGGCCTAAAGTATGCATGATGTAAACTATACACTGCAAAGTGGTCTCTGGATTGTTGCCCTAATGGGATCACATGAAACCTGAATAATTCAATGGACAATGTTTCACCCAACATCATTCGCAGACAGCTGTCGCCAGTGGAATTGGGTTTATAGGATATTATTGGATTGCAGTTTTCAAAACAGGGATGGTATGCCTAAATTTTGTTTTCTGAGTGATAAAAAAAATTGTGCTGACTGGAAAGGAACAGATTGTTGAACATCTGGTGCCAATGAACAGAGACTTAAAAAGCATGTAACGGCTTTGTTGCTCAGAAAGCTGGCTAATATTAATTTCTTTGTTAACCCCCCTGCCTCTCTCACCCCTCCTCGTTTTCTGAGGTATAAACTGTTCCCCTCTTGTGAATGAACTCATGCTATTAACCACATTTGCCTCCAAATGTCGTTGCCTCCAGCTGCAGCCTCCTTAGCATCAGCACTAAGCTGTTTACCTGCATGATTGACATGAAATGTTGCATTAATTAACAATGCAGGAGATGAGCAGCTGAGATTCTTTGAAATTGGTGAGAGACAGATTAACAAGCGTGGTCATCCTGCACCTTGTGCATTTTAGCTACTTGCTCATTTGAAGTGTGTTTTTTTCCTTCTTTCAATTCCTTCAGTCTTCTTCTCCAGAGGTTTTGAGAGTGGTGTTTTTTATTCAATCAAATTAATAATGCTATCTCTACTGCCACCTACACAAACAACCTTTCGGTCCCCTTAGGAGGAGTTACAGGGTGATTAAAAGGATTTGCGCTCAGCTGGGCAAGGTTCAGTAAGCCGTGTATAATTATGTACAAAAGATAGAGACAAGCAATAATTGGCACCCGCTATTTGAGTTTTTTTCCCCTCAAACCCAATGTTAAATTTGGCAGTATCATTAGGTCAGGAAAATATCTACTGCATTGGGAATGTCCTTAAAAGTATCAGACTTATCCAACCAGATACCCTTTCTTGAATTAAATCCTTTTCTAGGTTCTAGAACAGGAGATTAAGTTAAAGTTGTGATGTAATGTGTAGATGAACTAATGAAAACATACTGCACTGGAAAGTCTGCCTGTGATGTTTTCTCTGACAGACAGATGCTGGGTTATAGAATCTTAATAGGCATATTAGCAGGTCATATAGTCCAGATCCACCAACCTGTGAATTTTATAGAACCAACTGAACTATGACTGTTCAGAATTAAACATGACTCTTTTTAGGATGGACAGTATAACAAGTTTTTTTTTAATATTATTTCAGAAGGTTTATATGAAAAGGGCTCACTTTTTACTGAACATGATGTACAGAGGAGGGAGGAGGAAGTAGAGAAGAGAGAAATGTCCTTCGGAGGAAAGTCAATGGATCAGCATTTTACTTCAGCAAAAATGTAGCTTTTTTGTTTTGTCTCTGAATCTGGTGTAGTATCCATTTTGCCTGTTTCACCCAGTGTATGTTAATTGTCTTATCTGGTAATTTGGTGACTACTGTATTTTGCCTATTTCACAGACTACACCTGTAAAGGGGACAAAGACTAACGTTGAATGTAAGCAATGCAATGTTTTTTAAAGGACATTAAAGAGAAGATAATTAGTATGTACTGTAAACATGCATGTAAATTACTGTAGCATGTTTCAGAGGAACCCTCTGCATTCTACAGTCTTTAAGTGTATAAATATAAGATATGATATATTTTTCAATGCCTGCTTGCTGCATTAATCTTAACATTGACACATGACATTACAGATTAATGAGGTGGGGGTTCAAATTGTTTTGTTGAAATGTATTACTCAAAATCAGCAATGGAATATGTAAATTGTTCAGCCCAAACCTTTAAATTAAATTAATGAGCTTATGAAAAGAAGCCACCTAACTTTAGAGCAATTATTCTGTCTAATAAACATTGCATTTATTCAACCAACACTAATCTCTCTCCATGCTTTGCCCATTTTATTTCTTTCAATTTGAGATGTGATTTCAGCTGCTGCTGAGTTCAGCATTTGTAAACTCTACTGTCCCTTTTCTATTTCAAATACTGTTTAGTTTATTATAATTTGTTTTATCTTTCTATTACACATTCAGTGTAATTATATATGTGGATAATGACAAATTGTAACCAAGACAGAATTTTATTGCAGCTGTGCATGAGCTGTACCTTGTTACTTGACTTTTCATGTGCAACTCTTTTACAGAAGCTACCTTTTACACCCACTAATGAAATATGTTAATAAACAACAGCGACTAAAGATATGAAGGTAGTGATACCATTCATTTGAATTTTGGGAAAAGAATAATGACATTGAATCCAGTTTTGTTCTGCTTGCAGACTTGGTGGCAAAAAGCTTTGATGTCAGTCTATAAGAATTTAAATGCAACCATTTCTGTCAAACTCACTAACTTTACCTCTAACTCACTAACTGTACAACCTGCAAGTCATTTCTCAATTTCCTTACCCTTGCAGAATATGATCATGAGAAATTCTGAAGAATGTAGTAGACATAATGCTATGATTAGATTAGATTAGATTATCTATATAACTCACATGGAGATAAATGGTGGCTTTATGTTTAACTTCTGTGGTGTTTTGTCCATATATATAACAAAATACTAAGCAATTATTACATTTGCAGCATTGCATATCACAGTCAGTGATCTTAACAAAACCATAGTGTAACAACAAAATAAAATATGTTTTGAGAAGTCTGTCTAAATTGAATAGTAAAAGTTAAGGACATTTTCATAACTATTGTCATAAAAGTTATCAAACAGTTGTCATAACAGACTTAATGAATCCCCAAAGTCCTCTTAAATGTTTCCTTGCAGGTTCAGATTCTACAAACCAACAAGTCTACTGAACAAAACTTTCATTACTTTCACTGCCAGCCTTTTACATACTCTGCTGCATAGCTATAGCAAATGCCTGCTGATACAGTTTCAAGCTTATTGATTTGTTGGCTGTCCATTTAACTAACTAAACAGGTTGTCTGATACTTTATATTTGCTTATATTTTTAATGATGTTTTCAGAAACCCCCCCTTTTTTTTTACAATTTCTTTTAAAGGGCAGTTGAGACTATTTAAATAATTCAGTAATGTTGCTCATATAGTGCAGTGTTTCATAACAGTTAGAAAGCTCTGAAATATTCATTTACACTGTGATTACATCAATAAAAAAGAATAAATAACTAAGCTCTGCAATATGTCGGTTAGGTATTCAGTTGAATATTCTGATGAAACCCATTCCTTAGCTTTTCAGTTGGCAGAGCTCTGTAGAGCTGACATGCAATATTTCATGCTGTGCCTTTGAATTGCAGATTAATATACTATATGTACTTGAATGATATTTCATTACGGCTGTGAGTACTTGACTATCATAGGTACCCTGAATATATATGACCGTTTTTATGAGTAAAATGTATCAAATAACTATTACTGGTTATTAGGTGTGATTGAGTGAATGTGGCATTAAAATTTGAACTGATCAGACAGGTCATAGGGCAGAATCACTGTCTGTCAAGCCAAGAAAACAGAATCGTAGAACAGAAGGTCCCTTGTTGCTTGCCTGTTGCTTGTTTGGGTAAATTTGAACAATGCTTTAAGCATGGGCCTTCAATGGAGTTAAGTGGATAGATAACTTTATAATGACAAGACAACTAGCAAGGAGAATTTTGCAGTTTAGTCCTGCAATGTTTGTATTTACAGCTGAAACATTGATGAAAATTAAAGAAATAAAACTTAAACAATAATCATTCTCTACCTACAAAACTGTTATTATGATAATATGAACTTCTAACAGTAACAACGGAAATCATGGCTACACACAAAATATGAAAGTGGCATGCAGTAGCCTTCTATATTTTGAGGGGAATTGTTGCAATAATGGGAAGCAGAACCTCTGAATGTGAAGAAATGCTGGATGTGAAAGTAGACATTAAATTATTGCATTGGTTTTATTTATTCACACTATTCATCATACCAATAAAACTAAACCACAAATACACTACAAATAAAGAAAAGTGTGTAAAGCTAAACTGTGTTAAAATTCTTTTAGACTAATAGTGTTCCTCTACACTGTGTTTTTCCTTATATATAGGACTAGAAATATTGAGAGCTGTTTGTGGGAGAGCACATAGTGGACCGTGAGTCCAGTCTTGCAATGAGGCCTTCTGAGAAACTAATGAAACCTCTTTATCAATGTGAATTATAGTTAACGGGATAGCATCAATTTTGTATTTAATCCAAGGGCTGGAAAGGTGCTTGGGGTTGAAAATAATCATCAAGGTTACACCTTCAGGGGTGTTTATGTGAGGGATGCTTTTGTTTGGAATTTTCAGTCCAAGCAAAGTCCTGTCACAAGCAGGGATGGAATAACACTTTTCACAGCCCTGATCAGCAGGACATAAATTGGTCACCGGCTGATACTTGTCAAGGATAGAGCCTGTTTAGAGGGGACTGGTGTGATGAATGTCCTCTGTCTTGTTTAGTAAAGCGATTGCTCCCATTCAATTTATATTAAACTCTGAAACCTATGAGCTGCTTGTTGCCCTCTGGGGGTAAAAGCAACTTCACTTATAATGAAATACATACCGTCCATACATGAAATTCTATCTACTCTATAAAGAGACCTAACAATTTTCATTGTTCCCTTATGCACTCCCATGCTCATTCCCTTGTGCTCTTCTCTATGTAGTGAGTGTACAATAGCAGTCATTTCACAGTCACTCACTGACTTGCTTGTCTACTATTCTGAGGACTGAAACAATTACTTTTTCAATTTGCTCAAATGATCTTTATCATACAATATCAGAGGGATCAAAAGATCTGTCATTCATTAGAAATCAATGTTTTGTCATGTTTTCCATTGCATTGGAAATAAAATATTGCACTGCAAAATCAGCAAAATCCATTGCATATATATAATGCAGTATATTTGCAACCACAAGTACAGTAGCATCCATTTCCATGGAAATAACTGATGTCTAAAAGAGTGTGAGAGTGAAAAAGTGAATAAATGTCCAAAATGCAGTTTCAGTGTATACAAACATTTCAGTTTGACAAGATTAGCATTAATGCATCAGCTAAACTTTTCATACAAAGTTTTGATAAGAATGCTTTAATAATGACTGAAATAATACAGAAAATGAAAAATCATTGTTAAAGCCTATGCCAGCTTTGAAGGTATTGCACATTTCACAGTTAACCCTTGATAAATGTACTGAATACCATTGTTTTTGGTACACCAACAAATAGGCAATGTCAGTAACAAAACCTAGTCATCTCACTTTTCATGTTTCCATGACCCAAAGTGATCAAGACCTCAGCATAACAGTAGCTGGAAAAATGTACAGCATCAGCAGTGTGACATGATGGTTAAGGATCTGGACTTTAAAACAAGGTTGCAGGTCTGATTCCCAGATGGGGGCTGTCATTTTACCCTTGAGCAAAGTACTTAACCTGAATTGGTTCAGTAAATGCCCATCTGTATAATTTGATAATGTTTAAAATGGATGCTACATGAGTCACTGTGGATAAGAGTATGTGGCAAGAATGTAAATAATGTATAGCATGCTACATGTATTGTATTGTTGGCTGCTTCATACCACATATATTTTACTTGGTTATTTTCGGCAATTTTGCAAAGCACAATGCTTTTGACATTGCAATATTGTGTTGTTATGAAGAGCTACAACTTGTTCATGGTTCACTTCCAGCAATCAAGGTTCTGTGTTATAACTGATAAAGTGAGCAGGCTGCCAAGTGACTTAATGTGTACCTTGAGATATTTTCGTCATGATGAATGATAGTTATATTTCATTTTGTGGTGAAATGTGAGGCACCAGTTGTGTGCAACACCTTCATCATGATGTGTGCTGGAGTTTTTTTGATGTTCTTGTGAGTTATTCATTAAATTAATACTTAAGTAACAACTGTGGTTCCCAAGAGCTCCTCTGTACTTCGATCGGGGATATCTGTAATCACAATGTGAATGACTGATGTATATAAATACAGAACATCTTGGAAGATATAATATACAATACAATATGTAATGAGTTCAGCCCTTCACACATAATGACTGGGAGCAAGGACTAGAAACCTTGAAATAAATGTGCTTTGATTCTAAATAATGCTACACTCTGCATAATCCACGTAGTAACCCTTTTTGTGGTTGACAGTCAAGTGTATCAGGCATCTTAGTCACGTTTAAAGCAGCTCAAACGTACAAGGGCTATTCAAGTGCATATTAGTCAAAGCCTTGATATGACTATAGAAACTTGAAGTAGCCTTAATAACAGTCCTTTAAATTCTTGCTAGGGTGTTAAAAACCATGAGTGGTATTGGTGCACAGATGTATGATATTATCCAAGCCCAAAAGCATTGGGTAATTCAAGTCTGAGTTCAAGGCATGGATAATTGAATGTCCTTAATACTACCGGCAAGTTCTTTATGGATGCGTGCCACTGCAAATCAATAAACTGATTAGTCAGTGTTTCCATTTTAATACAATGTCCTCTTTAAGCCATATCACCATTTCATCATGTGTCACAGATAACTTGCTGCACTGCTTTTTCACAATGCTCAATCATGACATGTTGTCAATCATTTTGCATTGTTTTATCAACGATAATGTTGTGATGTTTATATGTTTGAAATTTTTAACAGCGGTATAAACAGCACAATTGAATTATCACTTTGTTAACTGTCAGCGTCTTGCAGATTATTGTCACCAAGTGGGTCGAGTGAGGCACCTAGTGTAAATACCATCTGTGGTTGTTTGACGTTTGAAAATTTCAGAAATTTGTGCCAAAGAGGACCAGGATGAGATGGTTCACAGAATCAAATGGAACTGTCCTTTGCCCCAACAGGAGAATGTGCTCCGGGTGTGAGGCACCCAATGTTGCAGCGTAGGAAACTGTAGCTGGGTGGCAGCAGTTGAGAGAGGAAAGGATGACTTGCTGCTGACCAGGGTGTTAGTGATGTAGTATTTTTCCTGCTCATTTATATCCACGAAAGGGACATAGTAAGCCTCAGAAACAACTGGCCTGAGGCAGCAACTTTGAACCAAAAGTGCCTTTGCAAAATAAAATAAGTAAATAAAAATGAGAATAAGAAGAAGGAGTATGATGACTGCAAATTATTATGTGTGCGTAACATGAGTCACAAAAGATAACTGGCCAACCTGTGGGTTTGGGGAATTTAGGTTACAACTATGGCAGAGGACAGTTAGGGCTTACCTTGGGTTTCCTGTTGTTATAACTGTATACACAGTCAGTGTCTACAATAATGTTCCTGTTATGCATCTTCAGAATGAGGAGTGTGTCTGTAATTCCAATCTGAACCCAAAATACTGACTGTTTTGTGTTTTGATTATGTTGAATCAGGATGGAAAACAATATGCAGCAGCATGAAGATGTAGATATTTGTCTCAGTTATCGGTGTATTGCATTTTAATTATTTACCCTATTTAGTTCCCTCTTTCATCTTCAAGTGACAATATGCTTCACTGCCTGGTACTTGATGCAGATACATTGAATCGGTACTCTACCACTGCTATTCACCAACAAACTCCACCCTCTCACTCTCTGACCCACCAATCTCTGTGCCTGAGGCAAAAACCGGACCATCGCAATCAGTCAGACATCATGCTGTCCGACCAGGAGTTCTGCACAGAATCACAAACTACAATTTTAACATCCTGCTATCTCAACTCTCTCTCTCACTGTTTCACACACAGATACACATGCACACACACAGCAAGGCAGTCTGATTTCCACTTACAGAAGCGCTTAACGATACTCATATGTGCCCATAATGTCAAAATTATGTCAAAATGACCGAAGAACTTGTCAAGAACAAGAACGCGCTCTTAACCGGAGCGTTTGAATAATGGTATTACAGGTGGCAGTATCCTTCAGGCCCCTGGCCCTTTCCGGATTGCAATGACTCAGATTGTATTTCGATGGTGTATTGCACGTCAATACATTTCTTAATAATGCAATCAGAGTTTTAATGAGAGGATGAGTGCACATGAGCGCGCCCGCGCCTTAACATTACGTGAGAGAGAGAGAGAGAGAGAGAGAGAGAGAGAGAGAGAGAGAGAGAGAGAGAGAGAGAGAGGGGGGGGGGGTAGAGAGAGAGAGAAAGAGAGAGAGATACACGAGGAAAAGTGCCGGGTACCTGATTAGGAATGCATATGCTCCCTTTCTTTCGATGTTGATACTACAATTCGATTTGACTGACTATCCAGGATGAAAGCCTGCTTCTCTATAACTGAAACAACAACGAAGCTAAATATTATTAACAAGCAGCAATATTCCGTTGGATATGCACGTAAACGTACATGATTGTCATGAAATCCATCTCAAAATTACCCTATTGCTGTGTGACAATACGGAATCAAGGGAGCAGCCCAGCGGATGAAAGAGAGAAAAACGTTGCAAACTTAATGACGCTAGAGTCTTGCAATTTCCTAAGGCTTTCCACTTCTGTGAAAATGGTACACGCGTGCTTTTGAGGACTGGTCTTGGAGGTTTAATAATGACACCGCATCAGACATATTTCGGCAACGAAATCTGGTGGACAGATAATTGATCGCGCGTTGGAAGCTCTCAGCATTGAGTCATTTGACAAATGCATATTTGATTCTGGGTGGAGTGAGAGGAGGCGTCATTCCTTACATTTGAGCTCAGGGGAAGATACTTCTATTGTCTTCGCTACGTGTTGTTCTTTTGGGATTTTTTTGTAGGTACCCAGTGAGGCGCATGGTACGGAATGGACATTTTTTTCTAAAAGACGCAGCAACTGATCAGACACTAAGCAGAGATGAAGTTCGCCTGAGCGGTGAGGATAACACGTCGCAACCCTGGATCTAAGTACAAAACAATTCCTCTCGCGTGTATGTGATTGCTTTAAAACAAGTACAATACAGCTATCATATAATGTGAACTTTTTGATATCGCTTTGTTTTCTCCTCATCCCGCTATTATCCGTTTGGTATTATTGGTATTCCTGTGATCATTAGTGCCATTAACTTAACGGCCGTGGCACTATGTTGTCAGTGTAGCGTGGGACTCAATGAATCGCATTTCCGACTGTGGAATATCCTTGCATCTCGAGCTTCTTACAGCACGCATTCTACCCTCACTGTGTTCTCATCAGCTGTTTTTCTTCACTCATCCACGGGGCTGAGCCTTCTGAATGGTCCTCTGA
This sequence comes from Megalops atlanticus, assembly GCA_019176425.1. NCBI lineage: Eukaryota > Metazoa > Chordata > Actinopteri > Elopiformes > Megalopidae > Megalops > Megalops atlanticus. Next base: position 30,203,117 of record CM032879.1, read on the forward strand.
GCAACAAGCTACGTCGAACGTTGTGATGTTGGGCAGCGGTACGCACAGTTTGGGCGAATAACGCATTATTCCATCACATAATAGGGAATTTTTTTGCCTGGCCTTTTTCTTAAATCAGTGGAATGGGCTTAATTTCAGTGACTTCGTACCCCGTCGGTTTATAAGTATTTTCAAGAAGTGCCTTGTGTCTGTCTTTTCTTAATCGAAGTCTGTGACTGTGGAAGGGAGATCATGGCCACGCACGGTCTCGGTATAGAACTAAAGCCCTACGTTGCATGGAGGGTGTTTTGGGTGATGAAGGCGTTTGTGGAGTTGACACTGTCACAGGAAATTTATGCACCCCATTCTATTAGAATTGAAGGGGATGTGACCTTGGGTGGCCTTTTCCCAGTGCATGCTCGAGGAGTCCCAGGGGTTCCTTGCGGGGATATCAAAAAGGAGAACGGAATCCACAGGCTGGAAGCAATGATGTACGCTTTGGACCAAATTAACAGTGATGACGATCTTTTGCCCAATATCACCTTAGGTGCACGAGTGTTAGATACGTGTTCACGGGACACTTATGCATTGGAGCAGTCTCTTACGTTCGTACAGGCTCTTATACAAAAAGATACTTCGGATGTCAGGTGTACCAACGGAGAACCTCCTGTGTTTGTCAAGCCCGAGAAAGTTGTTGGGGTCATTGGAGCCTCGGCGAGTTCCGTATCCATCATGGTAGCGAACATTTTGCGCCTCTTCCAGGTAAGGGTTAATCTGAATACATTAACGTACATTTTTGTTGTTGACATGGTGAAGACATTATGTCTTACTAATACAATGTAACAATACCGAGGGTAAGTAATATTCCTTTAGTCTACTCCGATGATAATAAAGGAAAACTTATTTGCGCCAAAATATTGAGGCTTCAGACATTCATCATAGCTCTGCCCACTGTATGTGAAACTGGTCTTCCTCAGATGTGTACAGTCTATTCATTCTTTGTTTGCATTGCAGTGCTCCTTACAGTCGACCGCCTTTGCTGGCTTGTTCAAACTCACTTTTAAAGTAAAACATAAAAAGAGATTATTATACTATTATGCTGTAAAGGCAACATTGGCAACACGTTAAACCTTGGCGTAAATAAGAAGTATATATATATATATATATAAGAAGAAATACACATATAAATAGACTTTCAGCTGAGTTTAAAATGAATGAGATAAAAATGTTTGCCACAATGCAAATCGGTATTTCCTGACATCGAAGCGCCTCGAATGCAGTGGCGCTTCAGCGATGATGCTGAAAGAACAGCTCCATTTCACTGCTGGGTGCCTTCCCATAAATTCTTCTGTGGTGTCTCGATCGCTCGCCGGTGCCTATGTCTTCCGAACGCATTAAACTTTTAAGAGAATTAAAATGGCATCTAGTGGCGAGAATGCACATATAGCAGCGATTTCCGTTTGCCCTGATGAAGAAATCCTAGCACGTATTGATGAAGTCCGCGCTGATTCGTTATCCGTTGCATTCACGGCATTCGTGCACGCTTCTCATTGAACATTACCGAACTCGAGTTTAGGGCGAGTTTAGGAAGCCTCACTGTGCTCAGAATTTGAGAAGCTACACTCACAGTATATCCTACGGATTATGCAGAGGGGGCTAGATAGAACAGCAAAAGAGTTGCATAATTATATATGGTGTCTCACAAAAAGGAGAAATCAGACTCCACCTTTGAATTTACTGACACAGTAACATAAAAGGCAAAGGCTGGGATTAAGAAAAAATGATTTAATTAAACGTAATTACTCAAAAATACAACTAATTACAGGAAACATTATTATATGTTAATTCCAGGACATGCAATGAATTCCTATGTTACAACACCGTAGCATTTAAGACTAGGATATAATGCTACGATATTCACATCCTACTGTCCAATTAAATTAACTGATACTTCCTTATTAGAATGATCATTTTAATACTGACTCATAGCCTCGTAAATAGTATATACTTTTCTTTCCACTTTTCGTTAATGCATGTTTATGCATAAAAAACGAAGACAGTAACTTTCTCACGCATCGTTTGCAACCTGTGGACAGCGTAGGTGACGTTGATCAGATGAACGTTATACGCTACGGTTCGATGTACTTTACTTTAAAGACAATACATGTTGCATTTTCACTCGTGATCTTTGGTTGTTGAGGGTTCTTATGGTACATTCAACATCATTTTAAAACTGATAGACGTCTCTGTGAATTCCTCGTTTAATTGGAAGGATTATGTCACACATGTCAGCAATTCTCCAGACCAAAACCTCGACACAAAAGATCACATGATGACAACATTTTTAGTTATGCACGCTACGTCGTAGTTTCTCAGAAAAGGAACTCAACAAGTTGTACAACAACAAAAAATGATTGCAGCATGGTCTTTGCTCTTATGATGAGCTTGTTCTGTAGCTGTCAGTGTCACTGTGTATTTTTCTGAACATTTTATTCAAGTCAAAGCACAGGACTAAGTGGCTGTTTAAACAGATGCTATTTAATGCTCGCAAAGTACTTAGCATGCTTTTAGCTGCTTTCCAAAAAAACAGGCTTGCTCAGAACAACAGATCCCTCCCCCTCCTCTTGCCACCAGCTACAATTTACAAAGCTGCAGTTTACAATTCCATTAATCCTGGTCCCTGGGGCTTTGTGGCAGTTTTTCTGGGCTTCTTTTTTTTTTCCTTGTGCTCGCCTGTGCTGATTTCGAGACTGTCACAGTCGCTTGTGGAGCCTCCTTCCCAGAGTGTTTTGTGCTGGAATGGAGGAGCTGTGCTGGGAATGGTGGAGACACTGAGAAACAACAGACCTGACAGATACACTCATCATGGGGACTATGCTAAGTTCTGGATACTCTAAGTTGACTTCCTTAGTTTTGCGTGACAAATCTCCCACTGACTAGAGGCCCGTTGTTTGGAGATGTAAGTAGCTGCACCACTATTTCCTTGTCCCCAGCATCAGTTGGAAAAGTAGGAGGACTCTTTCTTTGCCTTTCAACTAATCAGCAATGTTCTGGATCAACTTTAATGTCATTCTCCTTTAGGACTACCTGATGTTTAAGTGCCTCTGGGTAACATGCACTGGGCCTCTTTTTTCTGAAGATTTGCATTTGCAATGGAAATAGTTTACAGTTTGAAGCTGGTTTACAGCTTGTGATATTAGTAGGAGTTCTTTGGCGGTGAAACAAATATCTCTGAAATTCACACCAATGCCTGGAAAGGATTGCACCTGGAAATATTAACATTTTCATGAAATCAATCATTTGATTGCTATACAATGATAGCCAAAAAGCTAGAATGAAATGAAACATTCAGCATGAATGTCATGAATACTCAGGATAAAATAAGGGGACCATTACATAGTGTAGATCCTAAGCATTATTCAGAGTTTTCACTAGATAAGCCATTTCCTTTCTTCTCAAGGAAATGGAAATAGAAAATGAGTTTTCCGATTATTCTGATTGGTATTCCAGGGACGTTTAGTGGTAAAGTGGTTTTCTGCACATATGCCATTGTGAAATTTGTGCACATGAATTATTTATAAAAGTGGTGTTATGAATGAATTAATTATGTGTAAATTACAAATACATTTATTAACTCTATCAGTCATGTCTGTCAAGTGTTAAGAAAATGTTTAATATTCCAGTTAGCTTGACAAGTAGTGTTTATACAGTGATGCCCATTTATTCAAAGCCCCTACCATGCTGATTTTATAAGTATTATTTCTCTGGTCTTTCTTATGAACATTCCGTATTAGACATTAATAGTAACAGACAATATACTTTACAGAATGATAGAGGATACAGGATGATTCTTTCATTCACTGTCAAGACTAGTAGAAATTTTAGCATACCTGGACCTGAGTTCTGCTCTGATACTTTCTTATACTTTGCTTTGGTTTGCCTATTTACACTGCCTTCCTCAGAATATTCACTAAGAAACTCTCCTGCCTCCACCTTGTTTGCTCATTCAAAGGAACTCCTCTGAAGAACCGATTCCATTTATCACTGTGAGCTACAAGTGTGGCCTAGAATGTGTCATATAGGCCACACACTGTGATTACAACTCAACCATAAAATCTTTTGGAACTTTTTATTGGAACGTTCACTGCAACACTAAAACGATACTGTTGCTGCTTCAGACCATGTCAACTACTCTCTCATGCTACATATTAAACTTGATGTCAAGATAGGCATAAGTGTATTATAATGTGACATGCATGACATGATATTCCAAAACAGGACCCAGCATCACTTTGATAGTAACTGCTGGAAAGAACTGCATTTAACTGAGAACACTGCGGACTCACATACTAAAGGAGCCCTCAATGAAATATAGCAAGTCCACTCTGGAGGAAAAACAAGGTAACTTTCTTTGGCATGCATGTAGGATGCAAAACTAGAATTGCACACACTTTATGTGTGCAAAATGATCTATTTGAGGACACTTGATATTACATACACAGTTAAATGAAGATAGATGAAACAGTAAAAGAGGAATATTGTAACTATTCTATGTTTTCTCCCATGTTAACATTGCAAGCATTCTTTTGTTTGCAGCATCTTTGTTTTTCTGTGCTGGAGATAGATTTGTGTCTTTACTGGAACAGACATCTAACATGCACTTGAGGCCCTGCTTCATACCCACAAGGCTCTTAGATTAGCAGGTGAAATTACATAATCAAACTTGGAGAAGATAATCAAATATACTGTAAGGTATTGACTGTGCCTGTTTACTCCATTGAGTCTTTAATTTCCCTAGGTTGGAGATGTTTTGGTCTTTAGGATCTTAACGTTTAAATCTTGCATGTTAATGCTTTAAAGATGGCCAGCATTTCATTTGATATCTTACAATGACTGAATGTTAACAGAATGGCCATATATATATTCCAATATTTCATAAAAAGGACGCATGAATCAAGTGTAGAACTGATTCAGTGGAAGCACTTTGAGATATTCTGTGGCATTACATGTCATTGCTGTCTTTGTGTATATACATTTACTCAGACTACATATTTGAATCTGATACTAGGAGAAGCTGTGTATTGAGTGAACTAAAATCCAATATACAGGCAAAAAAAAAAGTTTTTTAATGAAAACTGAAGTTGATACCACAGGCCAATTATCTTAATGACCTAAAATGTTATTTTACTTTATTTTAAGACATCAATGTCAACAAGAAGAAGACTGGCATTCGATTTTCTCTCCAGGATCCGCAGTCATACAAACTTCCAACTAAATAAAAAAAATGCCATAATATTACAGTGTGCACAGTTGTGTAATCTCTTTGTAGCAAATGTTTTTGTCTAGTGTGGCAAAATCTCACTGCTGAGCCAGGTTTTGTGGTTTTCCCAAAATGATGTTATTAGTTTAACATGTTATAAGCTTCATCAGATGACATTACCCATGGGACACCATTCTTGTCTCTTTACTTGATAAATGACAGTGCCACAGAGAGGGAAATTCCCAGAATTCTCCCTTCACCAGGCAGATCTGTGAGGGACTTGGTGATATCAGTGATTAATGAAATATTTCCTTTTAGGAATCAATAGGCACCCAAACTGCCCACAATCTCATTTCTTTGCACTGACACTTATCCTCCTTGTGGTATTTGATTGATTTTGATAGGGTTCCTTCAAGAGCAAACAAAAATAATGATTTACCAGAATTATCCATCATATCTAATTAAATGTCACATCATCATCTAATTGATTAGGATGAACACATGAAAGCAGTGTTTGTTTTTTATCAGTTTGAAATTCTCACTACAGTCCCTCTCCTTTACCCAGTGAATGTTTTTGCAGATTCAGAGAGAAAAGGCAGGAGAAATACCTATGTGTGCATTAAAAAATGTATCTTCTTGGTTAAGAATCTCACGTGTGCAGCTGATCTGGCATGCGTTTGTAGACCAACTGTATTATATATTTGTATTACAATGATATGTGGAGCACAGTATCAAATATAACAATGGCTATTGATTTTGAGCTATGTTCCATTGTGTCTAAAATGCTGGATGAGGTACAGTTGACAGTCAATTGTGGATTATTTACTGTCCTTCAAAGACACAGTATTCATTGGGTTTTCATTCAAGGTGAAAAAAGATCTACCAAATGTTGAACTCTCGTTGATAATGACATGAGATGTGGACTGACAGGCTGAATGTTTTTGTCGATGATGTTGCTATGGTGTAGAATATACTATGATCTGTTCATTTTACTGCTGACAAAATTGTTCAAATTAGAATTAATCGTCACTAGAGTTTTCACAAAAGAACTTTCAGCAGTGGTAAAATCAAATGCGTTTAATAATACAAGCGATTCTTCAAAAGAAACCGTCCAGTGATGGATCTGCTATGGCCCACTCTATGTGTATTACTTATGCGAATACAAGGATAATTTCCAGCTGCTTCAAGCCAGAGCTGAAATTTACAGTGGTTGTGTGTCTGGTGAAGAAATGAGGGAGAAGAAGGTCAGTGAAGCAGGAAAAAAGTGATTGCGCAAACGCTGAGTGGAGGAGACAACCCAGAAAGAAGCAACCCTCTAAACATGACCAGTCCTCTGAAAATAGATGCCTACATACTATGTGCAGAACATGATTTTTGTTTGTGCATTCTTTGTCATTTACCATATGATCAATATTGATATTTAATAAGTAATTACATAGTGCACAAGTTGGCAATAGCTTATGAGTTAAAGACTGATAATAAAACTGAACATTACAATGTATTGAAATCATGGAACAAGAACAGAAATTTAATGTTGGCGTTCCTAAGACTATGGTCCTCTTAAGCTCATGCACAGTCTTTCAGGAGGTGCTTTCATCTCACTGTGTCTCGATGAAAGTAAATGTGAGGTTTTAAAATGTGCACATATGCATGCACCTTTGTAATTTTAAAGGAAATTGCAGCAGTGAATGGTTGTTTTCAATTATGGGGCTAAGTATGTCCCTAATTGCTTTCACAATGGAAAAAGGTTAGATAGATCTATCTGCAGGATAAGAAAAAACACTCATTCATCTTGCAAACTCTTGTTCACTGCTTCCACTGTCTACATTAGTAGTTGTGTAGAAAACCAGGCTCAACACCTAGAGATATGATTTTGCAATGGTTGGTGTTGTGCTCATTGTAGTGTGTCAAACAAAAGATAAATTTAGAAGTAATATTCTCTAATTTTGCCATCAGTTGTAAGATAACATTAAAAAAAAAAAAATGTTTGCCCAGGAAGTCACAGCATATAATAATAATGTGTGCCCAGGTAGTTACAGCATTGACATAATATGACTTGTCAGCCCTCCTGGTTTTTAGTTCTGCATAGTCACACAAGTCAGAGATTGTTTGCGGCCAGGACCTCTGAATAATAGTTGTGTTTTGTTAAGCAAGTGCTGGCATTCATGTTTTATGCATCAGTGCCAGTTATGAAATCTGCAATGAGGCATTTCTGGGCAGGTGCATACAACAAATGCATTTTTTTCATGCATCAAATAAATTAAAAAAAAAAAAAAACATGAGGGAATAAACAGAGATGTGGGTTGATAAGCTAAACCAACACCCCGCAGTCACTGTGTGCTCAGTCTGACACTTTCTACTCAGACCTACTGTGGAGAACCTGCTTCCTGTCTGTGAAAACACAGGCTGATAGATGAGCTGGTTTTAATTATGCCACACGCCTCTGATTTTTTTTTTCTTTTTTTGTTGGGGGGTGGGGCGGTATGTAAAAAATTATGACTGTTCTAATTATCTCCATATTTAAACCAGAAGTTAATTAATTTATCTCTGTCAAAGATGAGCAACAATTATAAACAAATGGGTTATTCATTTAGAAAGACAGCAGTAATTAACACTAGCATATGCTTATTTTTTAAACTGGCTGGAAGAATGTGTCACTTGCAAATTGATAAGCCAAGTTTCTGAATTTCTGGTTGACTTGGTTCTACTGAAGTGCAGTTCTTTTTCTCTAAAAGAGACAGAATATCTGTTAAAAGAAGAAAATCCATGCTTGTAGCAGCACAGGCTAATTAATCAAAGGAAGAAAAAACTTCAGATATATACTTATAAGAAGAATACCAACCAAACACACACACATACGCGCACCCACACACACAACATTACATGTTGTTTTGTCCACAATAAGTGTTGTGGACTTGAATCTGTACTACAGTACTTCTACTGATACTTCTGCTCTTCTAATTACCTCCACTGATAATAATTATAGGTATACATTACGAGAGCCAAGAATGATGGCCTTTGTAGCATGTGACCCGACACCATCATGTTTCATGACACAGCTAACAGGTTTGTACAATACAATTTCCCTGTCTAAGATCTGATTTAAGTAGTTTCCCAAAACCCCAGAAATGGTGGGACATTCAGTATGGCAGACTTCCTGCCTTCTCTAGACTTCCTTCCTTCCTCTGTACAGTGTGAAAATTTCACAATTTTCGAAAATTGCTACAAAATCTAACATGGTTGCCAAGCCATGTGAGCTATGGGTATAAATTTAGCCGTGAGCATATTTTACAGCCATTTTATTCCAAAAGGGCAGGAAAAAGGAAAACAATAGCATTAGTGCCTATGGTGCCTGGCACCCTAATAATGCTAATCAGAGCTTATTCGCTTTTTCAATGCATCTGACATTTAGTCTCCTCTCAGGTCTTCCCACTCAGATCTATGAAAGCACAGATAAGGATTGTATTTAGGATTTAACCTCAGTGTGCTCTCCACTTTAATCAAAAGGCCACCAAATGCTACTCTACCTAACCCTTCAGCAGTATCAGATAGTGGGAGAGCACCTCAGTAGCTTTTGATGAAGGCTTATATAAAGAAATACTAAACAGCTTAAATATCTATGTCTATGCTACTCTCCATCACTCAGCTGAAGTATACAATTAGTTTTGGTTGGCAGGTTGCACTTTACATGACATTGTCCAAAACCAGACTATATAATAAATCAATATTACAGATATTATGGATAATGTTAATGCATTATTGTTTATTTTCAAACACATTATTCTCTTTCTGTTCACATAGTGTGCCTAAGTGTACCACTCTTTCAGCAGTCCTCACCATCAGAGATGATCTCTCTGAAATTATGCACTGTATATGAAATCAATTTTTCATTCCCTGTCAACACTACTTCTTAGAGAGAGCGAGGGGGAGGGAGAGAAAAAAGAGAGAGAAAGACTCAGGATCTCCAAATTATTTATTTTCATACTTGTTATATAGACTCCAGGCTCTACAAAGCAATTTATATTCCATGCATTTAAAGGGAACATACCAAATAATGTACAATAGGATCTAATTTGACCTTTGCACTGCAAAGGATTGTCTTTTTACATGACCACGACTGAAAACAATAGAACATAAATCCTTTGTTTGGCTTAGCCAAGACGTCTGGATTCACCCTTTTGATTGTACAAGTACGGTTTGCCAGTTAAGTTGACCTTAAACACGCTCTGAAATCTGTGCGATTCCCCACAGTGCTACCCTCATGTCCATCCCTACTCTTTCTTTGTGTGATTCTAACCCCCTGGACAGCCACTCTGTGTCACTGCCACAGTGGAAATTGCACTCACGTCATGCAGCTCACAGGCACATACACAATTTTTTCAAGGATAAAATAACTAAATATTTGCAAGACACTGTAGTAAATTAGTCAAGAGAGATGAAGTGGGCTCTGACTTGTGTTGGCATTGTCTTTATTTGACTTTTGTGTTATTCTCTGTGGATTTCTCTCTGCTTCTTATTGTTTGATTAATAAGGCCTAATCTTTTTAAGTTTTTCAATTAAAGGTGTGTGACTCACATAATAACATCACAATAATGGTCAGCTTTAATCATTAGGGGGCTGATTCAGACTTTGGAGTGCTAAGCGCTTATTCCGCACACCTCACTATGTGGATTTTGGTTTTTAGTATTCAGACTTAACTTGCACAGGCTTATCTCTATGAATGGGGGGTACAAAGCTGCATGCTCTCAATAGATTTATTTCACCATGGAAAAACACACCTTCCTTTCAAGAAGCTGGTGGCCAATAGATATTCTGATGGAGTTTCTTCACAGCCACGTGCCCTCATTACAGAACAGAGGAGCAGGACACTTGCAATTTTAATTATGAAAGATAAACAGACATTTCTGAAAATAAACACTGGAATGGAAATGATCCTTCTCAATTTTTCTGCATAAAATGGTAGAAGTTACAAATGCTAATCATTTATATGTGAATTAAAAAAGGGGGAAAACACACACACACTGGCCTATTTGGTTTAAAAATTTTCTTACTTTAGTTATTGGGTAGATAACACAGTGAAACCAGAAGAAGACATGAGAGTGTACCAACCATATAAACTGCAATATCTCTAGTGAGCATACTGTTGAATTCTTTATATGAAACTGCCAATTTAAAATTGAGTATGGAGTTTTGGGAACATATCTGTATGGTCCTGTTGTGATTTTCAGGGTGCATGGATCTACAAAATGTTTCCAATGGAATCTAGATAGCTAGCTAATTCATTTTTATTTCAATTATAGAGAATGATACTTTTAATCAAGACAATTGAGTGGACATGTCGCTGTCCCATTTCAAGCATGACAGTGTTAAAATATAATGTCTCATAATAAAATGAATCCCTTTTGTGCTTGCTAGCTAGGTAGTTACTGAATTTTTAGAGAAAATACGCTCACAGAAGGTGAAATTCTACCCTTTATTCCTAGCAATGTGTAATATAGTGTTACTCTGAAGATTTCATAAAAAGGTGGAAACAAGTAATGCTAATTTGATTTAAGCACATGGGACAGCATGTACATCATAGTGAGAGAACTGACACACCATTAGCAATCCCCATTTTTACTCTTTTTACTGAAGTAAAATTATTTTGCCGTGTTCAGCAAAAAGATCTGGTTTACTGACCAATCTGTGTACTATGTAGTTATTTATTTGCTCAGTGCTTGGATGCTTCAGTAACTCTGTAGTTCTGATTTTTTTTTTTTGGCCCAGCTTGCCCCTATAACTTTTTCCTCCACTCACTGTCATTTTTTGTTTTGTAGTTTTTTATAGGCTGATGCTATAGGCTAGCTGTTGCTGAAAGCATTTGACGGTTGCCTTCTGTGCCTTGTGCACCTCTATTACGACTAAACGCATTCAGACATGGGCCCCTTAAGCACCTATGTGGGTACCTACACGTTTGGGTCAGAGTTTGCCTAAAATAAGAGCATATTGCTCAAAATAAGGGTGATTCAGATACAGCTTGAGAGTGAGGTACAAAGAATCTCCTAGTCTCATTTAAATTTTACAATGTTGACAGACTGTGTTTCCAGCCATTTAGGTTGGATAAAGCAAAGATTTCTCAGAAGATCTGCACTGCATTCTCAGTTGTGCTGAAAAAACATATTGTTGGTCCATGTAATTCTATCTAGTGTCCTAGTATGTTGTGACATACAGTATCTCCAAACCTCTAGTCCCCAAAAGAGGTGTCAATATTGCATAGCCAGCTAGTAAAGTACCCATTTTATTACACTACCTTACATTTTAACACTGTTGTGTTTGAAAGGGGTCAGCAGAATGTCTATTCAGTTGCAGTAAAATTCCCTAGTTAGCAAGGCTACATTGAATATACACCCATTCATACTGATGGTCATGATATGATTGCTGTATAAATAGACTTGGCAACTGGAAAGCACGCAGTGCCATGAGAAAGCTAACAAGTCCTAACAAGCTAGCTGGTGGTCTGAACAATTGAATAAGAGTGGAATACAAACATAAAGTGTCTTAACAGGGTGTTGGGCCATAGCAAGGCATCAGAACAGCTTCAGTGCACCATAGCATAGACTCTACAACTGTCTGGAACTCTACTGGCGGGATTAAACACCCAGTTTTGTGCATGAACATGTTAAAAGAGCGCGTTCATTGAACGTGCTCATTTTTTCGGTGAACGGTGAACTTGAACGTATCCGTTTGCAACTAAAGAACGTGAATTTGAGCTCGTTCAGGTTTTCATGAGATTCGGAATCCTTGGGTGTGTTAAAGTTACTGCTTGATGAATAAACATGGACGGCGTTATTCCATACTTGAGACGTTTTCATTAGTGCAACTCATCAGATAGACAGCTCAACAGCTCGCAACCAACTGCTCATGTCCCGCATAACAATCACTGCGCATGTATTCGTACACATAAAATAGTCCCTGGAGCAGCTCATTTAAAAAATGGAAGAAATGAACTGGGACTGTGAACTTGTTCAAAATTCAGAATTGTGAACTATGAACGTGAACTTGTTCATTTTCATCTGTGTGAACTGAACTTTGAGCTACCTCTTCTGACATGTGAACTTGCACAATACTGGCAACACCATCCTTCTATACAACATTCCATCATTTGGAGGTATAATAAGGGGTTTGTTGACTACAACCTGACCAACCTGACTGCTTCACCTCTCTCTGAAGCGATGGACCATTCTGGATGAAACTGCCTGCTCACACCTGATATCACAGTCAAGGAGTACACACTTTGCCATTGTCTTTCCCTCAGACCTCCATGCCAACATTACCTCAGCCACTGTTCCATAGGAAACATCAACTAGTTTAGCAGTCATCATCACAGAAGCTCCTGTCAAAAACACTCCAACAATCACCCCTCTCACACCGTCACTGGTATCTCTTCCTCTAACCATGGTAGCAAAAATAATGGGCAACAGGGCCTGCCCAGCATTTTTAAACATGACCCTAAGCATGATGGGATGTTAATTGCTTAATCTATTCAGAAACTACACCTGTGTGGATGCACCTGCTTTCAATATACTTTGTATCTCTCATTTACTCAAGTATTTCCTCTATTTTTCAGTTACCTGTAGTTGAGCCAAAGAAAACCAGCTTCTGGGTTTTCTAGTGTTAATAAATGTATCATTGACAGCATATGAGACATAATAAACATGTGAGAAAAAAAACATATTATGGTCTATTTTAGTTCTTGAGTCAAGGAGCACTGGAGAGTCATGCTGAATCTCACATAGACGGGTGAACCAAGTTTGGCAGTTTTTGATCTGGTTTTGCAAAATGGATTTCACTGTCTTATCCTCCACTAACTCTTGTCTCCTGGTCTTAGTCTCTCTTTCTTATTCTGTCCCACTCTCTTGCAAGGGAGGGGCTTTTATATCTGAATTCAAATCTGTTGGAATTTAACGTCCAAAGGAATTCTTTTTTTCAGTGAATGCAATGGGAGATATGAGAAGTGAAGTAATAAATTAAAGAGAGTAAAATATAGAGTAAGATAAAAAATAATAATAATAATAATAAAATGAAGAGGCGCCTTCAGTGTGGCTTTTCACTGCACACATTGGGTATCCTACCCCCTCTGTGAGATTTCTCTATCTGAAGGCTGTTTAACCAAGTGGAATGCACACTGCTGACAAGCCTGTGGCCTGGCTCGCATGGGGGGGGTGGCTTTAGGTGTTTAGCCCAGACATCAAGAGCAGGACTGTAATGTGTCGGGGCACCTTGTGCGGGTGATGCAGAGGGTGTGGGAATCACGCTGTTCCCGGCTCACCAGCAACCTCCCAGGAAAAGACATGAGACGTCATTTTTGTCTTTTTTTAGCACGACAGCTTTCGTGGTCCCTCAGGTGAATATGTTAAACATGTTTCTTTTCTTAAGTTTTTAGCAACAAAACACAACCCTGCTGTATGTTTGGTTTCCTGTTTGTCACGGCTGAGCACCTCTAGTGCTTAAAACCCAGATGTCCCTGCAGGTTTTCATGACATTTTTAATTAGCGGATGAGTGAGACATAGGGAAAAACAAACAAATATTACAAAAAAAAAAAACAGAATGCTAACAAAAAACCAACAACTGGTAATTAAACTTCATGTTCTGATAATATATTATGAAGCCTGAAGAATGGATATATTTAGTATGTAGACATACGTGCATTTTTTTTCTCCACTGTGCAGTCCCTGGGTTATTATTTATTGTCTGAAGATATTATATTCTTGTGGTTCTTATTGTTGATTTTTGTATAATAACGTACTACCAACTATAACTCATTTTAGAGAATAAAATTAGAAAAAGGACAAATCCATTGACATCCCATGTAAAACAGGCCATGCATGTACTCCACATTTTTTACCCTTTACACTGATGCATACCGAACAAATAATGTGCCATCTATGCGTAAGACCAATGCATGCAAACAATGAAATATTCTCCTTCAAAAGCCATTGAGATTAAAAAGGTCTGTTCATTTTACCCCTCACACATAATAATGAATAAAAGTCATAGATGCTACCATAAAATACCATAATGCCGTATAATACATTTTTTCTTGACATGCACTCATATGCAGAGGAATTGTGCACTTAGAAAGTCATATCCCATATCCCATATCCCATTGCGTGAAGCCTTGATATGCCTTCAGTGCTGGCTCTGGTAATGCATACAGGCTGCACTGGTGTCACATGGACTCCAGAGCCCACACAGGTCCAGTGCTGCTCCTCTTTCCTGAAGTGCTGTTTGCCTATATGAATTCATCAGTTGACCGGGCTGCCACTGCATGTTAGCCTCTGAAACTTGTGCTGGAGGAGTAAACGCACGGGTGAAAGGGCTGTTGGTTCCCCTCTCCCCAGCCTCTGATGTTTGCCTGGTGGATGGTGCTTGCCTTACCTCTTCACCCTGTGCAGTACTTGTCCATAACTGCACCAGCCAAGTCATTGCTGCCCATCATTGCTAACGATTACTTAATTATCCAACATCTGCAGGATGCTGGGTTGGATCCCTGGCTTGAGCTTGGTCCTGAGCTAATGCCACAGTGTGCATAAAATGACCAGTACTGGCCATTTGCAGTTGTCATACAGTATATTGTAAGAGCAAACAACTGCAGATACTCAGATGAGGACGTATAAACTCTATGTGTGTTGTTTTTACAAGGAAATATTCAAAGTATAAATCAGAGTCTGAAAGGTTTTTGTATTTCACAATAAATAGCATGCCTCATGGGAAATATGCACACACACACACACACACACACACACACACACACACACACACATGCATACAGGCACACAGACACATATATGCAGACAGACACACAGACATGAATGCAGGTCTATGCAGTGACTATTGGACATGCACACACATGCATATGCCTTTTACATCATATAGTAGAAATACTGAATGGTTTTGTACTGGACAGCCATCTCATTATTGCTCTCTAAACACTGGAACTTAATATTTCAGGCTTTTTAGAGACAGTGATAATAATAATGGTGTCAGATATACAGTATATATGTTTTGGTCATGCTGAATATAGTTTTGATGTGTGTTTCCAGCCAGAGATTGAGAGTACTGAACGTGAAACATGAAACACTGCCCTTATTGGAAAGTCTCTGCTGGGCTGCACATACTGCTGTACTTTATTGTAGTAGTCTAAATTTAGTGCACTTGGAGAAGGACTTCATAAAAATCTGTTCAGTTCTTATTCGAAGAACAAATATCCTGCTATATCTACATTAACCATGTCATCTAAACCCCAGGGACAAACCTGTCTGCGCTATCTGCAGCTCATCAGTAAATGGTTTGCAGCAGTAAGGTCATAAGCAGTGCTTTATATTCTTATGACTTGGTAGACCCATTAAATTATCAACCTGAGAGCATTTCAACAAACAGCAATAATGTGATCCTAAATTCCCTTACCTGGCTTGAGACTCTCCTTTCATTTCCCGCTCAGCTTGCCAGGACTGTAATGTGTGCCCAATTGCTGCGGTGCAAATGTATATCCATGGAAATGTAATGCTGAAGGCATCGTGGGGAGCTGAAAAGTGGTTGTGTTCTTGGGTGTGACAAGGTGCTGAGAGATATCAGACTTATTGCTGGGTATTAATTCTCTAGGAAGTAATCTCTTGTAAGGTTTCTGCATGTTTAGCATGTGCATTTGTGTGTGTGCGCACATGTGCTTCTACTGTGACACTACTGTGCAGTGTGTCAGAAATCTTGTATGTGGAGAATATTCACCGGTCTTCTTCATGCAATCCCAGCGCTTCTTATTGCACCTCAGAATGTGATATTCCACGTCTTCAGACCTGTTCTGATGTAATAGATGTATTTTAAAAGGCACTTACGGTGGTTATTTGAGAAAATAAACCCTAAGGAAAGTGTTCAGTTTGATGATCCATGCATTTATAAATTAGGCTTGTAAGGGCCATTGACTTGGTGTGTGCTATATTCTTGGTATATGTCCAACTAAGCACTTTTCCTGGGGTTCATTTCAGAATGCTTATAGACTTTTCCAGAAAACTTTTATTGTAAGCTATGATTAGATGTACACATTAAGGACACTGTTTACAAAGAATTTTCAGCACCACAAACCCACCACTGAGCGCATTTTTCATATGACGGTATCTAACCATGCATTAAATGTAGTTAAGATGAAGAATACACTACCTTATCGGCTTGAATGTGGCCTGCGGGTGAGGCTTCATGCATATACAATCATAGGATAATCACTTCATGTTTATGCAAATTCATTGCATTGTTGCAAAAAAATATAGGAATTAATGCATCGCAGGATGTAATGAGATTTATCACAGGGGGCAATCTTTGCATGAGGGTCTCTTGCTTTCTCTTGCTTTTTTGTGGACAAAAGTGCAGTAAAAATTTATTTACACTTAATGGTATTTACATGATCACTCAAGTAATTTTTTTGCATGTACAATCTGACTCCCAATGCACAATCGTTTGTGCTGTTATTACCAAATGACCCCGTAACTGTAACTCATAATGTGAAAGAGAACCTAGAAAGTCTCTTGCTCATTGTGTAGTATTTTACAGCAAGTATTCATAGGCACTTAGGCACTGGATAAAAATTTGGAAAAGTGGCCTTTTGTCAGAACAAAAAAAACTTCACAGAGGTGGTTATGCAACCAAACACATCGGGACTCATGGTATATATGTTTAAAGCCATATGGCGAACTCGGTCATCAAGAATCAAGCGGACACACCGACAGCGAACACCAAAAGTATCAGATGATCTGACGGGTCAGGAAGGGCTAAATGAGCAGTGGCCGTACTGACCTCTTACACAATGGCCATCCATCACTTGTCCTCTTGGAGTTGGTAATGTGGGGGGAAAGTGTCTTTTGCAGAAGTCAATGCGACTCAGCTGTGCTCAGGTTGCGGGAAACTTGGAGTGGCAGGACACGCTCATCAGCGTGACTTACATGGGGGGGGTACCTGCACTGATTGAGCTCGTCATGGTTTTCACACCATCGCCAAAATGCTGCTTTCATCTCATCAGTCAAGCCCAGCCCACCTGCCTCTCTCACCTTTTATGGATTGCACCTGCTTGTTTCAAACACGCACTATCCTCACTGTCTGAAATTTACTGCGTGAGACCATTGACCGGCACCATTCCTCTCCGATTCAGTTCCTCTCCCTCTCTCTGTCCTGCTATCTTTCCGTTTCTATACACGTGTGTGTGTATGTGTGTGTGTGTGTGTGTGTGTGGTGAGTGAGTGAGTTGGTGAGTGAGTGAGTGAGTGAAGTGAGAGAATGTGTGTTAGCGTGTGTTTCGGCTGAACTGAAGAGATAGCTAAATGGCATCTGTCACCTGCAGTCTTGGTTTTCTGAGGAGGAATTCTCCTTCCCCAGGACAAGAGAGCTTTTGTATTTACATGCATATTTTGCACATTTCTCCACGGTTTGTCTGAATTATGGAGGAATATTGAATTTGATGTCAGTGAAGTTGGCCTGTGATGTTCCGGGCATGAAAGTGAGAACAGAAAGTAGGTCATTGAAGCAGCACAAAACCTCTTTTGAAACGTGGAGAATATGGGCGATGGAGTTTTGGCATGATAAAAAAGCTCAAATACGGTTTTATTTAAAGTCCTTCAATCAAACACATCTCCCCTTTGAACTGTCTCTGTAGAAATGAATTTGTATGGTGCAGTGGGAGCTACATGCACGCTCATGCTGCAAGATCAATGTGCCGCATATTAATGGGTTTTCTGACACAGCACCACACAATGCTGGAGGTTGTGCATCTCACTAAACACTGTCCCAAGATGCCAAGACAGGGAACCCAAATGAGTGCAACTCCTGCTGTCCAGTGGAAACTCTGGCCAGCAGCTGGGGTGAAGTTATAACAGTTTGCATAGCAAATGAGATAAGATGCAGTTTATCAGCTGTCACCACCACCATAAAAATTGTAAAGGGGGTTGATTGTCCATTGATAAAAAACATTCATATTGGAACATGTATCGTAATTTCCATAGTTCCTATAAATATGAATTACAACACAATTATTTGTCAAATCTGACGTAGATGAAGGCTAATGATGATGTTAGGCTATGGGATTGGGTGTTACAAACAAGCCACCGCTGGGTCCCCATCTCCAAAACTGACAAAGAGGTTGTCACTTTTTTCCGTCTTTGTTTGGGTTGAAGCTTTCATTATTAATTCATCACTGTGAGGCGTTTTAATGATTTTCCACATAAAATCAAAGGCAAAATGTTTAGCACTGAAAGCACTGCTCTGTCACACAGTGCAATTCATCAAACTCTGTTTTCTAAGCAGATCCTCACTGATTTATCCACCACACATTCTGGCTCATCACTTCAGACACACTGCTGCACATAATTAGCCTTTCAATGAATCCTGCTCCACTAGTTTTATT
Organism: Megalops atlanticus; assembly: GCA_019176425.1. Classification (NCBI taxonomy): domain Eukaryota; kingdom Metazoa; phylum Chordata; class Actinopteri; order Elopiformes; family Megalopidae; genus Megalops; species Megalops atlanticus. The sequence goes on from CM032879.1 coordinate 30,221,780, forward strand.
ATCCCATGAATGTCAAGTATCAGTTAAAGTGTTCTCCAATTATTTATTTCCTTTCACATGTTCCAAGTCGTACAACTGTTTATTTAGGTGTTCAGTTTCTTGGAATTGAAATTAATTACATATCTGAGTCACTGATTCTCTCGCCTGAGAAGAGGTCTGAGCTCATCTGCTGGTTTTATTGTTGCTGCATACCCTTCTGTGGATGATTCACTCAAAGAGGCAAGTGGTAAAATAAAAGCAGGAGTCAAGTGCAAACATGTATAGTTATCCGACTATACCTCGCAATCCTGATATGTTTGCAACACAGACATCCCACAAGATACAGCCAACAGATCTAAGAATATTCCCCATTGTACAATAATTTGATCACCCCATGCTCTTATGTTCTCTTAGAAACTTGTAATGTACCGCTGGATAAAGAGTACTCTTCTGCTTTCAGTGAATCACAGCAGCTCTTCTGCTCTCTGTGAAACCTGTAGTATACCAGTGAGAAAGTTGATGCGTCATGTCACAGCATTGAAAGAGACAACAAACGCTCTCCTCGTTTTGTTCCCCGCATGCGGAGAATGGCTCTTTAATAAGAGGAGAGGCAGGCTTCACAAGATGATACTGAGATTTGGCGCTGGCAGGTATAAAATAATTCTGCATGCCGCAGGACTCCCAGAGAGGTGTAAGATATTGATTTCTCACTCCTGGAATGTGGTGCATAGATTCAACGAGATGTTTTAAAAACTCCTGGGTGAGTGGAAGAAAGTGTTATATCTACTGGCTTTTAAAGGGAGAACAGTCTGCAGATGCAGATAAAAGAAGAAAGTCAATGCAAATTATGTCGTTTTTATATTGTTTAGGTCTTTAATTGTCAGAGAATGCTGCTGCTCTTGGGAAATGAGACAGACATCATGGTAACTGGTTTGAAGGCCTCCTTTATCAGCTTTGAAAGACACATGTCACACAGACCTCAGTCACTGATTGGGCATATTTGGGATGCTCTGAGGTTTCCTATTTCCTGCGTAAAACTCTGCCCATTCTTAGCAGCTTGTGGATGTGGCTGTGCAGAAAACCCATTTGTCTCGTCTTGAACTTCAAACACTGACAGTTATTCAGGTTATCACCTTGACAATGTCTTACTTCATTTTGGTGCAAATATTCTGTCTAGATCACAGATTACTGTGACAGTGTAATTTGTTGTGTAAGTTAAATTGTTTAATTGCAAAGTGTAAACCACAACACATGTTCATAATAAATTAAAGATCAAATTATAAATTGTATAAAAACATAATAAAAAATTAAAGAATAATGTGACAGTATTAAATATATAAAACTTTCGTGGTGACTTCCTTGTTATAAGATTCCATTTCACTCTTTCGCTCATCAACCTTTACAGTTGCTCAAGTTTTATACCATATGTTTCAATTCACTGAATGCTATCTTGCAGATAAATGCTAATAAAATCCTCTGATTCCAAGGGAGTGCTTTCACTTCTCCTGTAACAAACTGTGTGTGTCCTTGGCCATCTTAAATTCAAAATAAAAATGATGACCTGTAGAGCTTTCAAAGAAGACAAACTCCATAAGAAATCTCATCTATCTAAGTAAGAACTCTCAGTCAAACTTTCATACTGCTGTTTATAATGTATATATAGTAACGATTATTGTAATATATGACAATTATATATTATTAAGTGCAATTAAGGAGTGCATGAGAGTATGAGAGTATTTAGAACTTCAGTATGAGGATGGGCCCTCTTTGAATATCCATCTGGCAAAAGTAATCCAATTTCCATAAATTTAAAAACAATTTAGAGGGCTTCTAGATATCTGAAGGATACTGATCTGCCTTTGATGTAATGTAGCTCTACACATCCATTGTCTGATGCCAGAACAAACAGACTGATGGGAGCTAGGATAATCAAAGCACGTTTCGTTTTGCAGTTGCCACTTTTCTGCTTTTTTAAAAAATTTGCATATATTTCAGCCTTTATGTAATCTTCTTCCGTGACCCCTGGGAGCACACCTGTTTAGTTATTCAGGTCCACATATGACAAACAGACCACTTGCTGAATACATACATTCATTATATCTCTAAAAATGAATCTGAAAACTTGTTATTTGCATAGTGTGAAGCCACAGTTAGCATGACCCTGCAAATGTGAAAGAAAATGCAGGTCTTGATTCAGTGTCCCATATACAGTATAAACTGCATCGTCATCATGTCTTGATCAGGAGTCACCAGTGAGTCACAGTGATAGCTCATGGTGTTCGCTGAGACGCAGTACCTGGTAGAGCTTGCTGTTTGTTTTAAAGTTGGAAACTATGTTCACTCTTACATTATCTTCAGGAATGTCCAACAGATTGTGAACATCCTAAGACATCCTGAGAAATCAAGGAAAATAATGGAACATAGAGCTTTAAAATATCAAATCAGTACTGGCCGAATGCATTAAATGAATTGTAGCCTGGCACTGGGAAAGATGGCTACTGAGAACATGTCTTGTGTATCTATTTTTATTTGGAAGTCATTGATTTTACTCTAAAATATATATCCTTCTGCTGTTTCTGTCACATCTAGTTTTTCAGAATCAGTGGGTCCACAGTCGGACAGAGTATTCATTATCATTTATTTGTCATCAATCGATTCTGGCTGTGTATACCTCTAATGGCTCATAACTACGCAGTTCTGTTCTGTATTCTATCTGTTCTGTCAAAATAAAGTGCTAAATGTAGGCAGGCATTCAGCTTTGTGTGACACAGAAGCAGTGTTAGTCAGTGTTGTCACGGATGTACTTAAACTGCTTACACAACTCAAAAACAAGCAGAACACTGGGTATCACAGGAAACAGGCTGCCATCTTCTCAGCCTGGTTGCAGGGAGACATAACCATATGCAGATCTTCCATATTGCAAAAAGAGGTTGGCGCAATTGGTACGGTTCTACTTCTTTGTCACCAGAGAAGATACATATTCTCTCTTCAGAAGCAACCTGTAGATCAACTTAAGGAGATGTCTGATCATGGTATGCAATTCAGGACAGGCTTGTTCGACTTGATGAACTCATTAAAGTAAATGAGTGAGAATCAGTTCACCAGATTACTTGTATTGATTCTTTTTATTCTATAGTCTTCCCCTTCTGCTTAACAATGTCTTGCTTTTTCTGAAAGGCACACCAATGTATTCAGTGGATGCCTTAGCATATGGCTTTTTGAACAAAAAAGTGAAAGAGCTAGTCACCAGTTTGCCAAAACTCTCTGAGAAATGTGGCTTTTAGAATTAACAAAAAAAAATTCAGATGTCCAAATCAGCTGCTGATTCATATTGCTCTTTGAGTTTTGAATGAAATTTAAATGAACGAATCTGACGCTGGTTCAGATTTGGTGAAATGAGAGAGGGCTCAGAACTTTGAATTGTGTGAAGGGAGCAGTATTCAAATTCCTGGCAGCTACTAATTTCATCAGATCATAACATCAAAACATGTCAAAATACTTGATGTCTAACTTCTTTTATATAAATTAAAAGTAGTCTAATATTTTTGTAATGGCCTCAGACAAGAGGAACCAAAATTAAAGACTACCCTGCTATTCGATGTTATAACTAGAAAGAAGTCTGGGTAATTTTTGGATCAGTAGTTAGCTTGCAAGCCAGACAACTTAGTGTCAGTGCAATTAAACTGCTATTGCAAATAAGCAACATGATGTTCTCCCTCTTAGCAATGCTCCAGGATATTGTTTTCAAAGTGGAGTTTCCCATCTTGCTACAAGAAAACAACATTAGACTTGACTAAACAGTGCACAATTGTTATTTATAGTCTTTACACATTTCAGAACTTTTATCTTTATTCTAGATTTGACACAGATGAATATATTTTACCAACAAACCTAAAGCTCTAGAAAATGTAGAAGGCCATGTGTTGACATCTCCCCTGAAAATGCTGTGCTATGAACCCGCTGAGCCTGCACACAGGACTGTTGTGTGACTTTTGGTATCAGACTTTAGCATTGTGTGGTTTAGAGACAATCAGGCTGCTCCTCAAGTCGCTCTGCAGGTTGCCCCTGTTGAGGCGAAACGCATGTTCTCAACTGACAAAAATAGAGCTGTGCTAATCGTGAAAACACTGAGGAAAACACTAGGAGACCAGGTTGAATGGCAGGGCCCTAATTTCATGTGAGTGTTTGACACATTTTCACTGGTAATTAGGTAATTGCTTGTCAGCTGTAACGTCCGGTTATTAGTGTTATAGCTGTAGCCTCTGCTAATGCATCCTGCAGGGAAGGCATCCAGAACTATTCGTTATCTCTGTCACTGGTAGGGATTTCACACCTGGCATGTGGTTTTCCATGTCTCAGCTTTGATTATTTCGGGCAGCATTGCCATTGTTGGTGGATCTCTGTGATTACAGTACTTTATTAAAGAGGCCTTTTCTGACTTCTGAAACTCCCATTTAGCAGACCAAGGTATTGAAGGAAAAGGTCATGTATCACTGTATAATTTGATTTGTAGGTTCAATAAGGTATGTTTTTGTGAAGAAAAAATTTAATCAAGATTTACTGTTGATCCTGAATGGTTAACCTCATGAGGACAGTTCACATCCATATAATACATGTAGAGCTGAAACCACTTTTTTGTGTTTTCATGACACTAAGGACTCAAGGCAATTATTTTCATAACCCCTTTATACCTAAAATGACCTTGTTTGGAAGACTGAATTCAGTCATGGCAAAGAAACACACAATGCTTTAGGCAAAAAATGAAACATATGCACAATTTCACTGTGCTGCATGTAGAGAAAGGAATGGTAAATTATACTGGGCACAATGACAAAAGAGCTAACACTAGCTAGCTCTGGCAGCATGAATCAATCCACAGCTTTTTTTGACCATTGGGTAGGCTTGGCAATACTGAGTTTTTACTGAATATTGCCAAGCCAACAATTTTAATGGAAATGCAAAACCTCCATTCAATGATTTGTTTTGATTGCTTTTTGATGATCTGGTTTTATTTGAAGGGGTGGGATGGAAGGAAAACGCTCATTAAAAGTAAGTCATCATTATTGGAAGATAAGAAATAGTAGACAGGGCTTAGATTTATTTTTGAATATACTGAGAGACAGTCTAGTTCATTTGTTCTGGTGGAAAGCCACAATAACTAAGTACAACTGAAGAGTCTGCTGATTTCCACAATTACTGTTGATATGTTAACAGTAAATATGTTCACATTGACTGAGGCAATGAGTACTCAGCACATGCCAATTCATGTCTCTGTCCTTTGTAGAGAGTTAAAACTCAGATCTAAAGTGTTTAAAAATACATTCCAGGACAGTTTTGTACGTATACACTGGCGCTGTTTCCATGCAACTATTGCAGCTGCAAATGCCAGCATGGCATCAGGTTGTTTTGTCACTAACAGTAACTGCTCTACTACCTAAAGCTGCCTATGAGCAGGCTTTTTGCGCTTGTTGACACATCAGTGTAACATCAGCATGCCTTAACGGGCCCATTGTGGTAATTTTGATCATAATAGTTTTCATCAAGTTTATGCGATGCTCATCAATGCTCACCAATTGATGTGGAATTTTGCCAGCCATACTTATAGGTCATTGTTAAGTCAGCAGACGTTGCACTCTGCAGAGCTGTGTCTGGCTTTAACTATGCTCTGGTGGTACAGTAGTTAAAGGAGTTCAGTGGAAGGCCTTAGTCTGTCTGAGGATATACTTTTCTAACAGCTATAGGGAATCCATTCTCATCTCACCTACATCAAAACCTAATCAACAATACTATTATCTCCTCGTGTCATTTAAAAAAAATGGAATGCCTGGCAGAGTTCCTTGACTTTCACATGGATATCAAATACCTTTGACCGGAAAGATTAAAGAACACAAGCTGCATCAAAGTTATATGATGCTGTAAAGGAAAGGAAATCATATTGAAAGTCTTTCACTCATTTCTGCTTAAGAGGGTCTTCTTACCAGACTTTGATTATAAATATAGAAGCTGTGAGAAAATGGTTTAATGTACTTGTGCATGGAACTGTACTACTGTTACAGAGCTTTGTCTATAATTGGTGCTGCCTTATTAAGGGCCTTGGTATGGGAATGTTTACAAAGCCATTTAGATGGAAATTTGTATAAATCACAGTAAATCGCAAGTGCACATAAATCATGAGTACAGTAATTGTGAATTAACTGTTATATAAAATTTCTACAAGAAAATGGCTACAAAATAAAGGTACGAATAAAAGAAATGTAAGCGAGCCCTTAAATGTATTGGGTAACTACACTGTATACCAGAAAAAAAGATACATATTTTAAGATACCTCAGACACTCATGAAGAACAGTAACACACAGAAATGGTTCCACTGCTTTATTACATACATTACATCATTCAACAGATGCTCTTACTCAGAGCGACTTCCAAATAAGTGCTTCACTATGCTATATACTATAAATATATATATATATATAAAACTTATCACTGCAAGTTGTTGCTGAGGTCTGCATTGCTACAGTCACAAAAATACGCAGAGCAATATGCAACCCTTTGGAAACCTCCCAGGACAGCCCTTCAAATTATGTACACTCATTTCCCTGAACTAAGAGGTCCTCTCAGTTTTAACAGCAGAGTTCCCAGGTTTTAACATTAGAGCTTTACCCTGCAAGTGCTAAGTGTGCCACAGTTCAATACCCACTATGGATAGGTTTTCCTGTAACACTCAAGAGCACTTCAGTGTAATGTCCAAGATACAGTGCCAAAGCATTAGAAGTGGGATGAACAAAACATTGCATTCAACTCCTTTATTATGGATAATACCTACACCTCTGGAAAAGGCTGGATAAGTGATGGGGATACTAATTAAACAGATGCGAAATCTGAAAATCAGACTCTCAAAGTGGAGGTAAAAATGCAAGCTTTTTATTAGAATTGTAATCCTGAAGCCAAAATGATCAGGAGCCAGAACTGTTTTTAATTCTCACAGAGGAAATAAAATTTAGCATAATATTATCCTCCAGGTTATGAGGTAATAAGTATCTTGTTCACCACTGGGAACCAAGACTTGGCACGTGAAGTAATAAGATAATATACATTTCCTCAAAGGATATCAGCGAGACTGTAATTGCATGAAACTTTTATTAAACTGCCTTATTTTGCAGAAAGGGCCAAAATGCATCGGTATATCCTTGCAAATAAGCACTTGTAATGCATGTTTTAGATGTATTTTCCAGTTTGACACTGTACATTCTTGAAACAATGATGGAGCCATCTTGTGTATATTGCAGCTGCAATACATTTCTGAATACGCTGCATTCTCTGTCTCTGTTTTTCCTCATAAACATATGTGCACATATACTAACACTGGCCACACATGCATACTGACACTCATACACACCCACAAATATTCAGTCAATAGGTTGTGATGTCCTTTGACACGTGATTTTCCATGACATTTAATGTTAAGTCGGCTGTACAATACAAGTGTGTTTACAGGTAACACTTCCCTAAGCTGGGATCAAACCCATAACATTTGCAGTTACATTACACATAATTTCTCATACATAATGACCCAGGTCACAGAGTCAAATGGCTGACGTCAGTACATCATAAGACTGATACTGTATCACAAGAAGTGTTACCAGAGGAGTCTCCACAACCTTGAATTCTTCAAAGGATAGAGAAATTTGACGTCAAAAGGTTCTTAATTATAATTCCCTTATGCTGACAACTCAGACAAATTTCCTTACAAACTGCTTTCCATATATTTCTGTGCTTCTTTTTCATTCTGCAGTCAACCCCTTCAGATCAAATTATCCTGACAAAGGTGTCAAACGTTATATATCAAACCCAAATCTGTGAACTGTGTAAATATGTCTGCTCTGTAATTTGTAGCACAGCGTAACAGGCAAAAAAAAAGAACAGACTGAGGGCTTTTACATTTTCCAGGATGAGTTATTGACCTCAAAAAAGTTACGTTTTCTTTCAGGCAGGATGACACAGCTGTCACTGTTTGCAAGTTCCAAATTAGTGTTGTACTGGCTTCCGTGAAGCTCCCCTGACAGAAGGTGGGACAGATTCCTGCTGTAACTGAGAGGTGTTCCAGCAGGCAAGAGAGCGTCATCAGTGGGAACACAAAGGACTATAATATCTTTTATTCCTCAGACAACTACTTGAGTTCTAATGTGAGGGAATTATTTATCAGCTATTCCAAACGTGATACGGCAAACATGCTGTTATGATATCTGGCCTACATCTTCACTGCTGTATCTGGCGCTGAGTGTCTGAGATTCAACAGAGCAGGGAGCTGCTGTACCTGGAGCTTCATGACAGCACCTGGAGGATACCAGTCCTTTTTTTAGCATGGAAGTTTGATGGGATTACTTGAGGTCAAAAGCACTAATTCATATTATATAACTTCATCATTATTTTAAAGACCCATTTGACTATGTTCATTTATTCACTTGCTCTGCAATGAAATAAAACATGCCTGTGATTTTCCTAGTATAAAAAAAACACGTAAGTGGAATACAATCATTTGTTTTCAATGCAATAGATTCATTTTCTACCCTAAATTACTCTGCATGTATAACTTATGTCATCCTGTTTGCTTTTGAAACTCAGAAATTCATAAGTAAAACAGGCATGACTGACCTGGAATTTAATACGGGCTGCTTTATTACTTAAGAATGGCAGAGAAAATCCCTGATCAGAAACCCCCCAAGAGGCAACATTTGCCTTTACTTGCTATTTTATCCATCTTGCAGAATGTGAAGGAGCGGTTCCTGCTGTTTGTTTTCACATGGGTGCTCTTTCTGCGTTTCTTCAAATTGGATGCACCTGTGAAATGAGAGAGGATCTTACTGAATTTGCACCCAAATTCGAACATCATCTCTGAGCAGCGCGCGAGTCACAGCAACAGGGGGAAGTTTCACTTTTATTTCTGTTGTCATTCTTGTAGCTGTTGTTTTGTTTCCCCTGCATGAAGGTTGCAACCAGAGAGGGTCATTGAAATGCAGCCTTGGAGACTGGAATTTCAAAAGCACTCACTTTTCTGCAGACGTCAGGTAGCAAGAAAAAAAAACATAACAAAACAAAACAAATAAATAAATTGAAATAAAAAGTATTTATTTACAGAGTTATGACTCCAAGGAAATAAAGCGCATGGCTACAGTGACAATTTTTTTTCCATTCTTTTTAGCAAGAGCAAATGTGTTTTTTTACAAGACTGTTCACAGAACAGTAGACAGAAAGTATTCTGTATTCACAGAACAGTAGACAGGGGGTATGCATTCAGAATGACACTTCAGATGACATTTGAAAGATGCTTTCTGGCAAATTTGCATTCACTGAGCTGCAACTAAGAATGTCCCCCCCAAAAAAAGAAGATATAAATAACAGAAAGTTGGAATCATTTATAGACAGTTGTTTATAGACAGTGCATCTGAGTGTTTGTAGGCACAATAAAGGTCTGTGTTTCATTCTGATATAAATGATGTCTGAACAGAGGAAGATCAGCATTCTTTTTCAGGGAATTCAGGCATTTTCATAAACCAATCATGAACCAGTCATACACTATGAAGGTGTATTGGCACAACTAATTAGAATGGATTTGAACTAGACTTCAACTAAATACAATCTGGTGAAAAGGGCACCCAGGTTTCTGTCCCCAGGAAACAGTGTCATTGGTGTTTTCAGAGTAAATAATCAAAAGATATAGTAAATGGTCACTTCAAACTGGTGTTTATAAAACAAATGATACAAATTGAAAAATTACAGGTTGACACTCAGTAACAATTAGGAAACCAACCCAATAAGAATAACAGGACTTATGACCAAGAGTAAAAAAGGTGGATATATTTATTCATGACACCAGTGTCCTAGACAGAATAAAGAAATATTGTTTGTTTCTCAGTGACGCAAAGACTTAAAGGAGCTCCATGCTGTACCTCATTTGGCCCCTGGGCCGCTGGTGGAATAGCCTTGCTTCACGTTGTATCAGTTCAGATTGGATGTTTTACAAAATCTTACGTTAAAATATAAATTTTTCGGGTATATCATGTTGCAATAATGATTTACACTATGAAACAATTAACTAACGCTCATATGAGGTGTGTATAAACAATAGACATAATACACAGCAGTCTATTCACTTACATTATCCATGCATACATGCTCATCTATTTACCTTTTCTCTGCATACATGTTTGTAATGTATAATGCATTTTCAATTTTCAAATTAAGCACTCCCATTCAAATTTTAGATGCTTATAGGTGCTACCACTGTATCGCACATACGTCTGAGTTCAAGTAATGATTTTCCCAGTGCAGTAAATTTGTTCGTGCTGTTCACTATGTATAAGGTGCTGAAGTCATCAAATTAAATACATGGACATTAAGAGAAAATGTAAAATATACTCTATCCCTTTATATTAATTATTAAAATGGTATATTTTCCAGAATTTTAAAGAACTTCTGAGTTAGCATTATCTACAGGTTTACCCCCAGGTTTATTAATGATCTGCTGTGGATGTTGCTGTCATGCAGGGCCATGCTCCCCATTCCCCTCTTCCCAGGCCAAACATTTCTGAAGCAGCCATTTCTAAGCACACACAATAAGTGTGTAATCAATGCAGAATCTGACTCTTACAAAAGACACAGTTTTACAGGTTTGTTAAATGCACACACACAGCTTATTTTACAGCTGTCCCCTTATGATAAGTGCAGTTCCCAGCAGGAAAACTTCAGACACTGAATTTTTTTAAGCTTAATTAGACTTTGATTCAATTGTCTCCTGTGCTGTAAACTCTGCAGTACTTGCTGCTGATAAACATTCCTACAGAAAGCACTGGTCCACATTGATGCCCCCAGCTGTTCCTAAGAAATAGAAAAAAACAAACCCTGGTGCAAAGGCTAAGAAAGCAAATGGGATTTGCAGTGGGGGATCATGGACAAGATCTTAGAGCTCTGATGCTGCTCTCTTAGCATGAATGAAATGCAACCAGTGTTTGCTTGTCTTGTTTGGAACCCTTCTGAAATCCTGTCCAAGTGGCAGGGGTTCTGAGAGATGTTTGTGGCTGCAGCAGTGGTCAGAAATGACTGTTCCTGTGGCGCACATTGCCCAGATGCCTGCCGTTGTATCAGATGTTCACCCTTTGTGAGTGATTCGCTGAAGGCAGGCATGTTTAAAATGCTTTATCCTCCACATTTTTGGGTTCCCCCCTAACCTTAATTGCCAAATGGGGTGCCTCAGTTTGGAGTCATTCATTTTTTACTGGGCCTCATTCTGACATATTAATTCTGGGCAGTGCTCTTCATTCTTTCAGGAATGGAATCTTTTCTATTCCATTTGCATTCAGATTAGGTTCCAATGATTTGCCGCATCAGGACTTCAGTTTCCAGCTTCATACTGAATTGATTGGTTGTCCTGTCACAGAACAAATGCATTTTTGAACAAGGCACCTACAGTTCATTGTTCAGAATACACAGCAATACAACAGAAAGTGAACCAAAGAAACTGGTATGCAATAGAGGGTATACCTGCATATATATTGATAAATACTTGCAGTACATATAAGTGTCTCATAGCAAATTGTGCCCATTTAGTTCTGCAATTATGTGACTCTGGTCCCTGAAGCATTTGCCTAAGTATCTCAGTAAATAACATTTGCACTTAAGGGTGCCTTTCCCATTTCCCTGACCTTATTTAGTGCAGTAATTTGATGCAAGATTCTGTTCAAGAGAGGGATAAAGTAATGTTATTCAGTATGCTGCCTATGGATGAACTGCAACACACTCCTCAACACATAGCTACCCAAATCAGAATCAAAACTTTGACATGACAAAAACTGGCATGACCTTTTTGCAAAGCTAACAGAGGTAGACATAGACTGTCGTAGACTGTGCTATATCACCATCCAGATTGTGGGTGAGCAAAACATTATGATTTACTATGTGATAGCAAGTTCACTTAAGGTGTTTGAATGTTTATGCAGCATATGAGGGCACCATATAATACTTATGAAGGGGCTATGTTGTTCTTATGTATTCATCATAGACAATGAATCTGGACATCTGCTAAAATAAATGTAGAAATATGTGCTATGCACATAAAGCTATGTAATAGGAATTTCTCTCCATATATGGTGTTTGCAGATCATTCTGATCGGATCATAAGGATAGTCACTGACATTGTGCTCTCCTCTCAAACTGTTCACTGCCCCCCTGAATATTTACAATATGAGGATATTCACAACATGATCCAATCGGTAATACTAATTCTAATACTTTAATAGTAAAAACACTTTTGATCAATTAAGACCAAAATAATCTTCTTTGGTCTTAACTGGCCTTGTGCCTCAGTTAAAAAACATGTGCATCCACTTACTTAAAAAAAGAAAACAAATGATCTTTGGATCTAAATCAGTTCTTTCCAATAAGTAGGCCTAAGTCTTATAGTCAGCCCTAATTTAAAGTTGAGAACAGAGCAAAATGCAGTAGGGCCTACAGTTATTGGGATACTGTTTGAAACCTGTACCCAAACCATATGTGCCAAATCACCTTGATGGCTGTTTCGGCTCTTTTTCCAATGCTCAGCATTACACATAATAAAATGCGGACTGTACAGCCTGAGGAGGTGCGGAGGACTATGAAGGGGCAGTGCTTTCTCATTAATGTAATGATCTTGCAGTTTGTGGATTACCTCCATTAATAAAAATCTGCAGTAGCATTAATCGCTATGTTGCTCTAAATGCTAATGTTGCTGCTAAATTTCTAGCTTTTAAAGACCATAAACGTACATTTATGGACTCTCCTGAGCTGTGATGCTCTCCTGGGGCTGGGAGAATATACTGGATTTAATAACAAACAATGATTACAAGTTATAAAATAACTAGACCTTAAACATGATGAATAATCATGTCATAATGAATGACATCATCCCCAAGTTGTGAACTAAGCTGTGAGACAACATAATGCACACATTTACAGTGAAATGAAAGGCTTTAGTGTATTAGTGGGACTTCATTTTGTGACAAATCTTTTGTTAATTGAATGTATTCATTTTCAGCTATGCAGCACACATTAAAAAAATATTCTCACCTATTTGTTAGTGTAAGCAGGATGAACTGGAGACCATCCTGGTCCCATAGCATTGCCTGAAAGATATGTTTGTTTGCAGAGATTAAACTGTTTCCCCAGGAGCGGCTGACTGCCTAAAAATGGAAGGAATTATGCATTTTCCATTTTTTGTGTATACTGCATATGAGGAAAGTACTGATTTTGAACAGAAAAGGAAGAGACTGGGAACTGTGCTCCATTAATGATACCTTCTAATGGGCATGTGCAAAAAGCTGTGTGATGCCCATAGCACAAGAGTTTCTGCTGCAAGGAGGTGCAATTTTTATCATCTGTGATTATACATATGATCCAACATTTATAGTTTTATTGTTATTTTTTATTATTTTGCTGTCTTGCTGTTATTAATTTCTAGCTTAAAATTTCCAAAGTACTACTATGGACAAAGCTAGCTGTATAACTACAGGCTAATTAGCTTGACAGGTAAAAACACAATGTAAGGAGAGACTAGGTAGCTAGACTAGCATCTGTCACAAAATTATATAGTTAGTAGAATCTGTGCTGTTAGCATTATTTAAGAGTGAACATTTGTATTTCAATGATTTTTTTTTTTAACAGTGACAATTACATGAAGATATAAACACAAATATGTGTGAAGCATGGGGTACCACCTAGCAGGCTATATCGGGTGGGTGTTTTGATTGGCTTACTTGCTTGCTAACTGGGAAGCTAAAAGCATACTGTTATGCCCACACCTTGGCAGGTGGGTCATAATGGTAAATTATTTCTCCCCGGAGGTTTCTTTAGTTTATTATATTAGATATTAGTTTAGATATTAGTTTGGTTTGTAACACTCATTTAGTGACACAGCGGCTTTGCTCCTGGAATGGTGATGTTGGAAGGGAAATTGGGATGACGCCCTCTGTCCTGATTTGGGCATTGGTCGGAAACGGGGAGGGCATTTCTCTTTTTGAATGCCCGAATGGTGGGAAAAGGTGTGCGCATGTGTGTGTACGAGACGCACCTGAGACCGGCCTGCCAGAGCAGTGGACACCCCCCTCCCATGTTCAGACCTAGCCAGTCCTACTTTCCTTTCCTGTGAGAACACGCCGTGTTTGAAGAAATCGCCAAAAAAAAAAAAAACTGAACGAGTAACGAGAGAACGCTGGAGCTCTTCGCCGGCGGAGCGGCAGCTTGGGTTGGTCTGGTGACCGGTTCGGCGACCTGGCTGAGGTGAGTCCCAGTTCCCTTCGTTTCCACCCTCACCATTCCGGGTCAGCCGCATTCACCTTAATACAGGCGAGAGTCTATCCCCTAGACAGCAACGAAGCCGTAACAATACTATTTGAGTATTAAACAACAAGATAAGACAACTAAGTTTAATAATACAAAGAATAGCTTGCTAGCTAGTATAGTGGTATTCCTCACAACTGCAGGCACAATGTGATTCAAGCATTTCAAAACGCACTAGCAAATAATTTGAAACATGCATAACTGCCCCCTCAATTTCCTCTGGTTTTGGTATGGTGGCAGTATCATTGCAATGTGGAATGTTGTTGTTGTTGTTAGAATGCTGTTTTATTCTGATGAAGGATGGGCTGACCTCAAAATCTGTGGTTGTCTTCCAGGGTCTTAAAAATGGTGCCCCCATGTTGGTTTATTGTGCTGCCCAAAGATACAGTATCTGAGGCCACAGACACAGACACTTAAGAGAAGAGTCCTCCTAAAACTACCAGTGTGACAATACCATAAATAGACTCTCTAGGCAGCAGCAGTGATAAGAATTTGGGTGGCTGCATTGCCCCAAACTATTCAAATCTGCAGGAAGCGGAAAAAATAAAGAATGCTCTGAAAACATTCATTCAAACCCAGCACGCTTTCAGTGAAACTGACAAATCCTTGACGCAAGAGTATCTAAGGAAAAACACTGAATTTCTAACCTGGAGGACTGCCTCAACAAATCCAAAACCAAACTGGTGACAATAGAACCAGAACTGACAGGAGCTATGGAGAAAACTCTGGCAAGTGCTGAAGACACGCTATTTTTAGCGGGTGTAGGACATTTTATGCGCTTTTACTTTTTTATTGATGCTCATCCTCTGTTGTACCTCGTCATATATATCAGGGCTTGACATTAGCGGTTGCCTTGTTGCCTGAAAACCTGACAATCTGCTTTTTTATCTGAAAAATTCCAAGGTACGAAATTCTTGTTGTAACTGCTTAATGTAATGAGTTTGTAATTGATAGTAGCCTGTTGATACTTACCAGTACATGAAGATTGTGATTGGAGTAGCTAACATCTCTGATCTACCCGAGTTCTCAATTTTGTCATCAAGTGAACAAGAAAATCCTTGCCAGCAACACATTTTAGCCTATTTTTCTGTATAGCTTGTATTGAATATGTCTCATTAAAAGAAGAGTATTAGCAGCGATGGCAGCTTTGGGGTTGAATTATAGCTTCTTTAACTCAGCTGAGCTAGGTAAGTAAGTGCACCTGAAGTGTCTGTCTTCCAGCAGAGAGGCATCTGGGAATTATTTAGTGTATTGGTCTGCCCTGTATTAAGGGAAAATCATTTTGTTTAGCTTGCTAACTTGGTATTAATTCTAGCTAACGGGCTAGATAACTACTTTACATTCAACTTGTTTTAGGTGTTGTTGATTTTTGAGAAACAGATGTGCATACTGTTGAGGTTGTTCATAGTCAAATAATGTCTCCTACAGGGAAAGCACTACACACATAACGTTAAGCCTATTATTTTTGTTTTTCCACTCATGTAAACTAATGGCTTATAAATAGCCTGTTATACATTTTTCCCTTGTTAATGTTATAGGCAGTTGCCACCCTGTGACCTTGATTTGTTTTATAAAGAAGAGATTTGAACTTGAGAAAAATCCACAAGCCGCCAAATTTCTTTCTCTGAAACACTCTCAAGATAAGAGCATATTATTATTTTATAGCTTATAAAGTGTTATTTGCCCCCAAAAAAACCTACTTTAGGAGCCCTTACTTTGCCACAAAAAGGACAATTAAAATTATAGCTGATCTTGACTGTCTAGCTGGAACAAATTCAGGTATGCATTCTCTAGTCAGCAATTTACCATTGTGCAGGACTGGGGTGTCAAAATATACAGTGTTAAACATGGCAACGATATTGTCCTCTTAGGGAACCAAAAACAGAAGACTCGTTGTCCGGCTGGGTAACCACACTTCAGAGTAATCGTTGAGCCTGTAAACTTCTCGGCATACATATAAACTGATCTGAATACACCAAAACCCCTTAAACTTTCTGTTGTTGGTGGTCCACTTTAACCATTACGATTAGATATTGCTATTGCATCTAACAACCACTTGCATGTAAATTATATTATTATACAGACAGTCTCTATCTATATTCTATATTATAGAGTCAATTGAGGGAAAAAAATTCTGAAGTGACTTCTGTCGAAACCAGTGTTTTCCAGTCCTGGTCCTGGGGGCACACAGTGTGGGGCACTTACTGGTCTTCATTCCAGCTGAGCTCTCAGTTAATTACGTTTGACTGAGCTGTTAATGAATCTTTATTAGACAACTCTACATTTAATATGCTGCACATTTGTTAAAGAAATATGAGGTGTATTTGTGCTACTATAAGGATAAAGTAAAATTGTGTATTCAACACACTGTTACTGAACAAATCTGGGGCAGCTGTCTCAATTAGGGTTAATTAGTCATTCAATTAATTGCTCTAGACCCCATTGAACAAACAATTTATCTTAATGAAACGGAATGCTTATAACAAATTTCAGAGGCTCATTTAAATAGACATAACTTTACTTGTGTCCTTCAAATACACTTCCAACAACTCATATGTGCAACAACATGCAAGTAGAGACTTGCAGAATAATGTGAAATCCATTTTACTATTACATTAGTAGTCAATTAACTGAGAGCTCACCTGGAATGAAAACAGGGGTGTGATCTCAGGGCCAGGGTTAGCGACCACTGATTTATAGGCTGTTTTTCAATTTCTAAAAATACAATTAAAAATGGTTCTCTGGGGGTATTACATATCGAGGTATTGTGTCATCTCTCTCATTTTACTATGTCCTGTCTGGCAGACATTTTTGAAATAATTTGCCACATGGTTGTCCTATACAGTAGTCCTGTTGTGTTCTTCATTTTGTGCAGGCCTATAAAATGTGTTCTACATAGCCTCACTATCTAGCTAGCAAGCTACTGTTTCGATAAAACAGCAAATGATTCTGTTGAAATGCATGCATGAACTAATATATCATCCAAACATAAAATCTTTTGTATTAGTTAGCAAGTCAGCTGATTGCATTTTCTGAGACAGTAAGCTGCCTGTGTTCACAGTCCCACCCGTTCATGTCATATGTATACGTATACTGAAGACAGTATAAAAGGCAAACCAAATGAGAAATGTTAAAATTCTTGCAGGACACAGGGGAGCATGTACAGCACACTGAAAGAACTGACAAACTAGATAAGTGTGACAGGTTGCTTAGTGCCTGTTCTAAACCACTAGAAAACAGGACTAGTCCACTACCTAGTAAGCTATTTATGTAACTAACTCATCGGGACCACTGTCAAAGTGATCTATACTACTAGACTGAGTGGTCCACTTTATGACCCACAAAATGTTATCACAGCCTCTGCAATGGTGATTGTGACATTCTGACAAAATCCCCTGACAACATCCACTAGTTCGGTTTTTATTTTAACTGCCAATATCCTGACACTGTTAATGCTACACAAGGTCACCACTGTGGTGCACATTTTATTTCCCTTTTGTGAATGCAAGAATTGCAAGGGAGATACTTGAGACTTGAGTGTCAGATCAGAAAGCATACATCTAGGTAATGTTTTTTTTTAATCTGCCTTAATTATGGATCTCCTACATATGTCAGAATTTGTGTTTTGGTCTCTGGGAGGCACTTACCTGTAAGTAGGGTATACTTGTATCTGAAGTCTGAATCAACCTGATGTGCTTGATTTTTACATCAGTATTTTTCTACTAAGCAAAGTGCACTATATTTACCATTACATTAGAAAACATTAAGTCTACTGCATATTGAACCAAGACTTCTTGAAGTCCATAAATAACTGGACTTCAAGAAGTCTTGGTTCACAACCAGTCACAGATGTGAGGAACAACATAGCGTACCAATGATGTATCTGGGAGATGGAAAATGTCATCACTGAGAGTAAACTGAAGCAGAACACACTGAGGCATTTGCATCACGATGTCCTTAGGCAGACAATTCTTTGCTTTGTGAAAGGCACGTATATATTTGAACAGATGACAAGGGAGAGGTGGCATCAATTTGAGCTTCCATTTACATGGCTATTTTAAGAAGAAAATTAACAAATGAGTAACAGTTTAGAACAATAATTATCTTTAGCCACCCTGTTCCACAGCTTATGAAAGCTGCCCATTTTTTTTTTTTTTTTTGAATGAAATTATACCCCAGATTTCAGTGAATTCCACACAGTATTTCTCACAGGACAAGGTGACGTAGGTTGCTGTTGAATGAGGCAATTATGTCATTATTATGAAGAGTCAAAGAACTCCCTGAGATGCGCTGTGCACACGGCTGACACTCGTTTGTTCAAGTACGTCACTGAAATTCATGGGGTCTCTGTCAATGACTTCCCAGCCTGAGCCTGTGGCTCGGCAAATCCCTCTTTATAGAGTGAAACTCCAGTCAGGGTCCAAAATCAACTGCCTTGGTTAGACCAATTAAATTACCACCGAGTAAGCAATGAGGGAAGGCTTATAATTCAGTTCTTCTGCAACACTCGTAGGAAAAAAAAACGTTTATGACCCAAAGGTGTTTATTGGAATTGTTTTACATTTCAAGCGATTATCACAATTTATTGCAGGCATGATGTTGTCAAGCCTCTCTCTGCAAGTATGGGGACGTTAAAGCTTAGCATGGCACTCCATCGGGATAACAATGCATGAGACTGTATTGCATTAGGCATTCTTCTCGCGGCATTCCAGCACTGTCTGAATAGATGCAGTCTTAAACATTTATACTGCTACTACAAACCTTATCATATTCTAAAATATGCATGTTATAAAAGTAAATGAAATAGAAAACATAACCTTTAAAGCTGTCATTCAGGTATCACTTATTCAGACTTTATCATTGTTTCTAATACCCCATAATCTATTTCAATTATTTATAGCATGTATTTTAATTTTAAAAATACATATTTTGCATCTGTTCTACATCAGTAGTCATGGTTTTTTGATACATTCAGCATTCCATATTTTTCAAGCACATCATTCATAGTAGCAAGATGAATATGTTTTTCAGGTTGTTTGCGGCAAATGCCAATAAAATTCAGCTGCAATTACGGCATTGTATGTTTTTTTGATTTTTCAGAAAATCTATAGTGCAACTTCATAAATAATGATCTTATCAAAAAAATATCTTCCATTCAGCTGAAAAAAAGGTTTTTAGTCATTCAACAAGGCAGAGTGTTTGCCTGTAATTGGGTAGAGTGCTTTCTTGGCAAAAGTGTTTGGTCTTGGACTGTGTTAAGAAGCTGACCTTTGTGCTTTAATTTATATCAACATGACTGGGTAACAAAGTCAGTGAGTTTTTCACAAACTTCTGTGTAGGTTCTTTATTTTCTTCAGTGTCTTAATGTAGTGGCTGAGGTTTTAAATGTGTTTCTGGTGCAAAGCTGTTTGCAACTCACACCTGAAATGCTCCAGTCAGCACAAGTGTTTTCTAATGGGTTTCCTTCAATGATAATTGTGGTTCCTTCACTGATCACAAAAAGGCAATTTGATACTTTATTAAGTTTTCTAATCTGGCAATGCGTGGATAGTGCAATTCTCATATTGACATCTAAATATAATGCATGTGGTAACCTACTATGAAGGTTAGCAAGTGCCTTGCATCTGGCTTATGCTGTATAATGAAGGGCCATTTTAAGGAATCCATCTGTTAGGCTCAGAGGAAGCCGGTTGCTGTCAGCCCAGCTGAAACATTCTCAATCTTTGATATGGGCTAATTCCAGGTTGAAAAAAAAGTATTAAGACTAGAAACTCATTCTTTGGAGGAGAATAATGCGAGTTGATTTAATAAAAATAAATAGCAGTGGAATGGAAAATAGGATGAGGGGAGATAATGTCATAAGAAGATGAGGCAGTTTTAGCCAGTTGTATTAAACGTAACTGGTATGTTCTTATGCTGCACACATTCCAGGACAAAAGCTTATTAGGAGGAGGAATTATGCAGCAAGTGCAAGTTATTGAAAGTTTTTCACTGCATGGGAAAATTTACATATATTGAATGTGATAGATTATAAGTGTTGAATAATAACAAGAAAGGAATGAAAGACTGAAACACTATCTGTTAAGAGGTTAAGAATATCACAGAATGACTTGATTTGGTTACAGCATGTCTTGATTTTGAGAACAAAAGTTGAGTTTGAAAATAACCTACGATGGCAGATATTACAATATGGCCTCTAGTTCCATTCAACCACACACTCAATTATTTAGTATGTGCTATACTATATCGTCTTTCCTCAAGATGCAGAGCATTACTAACACAACCAACAACTTTATGATTAATTCATTTTGGTTTTTTTGTAAAAAGTACTTGGTAGGAAAAATTATTTGAAATAAACAACAACAAAAAAGAAGGAAATTCATTTTTCCAATTCCCCACTGTTTCCAATTCCCCACTGCTCTTAAAAGTTGGTAGCCCATATTACATTTCCCAAAAGCAAGTATCAAGTAATGATAATGTTGATGTTACCATCTCAAAAAATGACTGACAATATCCATCATGAGAATATTTTAAAATTCACCAAACCATTGGTTCCCTAACTGTGCTTTACGAGTCAGATTATCTACTTTGCTAGAAATGGATAATCCAACAACGGCAAGTCAGTCATATTTTTAAAATGGCTACTCCTGTTTCAGATACACAACCTGAGTGGAGCTACTCTACCACTGTGCCAAAGTGTAATGCAGTTTGTATCATTGAATTATGTTACATGTTCACTAGTTCAGTATTCAATCAGAAAATGCAGTACTCTAATTTTCAGACAATTAAGACGTGTGGATTAGTTTAGTAAGACATTTCCATGGCTGTGCTAGTCTAAAATATTCCAAGTGGTGATACAAGCGAATTAACGCATTCTTTCGCATTTCATTGTTACATCTTTAACCCACAGCTATGCCATACTGAAATCTAGATTGGAATTACACAAACATTGTCGGCAAAGACACGTCTACCACAATGTTTAGTTCATTTGCTAAGAGTCACTCCCTTTGATGAATGAACATGTCTGCCCGTCACATTCACAACTGGAGGAGGGAGAGGGAAAGGTTCCTGTATAGAGTTTTAATGAGAAGTAGATCTCGCTGTCAGTGGCAGCACTGAGAATGAGGACATGTGAAGCTTTGTTTCTGTTTGATGCTATTGTTGCCCCCTCTCAAAAGGTGCTAAAGGTAATTTAACATCCTTCACTCTAAATTGAGTTTCATGTTAAGATGGGAGGTTGAAGTCAAACCACATAATGCATATTACAGTCAGGTTATTCATTGTATGAGGTGTTAGATTACAGATTCTTATCTCCTCCCTTAGATAGTAATTACAGATTCTTATCTCCTCCCTCGGATATGTATTAGTAATTAAACATGTGGAAAAGGCACTCATTTCTCATTGGACAACATATAAGTGGAAATCGAAAGGTAATTTGAGATTATGCCATTCCTACAGAAAGCAGTTTAGTCATCTACTGCTGAGCTTTAGAAGAGAAATCCCAGTGTTTGTTTGTGAAGAAAAAATATTCTTAACAGGACAACACAGTAGACCAGCATCGGGAGATCATTTTAGATATCAAAGTAAGTGACAGAATGTCAAGGAAAAGGAAAAGGAGCTGCACAGAATAAAAGATGAAAAAATATTTTTCACCAAGCTTATTTTAAAAGACCTAACCAAAAAGTATGCGAAGAGTAGGAGGACGAAAGGAGATCATAGATGCAGACAGGTCAGCAGAATGGAATGTATGAAATGAAAGGAATAAAGTGTGAGATGTGAATTTCCCTCTGCCACAGATTTCATGACTCTTACCTGTGGGTCGTAAAAGACAGCCTCATTCTGGCGACGCGCGCACGCTAGCTCATTCACACATGGCACGCGGTTTGAATTTCAAATGTCTGCTCTCTGAGCTGAAGCCCTCCCGCGTCTCTGCGGATAGACCTGCTGTTTTTCATAAAACAGATACGCGGACGGAGCGGAGCGCCGTGCCCACCCCTGCCTGCGCTGCTGCGCGGTGGGACGCTCATGGTCAGTGATGTGAGAGGGGCCTCAGGCTGGCTGCCCCAGGATCCTTCTGTTCAGGGAGTGCCAAATGAGATGTCGAGCTGTGCCCGCTTCCCCTCAGCGGAGGGGGGGGGGGCAGGAGCTGCCATTCCGTCCTTCTGACATTCAGCTTCGACTGCGAGCCCGGCAGAGAGGAACAGGAGGATCTAATATTATCTCCTGAAATCTGTTCATCCCGTCTTGATGGGTCATTTTATTTCATTGTCACTTTTTTATGACCTGTGGTGCCTTCAGAGTTTTGCATAGGCAGGTTTCTCCGCCAGCCTATTGTTTTTTTATTGCATCTTCTATTCTGTGTAATCACATTTGCTTCTCTCATTGTGTAACTAACTGTCCTGCATTCAGTAAGGTCAAATTCTTATCTACATTTTCCACAAAGTAGCCCATTACCACAGAACCAGGGTTTAATAAATTGATATAATAGACCTATTTTAAGAGCACAAAGCTAGTGTAAGGTATTCAGTTTCAGAGAAATTAAATAAGCCCCTGTTCTGCATTTCTCCGTGGCCTATGCTGTGGGTTTTCACACAGACAGCATGAAGGCCCGGCTAAGTGTCGGCACCAGCTGTCACAGCTTTCATTGCCACTGAAACATTCTGGACTATGTCGACTGAGCCGACTGATATTAAAGTCTGGCCAGCATCTCGTCATACAGGATACAAGAGAATGGATGTCCACGACAGAAACTGGCTTATTCTTCCTTTATTTATTTTTTTTCTTTCGTTCTTCTAGCCATGTCCCAGGGAATTGTAGATCAGTGTTCCCAGCAGACTTAGCTATTGTGAGCTTCTAGAAATGATTGTATGTGTAAATGCATATACTGTCTATAGGTGTGTGTGTGTGTGTGTGTGTGTGTGTGTGTGTGTGTGTGTGTGTGTGTGTGTGTGTGTGTGTGTGTGTGCGCGTGCATCATGCAAATAA
Source organism: Megalops atlanticus (assembly GCA_019176425.1). Lineage (NCBI taxonomy): Eukaryota > Metazoa > Chordata > Actinopteri > Elopiformes > Megalopidae > Megalops > Megalops atlanticus. The sequence continues at coordinate 30,245,112 of CM032879.1, forward strand.
TAAAGTAAACAAAGCTCAACTTCTGTATTAGTTTGAACATTGTATTAATGCATCATTTATTACATGTTCATTAATTATTTAATCTTCTGTGTAAAATTGCAGATGCTACATTAATAAGTAATAAAACAAACAAAAAATAACACTTGGTGTTTTGCAATGTTAAGGCTGAAGTTTATTTCAGTCCTTTCATTTTGAATTCAAAATGTAAACACATACAATCGGAGGTGAGGGTGTTTGGGTCAGGTATGTGAAACATGAATGGCAAAATCCAGCTTTTACAGTTAAGAAATGGATATCCATTCTGTCAAGTTATGTATAATGGATCTGATGGCTATGATGCCACATTCAAGATGATCAAGATTTGGAACATATCCCTTACCGAAAAACAACATGAGGGGCTGCTACTCACGGCATTTATTTGTCTCTTACCAATAATACAGTTAGCATCTTGTTTTATTCATTTAATTACACAGACAACTACAAGAAGCATATGTTAGAAAGGCTCAGAAATCAATTATCCAAGCTGTAATGACAGAAGGCCAGAAACTGGATTTTGCTGTGGGTAACAGATTTGGCATTAACTGCTCCATTTTAGCCAGTAGAAGCCCAGGTGTTCAAACAAGACCCTCCTTTTGAAAGGCGATGTGCTGAGTACAAAGTCATACGTGATATGGTCATTGGCATTTTTTTTCAAACATTTTTGTTATTGGTGATAATGAAAATCCAACATTCTGTACAGAATTAATTTCTTTAAGACATATAATCATGTATTTTGTCAAACAACACATACACTATCAACCAGAAATATAGCTGCAAATTGTATTGTTTATTACACAATTGCACTCTGAGCAATATAAAGAGAATAAACACTAAAGCAAAAGTCAGAGAGTCTGTTTCTAAGTGGAGTTAATCTTCTTAGTATCACAGCACTGCACAATCTAAGGGGATAACACTTAGGGATTGTCATTTGGAGGTCATTAAAATTATACATCTCATAAGGGATGTATGAGTGTTTGTGTGTGTGTATGTGTGCGTATGTACATCTATGTACATCTATGTACCATACCTCTCTACATTTCTAAGGACACATACTGTTAAAACATAAGCCACTTTCTGGTGTTGATGCTTACATCTTGAATTTTTCTGAAGCACGGGTATTTAAAAATATGAAGGATCCTAAGAGTGATAAATAAAACAGTGTCATAGGCAATTGTTTACAGTGGCAACCGTGCTGTCCTCGGGGATCATGCAGAGCTGCTTTTCAGTGTATTGAAATGCCATCTACACCCCACTGGAGTCCAGTGCACATTAAGGCACTGCTATCCGTCACATGGCAACATTATAGATATGGTGGGAATGGGTCTCAGGAGGTACAGAGGAGGAATGACTTGGACCTCATTTTAAAGTGAGTTTTCTCTTCCTTGCTTCCTTGGCTCAGAAACAAAGTGTACCAGAATACAAGCTCTTAATTTATGCAATTTCCGGCTTCCAAGATGTGAATTTAAAAGAGAGGAGAATGCTTAATAACAACACTGAGGTAACACTGAGGTGAAGTGCTCGGTTCTGAGGGTGTTGTGTGTTCCAACCCCAGGCAGTTCTGTTACACTCTCACAAAAGGCTGCTAAAATGACAAGCTACATGTATCTATCTCTACATACGGCTGCAACAATCTTTATTATATTCAGATTGTACATGAAAAAATGTATTGTGCTTTTGTTAGATTAATTTTTAGCCAATCATGATGGCAAATGTAGTGATTAGTGAGAGATAATTGGTAGCTAAATATGCTAAAAAGCCAAACCAATAAATAAATAAGCCCACAAGCAAATATCTTAAATGTGTATGCATATTAGAGTGATCACCTGGCTTTGTTACGACTTCCTACCATGAAATTGAAAAAAAGTGCAAATTTCAGTCTTTCAGTCTTGTCCTCCTTTTTTAATAGATCCTCTTAGTCACATCCTCTTAGTCCTGATTTCAAAAGTGACTTTTGTACTAATGATGGATAGCCAATGACACCTGAGCCTTCTGCTATTTCTGCTGTCAAGTCAAAGCTTGTCTTTATTTTCTCAAGATATTATCTCCGAGCATCTTCATTCCGATTAGACAGGGTGTTGAGTCTTCTAGTCCTGGGCTTGTCAATCACAGATTATTTTTCTGTGCATGTTTTAATTATGCTTCAGATACCACACTAAAAACAAGTGATGCAAGCTGTTTCACTAAATGTCTTACTTTATTCATGAGGTAACAACATTCTGTAGTGATTTTCTTATCCATGTCCATGTCCTAGATATATACCGTACATGTATCTATAGTAACTCATGAATGTGTTTTTTATGCCAATATATAATAAATTATTTCCTTACACTTCCATATATTTTAATTTCAGCACTTACATGTATACCTTCACACAAACTAGCCATGTGGTTTCAGTTTACCCATCTGGCTGGAAAACATACATAGCTCATTTACATGTATGTAATATGACACAACATAACAACTAAGACTCATTAAGTTAGTTCTCATATCCCAATTTGTATGTAGAATATTTAGATTTTAAACATTACCCTTATGTTGTATATGATGAAAATACATTATGCTGAAAAATCATTCCTTAGAAAAGGCAGAATCTCTATTTTAATAATTTGTACATGGATAAATTTGTATACTTAAAAACACAAACCAGAAGTGCATAGTTTAGCATTCTCAATAATACATGTGTTTGTAAGCCTGAGCTAATTTGCTGCCTCAGGACAAGCAGGTCTTGCCAATGACAGGGTTACTCTTCTATTAGCTCTCCTCCAGAGCCAAGCATATTGTTATGCAACAGCCCAGCTTCTCTCCCTCCATCTGCAAGTTAATTAGGTACAGTATCGTATGTTCTTGCACTTAACAGAGGCATTTTTAATTGCTGTTGGAGAGTAGGCCACACATTTAACTCTTAATCTGTCACTTTTTGATCACTGATTGTCTGAGCTAAACTTCTTAAAATTAACCATGAAGCACTATGCTTTTTGTGTGGTGTTTCTTGTAATGCAGATGTTACAGTACATTAGAGCAGCAACTGCCCATCTGAGACGTAAATAAGCAAAGCAAGCTCGTGCACTGAATCTTCAAATATGTTGCAATTGCCCTTGAGTAGTCTTGGCACTAAAACTGTTGAGTAAGTAGTTTCTATTATCATAGCTGTTTGTGCTGCAAAAGTGAAAGGAACCAGAAGAACATATTGCCGCAGAAATAAAAATGCAGGTTAAGTTGAAACACTTAACCCAGATCATGTAGCATTTTCCCTCAGCTGCCTTGGAGGAAAACAAAAAAAATGTTTTATATTTGACATCAATTTTACTGGAAGATTGATAATTATTTATCTCCAGAGCTGTCAAGGCCATCAATTCAACAAGATTCATTTCACACGTTTAAATTATATTCTGGCAATGTAAAATATATACAGTTGCTGGTCTATAACTTTTCATAGATACGGTATGTGTGCATAACACCCTTGTGCCACTTATATAATCAATATCACATATCAACAAAAGCTACAATTCCAAACTGTCAAATGTAGTTGAAAAGAGAATAACTTTATTCAGTAGTTATCTGTCAAGTCTTGCCAATTCAATCTGTTTATCTGTTTAACTAACATCCTACCTCTTTGGTCAATTGTCCTATTTTACAGGGAATAACATCAGTTAAACAGTGCATTGTTTTGAAGTGTGAAAAGAGCCTGTCTGTCAACAGATTCATATTGTGTCTCTTTTTTCCCGTCCTATCAGCAGTTACCATGTTTTGAAATGCACAGGACCTGGCACCTGTCAAAAGTTATTCTGAAATAATCATGTGTAATCACTGACATTTCAATGTTTTCTTAGATTGATCTTCAATTTTCATCAAGATTAAAGGCTGACATAGGGCCCTAATTTCGTGCTTGTGCAAGTGAAGAGAAAAGTGCAAAAGGAATGTCGTAAAAAAAAAAAAAAAAAAAGGACAAAAAAAAAAACATCACTGTGCCAGAAACGCTTCACTTGCAGCAAGTTGGTTATTTCTTTCTCCAAAAATTGCTTGTACTTTGTGGGAAGACAGGGAATATCCTGCAAAGACAAGGGTTGTACTTGAGGATATTTTCATGCCAGCTTTACACTTAGGACAGAATGCCCACAACTACCTGTAAGCACAAGTGCAACATCTCAATGCAAAAATGACAGCGCAAAGTGCTTTTTTAAAATTAATATGCATATTGTTATGCTAGTAGGAAAACATATGCACCGTCACAGTCATGTGTGTTGTGTTCCACCTCCCAACAGACTGAGGCAATAAACAACATCATCAATCATGTACTGTTATCAGTTAGGTCTTATTGTAAAGGTTGACTCACTTTATAACTTGATAGTTATGAAAAGAAACCTATTATTAATAATGACAGCATAAAGTACACAAACTAACTGAAATTCAGAAGTCTCCCCCTCACTTAAATGGTTGAAAAATTTATCTTGTTGTACCCCAGGGAAAATTGGGTACTATGTAAGGGGACAATCTTTGTGGTTTGAAGAAAGTCTGGGGACATCTTATTGACAATATCCAAAATACACTGGTTTATCTGGAACAGATTACATAATCAATAGAAGCTTTTTTGTGGACAAATTTCCTTTTTTATGAGTTACTCATAACCTGAATGACAATGCATTAACATTGTCCAAAGGTCTGGTAAAAACTACGCAATATTTTTTCTACCTGTTGTATTTTAATCATCAGTTCTTTGATAACTCTCAGTCTATATTTTCATAAAGATAAACATGGAATGCATCTTGATGCACAATCACAAGTGAAACTGGTATCTGCGGAAGTACTGTGGGGGTCCCGACAGGTAGTGGCTGACATCTGTCATCTGATTGTAGTAGATTTTAAGACTAATGAGGACAGTTCATTTCTGTCCTTCTCTCAGGTTCTTTCTCTCTGTGGCCCTACCCAACCAGCAAATCTGTAGCCACACACCCATGTACTCGATCTACATCCATGGAATGATAGTTTGTTTAGACAAGTACAATACATTTCATATGAGAATATGCTTCTAATAAGCATATTACTATTACAGTTAAACAAAAGCTGAACACTTATAGCTTTTTATCACAATTAGCTGACTCAGTGGGTTTGTTTTTCAGCAAATTTGTATGCTAAATTGTGAGTTCGTACTTTTATCTGCTGGCTTTCCCTTTACAATTGTCTGGTTAGGTTGACAAAGTATTTTCAATGATTTCATACCATCTTTTACTAAAAGAAGTTTAACACAATACACCGAGCACATGGGTGGACATTAACCTTTAGTATAAACAAATCCACATTTCATGTGTGGATGATATATTCAAGGGACAGATCACTGTGAGAGTCCTGAAGGGTCCCCCTTCTCTTATTTCTGTTTTGAACCAAACTGGAGTGGAAGACGTTGTTTGGAAAGGGGCATGAATTTAACTAGCTGGCTGGCAATCTAGCTGTCAAATACCACACATTCTGGTCTGACTGAACTTAGTCATTGCATTAAGTCTCTCTAATTAGGGGCCATAAACTTCTTTTTATTAAAAGAAACCAATCTGTATTTAAATTTGTTAATGACTTCTATTTTATTTAGCCTGTGTATAGCTATTCATATCAGTACGCTTACTGCATGTTTTCCCTGAGAAACTTTCGATTAATTAGATTGAACAACAACAAAAATCTGTTATATCTTATTGTTTGTGTTTTTTGTTTAACGTTAATATTTAGGCCATTTAAGTAACAGCTCTCTTGATGGTCTCTGGAAGTTAAGTATGACTTAAAAAAAATTCAAAATTTTTGTCCAACTAATTTCACAATTCAATGAATGCTTTAACAGATGAAAGAGTTGTTATACACAGGTTTGCTAAAATCTAACTGTACTCCCCATCCAGAATGGACATATGTTGTATGTTCTTAGGACTGTCAAAATGTGTCAAAGCTTAGTACGATCTCATGACACTTCTGTATAACATTATACAAAACACACAATTTTTCTATCAGCACTGTCTTAACATTAATACTTAACAAGACTGCTGCTCAAAGCTGCTGAACTGAAAATAGTCATGAAGACCATAGTTTCAGTCATAATGCATAAATTGCATAAATACTTCCATGGTGGTGAAGTGGTGAAAAAATGCATTGCCACAGTGACATATTATTAGTTGTATTTTATCTTTTTTTTAAGCATATGCATTTACAGTACTTCTAGGTCATAGCACCTTTAACTCAGTTTTAACATATTTGCATTGCTATTTATATAGAATAATGTATGTAGGCTATAAAATCTTAACATATGGAAACTGCCATCTGCTAATAATATGCAATGGACCGTTAAAAGATGTCATATGTTACCAGCTTAACAGCATTCAATAGGTATAGTTTATTATGTACTAAAAATCATGCAGCATTTGCAGATGTGATTTGTAACCCTTATAATACAGTAAAGTTACTATGCCTCATCCAGGCCCTGATAATGCCCCTTAAAAATAATCTTAGCCATTCATTCTTAAAATTCTTCATAAGACAATTGATATTTTGTGCATTTTCTGTTACATTAAATGTTTGATTGTGTTGTAAATGCAGTATCCATGATGATATGCATGAATTGGTATCATAAACATACATTTTGGGTTTTTTTAACTTAATGGTATTAAAGAGGTCTGGGCTAAAGAGCTATACAGTCCCCAATAATCACATTAATGCCAAATTTACTGTTGGAGAAACCTGTGCTGGGCTGTGACAAGGCACACCCACCCATTACTTCATCTTCACTCAGAAGAAAAGACAGCATTTTCACAGATTTACCAGCCAGATGAGAAGGACAATGGTAGGGTTTAGTGGCTATGGAGCCAAACTTGTCACCAGTAGGTGGCAGGTTTGAAACCATGTTGTGACATTACTTTGTACTCTTGCTCCGTAAGGTACTTAACCTGAATTACTTCAATATCCAGCCACATAAAAGGATTATATAAATGTAAAATAGTACTGTTGCTAGTGATAATCCGATCCTGTAGGGGGGTCACACTAAAGACCTTAACAGTGTAAAAACGATAGCTTGCTCCTCTTAGTCTCTCTTTTTAAGAGGACAGTTTGTGCACTGGTGATGGAATGCGCTGTCGTCCAGTCCAGAGGCATGTATATCCACCTGCTCATACCACAGAAATCAGGATAGGATCTGATCCTGTGTAAAGCGTTAGATCTGGTCTATTTACAAAATGATGCCTGAATGTTCCTGTGGCCTTCCATAAAGGGCTAACATGACAGTAAGAGGCACCCAATGTTTCATGCATCTTTTTTTGAATTAACATGCAGGGCCCTCTCCTCATTTCATCATACAGAATAAATGTAGGACAATCAAATTAAAAGCATCAGATTAAGAGGGATTAATCCACTCTGTGACAATGGACTCACGGGTGTAATAAATTATACAGTTTGACAACACTGAGCAGATTAATTCCCTGAAACTGAGCAGGATCAACAATGTTTAATAGTACAGGGAAATAGCTTTAACTTCCACAGAGGACTCCCTGATTGAATGTTATTGCCTGCGATTGCTGAAAAGTATTTCCATTGTTATGATTATTGCTATTATGGTTGTTTTTTCCCCCTTTGGTGTTATTGAATAAGTCCATGCTGTTGAAAAAACAGGAGGAAAGAAATGAAAATGTGCAGGTATTCTTTGCCTGACAGTCAGAATAGCATGGAGGAGAAAATGAACACTTGTAATGAAATAGCTGATTTGCTGCACCCCCAGCTAGGAGGTCATAATGATTAAAATCCACTGCTACAGAGGCCTAGCAAATGAACTTCAAATCAACACTGCTCTCTGCATAGTAATTTTATTTTTAAAGCCTGGTTCAAATGATTGCTGTGTGGTGCCCATTATCATTCAGACAGTTGCATAAGCACACAAATTCACACACATACAGTCCAGCTTTCTTGCTTGCCCTGTTTCTCCTTTCAAGCAGAGGATAAAACCACACACACACACACACACACACACACACACACACACACACACACACACACACACACACACACACACACACAAATGCATGCACACGGGTAGCATAGCATACACTATGTCAATTTGGAGTAGGGAAACATCCTTTTAAACAAAGCACCAAATTTTGCTCAAACAATACTAATAAATGAGGAAATAAAAAGGAGGAGTACATAAGAGCCAGGGCTGGATCTGATGATCCAACAGCAGGGTGCTTGTCTCTGTCTGGCCTGTTTGGATATGTTCAGTCCCAGCAGCACCAGTACATCACTTTGATTGTATTTAGTTCATGTAGTTCAGGGTCAGGGATACCCTGTCAGGAAAAAAAAAAGCTTGCAGCGCAGTTAAGAAAGATGCTTATGCAGATGATCTTCAGCTTTATATTTCCCTACCCTGTGCACCACCATTTCCCCCTTCCTCCAGCTTGGCAGGAAGGCATTTAATACTCCAGGTCCATTTCCCAAGAATCCTATTAAAGGGATCCTCAGGGGGGGAGGGGTTGTCACTCAGATGCAGTCACCAGAACCAGCTGACTGTAATCCACCTGCTATTCCCACCAGAGCAGGAGGGAGGGAGTGAGTGAGAGAGAGAGAGACAGAGAGACTCAATATCTCCTATAGACTCTGGCTTTGCTCCTCAGATGCGGAAGACAGATGGCTAGGTGCCTTCTTTCAGACAGTTAGCAGTGAGAGACGGCAGGCACTTACTCCAGCAAGTACAACAGCCAAAACCTTCCATATAAGTGACCGAATCTAAAAAAGAGAATATGAAAGATATGCTTTTTCTCACTGTTTTCTACAACTACTACTACTACCACTACTACTACTAATAATAATATTATGCAATAAAAATATTTTCATTAGAAGTGCTTTCAGCAAAAGAAATGAATAGATTCTAATTCATTTTTTATTTGTTTTTATTACATTTTATGTCTTTTACATCTTTAAATTTGTCATTTCACAATGGGGTTATCAATTGCAGACATTAGACTTCTTATTAAATGTCAGACTTTTAACTGTCGTTGTGAGTCTGACACATTACACTTCTCTCTTTTGTTACAGAATTTGTTTTTTTTAAACCTCACAATAACAGTAAAAGTTAATGGGAACTCTCCTTAAAAATAAAAAAAACACAAGTTGAAAATGTCACAGTAAATGTCAGCAACAAGACTCCTTCTGAATGTAGCCACCTCTGCTGTTTTGACCAAATTTTTTCATTTTGGTCAGGTAGCAGCATTTTCCTCCAGATCAATGAAACACTGACCATCGTCAAATACCCCTGGACTTTCTTTTTATTGAGGCTGTCAGCCCAGTGACCTTTCAGTGAAAGCTAAAAAATGACCCCTAACAGTCATAATGGTGATATATGGCAGGAAATGTTCAACTTCTGCCATCGAATGCCAGATTATCCTAGTTTTTATGGGTTTTCAGTTAGCCACAGTTGTAAGCCATAATGACAATAGTGCTACTTTTCATGTTTTTATTGTTGTTGGTTGCAAGTATGTACCATCACATTGCACTACACAGGCAAAAATCACCCACTGAATTGTAAAACATGGTATTAGTATGGTATTGATACAGGCTACTCTGAACCCTGCCAAACTAAACAAAACTACAAACCTATCTTCAATCTGGCATTCCTGTGAATGAGCCAATTTCCTCTAAGTCATTTATTGCCCACTGTATTGTCTGGTAGACTTTTGCAACAAAACTAATCACACTACACAGACAGATCTTCTGAAAGTCAATAATGATCTTGTGTTATCTGCTGATGCTAGGTCCTTTAGTATCCTAGTATACTAAAGGACCTAACAGGTGCAGGATTTTTATATTATAAGCCGTGACAAACTATTGAATTATCTAAAGTTTTGCTGTGTCTGAATGAGTGTGTAGCGAGGGGAGAGAGCAGTCACCCCACCCAGCCTCGAACCCGGGTGTATGGGGTTTCAAACCTGCAGCTTGACCGCAACGCTAAAGAGCCAGGTTCATTGGTATGGCAGTCAGAGCACCTACTCAACCGTAGTGACAGCACTCCGTCACACTGCCCTCCCCTTCGGGAAGCGCGGCCATGCGCTTCATGCACAGAGGCATCCCTCGCGCATTCCCCCACTTCTCCCATCCCAGGGTGCCCCACTCACTAGTGCTTCACCCATCTCTGGGGTCCCTCACACCGGGGTCAACCTAACCTGGGGGTCCCTCATACGGCTCACTCACTGGGCACGCCTCCGTTGGCCTCGTGGCAAGCCATCCCACTGCTGACACCATATGCGGGTCTACACGGCTGCCAAACCTGCAGCTTGACCGCAACGCCAATGTGCCTGGCTCTTTGGCATTGTGGTCAAGCTGCAGGTTTGAAACCCCATAGACCCGGGTTTGAGGCTGGGTGGGCAGACTGCTCTCTCCCCTCGCTACACACTCATTCAGACGCAGCAAAACTTTAGATAATTCAATAGTTTGTCACAGCCCTATTGTTCGTAACAGGAAATTGTGGTAGTAAATACTATAGCGATACATCAAACATGGCCCCTGTCATTCAGACTGTCCTTCAAGGCTCTGTTCTGGGTCCTGTTCTATAATTTATAGTACATACTTCCACTTGCTATAACAAACAGATATACTTACCACTACACTTCATACTACATAAAAAAAAAAAAAAAAAAAAATCCTGGGGCAATGAAAGAGAAAATGCCACCTTTTCAGGCAAGGGTACAGCAACAAAACTGGTTGTATACAATGAAGTTACATTACAACCAGCTTTTAGTAAACTAAATGACACATAGCTTATTTGCTACTTCTAATTTTATACTACTTACTACTTATTACTTTGTATTTACTTTTAAAGAGAGTGAGTGTAACATTAAACTGTTGTGCCTACTGAGGGGTGATCAGATGGGAGATCAAAAGGACAGTTAACAGGGTCTTCCGACTGGCCTTGATGTTTGACAGATTAACATTGTACCTGTCTTCTGCATTGTTTTTGAAAGTGATCCAGACAATTTTATGACAAAAAGTTAACTTAAGTATGTCTATACCATATCATCAATTGTCCAGTTTCCTTTTTAATTATGAGATTTAATTCATAATTTACCATGGATTTCCCATAGTTTTTTGTAATTTACCACTTTCTTATCTTCTGTTTGTTTGTTTTTTCATGTGAGACACTTGTTTAGCTGCATGACCTGGAGTAGTTTTGCTACTAATCATTAATACAATGTACAAGTAATGGAAAATAAAAAAGCTGAAGAAGCAGCAATTGTTCCACATGTTTTTTCCACCATTCCACTGGCAATAGTGCTGACAATGGAAAAAATTAAGTTCACACCCCAGTGAGGCATGAATCCTTCCTGGATTGGCTTTTGAAGAATGAATGAGAATCTTGTGAGAATTAAAGCCTCAAAAATAGTAGTTGTTTTTTCTTCTGTTTAAACATTCAGGTGATGGCTGTCTAATCCCTACGTGACAAAAATATGCAATTCTGATGAAGGTTACCACAACAGTCAGTTCTTTCTTGAAAATGCATTTGAAGTTGTACTCAATACAGCCCCAATATGTGAACACACTTCAATGTGGAAGTTTTTATTTTTGATGTAATGAGCTAAGATAATCCAATCAGTGGTGCTAACTATGGGAGAAATGGAACACTCAAACTATTGCTTCAAAAGGTGGTTGGGTTTGCCAGCATGACAGATATTGGGCAAGGCAGATATGGTAGACATGGTGATTGGGATGAGCTAACCAGATGGGTTGTACATAGACAGATCAGTGTGCTGTAAGCAAGGGCAAGGGGGTTTCAAGCTGAGATGAATCCATTTTTGTATTAATAGCTGTGTCAAGAACCCTGTTCCTTTGTGTGTGTGTGTATATGTGTGCGTTTGTATCTTATTTAAATGCATGGCTACATTTTAGAGCGACTGTTTCTAAGGCAACGTGAACAAAACAATTAAATATAATGTACTTGCACTCTTCAAAAGTTGAAAGCAACTGTTTTTTTATCTCAGAGGTATTCTGCTTGTCAGCAGGACAGCTGTACTGTTTGGTGTTCTGCTTTATTCATCTCTGTTGCAGAAAGTGAATACTTCCAAGGTCTGTCTGCTCTCATTGTTTCTGTGCCATTATTGTGTAGTCACATGGCCCATTGCAAAGTCCCAGTGGCATTTTTTTCTTTTTTACTCTGTGTGGATAACCCCTCCTGGTGGAAAATTAATGTCCACGTTTGAATAAATTAAAAACAGCAATGATAGGATGGTATGTGTCTTGATAATTTGACTGTGTGTTTGCTGTCTGTTTGGAAATACCCACTCCATTAATTAGAAAAAAAATGCATGTTGGTTAAAAGATCGACCTGATCGTTGACAAGGTGATGCAAAACCACAGAAGACATCAAATGAAATTTTATAATAAAAAAGGGAAACCACAAATTTGCGAGTTTAATTGGCTCCTGAGAGCATTCAGTTCAAATGTCCAGCTAATGAGCATTCCTCCAGTCCTGTCCAAAATAGCCCTAGGGACTAAATTAAACTTGATTAAATTTCTGCTCAACCAATAAAAAAAAAAAATGAAGCAGCCTGTGGTCATTGAATGTAGACACATTGTCCCTGCCCTGTAACAGAAGTCTGCATCATGCCAACCCCTTATCATTAGTCATTCCCACCTTCCAATCAGAAGCCAGTGTCACTCAGGCTTTAGTCACTGGGAGCTACGGTTGACCCAAGTTCAAGTAACTCTGACAACTCAGCCTAACATCAAGTTTGAGTGACTGACACAAGTCTGCCTGACTCTGACACAAGTCTTCCGGACTCTGACACAAATATCGCTGACAAACACATACATCCAAGCGAGTCTGACAACTGACATTGACAGCTGACGATGTCCTAAAATGAACATCATGTACAAAACCATTCCTACCCTGTGGCAGCAAATGACATTATTAGCAATGCGCCATTCCCTCTTTTGCAGCACAAGCCATGTAATCATAATCTTGAAAGTAACAAAAAGTTCATTTAGAACTAATTTCTTTTTGTCATAATTTTATTTGATCTTGAGACACCACTGGTCTCTGCTTGCCTGGTTGAATACCCTCCGGGGAAAAAAATCAGCTGCAGAGCAAGTCAGTGTACTGAGGGTCTATTAAGACTAATGATGGTAGGTACTGATTAGATATAAGTATTATTGTTTAAGTTTGCAGTTGCCCACATATTCCTATATTTAATCAACTGAGGTAAATGCATGTTTTACTTTTGTCAATACAAACAGATTTTTTCCTTACTTTTTATAATAAGCAAACTTGCCATGATTACAATTACTCATAAATTATGTAAGGAATGTACTTTGTGAGGAATAAAATTAAAACTTGCATTTGATATCGAGTTAAGGATGAGTATTGATCGAAACCAGAGGAATTGTTCTTAAGTCTGTATTGTAAAATCACTGTTGATCCCACCACCATTAGACTTGTTTGATAATGTAATAATGTTTATTTGTTTTTCAGTTTTTCACGCCTTTTCACAGGGTTTTTTGTTATCTTTGTAAGGATGACTTCTTTTCCTTTCTAAAAGGGCCCTCAGGGAGACACTATTACAGAAAATGTGACTGCTAATCCCTTGGCTGCAAAATAAGTGTAGTTTCTTTTATTTATTTTTCTTTTGGGTGGGTCATGTGGCAACCTTGGTCCCTCATACTACTCCCCCTGCCCCCCCCCCCCCACCTTAATGTTGGCACTGCAGCTGACATGTGTAGGGCCATGGTTTTGTAGGGCAGGGACAGGGGCTGTCTTTTTTACTTACAGCTCTGTCACTGATGGGCAAGATAATGGACTACAATAATGGGTCTCCTTCCAGAGGCTGCCTTGTGAACAATGTCCATCATGACCTGCCTGTCATTCTCACAGACACATAAATATAGGGGTGACAAGATATAGGGACCAGAGCTGTGATAAAGGGCAGAGATATCATTACTCTGTATGCAGTGGTGCAAGTAGCTTGTAAGTTTCACCAGTGCAACAGCTGATAATGACTTTCCAATCCCCACCTCAACAAAAAAGTTTGTGCCATGCAACAGTAATTCCACATATATAATTCACATAGTATATTACAACATATATAGATTATCAAGTTTTGAAATTATTTTAACAGTACTATCTATTGGCAACAAACATCTTACTGGTACTGGAGAGTGTAAGATTATTGGAACAATAGCTTTGTGTGTTGGTGTGTGAGAGTGAGAAAGAAAGAGAGACAAGGAAGAGTCACTCTGTCTTACTGTTTGTTGGTGCTCATGCCCAGGGTTTAAATTGGGACTACCTGGAGCTGAATTCCAGAATGTGGTTGGTGAAGTGGTTAGGACATGCTTTATTTACATCAGCAGTTTAACAACTAAAATGAAACTTCAGCTCATCTTCCACATTTGCCAATCTGTTTATCCTGTCTGATCAGTGTATTCTCTCAGCTAATCATAAAATAAATCATTTTAAGATGATGTCCATGTAATGTAATATTGTATTGTTGGTCAAATAAGCAGGTAGACTAGCAAGGCCACTTACTATAAAGCCTAATGTATTTGCTAAATTTTGAACTCACACTTGATTTAGAGCAAATAAATCATATTAAATATAATAGCAAGCCACCTGAGCCCTTCAAATGCAACATACATTGCACTGAATGTTTCCATGGTGCTATAAATATATATAACAGCATTTTAATTCAGCAATCTAAAAGAAGAGGAGGAGGAAAAGGAGGACAGCTGACATTATTTTGGAGGCATATTTTGACTGATTGCTCAAAAAAAGAGGCCAGAGAAATAATGCACAATTCCTCTTGTGAAATAAGTACAGTACTAAATGTTTTTTGACAGCAAAGTGGTTTTTTTTCCTGAAATCAATGGAAATATATCCAAGTTTGCATCAATAAAATAAAATCTTTGACACATTCTTCTGTTTAATTAGTTAGCAATACAAGTTTGTATGTGACACATCAGAGAGAAATACCTGGAATAAATAGTATACTGCTAGCATGTTTAATATTACTATTATATCACTAGATTTGTATGAATAGAGAGCACAAGCTTGATCAGCCCATTTAAAATCTTGCTCAATATATAGTAAACTGGAGTTGGTTAATTCAGCAGAGACCTGCAGCATAGCCTGAAACAGCAATAGCACAGGCCAAAGCAGACAGGTAGTGCAGATTGTGAACGGGGTTTCTCTGACATGAACAATGTGATCATTCCATTATGTACTAAACTGAAAATTGAACATGTGTCAAGTCTCATGTTCATTTCTTTGGTTGGTCTTCCTCTGGAGAATTGGGCTTCAACAATATATGTCAGAAAATGGGTGCTGAAATGCATGTCAGCTGATGGTGCAGAGGAAGGAGTCATGTTTACACAGAGCTCATCATTTAAACCAGTTTGGAAACTCTTTTGAGCAGATAATCACAGTTAGTACTTCTGTGTGTTGTTTCATTGTTTTTTCCTTTCTACTTATTTTACATCATCATAGGGTTCCCCCACCTCCCAATTCCCAATTTACCCCTGCTCACGCCCTAACTTCAGTGTACCAGTTAATCACTCAGGCCTCAACAAGCAATCAGTGTTATCACCATCACCATTTTGTGCAGAAGAGAGATGATGCACACAATTCAGACATTCATGTCCAGAAATGCATCTATACCAGCTATATATGTTTTGCTCTTACTAGAATGCTCATCAGCTAGAGTGTAGATATCTTCTTACGTACCTCTATACTGTGTAGCTGTAGTTTCAAAGCAATACAATGCAAAGACCTTTTAATTCGTTCATCTGGTATAGTTGTAGCTCCAGAGAAATGCAAGGGTTGAATGAATGTTTGGAAGCTCCTTTGACCATATTTGAAAAATATTTTGACATTTCACCTCTGAGTGTTGACAAATACCCAGCAGTACCTCGATGTTCTGCAAGTCCTCTGAATTCTTACAGCATTTTGATAAGTGAAGAAGGAGAAAGGGCATGTGTTCAAGCCACTCTTCTTTACTGATACTCAGAATCCATTTAAAGTATTCTTCATTAAGAAACAGGGCAAATCCATGAATAACCCAGTGCAGAAACAAGGTTAAATAAAACTGGTATCAGCAACAACTAATTGCATTCTAATACAATACATTTAATTATGTACAAAACAATAAATCAGTGACATCTGAATTTATACTGCACAACCTTGCAGCTTAACTCTTTCTATTTTTAGACCTTATTTTTATTTAATATTAGATAGTTTTAATTTAATACTACTCCCTCACCTGTGCTAATGTATTTACAGATATAAATAAAAGCCTGCTTGCATTAAATAGTGAGAGATCAAAAGGCTAATTAAAAAAAAAGGGGCTCTGAAAATGCACCTTATCGAAATTCACAAATGCGCAAATTTGTGTTGCTGCTCCTGGGATGGAATTAAGTTCTGGGAGCTGAAAGATCTGACCAGAATGGTCAAAGATCAAATAATCCCAGACCTTGGTTTGAAAAAAACAGAGATATATCCCTGCAGCACAAACCTTGGGAGCAAGAGGAGTCAAACTCATTTTCAAGTTTGTCAAGCCTTCCCTCTTTCCCTTTGCAGATAAGACTAAACTTGGTAAACTGTCTGCTGCTCCTCAGGAGAGCGGGACTTCTGAATGCATTGATGTACACAACCTAAAAATCTAAAGTGCCACACTTGCACTGAAACTCCTGAGAAATTATTTAGGTTTTTTATAGCTATTATGGCACTGCCAATCAATTTATTCTCTCATTCTTAATGCAGCTACTCAGGCATTTTAATTATTGGGGCTTTAATGGTGCAGAAAATAATATTCCTCCCTAGTCATGGCGTTAGAGTGCAACCAGCCAGACTACTTTTTTTGTTGTCAAATAATTATGACACTGCATGCACGTTTAATCCTACTTGTGCTAAACGACAGTATGCTACTTTTGCCAAAAAATTAAACATTGTTTGCTCATTTGGATTTCAAACTAGCTTTCTTACAGAAGCAATGATGCTCTCAGTGACCAGTCCTTGCCTAAAATAACCTCTTCTGTTAAAGCTTCACAAAGTAATGTAGCCTCCTGTTTGGAACTTGAGCAAACTTGGTTAAAATTGATGTTAGTGAGGAGACCCCATTCTGAGATAGAGTAAACAATTATTACAAATAACGTAACCCAGAGCAACTTCAATTTAATAGAGCATTCCAGCATACAAAACAGTTATTTCCCTCCAAGACAGTAATATTGAATTCAAGGTTATACTTTCTAAAGCTGTGGATGCCTTTCCCCCTGCTCTAACAACATCAATGTCAGCCAGCGTCAGTTAATATGTGAATGCATTATATTTACAAGGCTGAATAATAAGATTTTTTTGCCATCTCTACCTACGGAAAATTTTGCCTGAATGCAAACAGGAAACATTTACATCACATCCCCGGTTTCACTATTAACATTCACATCTTAATTTTCATTAGTAAATATAATTATCCGATACAGAATATCCCTACTTGACACAAATCTTGCTCAAGGCTAGTCATTACTGAGTGCGTCATTTCAAAGATTGTTCGGAGGGGCCTGTAGCAGCAGTAATAATTTAAGATTGACTATGTCTGCGCTAAGCTCCTTCTTCCCATCACTCCATTTGAAATTGCTTGTGCCCCCGCTGGAGTTTCCACACGCCTGTGTCACGCACAGCTGTCAATATGATCAGAACATCTTAGGCAAGCAGACGCACAGCTAAGACTTAGTTGGGCAACGTTCAATGTTGATCCAGAGAATACCATCCAGAAGTATAGGGCTGGGATGTCTAATTGATGATTAAACAGGATCATGATTCATTTTTATATGAAGGGGTAGGCCATAACTAATTTCAAAGTGTGTTTGCTATTCATCATTTGACATGAACAGTGCTACTTCATTTATGCTGATTCAAAGTGCTTCTAAGCAACTCTTAAGGAAAGAGAACATGTTGTTTCTGTTATTTTAAGTCAAGCATGAGAACAAAAAGAATGCCGTGTTATATTGTCCAGGGTTTATTTTACATTTTCCTTCTGAAGACACAATGAAAAAAAAAGTTCACTAAAAAATCATGTACAGGATTGAAATTATTTTCAATTCCATTGTGGTATTTTTGCATGAAAAAGGTCAAGCAAATTTGCATTGGCAGTATAATTTTGAGATGTAACATGTTCTGTCAAGAGCAAGCTTACATAAACTGGCCCAAACAGCAAGAGTTCAGACAGTTATAAAAGGCATGTGAGCAAAGCTAATCTTTCTCCAATGTTCTGCTTCTTCCCTACCTATTGATGGAATGTGCAGTAGTCTTTCAGACAATGCAGGACCAAAACAGCAATGAAGTCAGTTGGATTAGTTTGTGTCATATTATGTTGAGATTACTTGTGTGGTTTATACTTTAAATTATTAGGTTTTTGGGTGTGCATCTTTTTCCAGTTTTCTCTTCTGAGCATGGCCTGGTATTTTGGTCTGTGACCACTAAAGTTTACAGTACCTTGATGTGGCTGGCTGACTGTCAATCTCTCTTCTAAGGTTGTTTCTCAGACATGAACTGATTTGACCTTAGGTGTGAGCTCATGGTCCTGACTCTCCATTGGGTTTTGTTGTGTTCCTGCAGATCCCTCAGATCAGCTATGCCTCCACAGCCCCGGAGCTTAGCGATGACCGGCGATATGACTTCTTCTCCCGAGTGGTGCCACCTGACTCCTTCCAGGCCCAGGCCATGGTTGACATCGTGAAGGCTATGGGCTGGAACTACGTGTCAACTGTAGCATCGGAGGGAAGTTATGGAGAGAAGGGTGTGGAGGCTTTCACGCAGATCTCCAGGGAAGCAGGTGAGTCCAAGTTGAAATGTGTGTGTGTGTGTGTGTGTGTGTGTGTGTACACACACACACACATATAATGTAACTAAATGGTTTGGGGGAGTCATTGATCTTGATGCTGTATTTAATTTAATTTGCCTTATGGCAGTTGGTGTCTTGGTGATGAGCACAGTTATTTAAGAAACTTTTACTTACTTTTCTTAAGCACATTATTCTTCAAGCTCTTCATTTGTGCAAGAAGAAAAACCCTTCACGTAAATGTCATGCTGTGTGATTAAACTGCAGCTGAACTGTAGGGTAGATGTAATCTCAACTCAGACCTTCTTGCTTATCAGAGAATATTAGGCCATTGGAATATTCCCTGTGGAACAGAGTAGTAGAACTAAACTCCTCTGTAATGACAGAAGATAGATTATAACCTTTAAGACAGACATTTCCTTAAGCATGATACACACATAAAGTTTTTTGAAATCCACAGGCAAGTGTAATGGGATTGTAGCTTCTTTGCCACCCTACACAAGAGGCCTGGCACATAGTGTAATTTGGAGGTTGTAAAATGCACAAGTTTTGACATCATGGACGTGTCAGAACTCTAAGACTAGGCAATAGTTTCAGAGTCATGTCACGATGCCCACATGATCAGATAAACACTGTCTCAACACTGTTGAGTGGATAATTTTCATTGCCTGTTGGCAGTCATTCATGGCTGGAAAACCTGATACCTGGATATCCTTTAGCAAAGATTTCTGCCATGCTATAAACTAACTGGAAGCTTATAGGTGCTCATAATAGCAATGATCAACACCTATAGGAACTTGACACACTAACCTAGCTAACAATATTTACATAATCACAAGGTTGTGACAATGATGTGAAAAGCTTTTGCAAGGTGATGTTTGGAAAGTGTTAAATAAAAGGTATGAGTTATGAGTTAGCCACTTGTAATGCCATAAATAAAATGTTCTGAGATAAATATTTTAGTAATAAAGGAATTGTCACTGTACTGTTGTATATTGCAGGGGTTAGGTGTGTGTCACACAAAGGTAACTGAATTTGTGTATTGCCCTTGCCTCAGTCTCTTGTCTGCCTTATTCAGGTTTCCTCATCTTGTTGCTGATTACAGCAGTATATTCCAATAATGGTCTTCCAGATAGAATAAAGGGACAATACTAGTCATTTAGGAGACAGAGGTATTTAAGACACATCCATTGCAATTCCATTGGTGTTTAAACCTGCAATGTTGAACACTATATGTCTAACTCTGTTGTGTCCTGGTATCCCCCTTTTTATTGATTTGGAGGCGTTTACCTCTCTTTAGGCTCTGGCTCCCATTATCTGAGATCAGCATGCCTAGCTTATTAGGTCCACTCATTTCCCATTTATTGTTGTATGGAAAAATGTCTATATTGATTACTCTTGTGGAGGACCTTTTGGGTTCATTTGATTTATCCTCACAAAGCTCCATAGCATTAAAGGATATTTTAAACATCCATGACAAATAATACCACACGCATACACAAACATTTTATCTCTTTCATTTTATTCTCTGTGAAATCTACAGGACCTCATGGGAAATTCTTCTTCATTTATCAAGGAAGAAGACACTTGCTATGAAACCATAGGTAGCAGAGTGATGTTTGGAAAAAAAAAAAAAAAAGTATATGGGTTTGAGCGTAGGGACTCAAAAGGACTGTGTGTACTTTTAGAAACAGAGCAGGATTATGGAAAATACATACCTGCAGTATTGGGACATGTAGATAATTTCCCTCCTTCTCCTCATTTTTAAAGCCCAAAAAAGAGGTCTTGTGTCAGGACACATACCTTAGCAGCTAACTGGGCCTCTTTGTTTGTTGCAGTTTTTTAAAAATGATATTTTTAAGGACCAATTAAATCAACTTTAAATGATAGATCACTTACACGAGGCTGGATTGAATATTGAGTATGAATGTAAACAGGGCTATATCCCTGTCTTTAATAGCTTGAAGGAAAACTAAAATGCACTCAACATGCATTTAGCAGTAAAACTGCTGTTTCACATAATTGCCTACTGCTGAAAATGCACAATATCAGGGTCTGAAATTTACTTTTTGGGCCACCAGCCAGGGTGGTTGGTAGATGAAAAAAATTCACCAGCCCCTCAGATTTTCCACAATTAAACATATGACGGATCAAGCAACATTTGAACTAGATACCATAAGGCACACATCTGAATGGTAGCAACATCATATATTATTAGCTAAAACTGCGAGCCGGCAAGATAATGTCACAGCTAAAGCTGACAACTAAACCACAGTAATGATTTCTGCTCCTGCTAACTAGACAGATAGACACAATAAAGGATATAACTACCTCACAGCCCAAAACTGGGTAGTTTGTTGTCGAATCAAGCCCAATCTTTCCACAGTACATGAATTTGCATCTCACTGTATGTGATTGGCCATCTCACTTGTGATTGGCCAACCCGATATTGCACAAAGCTGACCAGCTCACAATTTCACAACTGGAAAATAACAGTGTGGGATGTATATATTATATATAAATATATAAAGGGGCATGTATATATATAGTGGCAGGTGACCCTGCAACTTTAACTCGACAGAAAGAAAAATCTATTCGCATGGTAGTTAATTTTCGATCCTGCAAGATGAGACCTAGACTACACAGTTGTGGAGGCAGAAATTCAGATTCCCAGTTTACCATATTTCCATATTACAGCTTTGCTCCTGCATTTCATATGGGGGCTGCTTCTGCTTCATTCCCCCATTCATTAACTCAGAAAACTACCAGGCATGCCAGTGATTAAAGCCCTTAGCTGTGTGTTGGTACTTTACACACATCAGCTTAACGCAGCTTTAGAGGTTTTATCACCTTTTTTGGCTCCTGATTGCATCTCATCAGCATGTACTTATTGACCTCCTGTTGTGGTGGGGACGCGTAAACACAGCCCAAATTCATCTGTCTAATTATCCCTTTCCTGATTGACATTCCTTAGCAGTTTATCTCTCTCTGTTTAACTTTATCTCTCTTTAGTTCTACACTCAGAGTATTTGTGATGATTCAATGTACTGAGGAGGCTACAGTGCAATATGGAACTCAGCCTACTACCCTGAATAATTTTAACCTCCTGCAAAGTGCATCTATAAAGTACTGCATTTCCCAGTGGCATACTGGGTGGAACTCAGCATAAATGCAACAAGATTTGTCCTAAACCTTTCGATATTTTTTCATCTATTTCATTGACCTGAGAAGTTATGATTAACTCATACATAACTCGTGTTATATCATTAAATCAAATAAGTTTAACAATACATCTGGAATTAAATTCTACCATAATTATGATCCAAATAAGGTAAAGCCAAGGTTTGTCACAGGAAAAAAAAGAAAGATCAGAAATGCATATAGCACTCCCATATCATAGTATAACAGATGGCAACAGCATTTACAGTTGCTCTGGGAAACCTGAACCAGTGTTGGGGTAGCAGCATGTATGGTAAATGACGCAAGCAAAATCATCCTTAGATTAGCTACTGTAACTGTAAATCGTTAACTCCACAAATGTTACAAAGCATGCATATTTTTAAGTTGCACAAAACGGCATTTTGAACAATTAGTCCTAAAAACCTTTAAAATATTGACTGAAATTCTTTTAGACATTCTTTTAAACAGTCAACTAATTCTGTCATGTGCACACAATCTGAACCTTACAATGTGAGCCGTGGCTGTCCCAACAGAAAATAACATCCATAATAACATCCAAAATAACAGAAAAAAATGAAAGGCCCTCCCCCACTCCTCTAAGTGTGCTTGACTTTTGCTTAGCAGACGCAAGTTTGATAGCCCACTTGAGAACTAAAGCTTCCAGCCTAGTTTAAGTTGTATTGTTGATGGTTTTTAAATTACATTGTTTTCATTTAGCAGACTTTCTTATCCAGAGTGACATACATAAGTTACAGTTTTATGTGTTATCCATTTATACAGCTGAATATTTACTGAGGCAATTCTGGGTTCAGTACCTTGCCAGGCTATAGCAGCAGTGCCCCAGCAGGGAAGCGAACCAGCACCCTTTCATTCATGAGCCCTGCTCCTTACCATTGTGCTACAGTGTCTTAAAGTGCTAAAGTGATGGATGAATTGAGATCGCATTCGATCCTCTACAGAACAGCTCTATTTTCCACATGTATGTCATGTTCCATGTCCCCTCACAAACAAGTGAACCATCCACAAGGGTACAGGCCCTCACTGGTTTTCATCTTCACCTCTGTAGATGTTTCCCATTTTTCATCTTTTCTATAGCGACTAGCACTGGCACAGAATAATATGAAAGAAACTGTAAAAAAAAAAAAATGTTAATGACATCCCACAGGCAGTCATTCCAAGTCCGGCAGTCATTAATATTTCATTGACGTGTCCTCATGTGAAGTCTAATCACTCATTAAAATTTCAAGAGACAGCAATGTAGTTCAGAGCATTTGTTGTGTAGTTTGGAACATTACATTGTGACAAAGCTCCCTTTAAGTGCCTACTCTAAACTTTGTAGCTAGAGGGCAAAATGGGAGAAAATTGAACATAATACACATATTGGTAGAGTAGCAGTTAGGGAACCGGGCTTGAAAGCAGAGGACTATGGTGGGTGGAATCCCTGGTGGTGGACTGCTCTTGTATCCTTGAGCAAGGTACTCAACCTGCTCTGCTTCAGTAAATATCCAGCTGTGCAAAGGAAGATGTACAAGTTAAGCTATAAGTCATCCTCCATAAGGGTGTCGGAAAAATGTAGTTTGTAGAAGGTGAGGTTTTGTTATTATTATTCATTATATTACAGCAGATTGGATTTTATGATGATACATTTCTGTTAAAACGTGGCAAATTCTGACATTGCCAAGGTTACACAGGTTTAGTGATGATGAAGTATGTGCTACATCAAGCAATGTACAGGGATTTGTTGATGAGGAAAGTTAATGGCAGTGGTGGCAGCAGCATGATGCCACAAGTGTAAGAATATTAAAATATTACATAATTCCTCTTTCCAAGTGTGCTGTCTGTCACTTCTACTGCCAGATGCTTGAACTATTTTTTTTGTATTTTTATCATACCCACTTCCCACTGAGGACTTTACTAAAATCACTAAATATCATATTACCATTTGATCTGTATTGATATAATGATCTCTAATGATCAATTACTGTATGACTATATATGGGTTGAAAGAAAACAAATAGTAAAAGAACAGGTTGTCTAGACAGTGGAGTTGCAGTCTGAAATCTGTCAATCCATTCTTTGGACTTCTAATAACTGACAACACTCCAGTAGACATCTGCCAGATTCAAGCATACTGCATCACTAATCATTCAGGATATTTAACTTAATTTAAATTATGTATTTTTAAGCACTACACTCAGTTCAACTCATTTTATTATGCCATGAAGAAATGATTTCATCATTTTGTTTGTGTAGCTTTTTTATTTACTCATGTCTAGATAAATGACCTTCTGTGGCAGAAAGTTCCTCAGAATCTGCTTGCAAATATATATGCATCATGATAGTGGATAGTGCCCCCATACATGAAGATGTTCAGTTTCATAGGAAGCAGACAGCTAGTCATGCAAATCTCTTATATATTGCATGAAGAGCTGAGCTGTGGTATTTTTGGATTTAGGTTGAAGACTTTCAAAAAATGATTTTCCACTCCCTGATCCCCGTTCTCATTAAAATTGCATAGTCATGGAGTATAATATGAAAAGACAATATACTGTACAGTTTTCATTAGGCTGGTAGAGGAGTTCTTCATCTGCGCTTCTGCAGCACCAACAGTGTTGAGACAGGGCCAGTGGCCATTTATGAGTGAAGGTATCCTCATAGTACCCTGAGCACAGGGATATTAAACATTGATACCCTCATCACACTGTTTGGTGGCTAAATCAAGGAGCCATACTCATTTTTTTCCCTCAGCTTCACTTAAAATTCATATTTTAGTTAACCATTACATCATGCTTTCAAAACCTTGAATTTTTGGTGGACATGACATATCAAAGGAACGGTTCAACACAAAATGCATGGGTGTGACAGGGTTGTAACAGAGTATGCTATAATGACATATGTGTGGTCTGATTGTGGGAAATGTAATGTCAACATGCTGCCATGTTGTGTAATGTCATCATTTTCATTGATATTTGCTGATGACTCTTGGGTCGTACAGCATTAAATGACTTTGACCTTTTTACACCATGCTTACCACCAGTGGTTTGGATTCATTGGGCAGCTGTGTGACATGCTGTTAAAGTATGACATTAGAGAGTGCCTTTTTTATCAATATCTGGGACCAGAAGTATTTGCTTAAAAACTGTTCGTATTGAAGGAAACATGAGCAAGTGAAGAAGTGAAAACATGTTCTCTTCAATGGTGAACGTTTTTAATATCCATAAAAAAGTCAAGTTTATGTTCTCTGTGCACTAGCACACACCTGAACTGCATAAGGAAAGATACCACAATGTCACTGATCAAGGCAAAAAGCTAAAGGGCATTCTAGCAGCAGTACAAGTAAGCACTGTATGTACCAAAAGGCTAAGTTACATGTTCTACTGAACACATTATTTATTCCATTATTAATGGCAGAATTGATGATGACTTTGTGCACTGTAAGAAGCAATTATTAACAATATAACACTGATGTTGGTTTTACTGTTCTGCTACTCTTCAGTCCACATGAAATGTCATGCCCTGTTATCCAGCTCACCACATGACATGAGTTTTACACCCCTGCTCCACCTGCAACCTGCTATGGGGTTTTTAATTTGTGAAAAGACAGTGAGACTGTGCGAATGTGCGTGTTGCAATCAAGTCCCCTCTCTTTCCTGAACACTGGCAAGACACACAATCACAGTGGTCAGATCTTACTTTTCTCCACTCCCCATTTAGCCGCTTGTCTTGGGTGGTTAGTCTCCTCATCTCTTAATTGGACCCAGCCGTCTTGCTGATGTCCTTGTGAGAGAAGGAATAATGTTTCTGGTGCTGCCCTGTGTGGTTTTCTTGTTTTTTTTTGGACAAATTAAAAGATATCCTGCAGAAGTCTTTCTGCAATGTAAATACATACCCACTAGTGACACGCCAGGCATTTCTGTATGTTTATTGCAAAGTGGCTGTATTCACACAGGGAAAATATCACCTTGCAGTCAAATGAACAAAGTTTTCTCCATCAATACACTTTCAAATGGCCTTTACAGTGTCCATTGTCAGAGGAATGTTTAAAACAATTTACAAGATAAATGATCTAAGTCACTGTACTCACACATATGCTATACATATATATGTGCAATGTATGTTTAAATAGAAAGAGTAGCATAGTTTGGGTTTTTGAGTATCTTTGTGTTTGAAATTAAACTAATAAACTATTCATATTAATAACTATTCATTTAATCTAAGATGAAAAACAGAAGAAACCACAACATAATATATTTCAAACCGCTCTATTCACATGACTAAGTTAAACTAAATGGACAACCACATTATTCAGGAGAATAAACACATCATTAAAATGTATAATTTGATTCTTAAAATGCACATTTTGATTGATTCCTTAATTTGCATTTTTGCATACTCTTACCCTCCCATGTCATTCCTTTCCAAACTACTCAGCATTTCTGACCAATTTCAACCTTACCTAGCCCACTGTACTGAGACTGCACGCATACAGGTGTACCAGATGGCAATACCCTTTCTGATAGCTTGCAGTCTGGGGGGTGCATCTGAAGTCAGGCTAGCGTATAAAGGAGCCATGATAAACTGATAAATACCTCATTTACATAATTTAATTAAATTATGAGAGATGATGGACTGTAAATACTTCTGATCTGCACCCATTCATCCGGTGAGCCGGAGTGTAGGACGTGGGATGAAGTGCAGAAGAGAGCTGGGGGGGCCGCACTCCTCTCCAGGTGATAAATGTTAGCCACCCATTATCCCTCCCCTGGAGGGAGGGATCTGTCATAACACACTCAGAACTCGCAGACTTCCCGGATCTGTTTGCCCAAGGTAAATGGAACGCATTATTCCCCTGCCCTTAAGTGCCTTTTTTAAATTTCCAGCTTTAAAATGAATAATTAAGGCAGCAGATACATCACTACCTGTGACACTCACCTTCATTAGGAGATTGCTTGGTGACAGATTGAGAGAAGCGTTATTGATGATGGAATTGTAGTAATTGTTCGGTTTACTTAGATCTGTGTAATTGTGTGTGAAGCAGTCTGGAGCTCTATCAAAATGCAGATGCAAAACAAATTTATTAGATCTCTCATTAGGTAAGTCACAGAAAAAAAATGTTGTGTAAGCAATATAACATACATAAATATAAAACTTTATTTAAAGGTCACTGCTCCTATTCTCATTTTATCTCATTCTAATTTTCAAGTTGAGCTTGGTGGTTCTCACCTTTAAATAGTTTGCATTCTGTCTTCTATTCAAAATTGTATTATTTCACATGGAATAATCCAATCCAATACAATGCAATATGATTCCTTTTCTGAAACATCTTTGTCATGAGAAAGAACATATAAACAATTTTATAACAGCTTTTCACTTTGAAATAATGTTTGTTCCTCATTCTACAATTATATTTTCTAGATACTGACCTTTTGTTTGTGGTTTCCATGCTATTTTGTGAGCTTTTGTGGCATTAATTCAAAGGATCTGCCTGATGTCACCCAGGTCCAGAAACACTCACCATGACAGAGACAGAAGGCGAGGTGGGGGCAGATAGTTACTTTGCAAATGACTCAGTCTTGAGACATGGGCACAGGTAACTTCATGGCCTCTTGAAAAGCTACAGCTGAATTTCAGAGGGCTGTTATTAAGTTGTCTTATTGTTCTACGTCACCTGGGAGCACAGCATCAACATCTCAGCCAAGGGGCTTTCGCGTGTGGCTATACCTCCTCTTGATTCATTACTCAGTGCCTTTTTATAACCTTCCTCAACATCGTTGTCACTGACTCACTTTATTCATAAAGTGAAAATTGTCATGATTGACTTTGAAACCAATAATCTAGGAATGGTTTAGACATAACTAGGGTTAAACATCCTTTGCCTGAGAGGAAACTGCTTTCTAACTTGGTTACTCTGAAAAATGTACTGCTTTGATGTTGGTCTGGGGAGGATTCTTCAGAAAACTAAGCACATTATTTAATGACAGTTCTAACCTTACAGATATTATACACAGTATACAAATATAGCTAGGACTAATATAGCTCGTCAGATCCTATTTGTTAACTAAATATTGGTATTAAAAATACATCAAATATATGTGTATAGTGGACTTCATTCACAAGATGCGGTCACTAAGATGAATGGGGTGCTTGGATCCATAGTGATGAAAAACTGTGACAAATGATCAGCCCTTTGTCTTGGTTTAGTGCTTCAGAGAGGGCGCAAGGCCACCTTGCACTTGTTTATGGAGAAACTTGCATATGATTGCAGAGTTAACAATACAGATCAGAGGTTGAGGACACGCCAAATTGATCCCTAATTGAAAATCTTACCTTAGATGTTGGTAGATTAAGAGTGGCTGACAACCAAAATACAAAACAACAAAAAAAGGGGAGCAGACAGGCCTGACGCACTATGTCCTCTGAGAGCGGTACTGCTCCGGATGAAATAGCATAAGATTTATTGCTCTCCCTGGCTGCTGCCAGTTAGGGTTTAAAGTCTCCGGTCTGGTTGACTGCAGTAAGACACCAGGGAGGAGAAAGAGAAGCACAGGAGTGTTGTGCAGGAGGCCTTCAGGCTCACCAGGGCCTTTAAAAAATCCTGCAGTTTTCTCAAGGGTCTCTTTAATAATTGAGTTGCTCTTGCATAACAGAAGGACAGCGCACGGGGTAGCAGTGTCTCAGCAGCTAACTACATCCTGATCTTTGCGTGTTGCACAAGCAGGAGTATTGCTTCCGACTCCTTTGGCTGTAACTCTTCACCGCACTCTTAGCCTCTAATTGACTCTTTCAGAGGCTGTCCTAGCCCCTCTAAAGTAGGTAATATTACATTGGGTATTGTTCTTATAACCCACAAAAAGGCTGTGCTGATATTGTACAAATATCAGCACAGCCTTTTGGCTTGTACAAATAATCAAATTGTATTTCTTCTGAGGGGAATTCTGTTTCATGTTTGAACTACTGATAAACATTATTACAAATTCAGTCCTGTGGTGAAAGTACCAGTGGTAGTGGTCATGACTGAAACAATTATTGTCTTATTACGAAGTGAAGTGAAATGATTCCCAAGGATTTGATCCATATTTTAAGAATGTGCATGTTGTTTGAAATTTTTACGAGCTGTGTTGGAACACCAAGCCAAGATATGAAGAGGCTTATGTGGTTTGAAGACTACCTGTGACCTGCGGGAAGCACTCTATGCTGAGAGCTCCATCATAGAGACACAGCTAATCTCCTTGACTTTGAAGGGTGGAGACACTGCTGCCACAGAGAGGCCACAGATCCTTCTCTCAGGGTTGCCTGCTGGGCCTTGGAGAAAGGTTTTTCACTGTCTAAATTTCTCAGACAGAATTTTAAAAAAAGATTTGAATTAAACCTTTGAGATTTTGATTCTGTCAGCCACATTTTTTTCGTCTTTTTTATTATAGTGCCAGTGATCTTATTACAAGCTCAAGAGGGAGAGAAAAGACATCTTGAACTTCATATCTGTTGTGAAAACGGAAAGCCACTTTGTCTTTTTTTGTCCACCAAGAAGCCTTCATCATTGGGCTTATGAATCTCTTCTACAGATGTCCTTTCTTTGTCTTCTGAAGTTATTGAAGGTTGCCTTTGGCAGTAACATATCCGCATTGAAGCATATGCACAGAAGTTTTTCGTAAGACTACACCTGACGGAAAGGCTGAACTTTTTCAGGGGGGACGTAAAAGTGTATAGTCAGAAGATTTCTGGCCGATTTGGCACTTCTCGTCCAATACAGTGATTTGCCTGTCGTGGGATGCATCCACATTGTAATAGAAGCTCCCCATCTGGATCAGTGCTGTTAAAAATTGTGGTTTTTTGTTATCGTCTTTACTTTGGCACTCATTGCACTGTTTTTGAATTAGGATCTTGTTAGTTGCCCTATACCCTGTAGTTGTATAAATTAGCTAGTACTGTGTCCTCAAACAGACTTTGCTCTCAGCTGAGAACTACTGTCTCATTGTGGAACTGTACACATCCTGTCCCCGTACTGTCGCTATACTTACTGTATGCACTTTTGTACGTCGCTTTGGATAAAAGCGCCTGCTAAATAAGTAAATGTAAATGTAGAATGAAAATGCTCATTTGCATCCTATGTCATGCAAATGAATGTAACTTATTATCTAGTGCATATACTCTTGATTAATTTATTATTGTTTATTCAAAATATACATTATACAATATACACATAAGTATTTTAAAGTCAACAATGGTGCTGTTGTACACTCAATATCATGGAATTCTCTACAGATATTTGTGATCACACTGGGATTTTGAGGAATCATGGAGGCTGCAAGGTTCTATAAGTAGGTGTATAGATACACTTAAAAGTAGTGCTGATTATACAAAAGCTGTCTGTAAATTGTGCATAAAAAATCACAATGCAATGAATAGTGGAATGATTATGCAAGCAATAAAACCTTACCAGTCCTCCTCCAAACATGACAGGGGAAGCATCTTGCTTTCAGATAATCTTTTGTACCTTTGGTCAGCCATTCAAGAAACATACTGCTGTGGCACAAAGGTCAACTAAACATCTACAGTGTCTGCTTTTAATGCTTGAACATCATTTGCAGCCAGGCACTCAACAGAAACAGCTAATTACAATAGAATTAAATACAATCAGTGAGTTTCAGAAATCGGTTCACCATAAAAGATATAAATAAAAAGAGAATAATTTCTGTAATTCACAGTAAAAAAGGGTGCCCCCCAGGTGAGGGGTGGTGATAGTGGCATAAAAAAGGAGGTGATTTCAAACAAGCACAGTAACTGGAGTATTTGGCCTAATACATATCTCCTGTGAGAGTGAAGGGACAATAGGACAAAAAAATCAGCAAAATGCATAATCTATTTTGTCCCTCAAAAATACAAAAGAAATACAAATTAATGGATTAATGAGCATGTTACATAAAATTAGAACATCCCATGTAGGCATTTATGCTCTAATTCTAATTCTATTCTAATATCACCACATAATACAAAAACTTGCTAAACTGGTTTTTAGTGTAGCAAACAGACAGTTGTCAGAAACATAGTCAAAGCAACCACTCAGGATCACTAGAATCAAGAACCAGTTCAGTATTTCACGAAAAAAATCCATGTGTTAATATTGAGTCAAGGTTCAACTAGTGAGCTTCAACACAAAGCTGACTGATTCATGCTAGTACCTAATTTTGTTCTGAAAATAAAAAGAACACCTCATGCATGTTGAAATATCACCCTAACTATGTTAATGGAAAAGCCTTGTGATGAAATTATAGTATCTTCAAAGCAACACCAAACACTACTGAAGTGCAATGCTAGATATTACATGTATTTTCTCATCTAAATTTTTCAATGCCTTTGATGTCATAAATAATACATCATTATAAGCAGAGCTCATAACAATGTAAGTTGACAGATTATTATTAGCTCATAGCTGATTTAATTATGCAGTATGTGGGAATCATCGCAAAGCTATAGAAAGATCCCACAAATTCTTATGATTTGCTCACTTGCTTTTGACAGCTTTGATGACAAAATCATGTCTGAAATCTGAGGGACTGGCCGTCCAAACTATGAAATCAACAACAACAGCTGAAAATGAAAAGCTGGCATCTTTGGTTCTGGAATTTAAGATACAGCCTGATGTGAATATCAACAATGCAATGAAATAAAAAAAGGAAATGTCAAGTTGTGCATTTTAAGTGAGACCTTCATCTGTTTGTTTAGTCTCCGGCATTTACCATTCACATCCTTCAACATTTGATTCAGCTGTGTAATGCAAGCATTGTGGGACTAATTGATTTTGGATTAACCTATAATTTATGTAGAGACCCAAGTATGTTTGTCAGCGCCAATTAGGCACCTTGAACACTTCCTCCCATGACCATACTGCTGTCAGGTTTTGATTTAATTTTATTTGAAATATCATCTTCACCACCAGGGCCATGCGCAAAAGGAACAGTACCTCTGCAAAGAATTGTTTTCTTTCCAGAGTGACTGTTTGATTGCAGTTTTTCATTTCTGAAGAGTAATATCAATGTGTCAGCACAGGTAGAGAGGAGTTTATCACCTTGTGGATGTGGATGATTGTCACCAGAACAACAGTCATTTTGTGTGTGCAAGGAACTGGATGATAAAACAAAACCAAAAAAAAACCATACAAATAAACAGTCACAGCATAGCTGAAAAGAACACAGAACACATCTGAAAATGACTGAACGACAGAGACAAAGCTCATGTTTTGAATGGTTAAAAAAAAATCACCAAAAAATGACTGCCAGCAGTCAAGCTGCTGAAGGCCTCCACATTATCTACATTATGTATATTACCACCTTTGTATGCGTGAAACAAAGCCGAATCTGAGACAGTCTATCTATAAACCTGTAGAGTCTTGATTCCTTTGGTTTTGGTTTGGTCTTTTCCTTTTTTCTTTTTGTGCCCCGAACCATTATTTCTGCAAGGTGATAATGATAATGGTGGGAAACATCCTCACTTGCAGCATACTTACCTGTAAACTTCCACTTCATCAAATGGTGGAGGCTCATTATTTGCATCTGGCCAGACAGGCCTCTAAAAAAGTTAGCCTGTGAATTGATTAGCCTGTCAGCTGCTCTTAAGGATAGATCTATGAGCCTCCAATGACGCTAATGTTGTATTTTGTGTTGGACATGGAAAACCACTGTGGCACCTAAGAGGAAGTATGTTGCTTGGGGCCAGTTATTGTAATGCAGTATCAGTTTGCACTCAGATCCCCTGCACCGCCACATAGATGTTGGCTAGCTTCTGGCTTTTTTATCCCACGTGCAATTAAATGTGCCAAATTATAATCAATGCTGCCTGCTTAATAATTTGTGTTTTAAATTTAATAGCATGTTAATTCCTTGATTAAATTAGCCAACTGGAAATCAATACAGCGTTAATGTGTGATTTGGTGAATTATGTCTTCTACATTTACATTTACATTTATTCATTTGGCAGACGCTTTTATCCAAAGCGACGTACAAAAGTGCAAATAGTGAGCAAACAGGCACAAGAGCAAGATGTGTACAGGTCTTCTTTAGCAGGCACACTTCTCTTCTCGTCATCCTCTGCTGAATTGATCTCATATGGTGTCACCTGGCTTTTTTGCAACATTACGCCAGGTGCAAAAGATAGTATTCCAACAAAAATTAGAAAGCTAATATATAAAACTATTATATTCAAAAGGTTTGAACTGAACTGAACTGAGCTGGAAAAGAGTTTAGCCATTAGTAATAAACCTTCAAATAGAGAGTTGGATACTTTTTACAGGTAACGTTTAAGGCCTTGAAATTTCAATGCTGCTTAAGATCCTGTGATGAGAATGAATTACCTGAGCAATTTCTCTGACTGCAATAGTGTAGTGTATTTTACACTTCATTTGAATATCAATGGACTTTATTTTTCAGTTAGTTCACCTGTGATATATAGCAAATTATTTACCCTGGATGTGGACCAATTTAGCAAACAGTGTTTAAACATCTTTCCCTTTTCTGTACCAGACGGCTCATATTTTCCTCAAAGACAATACAATCAATTTGTTCAAGCGTTCCGTACTCTGCCAAAACAGTGTTACATATGCATATGTTCAATATAACCCGATTTATAGTAAGCTGTCTTATGCTTTTAATGTCTAAGTTGCAAGATGAATATGAAAAATGTCAAAATTACATTCTAATGCTTTTTTCCTTCCTGCCTTCGTGCAGCCCTATTTTTGGAATGGTCAATTGGATATGTTATGTTTGTCTCACCACAGTAACGACTGTATTCATGCA
Organism: Megalops atlanticus; assembly: GCA_019176425.1. Classification (NCBI taxonomy): domain Eukaryota; kingdom Metazoa; phylum Chordata; class Actinopteri; order Elopiformes; family Megalopidae; genus Megalops; species Megalops atlanticus. The sequence goes on from CM032879.1 coordinate 30,278,950, forward strand.
GAAGTGCGTAGCAAATGGAACCCTCCGATACAATCACAAGCCCACTGAGATGATTTTTCACACCGCAGGTCGCCCGGCACTTATTTCACTAAGGACCAATTGAAGGGTTGGCACAAGTACACTGACATCATCTAAGCAACCTGCAAGTGCCTGATGTGTCACAGGGTGTCTGAGAAAGGCAGGATGAGCAACCCCTGCTGACATAACCACCCCTATCTCTAGTGACTTTGAACTCATTGAATGAAGCCAATTTGTTCTGTGGCTATGGGCTCCTGGTCATTGTCGGCTGATGACACAACTGGAGATTGTGACCCCAGGCTGTAGAGATCCCAGGCTGTAGAGATCAGCATATGTTCAAAGTGAACACCTTAATCACTGAGCTACTATTGAGGCCAAAGTTATGTTTGTTAATCCATAAGAAAGCTGTGTTTTTAGCATGAAAACTTTTTGTCACTGTAGGTAAAACCAAAACCATGTGTGGTTAAACAGTGATGATACAGTGTGCCTTGAGATGTGAGAATGTGAGAAATACTCCTGCTAAAGCATTCTACCAAATTATGTCCCATTATTTATTTGATACAGGTTGTACATAAATCTGTGTCACACAGTTTGGAGGAATTGATTAACCTGTCAGCTGCTCTTAAGGACAGACCTATGAACCTCAAATGACGCTAATGTCGAATTTTGTGTCGAACACAGAAAACCACTGTGGCTCCTAGAAGGAAATTTGTTGCTCGGGGCATGTTATTGTAATGCAGTATTAGTTTGCACTCAAGTACTCCGCACTGCCACATGGATGATTCCTTGTGAGGATTCTTTGTTAGGATTCTACCAGTAGGCAGCTTAAGAGTTGCCATTGTTATCAGTAGATTTATATATGCTCAGTGTCATCTCAGGCCAAACAAATGTTCTGTTGACTGTGTTTATTTCATAGCAATGTTCTGTGTGTGGATTTGTGTCAGATTTGCATAAATATGCTCCCACATAAGCTGAGGAACAGATAAATGCATGTAAGAATACAGAGTAGGAATGAAAGTGTGTTTAGCATATTTACATCTGAGTGCATATGAGTCTACATGTATATGGTAGTCAGTTTGCTCCTTTATGTTTGACATACTTAAGAGTCAAGATACTGTTACACCTAAGTATGGGGAATGTGGGAAAAATGATTATACTGTCTTGTTTTCTAGATTTAGTGGGTACACAATTTGACCGTGTCAATACTACAATGACTGCAGAAAGAAAGACATGGCTCTGAAGTCAAAACAGAGCTCTTGAAATGGTGAACTTATATTTCAGGTATATAGTGTGTGGTGGTTATCTCTGAAGCTCCCTGGGAAATTCCACACAAAATTTGGATTTTACACGTTCCATAGCCTTGAATTTTGCTCTTCCAAATGTGATATTTTATTGTGGATTTGCATGTTCTTTTTTCCCCCCTTTTGTAGTGGAAATTTAATTCTGACCTTTTTTGTAGCTTGAAGTCCCTTGGGCAGTGTGGGAGTATTTTTCAGTTGTACCCCCACTGAGACCAATGTGGTACGTTGAATATTTATTTGAATGTACCTCAGAAAGGGCTGGGTCTCCAAAATTTTACCTTGAGGGAAAGAGGAAGCTCTCCGTGCTCAGTTTGGATCATACTTTAAAGGTTAAGCCACTGTAGTGCTAGGATAGGAAGTCTGAACTTGTCTGTATATATTTTTTATTATGCTTTTTGTGAAACAAGCATGAAAAAAATGCCTCAGGTTAATTTATATTGACTCCATCTTATCCTCAAGGTGTGTGGTCTATATGAATTGTGATTCTACCAATCTTCTGTGCATATGTTAGCTCCAAAGTGGATTCCTGAACATTTTCCCTTAGGAAAAACTCAAATACTGCTTAAAGATACAAAAGCCCACTGAAGCCCTAATCAGAGCAAAATCAGAACATCACACATATGACATAAAATAAATGAATACAGTTTTATTAAGTCTACATTATTTTTTTCTTTTTTTTGCAAAAAGAAGTGGAAAAGGGACAGTGAAAGAAAAAAAGAGAAGCATTTCATGTGTTGACTCATATTGGTCTACTGTATAACTCTCAGATTTAAAAAAAATACCTTCAGGATAATTTTTCACAATAAACCACTAATCAACAATGTGGCTACCCTTAACTTGATTCAATTGTGTTTACATGATTAATTATTCCTAATGTACTATAGGATGACTCCAACATTACTTAAGGTTAATAAACTGAAGCAAACAGGAAATCAACACATCTTTCCCTTTATTAACCTTCTACTAATACTCAAAATCTGTTGGTTGCTAAACAACAAATGATAAATGAAGTGCTTAAAAGGGTCAGTAGGGTTCATGAATGTTTTATTGTGGAAGCTCATTTTTAAGTGCTGCTTTTTTCTTCAGATGTTTTCCATCATCCCCACTGCATTGATTTTTGGTCATTTTCCTATTCATTCCAGCATTTCCTCTCAGGGTCAGTGGTGATGCTGATGGAGAGAGGGGCATAAGGGTGGGGGGCGTGGTGATTTGTCCAATGTCGCCTGCACCCTGTGCCAGAGTTCTCACAGTGAGCGGATAGCAGGTCATGAGCCCGACTCAGCTCTCTGCCTGGTTAGTGTAATGCTGACAAGACTGGAAGCTGGGCCTCTCTTAGATGCAGATCATTTTTACATGTACTGCCCATGACAAGAGAGATGAAGGAGAGAGATGAAAAAGGCATTTGGCCCTCATCTACAAATGCAGCACATTTTTTTGGAATAGAAACATTCTTGACATTCAGTATCATTCAGTTATACCATGTGTTATAATATATTTGTTAATCCTCATACTTTATTACGTGGTAACAGGATCACAGCGTCTGTCAACTCTTTGTCAAAACTTAATTTGTTTAATTTTGTAAAACATTGACATCTTGAGGCAAGAATTATAAGGATGTGATTTGCATCTGCCTGTTGGCGTGCAACCAAGATTCCAGACAGACAAATGGTGCAATTTGTTTTAGGGAAGGAAGTGCTCACATACTTAAATAGTGCAGCTTCATTGCAACTAACATCTACTAAACCATCAAATGAGGCAAAGGTTGTCTGTATGGACCCCATCCAGTCCCTACTCTGTTTGATGTCCAATCAGAAAGATCCGTCATGCTTGCAGGAAGTCACTATGTAGTAAATGCTGCATTGATTTTACATAGGGTAGTGAATGACATGTGATAAGAACTGTGTTGTTTTTCCCAAAGATGACCAACAGTGAAGCTCATACTTATTCTGTTTTCACCAGTAAATCGGGGTAAGAATCCCATTGCATCTCTGCTTCTTATTCGCCTTTGTCCCAGCAGTTGTTTTTAAAAACCATGACCCACTTCACTTCTCTCACTGTGATTTACTGTGCCCACAGATTGTAATTTCTTTTTCATTTGGTTGGAACAGGCTCTCTTCTGTCCCTCTCTTGCTCATTTTCTCTTGCTGTTGTTGTCTCTGGAAATTGCAGCACACTAACATTCAGTAAAATCGCTGTCAAGCACTGAAACCTGTGATTTGATCATGAGAATTTCATGCTAACTCCACACTCACAATGCTGATCCTGATGTTAATCTTTTCCAGTCAGTATTTATTCCAGATTAATCAGCAATGCTACTACATTCATGTGTAAATGGTAACAAAATTGAGGAGAAATATGCTCTGTATCAAGGAAAAGAGGAAATCCAAATAATGCTTTAGTCAAATCAGATCTGATTAATCTGTTTTTGCCCTTTCCACTAATATGGTTGTCACTTGACACATGACTGATGAGGAGAGGGAGGGAATCACCTCCGTACTGCCATGATGCGGCAGAGAAAATTATGTAGTGATTTGTGTCGCTATTTCTCTGCGGGTTGTGCAGATCGCATCGCTTTTGAGACAGCGCTCATTCTCTGTGGCCCCCTCCCTGAGGCTGGGAATGGGTAACAACTGCTGATCGTTTCATCATGACTGGTCCTGAATGCTTGTCAAGAAAGGAGAGATTAGCAGAATTCACTCATAAACGTCCAATCTCTTAATTCATTGAGGGGGATTAAATAAATTAGACGGGGAGGGCCAGACCGTATCATAGTGAGGTGCTACTCGTGAATAGCTGTACGGATTGCATATGTCAGTTCCCTGCGGTATGTCTGTAACCTGTGATTGTAGAATTACAAAAGAGCGCATGTATCGCTTGATTTCATTAGCACACATTTGTTCCACTGCACTTGCCTTTCTGTAACAAGCAGGAATATGTTTTTACAACCGAAGGGGAGTCTCCTTCTTGTTGTGCAACCAAGGGTAAAGTTCGCTGAAAGTCTTGCCTTTCTGCTTTGCCATTCCTGGTGTTCACCTCTGGCACTCTCCCCTTGGTCCTTTGCTATTTTGCACTGATGTTGAGCTGCTGGAGGCAGACCAAATTCTACCCCCCCCTTCGCTGTACCTGTGACTCACAAGAATCATTTCAAGGTCAGCACACTGTTGTCATGAAACTCTGACGTAAGTCTGAAAAGACCTGAACAGTGTAAGCAGGAACAGGAATGTGCTGCTGGATAACCCAAGAGACCTGCGGATCGCCTTAGAAGGGAATAAGGGACTGTCGCATGCCATAGTCAGAACTCTTCTGCGGGCTTATAGATGAAAAGGAAAACAAACAAAGACAAAAAAACATGAATATTCTCTCTCATTGTCAAACCATTATTACATTATTTAAAAAAACAACACAATAACAACACTAGGGGGTAATGCCCCTCATTTGAGAGACTTTATTAAGCAAACACACTTTTTTACATTCCCAGGAAAAAACAATCAAAATAGTTTATTTTCTCTTTGTAGTTTCACCTCTTAACAAACTGATGCATATTTTAGCCAGTGTGAATGTGCCAGCTGAATGTTTTGGATCTGGCTGGGGTGCCACTGAAAGGCCTGTTTGTGCAGAGAAACCCTGGCGTAAACCCCACGGTTCTGCATCTCTGAAGTGTGAATGACAGCTCTAGTTTGCACTGGTTTGACATGCTTGTCAGCTTGCTTCCCCCCTACAATTCACGAGGCATTAATAAAATGACAATACAAAAGGATCAGGAATACCCACAACAGTGGGGGTTCTCTACAGAATGACTTTTCTACCCTTTGAATCAAGAAGTTCTGAAGGACTGTTTAAATAACCTGTGCAAATTATTATTTTTCTGCATGGATTATTTTTATTTCTTCTTATTATTTTATTCTTATTATTTATCCTTATTATCTGATAAAGGGTTTCTTGCTGCTTCTGGGTTCATTTGCACTCCTCTTTTAGATTGACAACAGTTTCTATACATGTACACATGAATATTATTATTAAATTGAGAAGGAAATAGTGTGGGGACAATATTGGAGTTTTTTGAATTTGTTGAATTCAGAAGAATTGACACTCGATTGAAAAGGAATTCAGTTGATTGAATTAAAAGGAAAAAGGAATTTAATTGAAACATATAGGTATTGAGGAGTGGGAATGCTTCCCATGTGTCCAAAGAAAATACTTATTTTGCCTTTCTGATGACTCTACTGAGGTGTACTAATGCGAGATGGCAGTCATACTACCACATGAGCAATACATGTGCATTACATGAGCAATACCTTCCTACTTCAGGCCCTGGTCCTCTTACATCTGAACTACTGTAACTCCCTGCTTGCTTGTCTTCCTGTCTGTGCCATCAAACCCCTGCAGCTCATCCAGAATGCAGCAGCAGGCCTTGTCTACAAAGTCCCTAAACGTAGTCAAGTCACATCCCTCCTCACCTCACTTCACTGGCTTGTGATTGCTCACATCTAGTTCAAAACCTTGGTACTGGCATACGGGACAGTGAATGGGACAGCCCCCTCACTCTTTTAGTCAGTCTTCAAACCATAGGTACCAGCCAGATCACTACGCTCTACATTCTTGGGGAAACTGACTGTCCCCTTCTGACACTGACTGTCCCCTTCTGACGGGGTTGCTCCTCTCAGATACGATGCCTTTCTGTACTGATTCCCCAGTGGTGGAATGAACTCCCCATGGGGGTTAGGACAGCAGAATCACCGGCCATCTTCCATCACACACTAAAGACTCACTTCTTCAGACTGCATCTCAGTTCCACCTCAATCCACACCCCCCTAACACCTGCTAATTGTGTTAATTACTTGTAGTATTGTGATATGTTATGGATACGGTGATCTAGTGACAATGAAGTGTATGATCTTTCTTACTTTAGTTTTATATGCTGTCTAGTTTCAGGTTAGCACAAGTTAACTTGTGGAAGTGCTTTAATGTTGCTGTGCTCACACCCACTGGTCTGGGAGTGTTGTTAGCCAGCTCTGACACTGTTGCTCAATTATCTTGGGTAGCCTTCTGTTCTCTTGTGCTGGAAGTTGATCTGGATAAGAATGTCTGCTAAATGAATGTAATACAGTGTAATGTACCTTTATCATTTTTCTGATGTTGAGATTGTAGTTGTAGAAGCTAGTTCTATCATCACTTGTGCAGGTTCATACTGTTCCAGCACTACTATTAATCACATACTGGGGGCTTCCTGGTCATATAAAAATAATGCTAATTTGTATACTGAAACATACTAAAAACATTTTCACTACCTGCCTCTAGTCAGACCAGGGTTTTGTCTTCTGTATGTGACTCTACTGTGTGAATGTTACTATATTTAGAGCAGAGCATGAGACTTGCAACGTCTTGCAATGTCTTGCAAAGTCTTAGTAAATTCACACTACAAGCTGTACAAAGTGATGATGGAATTTGTTTATTATCTACTGCACTGTAGAGTGAAAAAAATAACCAAAACATTGTTTGACATTATGCATTTATATTTGAAAAGGCAAGCAATTTACTGAATGAATGCCAAACAAAACAAAACAAAACATGTTCTTATATTCAGACACTGGCAAGTTGTCACGTCAAGCTTCAAGTGGAGTTAAGATATGGGAAAACGGTATTATTATTTATTTGGAAAATAGCTCAAGCCTGAGTTCTGCTTTCTCTGGGAAGGAGTTCTGATTTACGCTTCTCCAGTGTAATGGGAGTAATGGGATTTCTCAGCTCTGTGCACTGTCTTAGCCCTGCCCCCTCACAAACTGTTGCGACACTGCCTGTCAAGCTCATACACAACAGAAGACATTTCTTTCAGGATTTTCAGTATCTTGCGACTTGGGACCCTAAGAAGCAGTGCGAGATAATGACTTCTCATGGTGCTATGCCTACCTATGTGCTAGTCAAGATGTCAGTCACTATAATAAGCATGCCCAGTTTTACAGTGCAGCATAGTAGCATGGTATAAGGCAGAGCAAATTTGAGGCTAATATGGAATTCCATGTCAGGTAAGGCAGGGTATAACTAAATGTCCCTATGCCTGCTATGTGAAAATACTCATGTCAATGCAATGCATTGACATAAATTGCATATGAAATTTAGCATCTTTGCAACTGAACCCCAACGAATTGGAAAAAAGAATCATAATTATATCAATCTTGATGGAAATCACAGATCAGTGGTCTAAATAGCAACTGACTAAAGAGCAAATTCTGTCTTCTAAGAGGTACCTGTTTTGTCTGCATCTTGCTTTCAAAGCATTATGATTCTACTGGCCTTGCTTGCTTGTTGAATATTTTATTAGGGGTAGCACTACACTTCTCTCTCTTTAGAACTTTCTGAGGAATCCAGATTTGCATCTTGTCCACACAAAGGCTAATGAGCTGGACTTTTGAATGTTTGCAAATTAATTAAGATCTAGATGTGCACTACAAATCATAAGTTCCACTTTTTTTTCAGAAATCTCAGTAATTATTTGTGTTCTGCCAACTAGCAAGAAGAAACAGCTTTTCAGCAGCATAACCGTGTTATTGTAAGCAATTGTTGTATTGTTGTATTGTATTGACAGTGACTGATGATTTTTTAACATGAAGATGGTGTAAAAAAACAGAACTACCTCTTTAAAAACTAGGCATGTGGTCCATGTGGGGAAAAACGTATTGTAGGCAAAAGCTATAGTATATATTTGTAAAGTCTTAAATTAATGCACACCCCATGAGAGGTATTATCTATTGACTGACAGTCATAGTTGATGCATAATTGAATGCATTCTGGGAATAAATGGAAAAATAGTTATGCAATTCCTAAGTGTTGCATGAAGGTAAAATACCCCACGTCTACACACATAAGATTACTCTTAACAGTGCTTGCATGCCACTCCTCTGAGAGCCATACATATCAAAGTAATAACCCCAAGGAAATATTAGCAATTATAAGGCAGTTCCCTCTCACTTGCCTGGCTTGTTGACCAAATGAAAGTGCTAAAATGAATCAGTCAAGAGGGAGGAATATTTGCACATTTACTTAAAACAGGTCTTGTCATTCACATATAATCCCTTTCCCACTGACAAAGTGTTTTCCCCTTTGACTCATATTAAGAGCTAAATTGAGACATTATTTGAAAAGGGAGCCAATTAAGTCTAACCCCTCTCTTGAAATAAATTTCTTTATTGTTGTGTCAATGCTTTTGTAATGCAATGGAGTCCTGACAGCTGACTGAATCTCAAATGACAAAATACTTACCAAGTACTCAAGTGCAATTTCTATCATCAACAGTTCTTCCATACAAAAAAAATCACCCTCTGCTGGTGGTCAAGCAGGATTATAATGTCAGAAATTCCAAAAATCTTGAAGGCATTTATTCTGCATACAAGGATGCCCAGTGATCTTTATGAATGATGGGAGTGGGGAAATTGTTCAGGTTCCTTTGTTTTCAGCTGAGATGTTTGCAATTACTCCTATATTGGCCCAAGTGTAAGGCAGTCCTGATCATAAGGTAGCCCCCTTTTCAAAGAGAATTTTAAAATATTACAAAATTCACTTTATTACAAAGAATAATACAGCTCTAGCAACTATAGCAAAATAAATAAATAAAAAATAAAATTAATACTTTGACATAGAAGGCAACAGCTCTTCTCTGTCTACTCCTACTTTAGTAAAGGAGAGGGGCATACAATTAATTTATAAAATGGCAATTGAATTATCCTTAATTGGCATCATAAGTCCTCAATCCTCTGAATACTTGCCCATGTTTTGGTACATTTTTACATGGTGACTGTAGGTAGGCGTCTCCATTTCCCTACTGCTATGGAAGCTACACACCACAACTGAACTCTAATTCTAGCCAGAAGTGACATTTTTTGGGGAAAAATATACCTCATATTTAGATCAATACAGTATATCTGGCAGTGTGTTGTGTTTCACCTGCAAAACAAAGCTTGAATAATGACAATGACCACAGGAGAGCAGCACACAGCACAATCCGAGATTTGGGGTAAAATAACAAGGCATACATGAAGGTTTAAATGGCAGCCAGAATATCTCCATTTTAATTACAGCCCTGAAGCTGTAAGTTAGCCAATGCAACCGTTCAGATCACTCAAGCATGACAAGTCTTGGAAGATAACTCAAGGCTGACCTTGTAAGTTTTGACAGTGTGTGTGTAATTTTAGATTTAGCCATTTTGGAATGAAGTCATATTTCAGGCCATTGCACTTCCCCGGAAATGGACACAGATTAACCTAAAAATGATTACCTAGATCAATATTTTGTCATGGACAATATAAATAAATTTCAGACCTCTCCCTGGGGCGGCTGTCAGCGGGCCAGCTGCCAAGGAGGTAATAATTTGGACTTTTTATGTGATGTGCGACTGATATCGGCAGCCCTCAGTACTGGTCAGGCTGCAGAGGGCCCTTAATGCACAAGATTCCCAGTCGCCCCAAGGGGACTTGTGAGAGGCATCATTTTGAACCTCACTTCACCACCTAAATCCAGGAAATGCTGCAGAAGGAGATCCAGTGCAAAAAGTACACTGTGGGAAACAATACATTGCAGTTACTGTACACCTTATACAGTACCCACACACTATCAGTAGATATTAGTAGGCAGCCCAGTGGAGATTTTGAAGAGCAGACACAGTTACAAAGATTCTTAAAAACTGAGTGGAAAGTCTGCTGTAATTGTAGTTTTTTTTCCATAATCATATTGCAAATGAAATCCACATTTAATGCATATGAATAATTTTAGGGACCTGATATTCTAACATAACAATCTCAGATGCTAATGTTTAAGATGGAACCATTTTCAAAGCTTTTTGGGGTCTGTAATGTGCTAATTCATTGACATAAACCATATATCACTCCAAAATAAACTCATCTCAAATATTTAGACCCCAAAAAGGTAAAATCTAGTGGAGCTGGAATTTAAGCAGAAAAGCAATAACTTGATAAATATTTACGATGGCTGACTTACAATAACTTTGAAATCTGGATTTGAATTGAAAAAATGTATGAAAGAGGACTGGCTCCATTCCATTAAACCAACACTTGTGCATCCACACTCTGTGATGAATGACTGAGTCCTCTTGATTAATTTATGTGCCGTATATTACCCCGATCACACTGATGAAATCTGTTGCCACCTTCAAAGTGAGATTAAGGATCAGTCGATATTCCTGAGTGAGAGGCGCAGACTTAATGTTTCTTAACATTGTCCTCACACATTGTTCTACTATGTAATGCCATTTATGAAGATAATCTTCATAAATTGTCCCATCTTTCAGTGCACACTTCCTTTAAAATGGTCTGCAATTCTGTTTGCTACAACTACCTAGTTTATTCTGTGCTTACTCAGTCACAAGCCAACCACTGTCACTATATAAATGCAATGTTATTACTTTTTTCACATGCTTAATTCTGACCTAACCCCCGGCATGAATGAAACTGTGCAAGCTCCAATAACAGTGGCTCTAAATGTAGATATATTTTCAAAATTTCTCAAGATTTAAATCCAGAATCCATCTTTCTTGACACCTTTTACTTGAAATTGCCAATGTCTGCAGCATAAATTGGAGCTTGTCTAGCTTTTTTTGAGTTCTAAAATGAATACCAGTTTGACTCTTTCCAACATTCAGGAATTGAAAATGTATGGTGATAAGTGTAATAAGTCACCAAAATACTTATTGGACATCTACCCCACAAAGGCTGATTAAGCACAGTATATGTGAATTGATAACGTGATAATAGTCATTGAATACTCTTCATTACTGGGTGTCTATTTAAGCGTGATATGTTCTCTCATGCTGGTCGCAGAGTATACCGTTTGCCACTAATAACTGGAAGTGCCTCAAATTTTGAAATGATTATTTCACTGAGCACTTTCATAGCCCTTGAAGTTCCCTTCCAGAGGAAAATAAAACAACCTCTGAGGGTACAATTAACAGAGGCTGTCCATCAAACTGATGGTTATTGCACTTTCAACTGTGTCATTCTGAAAAAAAAAATGTCTTTAACAGTATTATACTATTAGATGCGCCAAGAGCACAGAGGTTGAGAGTGAAGGGAATACATTTTTTCAAATTCCTGACTGACATATATGAATACTTTTGTTTTATTAGGAGTATTCCTAGTAGAGATGCAGTTATTAAAACTCTTCTAAACCCCTTTTTATCAAATCACTAGTGTTAATAAATACCAATGATTCCAACTGCTGCTACATCTAACCATCAGAAGGATGGCACTTCTCTTTTACTCAGTCTAAGGGGTGATACCACAGTAGCAGAGTCATTATACCATGCTTTTTTCCCTCTAATTAGCATATACAACGTAAAAATCCCTCCTTTGTGAGGACTAAAATTGCTCACTACTCTATCCATAGGGCCCTAATTTTTGGCCAACTTTTTTTTGTATCCCACAATTCATCTGAAGGGTACCATGTATTACTTTAGCTTCTGTAGTTGAATACATAACAAGGTAATGGACATTATGCAAGTGATTTATAAAGAGCAATGCATCATAGTGAGTTTGGTACAGTCTATTGCCTGAACTGAATCAACGACTAGAATAGAGTATTTTTGTCACCAGGAGTGACATTTGCTACCCACAAACAAGGTTTTAATTTTCACATTTTCTCTTTACATTGAAGTGGTGTCATGTGGCTACTAATTTTTCACATATCAAAAATAAATAAATGAATAAATAAAAGTCTTAATAGTAAGTTAAAAGGCCAGCAATCATCAAATGAGAAATCACTGGGAAAAACTCATTTATTATTGACACAGTCATGAATTCTGCTGACTAAAACTAATGAATATGTGCTCCATGAATCAACATGCAATTGTGTACAATTAGTAATCATTTTCAAGACTAATTGAAATTATTCAGGTACTGCAATGGGAAGATTGTTAATTATTGCTCTGCAGGTGCCCTCACAAACAGGCTATTTCATCATGACTGAACTACAGGCTATAAAGCCCACCACCAGAAATACAGGACCTTAACTATCAGGTCAGAAGAGAAGGGTCCACAGTTTGGGGCATTTTTTCAAAGCTCTTGTTTGTCTGAATCATCTCTCTATGAAATACATCGGCCCACTTGGTTGAGCTCAGACGTGCAGTATGCTCCGCAGTGACCTTGTATTTTGCTGTGTCATTTAATACACGACCACAGTAATGGAGCTTCCAAGCAGTTTACCAAAAACTGACCCTGATATGACAAATGCTCTGAAGCTCGGCAGAGAGCAACTTTTTCTACATGCCATAAAACAAGTTCAGCCGCTCTTCTTTCTACAGATTCCCAGTCACAGATGTTCATGTAACTTTCTTTACTACAATCATCACAAAAACTCAAGGGTTTTAATCACATTTAGATTCAATATACCTAACAAACTAATCTCAGACTTAATAAAATCCATTGGAGCTCATTAAAAATGAGGAATCTTGATTGTGCCTCAGACAGCAGTATTTAGCTGTTGCATCCTATGGCATTTTCACAGCCACTGAAAGATATTTCTAATTACTGAAATGCAAGGAAAGCCTTCATGTATGTCTGACATACTTCAGCTCTGACAAGTCAGAGTAAGAGAAAGATGGCACATGAAGGTTATTCATTCACAATCAGCTTACATACCTTTCATTTGCTAAAAGCATTCCATAAGGTACTGTACATCTTATTTAACATAGAAAAACCTTCACTCACCACAATTTCTCTTAAATGTATACCAGAAAAGATCATGGTTTTTGAACTTGTCTAGTGTTTGTTAAAAGCAGAGAAAACACATGCAACCTCTGCGCTGCCTTAGATCGTGTAAAGATCGGTTTAGAGACTGTAGGCTACATACACTGGCACTGACACTTTCAACAAAAAAGGCCCCTGGAGGACAAATGAGATGTACATCTCACACGAACTCACAAAAACTCTGTGTCTCCGCCATAGTTAAAACATACATATATCATTGTTTTTTCATTGCAAGAGGGTTTCTATATTTAAATCTTACTTCTATTTGATTCTTCACTGAGGAATGCCGAAAGTAGCCTCAGTATTTCATAGATTTTAGGTGCTTTTGTAATGCTCGGGACAGGTTTTTCTAAGGTTTCTCACTTAGACTTTCAGAAAAAAACCCTTTAGGCTCATAATTTTGACTATCATCTATGGTATAGTCTACAGAGAAGTAACCTCTGTGACAAGGCTGGTTTTCTCCACTTCCACTGTTAATAGTGTCAGTGTGAAGTATACCTGTACCTAAAGACCACCTATGTTTTTGGAAATGTAAAAATCTACACAAATTCAAACAACTACTATGATGTGTAACACACAGTCTCTTACACTCATGTATTGCACATCATAAATAGCTTCACAAATGCACAGTATTTACTATGTACTGTAAATGCCACTAGACACCATAACAAACTGGGTTGATTTCTCTGAACTTTCAACAAATATGGCCGGTGAACAAATGCAAACGTGGTGGAAGAAGGATACATTTCAAATGGCTGCTAATAGAGGTAAAGTATCCAAGACACCGTATGAATATCCAAACAGCCTTGTCTCTCTACATCTCTACAACTTGTATAGCATACTGTATCTTCTATATCCTTTTATAGGACAGTGACCAGACCAGTATTCTTACGTTTGGGCTGACAAAGGCATCCTATATTAATATAACCCATTTTACCAAATAATATTTATATTTGCTCTTTCTACTGCCTTGTATCAAGATTGTCTGTAAGAGTTTATAAATATTGGCTGTTTACTGGCTGTTTGCTGGCTGTTTAAGTACTCATGGGTCCATGCCATCAGAACTTGCTAGCATATTTGTATCGAGTTTTTAATTTTCCATTACTTCTCTGTGTCTTGCAGGTAGTTCAATATCATCTAATACATCCTGGGTAGCAGACATAACTGTAGGCACACATGAAATGGCTTCCCTGGTGAAACTCTCAAGGAAGTTCCTGTTGAGTATATCTGTAGTATGTTTATTCTTATAAAGTAACATCCCTGTTTGGTGCTATTACCGTCTCAGTTATTTTGTACTACTACATTGAAAAAAGGGCTTAGTACTACCGCTTGCATCTTCAGTGATTTACATCTCAAAGAGCCCTTTGCTCACCCTTGTCCTAGGTTTTACTAGCTCAGGCAGATAGTAGTAAAGATCCTCACCTGCCTGGCATTCCTTACCCACCTACAAATCTTAAGGGCATTAAGTGTCAGGTTGGTGTCAGCCAGTTTCCTTTTTTAACACTGGCACATATTTTACAATGTATGTATTGCTCTCCGAACCATATTCCTGTGTTGAACTCTTTCACAAGGATAAGACAAGACCTAATGTGTATACAGGTGTTTACTATCTCACACCTTTTAGTTTCCAGAGATTTAAGCAGAATACTCAATTCTTGGCAGCAGGGAAAGATTATTCATCCTTAGAGGAATATCTGTTTGAGCCCAACAATGAAAGGATAAAGACTGAATTCCCAGCTGAGTCCTACTACTGTGAATACTTTAGACATGATACAGTATCCAGTATAGTGTACTGCAGTCATGTCCTAGCAACAAAACAAGTGTCCTGTACTTGGAAGTAACTTTGTGTACAGGCACATCACACCACATAAGAATTATCTCTAATTTTATAAACTTTGGACACTTGGCCTCCGTTCATTTCTATTAGACATTTTCCAGAAAAAATCTTCTCCTGAAGATATTTCCAGTTATTTTAGTTAGAATTGAGTCTTGTCAAATCAATTCCTAAGATAGCATATGACATTTTAGAGGTAGTGGATGCTGTACATAGGGCATGAAGCAGAATGAATTATTCTCACTTTGTGCATGAAACATCTTATTCATTCACACACACACACAAATATATGTGTATATATGTATATATATATATATATATATATATATATATATATTTGGAGGAATAGGAGCATGTACTGTCATAATGTTTTTTTGGGAATAGGTGCATGTATATCAGTAAATTATCTTTTTATATCTATATGTGTATATATATATATATATATATATATATATATATATATATATATATATGTGTATATATATATATAGACAAAAAAGATCATTTATCCATCCAAACATTCCATAAAGACATGCTGCGATTCCCCCCCAAATGTTTACAAAGACAATTTACAGTACACTTCTTTATTGTCAAATATACTGCTAAATTTCTGCTTTTCTTGGTACACCACGTGCATTGAGCTACACTGTGTATGTGTACTGCGTGTATTGTATACAGATATATGTTGTTTTAATTCTCTTTCTTAACTTATGTACACTGTTGGTATAGGAGAAACGGTATTTCATTCTTGACTGTACGCAAATTCGTGACAAAATTACAATAAAGGAAGTCTAATCTAATCTATATATAAATATATGATATGTAGGCTCATCTAGGCTCATCTTTGTGTTTCCTGTGACACTCACAGTAAACATACAGAGCTGTTGTAGATACACCATTTTCTCAAACAAACTATGTACTAAAACTCCAACCTGTACTAAATCCAACACATTTTGTTAATGGAGAAGGTTGTACAGACCCACCTGCCATGTTTTAGCAAAAATGGTGTTTACTAGAAATTAAAGCGTCTCCTGTCACTAGAATAGAACAATAATCTTTTCAGCATTGCTAGAAAGATGTTTATATGCTGCGTCACCTTTCAGTGGCCGTTAAGAAATAATATCTTTTCAATCTACTGCAACAATACAACTAGCACAGAAATACCATGAAAGCAACATCAGGAATGGCTAAGATTTGTCCAGATTATTGACCCATCGATAAAATACACAGTTTTCTGTGAGTTCTGCAACTCATGCCTCAAGTGATGTCTCCCATTTGCCTTTTGAAAGCTTACTCAAGTGTTTAGTCATAACAGGCAAAGAGCTGATCCACTGACCCACACACTTTTGTTCATTCCATATAGATTTCAGTCTTACAAACAGAGAATAGTGGCTCTCATTGCAATCCTTAACTGACATGAAAGGAGATGGATAGATTGCAAGCAAGCCTGAATTAGTCCATGCTGGAGGGAGACGTTACCTCTAGCAAATAGCACTTGAATGATCTGCCCTGAACCTGCAGCAGTCCATGCAGGCAGAACTTACTTAGGAGACATAATTGGCAAGAACAATTCAGTTTTCATATACGTGAAGAAGCTTGCCAACACTTCTCGCATAAAAAAGATTTTTTTTTTTTTGTTTAAACACAGGAATGGAGATGTCCAAAATTAAACATTTTTTTAAACAAATAAATAGGACCGGTTAAAACAATGATTGCAAAACAGTCATGAACACAAGGCAATGGTCTGCATATTGTGACTTCTTTATTGTACAGATATTTCAGGCTAAGCCCTTCTTCAGTGTACTATGAATGTCAACACAGAGGTTGACTTGCAGGTGGGCATAATTAATAGGAAACAAAAAAGAGACGGAATGGGGAAACAAGTGAAGGACCCATTAGAGGGAGCTGTGGGGCATTGGGGGCCATGGTTTGACATGGTAATACAATACAGTGGCAATTAGACAAATAACAGACATATAATGAAACATGTTCCAATATGGAATTTGTTATTAGGCTATTGAGGGTGCACAATAAAACAGACAAACTCTTTATAGAAATCACGTTAGAGACAACTGTTCATTAATACTTCACTACCGCTATGCCCCTGAAATTGAGACTACTTAGATCATGTTTCTGGTGGTTGAGGTGCAAAGGTGGTTTGAGGTGTTGAGGACGTTTCATCTTTGTTGAGGATGAAGCTCTTGTACTCACAGAATCTTGATTTTAGCTAACATTTTGTTTTGCCAACAGAGGAAAGATTACATGGCCACCTCAAAACCTAAATCACAAATTTAGTGGGATACTCGATTCTACCACACTTCTCTCCCATACATGGGTGTTCAAATATGTTCGTTCCAATCATTGTTATTGCTACATAACATATACCGGTGTCTATTTACCAATTCTTTCATAGCCCTTGACATGGGACTGAATGTTGAACCCAAAGCAAAACATTATGAAGAGATTGTATTCATGTGCTGTGTTCAGCCTGCATTCCAGCAAATCTCTGTTGTAACCTCTCATCTCATTTTCACATAAGTCATTGGCATGTGAAAATGAGACTTGTAAATGAAGCATCAGAATCACAAATCCACCTTATTCTGAGCAGGTGGCTTGAAGGTATGTTCCTTTTCGGTGAGAATGCATGGTAACTACCAAAACAGGGGAATATATTTGTCAGTTTCCTACGCACCTCAGTGTGTAGTGTCAGACTCACTTCCGACCATAACATTAAGAAAAGGAATACATTTCTCACTGTATTCTGAAGAGAACTTAAAGGATGGCATCCTAGGGCTCATGTATGCAATGAATTTTTAATCCAAGTAGGCTGCCTGACTAAATCAAAAAGAACTCCCAGTTGCTGTCCCAAAATTCTGAAGGCAATAATGATCTTAAAACGTAAAATAGTTCATAAGACTTCATTGGTCAAGCACGAAAAGGAAGCTTCAGCCATTCTTATCTGTTCATAAACTATTTGAAGATCTAGCACCCATATGTAAACCCTTAATTGAGCATTAGAGTCCAGCAGGTTCTCTTTTTATAAAAGCAGAAAAGAAAAAACAGGCATATGTAAAAGGGATAAAATAGTTAAAACAAGACCTGCACCATGAGCCCAAGGGGTAAATAAACTTCAACCTTCCCTATTTCTATCCTTGCTCTTTCTTCTCACAACCCAGCTCTCATTTTTATCTCCTGGTGGGTGTAGCTAATCAATTAAGCAGTTAACCAATTATCCAATGCCTTCACAGCTATACATACATTTTCATGATTCTAAACTGCTTGAAGAGAACCTGATGACAAAAAAAACAATATTGCAAGGTCTGCAAATGATAACACAGGACCCTGAACACAATTAAATACACATTCAACACAAATAAAAACAAGAGGCAAAATGTTCATCGTGAAGATTGCATTTTCACAATCGACAGCCATTGAGGTCAGCTCAGAATGCCTGGATGAGAGGAATCAGTGTGATATCTAACTGCTGAGTTTGGACCTGTGGTTTTCTCTGTGGGTAGAGACATTTAGCACCAGCCCCTCTGCTACTTTTGGTCAACCCACTGAGAAAGTAACCAAAAACCCTGATTAAGTTGCTTACCACTATCCAGTAGCTCCTGAAAAAAGCTCAGAAAAACAGACAAGGGACAACACACAGTGCCCAAAAGCACAATATCTGCATGACTGCACACAGAATGAAGAGGAAGCTCTACCATTTTGAAATGTCCCCATTTTTGCGCCTTGCAGCTTTAGTGTTGCTCAGGAGACAAGCTGATAGGTAGAGACACCATCTTTTACCTGTGTAAACTGGTCCTCTCTGGGAAGGAGCTGCATTCATTGTGCCACGGGAAGGTCCCTGTGATCATGTGACCATAGCATTTGTGGTTACTTTGGTGTTACCAGGATCATTCTCATGTTCATGTGCCATATCATTATGGACTTATGGGATAAGACCACGCAGAGAAACACATACAGGAGGACTGGAGGACAGCCGGGTGCCACTGCATCTGTTTCCACTGGTGTGTTGCTCTTAGGAAGAAGCAGAGTGGGTTTTGTGTTGATCATTCTGAGGAAAAACCATGAGTCCAGATAGCTTGAGCCACAAGAGTAAAGCTGCCATCTGCCCAGGAGAGGGCTTCATCCGGGCAGCAGGTCTGCAGTGACATTTTGTGAATGTGAGGAAAACCCACGGCCATCTGGCAATTGACATAGGCAGCCACAGTCATGCTGTTTGTCCTAATCAATACATGTGCTCCTGACAGGAATGGTATGAAATGCTGTTGTACCAGATGGATAGTCTGTACTTACAGTACACTGATGTGTGGTGTGGACACCAGGTATCCTTGGCTCCCTCATCATCACATACTGCACCTTATCCTTGATGACGATGTCCTGTAACACTAAGGCGTCTGTCTTTAAGGGTTGTCCAGACCTGTTTAAGCTTTCCTGTTAAACCTCTCCCTGATGTTTCCACCGGGAAGGGGGTGTGTCCCCCTTTGTTTAGCCTGGAGGGGGGTGGGTGTCAGCTTTTTAGGAATGAGCTTCTGTGCTCTTTCTTACTCTACCTGAAATGTTTTACCATATAAGAGAACCTTGGTACAAATCTATTGGTTGGAACTATGGGAAACTTCCGTAGAGCCTTCTTATTCGCTTGAGCAAGACTGGGCTGGGATAGCCACAAGTTCCTCCTATCTTACTTCATTACCTACCTTTGGAGTATTGTTTAAGCTAGAGACAAATTGACATTTCCTTGGCAAGGTCAGTGGGCATTTCTGGATGCAATCATTAGCTGCACATAATAAAATCTTGTAGGGTAGGGGTAGAGGAGACCTTACTATTGATATGAGGTAGAAGGAGACAACATTCAGTGTACACCCTGTCAGTTTGAGCAGGATACTTCTCCAGATACTAGGATATTACAGTACCTCTATTAATGTGCAAAACCACTCCAATGTAAAGTAGACTTTAATAAAAACAGATATAACAAATATACAAACAGTATATCCAAACAGATATGCTAGTGTAGTACAACCAGCAACGCTGTTTAACCAATTTTTCATTGTTGCTAAGAAAAGGGGTTGGGTACTTGGTAACAGTGTGACCTGATGCCACACAAATCCCATAAAAAAGTCTCTCCAGTGTTGTGGATTGACTAATAATAGCTGAGGTTGCCTGCAGATAAAGGGTTGGGTAAATTTTCCTGATTGCCACACATCTTTGACAGTAAGAGCAATTTTGTGTCTTGAACAGTTGTCACAATCAAACTCTGCAAGGAGGGTAAATCATGAAGGTGTTTTTAACATGTACTATAACTGCCTATAACACAATTGACAAGGCTGAGGGAGGCTAGCTGAGAGTACAGCAGAACATGTGTAAAAGAATTTGATTTAAAATGTTGGCAAATGCCACACACTTTATTGGTAAATTAATTTGATATGGAAGAACTGACCAATTATGCATACATGCATTAAATGTGTAAAAGTACAGAAACAAAAGAAATTCTCATTCTGTATTATTGGGGCAGGTATATTACACTTAAAAAGTTTAGTTGCTGCCTCTCTATGGCAGAAAACAACATAGCATTACAATGTTTCACAAGTGTGTTATTGTGCACACACCAGAGGATTTGGTTTTATTGGACATTCCAAATTATAAGGAGACCTATTTGTGCAGTTGTTCTGAACAACATACTCGGCTGAGATTGGAAATGCACCTGGCTTACATTACTGCTTACATTTTATTTTATTTTGATGTATCAGCAGAGTATTACCTTATAATTGATACTTGATCTTAAAATTACAGATTTAAACACAATCAGTATGCATTAGCTGTTAAAGCCAGTTTACCTCATTCTCATTATCAGACAGACAGTGATAGTTATACCAGAGAGCGGTAAAGCACGATGAACAAGGGGTAAGATAATTTTGTTGCAGATTTAATGGATGCATTTTGCTCAGTGTTTGCTGAGTATTATCTTGAATTACTATTCAGACAGTTTAAAACATATGGGAGATACACTGCTTAATCTACCTTCACTCTCTCTCTTTGAGATACCTCACTCTTTTCTAAAGTTTGCCAACTGGCAGATGGTTTGAAAAAGTCAATAAACACTGACATTGGCTGTCTGTTGTGAGGTGCGGGAAGATAAACATACATATGCTGCAGCAAAGCTATATTGTGCACTTCTTGGAGTATACAAGTGTAAGCAATATTCTCTTTTCAGACAGCGAAATTGATCAAATATGAAAATATGGTTTGATTTGTTTGCAAAAACATTTTCCCAGAGTTGATTCAAAACCAAAACAAAGCCTAAATTAGCTGGATTAGCTGTTTACCCAGCAAAGTCAGGAAGAAAAGCCTCAGGGAGCACTGGCTTTGTGAACTCACTGGGGGCCTTCCTCAAGAAGGAAACATCCCAGGATTATGTTGTGGTTCCTATCCGAGTCAGTTCCTCGTAAGCAGATGCCAGCAACATGCAGTCATTTCACTTTGTCTTCCTGGAGCAGATGAAGATTGTCACAGACCATGTGCCCCTGTGCTTTGCTTTGTTTTTCAGAATGACTCGCACAAAGACGTTAACAAAAAATGATGGAGAGACTGCAATAAAACCGTGCTCCGTATTCAACATTAGCAGTCTTTAATGGAACATTTCTAAGATTTGAAAAATTAGTAGTCTCTACTGTAGTTGCACACTTCCTCTCCATAGTTCACAGAAGGAATGGATAGGTGACACACGTACCAAGGAAAAATAAAAAGAGTAACTTCCCTGGCTGAACCAAAACAAAGACAAGGACCATTTTCAGAATTAGATGATTTTCCATTTTACAGAATTCCATAGCTAGAAGGATTAATTATAATAGTTATCTGCAGGGTCTGTCTTTGTCAATCTGTCCCAGCCCCACTGTGCAGTGACATGCGTCAGGGGGAATCTAATTGGTCAGTTAACATTACTTGACAGATCAATTCATTCATATCAGTTCAAATTGAAGGGTCACGAGTGCTGAGGTTTGTGTCTCAGCTTGGAGGCATCAGTCTTGCATAATGCTTGTTGATGGCTTAGTTTTACTGCAGGGTGTAACATGTCCATCAAACCATGGAGTGGACGGTGAAGCATGTGGTTGTCAGAATATATTGAAACTCAATTGTCAGACTTGGGGTCAAATAGAAGTAAATGCACCTACAGTGGATCTGTTTAAGTTTGCATATGTACATATTAAATGTTTGTGGATTTTGAACTAAATTCTTGGAATTTTTGGGTTGATGTATGCTCATTCTAACTAAAATGTACAGTACAGTACATGCAGTTTGTTTGGTATTTGGTCATTACGAAATATGTGTGTTTGCATATTCAACTGCACATACTGAAAGGAAAGCATTTGAATGTATGTGCTGAAAGGAAAGCATTTTAATGTATGTTTCCATTGAAAGGAAAACATTTGAATGTATACTGCATCTCTGTGCATGTTGAGGGTAATTTATTACCAGGATGTTTGGAATTCCTGTCTGGTTACAGAATTTGATTGGGAGTCGGTGACAATCAAATCAATAAAAGTGCACTCTGATTATATTGAGCTGAAAAGTATAGCATTATGAATGAAGGCATGGTTTGCAGCTGGAGTCAAATATGTTTACTCTATGTATATATTTTCAGTTTTAGTACTTTCCTGTGAATTATTCAAAATCAATTTATCAATTATTATGTCATTATTATAACATTCATTATCATTAAAAAAAATTGTATTGATTACAAATTTTCCATAAATCTTTAAATTTTATCGGCAAAGTATTGTGTGAAGTTGTTCTACTGTTTTGTGAAGTACCTTTTCACAGGGAGAAATTCAAGCAAATCTGACCCCAGTAAAGGCAGTGGCAGGGGTTGGGTATATTTTGATTTGCTCAGGACACAGTCCACTAGTAATTTGTAGCTTAAGAATAAATTGTTAATTTATAAACATGGCTTTTAGCACAGTCAAATAAACAAGGCAGGTAATTACATCATTCATGTAAAGATGGTTTGAGTATGAGTAGGTATCACGGTTTTCACTGTGTGAGGGGCTGACACATGGATGTTGTGTCCTGTATGTACTTTCTTTCATGCAGCTTTATTATATGCACTTTAATCTCTTTCTTTATAAGCCACTGTGGATAATTAAACAGCATTAGCTAATTTACATTATTTTTTTATTTAAATACAGGTGTATTTTACATTTTTGCAGGAACGTATTATTCATCCATGTCCACATGCAGTCACAGTTCCTACATTTTGAATGATACTGACAGGGACAAAAATTGCATGGTTTGGAAAGAATGAGTTTCGCAATTAGCTGAGCATCAGCATCAGGCCTTTTATGGGTTTTGTTCATTTATTTATTTAATGTCATCAGTTTTCTGATTTTCTGGGTCGGTGCACATAAATGTGCCACTGCCGGGTCGAAGTGACAATTCTTTATAGCCTGGACACTGATACTGACAGTCAGATAAATCACTTGGGCAGCATATATTCAGCCAGGGATGTTAAAGGATGGAATAAATACATTCAGAAGGTGCCCTGGTGAATACATTCATTTCAGTACATCCTTTTCTGTCTGTCTCAGTTAGGGAATTGATCATTATCTGTTTATTTTTCAAG
Organism: Megalops atlanticus; assembly: GCA_019176425.1. Classification (NCBI taxonomy): domain Eukaryota; kingdom Metazoa; phylum Chordata; class Actinopteri; order Elopiformes; family Megalopidae; genus Megalops; species Megalops atlanticus. Next base: position 30,302,479 of record CM032879.1, read on the forward strand.
ATGTTTGTATTATGGTCCAAGGCCATTTGTTTTATTTCATTTCTACAATATTATCCATAATGTACTTTGTCCCAAATGCAGTCCAACCAAAATGTGTTTTTTCTTTGAAAAATTAATCTAAAAAAGAAAAATGAATTATTTTTCATTTCTCACACAAACAATGAACCTGGACCCAAGGCAGAACTTATAAAGTGCAATTATATCATTGATGGTCACTAGTTCTTGGCCTAAACATTGTGTTTTGGCAAAGAAATTGTAGATCACTTCACTTCAACAGCATTTCTATGAAGGTATTGCAATTCATACAGTAAACTCTCTATTCATGTGGGCGGCAGTGTGGCATAGAGGTAAGGAGCAGGGCTTGTTGCTGGTTCGATTCTGGATAAGAGCGTCTGCTAAATGACAATACAAAAAAAAATAAATGTCATACTCAACTTCTTCTGTAGAACTAAACAGCTTCTACATTTCAAGTATTTTACTGACTGAAGTGTGTAACGTCTTGGTTTTCTGCTATACTCCTTCAGAAAAACCATTCTCTTTTAAATGAACAAGATTTGTAATTGTTTATGTTAATAAATTTTATGATTCATGAATGCTTGCACATAGAATTCATATCTTTTTAGGTATGATGGAACATGTTGCTGCTTCTGCACTGGCTCCAGACTGTAGCCAGTAATGCAGTTCATAATTAGAATATATAAAAAATGCAAAATAAAGATTTCAATATCTCTTTCAAGGGCATTCTATAATGTCCGCAGAAAGATGAAAAAATGGCGAATGACACATATTTACTTTACTTTAACACTTTTTTAATGACTCAATATCCTTGGTACATGTTGTCAAGGAGGTGAAAAATGTAATTTAAGAAATTAAATCTTCGCTTAACAGGACACACGATACACATATTTTGGAGGACAGGCTTGTTTCCCTGCTTGTGGTCACACTGTATAACACTTCAACATGTAGTATGTATGCATTGACAGTTTCTTTATTTCTTTCTGAATGTGTGGAGAGCCCTTTTAAGTGTTAAAGTGCAAACCTCATCTTGACCACAATCATTCCACATTTGTCATTCCAGGTGGGATTTGCATCGCTCAGTCCTTGAAAATCCCACACGACCACAAGCAGGCCGATTTTGACAAGATTATCCGACACCTACTCGACACTCGTCATGCCCGGGCGGTCATCATCTTTGCCAGTGATGAAGATATTCGGTAAATATTCACCACGCATCTTATGCAAAAGGCATCTACATTGAAAGGAATAAATTTGGCAATGGAAACTGCAGTACATAAGACAGGGATCAAGCTTATTACATTCAGCCTACATGTAGCCCTAAAAACAAACAACACAAATCACAACTTGTACCAAGAGAGCTCCCATAAAGCAACAAAAAGCACACAAATGAATAAATGTCCCTCTGTTAATGACACACTTTACATTGGGAAATTCTTTCTACGAAAACATCTTGAGCTCACATAAATACATTTTATGTGTGTAAGTAAATACATGATAATAACAATTATCATTAATTTCATATCACAAATGAATAATACTTATTATTATTGCAAAGAAGAATTGTATTATGCCTCAGAAAACACTGACAAATGTGTCGCTTTTGCTGTTCCACTCTTTATTACGTACACATTGTGATATTTATTAATAACTGTACCCGGCTCTCACAAAAAATAACATTTTGGGTTGTATAATGGTTTTCAACATGAGATAACTAAGACATAACATGTTGTTTCAACACAGGACAACCAACATACGGGTTTAATTTAAACCAGTTAAATTACATAAACATTTATTTGAACACCATTCATGAATCCACTACTGCAGAACTCTGTTAGCAATGACAAGAAAATTCAGTAATTTGACCATTTTCCTTACAATTGTGTTGCAGGGGGATTCTTAATGCCAGCAAAAGAGCCAATCAGGTGGGTCATTTCCTGTGGATTGGTTCAGACAGCTGGGGAGCCAAAAACAGTCCTATTCACCAGCTGGAAGACGCAGCTGTGGGAGCAGTGACCATCCTGCCCAAAAGAGCCACCATAGAGGGTAAGACCTGTTGAGCAGGCTGACTCATCAAAATGCTGCCTGCTCTAGTTCATGTAATAATATAGGACATGTTCTAATGTTCCCTTCATGGCATGAGAACAGGTCCCATGGGATAACATTGAAACTGTACCAGCTATGCACAAATCTGCCGATAGTGTGAAACCCAAAGGTTGTGTTGTGTTCAGTTGGGTTTTATCTTACTAACTAGCCCATGAACGGCCTACAGAAAGCTGTGTAAAACACCCTCCTGTCCTCCTGTATACAGGCTTTGCTACTTAGTAGTCCTCTATATTTATAGATTTTCTGTTTGAGCTGTGCAACAGGGGACAGTTTGAACCTGGAGGCTAATCACACTTGATACTGATATGGTCCTAATAATAGGAACATTGTTCCTCGGTGGTTAGAGACTTGTATGCCATTTGACATGGCTCTGGAATTGAATCAGGCAAAAACAGAAGGCATTTGGAATGACAAAACTCAGTTCCTAATCACAGCTTCTGTGTTTTCCATGCCCCTGCGGATCAAAGGCTTTGAGAGACACCCAGGTGCAACACCTAGATCTTCAGTCGGGAAAAAGCATTCGCAGCATATAACCTTGAGCTGCAATAATTGGGCAGGCTGAACCTAGCAGTGCCAGGTTAATAAGCGAGCTCCCCTTGATGTTCACTCTGATGATTTTTTAATAGTATTTATTGGCTAATGATTTAATGAAATCGCAGTTTGTGGGGCACTGGGGTGGAGACGAGAAACACGGCGTGACAGGGAGTCTCGGCTCTCGGAGGAGCGAGATGGCTGTGGGCTCTGGACGGCCTCTCTGTGACGAAAAGGCACCTGCTGTCGGGCCTGCTGTGCTAAAATTCCATGCAAAGTCAATTAAATTTACAACACAAATCTCTAACTCTTGTTGCAGGGCTGGCTCCTTTTTTTAAACTTCATTAATTTTCATGACCTCTCCGAGAATCAAGCAACTTTATATGTTGATATTTTAGACCCGGTGGTTTTGATGGCTGTTCAAATAGTTGAACATCATCACGATAATGTGCATTGCTGCCCTTGACATTTTTTTGCCTTTTTTTATTCTTTTATTGTCTGTGGTGAAATTCATCCTGCAAATATAACTATATTGATTAGCATAACATATATCGTCAGCTGCATTGAGCAAGAGTACTATGCGTGTTAAATGGAATTTAACATGCACTGCATGGTGTATTGCATGTTAAATGCTGTTTAACTCTGAATGGTCCAAGGAAACAGACAAAGGAAATCCTTTGTATTCTAGGGGGTTAAGAAGGAAAAATGCAGCTGTGCCTCTTGTGTTCTCAGCACCTCGCCAAACCATCAGAGCTCAGCCCCTAGGTGAGAGCAGTTTCCTCCAGGGAGAGGAAAGATGACACCCAGAGAGCGCTTCCTTATTCTGAGAGTGCCTGGAGCAAAGAGACTGTCTGATTAAAAAAAAAAAAAGGAAACCCTGAAAAAAAGAACAAGAGGTCCCTCTTAAGTGTTTTATTATTTTGATCTGTTCCTCTTCCGGTACTGTGCTTATTCACAGCGCTGTGCCACTGTCAAAGATGACTAACAGGGACTGCATAGGCTGCCTGAAGTGGTATCAGTGGACTCCATATGCTTTGGTCTTATATCTCTTAAAGCACATTCAGCCCCAACTGCGAAGGAAACAAAAACACAGACAAAGGCATTTATACCTGCTTTGTCCAATGACACATGGCTTTGTGTCAGATAAATGTGACATGCGTTTGTGCACTGGTGTGTGTGTGTGTGTGTGTGTGTGTGTGTGTGTGTGTGTGTGTGTGTGTGTGTGTGTGTGTGTTTGGTGTGTGCATATGTGTGTGTGCAGAGGTAGAGGTAGGTGGACATCAGTATCGACTGATGTATACCAACTGCCCCATCCTCAACTGTTAAACCTTTGAGTTTAACAGTTAATATAACACGTAATATTGTAACTGAGCTTTAGTCGATTGAATATTTGGGTTTGGATAGCTGCAAAGACAGTGGCAGCTCGTGGACCTGTCAGCTAACCCATGGTGAAATCTTACTGGCAGCCTGTCAGAAGAGATGTGGTGTGTGAGGGTTGGTTGAGTACGCTAAAATGACAAACGCTGAGGAAATGAAACGGGGATAAGGAACAAGCAGTGGTGCTGATCACGTTACTCAGCTCAGCTCCCATACAGAGCTGCTTCTTTTTTTCTCTTTTATTTCCTTCATGATCGCTGGAAAAGCCTCTACCCTGCCAGAAGCTTTTGTACTGTAGAGAATAAAACTGGGAAATTAAAATAAGGCTTTGCACAAAAGTCAGAGCAGTCATTTTCCCATGAGTTGCAGTACAGTATGTGAGTGTTCCATCTTTGCCTCTGAGAACACCGCCAGGTAAAAATACGATCTCATCTTGCAGGCAGGAGTGCCATTCTAAAGTGAGCCTCTGTTTAGAGTGTGCATGCAAGTGTAAAGATGGCAATTCTTATCCAGGGAAAAATGAATCTGTTGGTTCAAATGAGGAATTTATTCAGAAAGGAAGATGCATCACTCCAGCATAAACAAATCACAGGCTAATCTTATTATTTTTATTGTATCATGAAAAGTAACTTTTACAAGATGCTGATAAATCAGTTATATAGAATCGCAGTGGATAAAATTGCTGCTGTACAATCCTATAAGTGAGCAGAGTTATTCTGTCAACCTTCATGAATTTATTCAAACGCTGCCAGTGGCAGCTAGACTACAAGAAATCATAGCTGTATTTTGAGCCAAGTCAAAAGTATAGATAGATACATTCTGCTGAGACACACCCACCATTGCCATCTTCTGGTTATAGTATGAAGACGTATTGTACAAAAATTTGCCTTCAGCAAGTCTTTTCTTGTAATGAGGAAAATTTTGATATAACACTTTAATATCATAATTGGAAAGTAACGTTTGTCCGTTTACATAATATTTTAAGGAGCCATTATGTGGCACTGTTTTTTTTTTTTTTTTTTTATTTCCAAATTATTTTTGCAACTTTAAATTGCAGCTTTCTAACAAAGTACAATGACACTGCCTTTGTTTGACTCTTTTTTTTTCTTAAGCAGCTGCTGCACTCGTTAACTGGGATTACTCACCAGATGCTAAATTTATCGTACCATAATAAGAGAGTTCAGTGAAGAACCGCAGAGGTGATTTTGGGGTGAAGATAAGCCTCTTGCTGCTTTCAGGGTAAAATATAATATTTAGTGTCATGGAGGGAAGGGACATGTCCACCCACACTGGTAGGGAAGGACACTGATTATTGTTCCCTCTGGTGTTGGCAGGGACCCTGTGGGGTAGATAGACAGTGTTTAAACATGGAGCTCACTCTGTTACATCCCCAAATTACTAAGAAGTGAACAGTTTGATTAATAGAATGCCTATTACTGTACATACAATTGGCATGGTCCGTGGCTATTTGATGATGGTGGTGATGATGCCATCAATGTTTCAGTCAAAGACAAGAGCAGCTATTTTATGTTTTATATACTGTTATGGATTTTGGACAATTCCAGCTTTGTGGATAACCAATAATCTGGAATTTGTTGATCTCTGCTGGTTCATCAGGTAACTGATGTGTAAATTAACAGAATGGGTCATTGAAAATCTAATGTCTTCACTTCGTCTTCATGTCAAGAATTCATCTGAAAGTTTCATTTAATACCAAGAACAGCTGGGCTAGTCAGCCTCCCTTGAACTGATTTTGATAGATATGTCCTTGAATTAATTTGTTTAATGTTAAAAACCCAACATCTGTTAATATAATTTACTTACTGTGGTGGTTGTCACTTAATATTTATGCCCTGTTTTTGCCAAAGGGTCTAAAGAAAAAAAAGAAAAATAATCCATCTTTATTATGGAAAGCTGGAGAAATGTAAACTTCATCATAGAGTGAAAACAGAGAAACATTACTATTATGGAAATTAATACATGAAGACAACATTCTCTGACATCATGCATTCCAAAATCACTGTGTGCTTTATTTAGACACTATATTGTAATCAGTGACATTTGTTAACAATACTCAAATACTTTGAATAATTCAGATTTCAGGTTTTCCCCCCATAACCCAAAGTATCTTACCCAATTATCTGTATACATTTTTATATTAAAACACATATCCATGTGTACATCTGAATTAAAAACAAGGTTTAAAAGGTTTGTAGCCTCAATCAAGTTATATTTGTACTCCCTCCACAGGATATATTGACATTCAGCCTTCAGGTTAAAAGCCTTGTTTCCTGAACATTACTCCACTTAGCTCCACAAGTAATAACTCTTGGAAGTACCATCACAATATCTGGAATCTCCTCTTGTTTACTCCAAAATGTGTTTTGAGGCTTGTACAATAAGGATGTAAAGAGGAAAATCAAATGGGAGCAGAAATATATTAGAGCATTGCATTTACTTCAAGGACTTCTGTTCATTATTCATATAAAAGTTGCTGTTGGTAGGTAACACTTCACTGAAAGGACACTGTGTGCTGATCAAAACAGAATGTGAGGAAAAAAGGTCAAATCAACAGTTTCTAAAGCTTTTTTCTTTTGTCTTTATTTTATGAAATCACTTAACAAGTACCATCATCCAGGGCATTTTGCTAAAGGCACTTTAAAATTATAGCTTAAATTTATGCAATTTCTTTTCTCCTTTTTATCTCTGGTTTCAGATGCAATCAGGTATTGAGACATGAATCTAAAGGCCTTGAGGCACTCAAGCTATGCTTTCTAACTTGCTTATCCTCATTTCAACGACATTAATTCCAATGGCAAAAATTGGAGTAGGAAATGCACATACTGTCAATGCAATTGGCTGAGTGGTCAATTCAGCTAAAAAGCATATATTGCAGAATTTCATGAAGCTATGACAATACTTTGCACAGTTACTCTTAGTCCAGAAAATTACACCAGAAGCTACATGTGGGAACAGTTATGAGAGAACGTTAGAGAGTTTTTCTCTCATAGAATTTTCTCACAAGGTAACATTGTTAAGCTTTTTGTTTTTTGCTATGAGCTACTTGTTTTCTGAGGCCTCAGGATGAATTGTAAACTGTGGATCATGTCAAAAAGCTGTTGGATCCCTATTGCTTTCTTCAGACCACGAATTGCATAGCTTGCCAAAGAAACACTATGGAAAATGTCTTTCACTCTATATGTGAGAAGTTGGGTACAGTGGAGGATGTTAACTGGCCATTATAAGATTTGTCCATGTTTAACTTATGTTACCTGGCCTGGTTTATTGATGTGCATTTGCTAATTCCTTTTGGGTGTGGTCGCATTTTAGTAGATGAGACCTTGCTGAGTTGTTGATTAGACAAAAGTGTGTGCACAAACACAAAGATTTCACCCTCTACAATTGAACAGGCACAAAACACTTTGCAAAGGAACATGAACATGTCTCTGAACTAGCAGAGCCTTCAGGGAGCAGAATGAAATGGACCATAAATTTTCTCCTCCACACTGAATGAAAATACCTAATCACTGAAGGATCGGCCATGAATCATAACTGAGAGCTCAGAATGAACTCTCAAGTCACATCAAAGGTAGTCAGAAAGTAGAGTAAGAAAATCTCATCTCCAGGTACACAAAAGTGTTTTCAGAATTCTATCACGTACATAAATTCTTACTTATGTCTTAGAACATGCGTAGTTGAACAATTCCCAGCTGCTGGTTAGTCATTTTTACAGCAATCAGTGGAGATCTTTCTGACATTTGAAATAGCATGGACTTTAATTGTGTTAAAATGGGTACAATGTCTCTATCCTTTACCCAGTGGCAATTCGTCCTCACTGTTTAGTTTTAATTCTGCTATTAAGATCTCGGCTGGAGTCGTCACTTTAGCAGTGACCTCCGGCTGTGTCTGTTTGTTTGGGTACTTGTTGTGTTTTGTTTTAGATGGTTCTCTGCAGCAGGGGTTCTGGAACCATAGCTCCAGGATCTGAATGCATGATTCTGAATAAATAAAGCCCCCAAGCACCAGGTAACAAATGCAACAAATGAGTACGTTGAACCACCATATCATAAGGTTACTGCAATTGGGATAAAAATAGGCATTAACATGGCTTTATCTTAATTATCACCATTAAATCAATGATGTCCTGTAATTGACAACATAACATTTTTTTTCTCTCCCCTAATGAAATCATTCATTGTGAAATTTGAAATGAAACATGGGCTTGATATTGGTTGCCTAAAATGCAATGCTGTTGACAGTGCAGTAATTTGATGTGTGAACATTCCACAAAAATGAAAAACATAGCCAAGATGACTATTTTCTTCCTGATGCGGCTAGTACATTTCCCAGTGTAGTAGGATGATAGGTGGTAGGTAATTTCAGTTGGGACACCATCATTATCTTTGGAATAAAAAAAGAATGCATGTGAATGGCGCCTTGTGCATCTCAGTAAGCTTTATTTTGTTTATACATGGCCAGTTTTGCTGTTCCAAAAATGAAATTAGTCAACATACACAGAAAAAGAAAAAATGGAGTCTCTTTTTCAACCTTTTCAACCAATTTTTTAAATAACCTCAGACAGGTACTGTCTGATACATGATACAGTATTATGTGCATTCACCAAACAAGTTTCAGACATCAACCTCTGTATTGTAAAAATCTGGCCACTTTGTATATTTGGATTATACCTGGTGCAACACTGTTTAGGTCAAACCCTCTCATTTAGAAAGAGTCAATAGGAGTGAGGGGGAGAGAGAGAGAGAGAGAGAGAGAGAAGCATAAGAAACAAAGCTAAACAAAAATTGGCTGGGTGACATAATTATAACTTATGAAATGTCAAAAGAGCATGCCATTTATTAAGCGGCATTTCCGTCAACTATTGATTTACTGCTTTTGCTGTCACAGAGTAGAAGTTAGCTCTCCGGTGGAATACTCAAGAAGGGGATGGCGGCGGGTGTATAAGCCTTGGAATGATACCATAATAATATTTCAGAGGAGGAGACACAGAAGTGACTCCACCTGCCTAAGAATATGATGGCTGAGATCTGCCATATGCTCACTGCTCAAATGCATCCCCACTCTCCCTACTGCCTTCCTGTTATAAAGGTGACGGCCACCTTGTTGTTATGTGATCAAATTATTCTAGCACACCAGTTATTTCAATTGGCTGTCTATGTTAGGTCACATTGACTTCATCCATATGCATGTTGACATTGGGGTTCAATTAAATCAACATCCAGGTAACTTGCAATGTCAACCATATCCTCACACATATGTATGCTAACTTTCCTGGAATAGCTTAGCTTGGCTTCCTCACTCTTGCCACTACACTGTACACACTAGACAAACACAGTAGTCTGTTATTTGCCACAGACTTGTGTAATTGATTACACATTTGGCGTAATGAAAATGCCCTACTATTGCTAATTTTTCTAGCTCTGACTCCAGTGCTTAAAGACTCAAGTGACCTCATTTGAACATGCATCATGTGCATACATGCTTCAAGAAGTCCACAAGTGCCATGCATATATGTAATACTACATACCCTACAATAAGATTACATAAAAAGGGGGATGTGACTTATGCTTGGGTTGAGGAGTTAAGATGTAGCCTGAAGAGGTGGGTCCTCAATCTACTGTGAAAGATGGCCAGTGACTGTGCCATGGGAAGCTCATTCCACCACACTGGAGTCAGAAAAAATAAGGACGCAACCAGGCTGTGTGGCCATGAAGGGGGAGGGGTGGCCAGGCGTCCTGAAGTGATAGAGTAGAGCGGTCTCCATAACTACACTCTGTGGAGTGTAGGGTCTGCTCATGACCCACTTGGCTAACACTAACTTGAAATGAATGGCAGCCATCACTGGTAACAAATGGAGGAAGGTCGATAGAGATGAAAAATGGGAGTTTTAGGGAAGAATGTGGACTGGCCAAGCAGCATTCTGGATGAGCTGCAGGGCTCTGATCACATATGTAGGAAGAGCAATAAGGAATGAGTTGCAGCAGTCCAGACAGGAAAGGAGACAAGCACAGATCATTAGGGCTGTTTCCAGAGGGGGATTCTGCATGTGTGAGAGACCATTGTGTATAAAACATAATGGCAAACTGCCAGCCCAAAATTAATTTTACACTCAACAAACATACCCAGTGAAAAAGAAATGCTGTATTTTTTCCACTTGTGTGAGTTGGGTCACATCAAAGTCTGAATAATAATCACATGGTTTTGACACAATTCCTCTAATTCACACCCATTTCTCAAGGGGGAACGCTCTGCACCATTTGCAGGTCTAATTTACATATCCCACACCAGCTTCCCGTCTAATTCCATGAGAATATCTGGAACATGTAGAATTATTATACCTTTGTATCTGACTATGATCATGGAAACACCTTGAATCATTTCAGAAAGAAAGGATAAAACAAGCCTAGGTGGCTTGTTGGACCGGTTTCTATGGCAGCATTACAAAGGATCAACTGTTGACTCAAACACTATAGATATCAGAATTACACACAATCATTTATCTTTCAGTATAGATCTTTTGTCAAAGCGAGTGAGGAGTTGGAGCAGGAGATGTTGAGACTGCAGAACAATATAGTTTAGGTTTATGATCTTCAAACTGTGCCCCATCAGTGAGCCCTGATATGAAACATTAGAGAAGCTGTTAGTCTGGATAGGATGTTAAGAGATTTCGCCATTAGAACATGTTAAGCCAAAGCAGGGGACATGTATTGCAGATGTATAAAACATTACCTTACCGTCACATTTTTTTTTCTTTTTGGAATGCTCAGTGCTTTTCCCCAACCAACTAGCAAGCGCCACTATTAAGCCACAAGACAAGCCTCAGGCCGACTTACCCTCCCCTATATCTAATATCCAATTGGGAGCCTAAATCTAATCCAATAATTAGGAGCCAATTTCCCCTACCACTCCTGGTCATCTTTGGCTGATGACACGGCTGACATCAAAGCCAAGCCATAGTGCTCAACCTTGTACTTGCGACAGCAAGCACATTTAAGAGATGAGTCACTGGGGAGCCCCACCTTCATTGTTTATAAAAGCAACCCTATTCATTTTATAAATGTAAGATGTAGCGAACTTTTTGATACATAAAATCCACAATAATATCAACACTAATTAATTATTAATCATGACTTAATTACAAACAGTATGTTTGCTACTGAAAAACACAAAACATAATACAAGAGAGCAATTACCTTATTAGGGTCTAATTTCCTTGGTAATAAGTCAATAATACACAATAAATTAGCAACTTATGTTTCCTCTAAAATAGTATCTGGCCTTTTCTTTTTAGTGATTGACCAAAGCTAGGTTTGCAGTATATTTCACCATGGTCACATGCACAGAGTTCCTGAATATCAGAATAAAACAACTGTAAGATCTTTTGTTCTTGTGGTTGAAAGCAAAGTTTGCTACTAATTGCTCAATAAATGTATTCCATTTTAATTGAAGGGTAAGTTATCTAACAGCCCTTATTGTCAGCAGACGTACAGACTGCTTGCTTCTTATGTGGCTGGCTCTGGATTTCATCTACATTCATGTTGAGAAAACCTCTCAAAAAGAAAACACAAATTGCATTGAACAAAAACTTTCATCACTGAATGAGAAATAAGGTCTTTGGTGTCTGCTTACCGCAAGGCTTCAGTAAAGGGGCCGTGTTAACTCATTTCCTCTGTATACTGTACTTCAGATGACACAGACAATGCTTTTAATATCCTGATGAACGGAGTGTGGTATGTCAGGTGGAACGTCTCATCATGCTTGCGCTTGCTCCTATTGTTCACTGCTCAGCACTCCTTTTTATGATATTTAATTAATTTATGTATATACCTATTTACTAATTTATTGAAGACATCAGAGATGTTTTGCCTTTTGAAGCTCCGATAATCTAAAACTGGGGCTTCATTCAGGCTGATTAGGTTTCTTTTTGTGGGAGATATTATTGCTTGACATTGGTGTAGACTTTGCAGCCTAACTTCTACAAAAAGGCTGGAGTGAATTCTGCTCAGTGATTCTACTCTTTGAAAAAAATAGGTCAGCTTTTTCAATGAGTGGCATGCAATAATGTACTCACTTGAGCTTTTAAAAAATCTCCCCCTCTACTTAAAAATCTCCCCCACCTCTATTTAAACATGGGCATTACAATTCCATTACAAACAGAAAATCAAAATCGCTACTTTTTAAAAGACTTCTTGAAATAAAACTGGCAGACGATTTGGCTGGGTAATATCCATTTCAATTATATGTGTCACAGTGCAAATCTGCTTCAAAACTTGCTCTCAGCAGAGGTACACTGTGCCGGGGTGTTTGACTCATACAGGAATAAGAGGGCACCTTTAAGAACCCCACTTAATGCCGACTGTAGCTGTGGCTAATGGGTTTAAACTGTACCTCCTAGCTGCGTTTATATATTTCTCATATGACTAAAATTGCTGTGGCTCAACAGGCAGGAAGCTCCAGTACTTCCTCCTATATAATAAATGTGTTCTAGCAGATTTTCTGCCCAAAGTAGAAAACAAAATCTATAAATAAAGACAGGAAAAAAGATAGGTCCTGACCTTATTTTTTTATCTGCTCTTTTAATTACATAGTGGTAGGCACATTCTTTTCCTGCAAATACTAACACAGCATCGGTGATTAAGTTTAATTGGCCTGCAAAATTAAGGTGCACAGTATAGTGTCTCATACTGCTTTCCGAGTACCAAAGACCCTCAAAGTCTTGGCATAACCTACCTGGTCTGTGTCACCAATTGTAGTTGGCTGTTTACAGAAGATGTACTGTAGATTTGAACTCGGAATGTCTTGTGCTAATATTTGCTTTTTACTGTCAATGCTGTCATTACAAAAGTGCGTCAGCATAGCCGTCAGAGCATTCAAAAGCTAGCCATGTGGCAGTAGTCCAGGAGTCCAGGTGTTTTTTGTTCTTGTTTTTTTTTTCCTCAGTGTTGTATATATTTTCCCTGATGAAACAGCTGTCATGGAAACAGCACCTACTAAGTAAAACAAGTACATAAATAAACAGGCGTATGGAGTGAATAACATTTTGTTTTTCTTCCCCTCATCAAAAAAGACTGAATTGGTGTCAGAGTGCCCAGTACAGAGGTCAAGTGCTGCAGGGACTGTTTTTTTTCTGGGTTATATATGAAGTGGAATCACAGGGTTGTTCCATGGTGGCCCATTGTATTGAAACCTGTCTGAAAGATTAAGTATCCCATCCATGGAGCTAATTAAGGCATTAAACCTTGCCATTTTTCTTCCAAAAGCCAACATTTTATCTCAATTAACCTTTGAAATATGCATGCGGATCTGCTCCGAAGCATATCCGAAGCACTGCAGCAGTTTGTGAATGAACCCTGTCTGAATTGCAATCTGTGAACTGGATTTTGAGTGTGGGGTATAGAAATGATTTTGGCAGTGCTCTGACTAATAATGTTCTTATTTCTATTTAACACTGTATTGTTTGTCCTAAAATAAAGCAAACAGAAGGAGAGGTGCATTTCTTGTATGAAAAATAGAACTTATACTGTAGATACATTCCACATATTTACATTGTTCATTTGATCCAGAGACTCTTATCTAGGGTGACTTACACAGCATACATGTTACATGTTATCCATTTGTACAGCTGGATATTTACTGGCAGTTATTCAGGTTAAGTACCTTGCCCAAGGGTGTAACAGCAGTGTCCCACCTACAGCCTTCTGGTAAGATGCCCAGTTTTAACCACACAGCTGCTTGCCTGGAGGATAAAATATTATTGGATGAATGTATACATCATTTTGTACCTGTAAAGTAGAGCATTGGGATTATTATTAACAGTAATAGCAGCTGTAGTGGTAGTATCCCTCTTATTATTGTTATTTTATTATATCCTACGGAAGAGAATATTTTCATTTAGAACAGTATGATTGAGGAGTTGATTAAAATGCATTAAGAAATTTATAACATCTATTTCACTGTGCATTGTGTATCATTTTTACTTCATTTTTTCTTTAAAGAAATGTGTTTTTGATACATAGCTATGTCTCTTCCCAGTTAGTCATGGCTGAGTCTTATCTCAACCAAACCTAACACCACCATTAGCCAAAATGCAGCTTCAGGAGGAAATTCAGGAGTTTCCATAAATTAATGATTACTTTCGCTCAAGAAGTGCTGTTCTATCATATATTTCTGAGTGATGGAGAGGTTATAATTTTCACACCATTATTTTTAAAGCATAACTTCACAGAAAACTCCAAATTCTGCAGAAGAAGTTATGTGCAATAAAGGTTATTGGTTCAGATCTGGAGATGCAGGCCATTTCTCATGGAGGCTATGGCCTGTCAATGGAGACTATATGTCTGTCCTTTGGAAAATGAAAGGAACCTTTTCCCCTAAGACATGAAAGCAGCAATACATATAGTATAGTAAGAAGTATCAAGCTGTGCTGTCACTTTGACAGTAATTTTGTAATAGTAGGTTTAAAATAAAAGATTACATTTCAGGACTCTGGCAATGTCTGAGTGGCTGTGATAACATGTTTTAGTGGAGAATAATACATTGAAAGTACAGAATTTATATACTGTATATATATTACTTTTTATATTTTCAGCTTTTGGAAATGAATTATAAATTATGATTTCCTATTTGTGTCTGTTTTGTCTTAGGAAGCAAAAATGACAGGAAATAGATTTAGTATTTAGTATCAGTTTTTTAATACCCACCTATGAATTTATTTATTTAGTCATAATGCTGCCATGTGACCTGTACAACAAGCCTTGTTCCCTCAGGCTTACAGCACCATTTAACCTGGCGTGAGCTATCAAATTCTATAATGCACGACTTGTCTTACAGCTTTTGAGATATGTGGTGCCACTTGTCGCTTTTTAAAGGGCCATTAGTATCAGTCACTTGCACACAGTCTTTCTCACATGGACAGCCTGGGCCTGCAGGGAAACCTGCCTTTCTACTGACATTCGTGCATCTGCTTTGTATAGTGGGATCAGCAGCACTGTGGAACACTGGGTGAGAGAAGTAAACTTACCCATGCTGATCCAAGTATGGGCATTGTTCCATTTTTTTTGCTTTTTTCCCCTTCATGCTGAGACATTTTTGGGCTTGCCAATTGGATGTTACGTCCATCTCAACCACCGTACTCATGCAGAAGTGTAGCAGTTGCGATCCTCCAATACATTCACTCACATTCATTTTTCATACTGCAAGTTTTCCTGGTGCGCCTCAATGAGATAAGCCCCAACTGGAGATAGGCATGGCTTTACTGCTGTCATCCAAGCAACCTGCAGGCACCTGATGATCACAGATTGCCTGACAGTGGTGAGATGAACAATGACTGCTGACACACTCACCCCGATCCCTACCGGAATGTTCCACCTCTGTGGGCTGGTGGTCATTATTGGCTGTTGACTTGGGTTCAAATGTGGGCTGTATAGCACAGTGTGCACAGCAAGCAAACACCTTAACCTCTACTTGAGACATTAATAATAATAATAATAATAATAATAATAATATCATTTCCCTAAACTAATAAAAGTTGAGGGAAATGAAAAAGCAGCCATTCACATGATGCTGTTTCAAACAGACCCTGAAAGCTGTCCCAGTAGGAAGTGTGTCACATTGATCCTTGTAATCCTTGAGTGTTCTGGCTCTTTGCCAGAACAAAAAGAGCTCTCAGCGGTATGGGAAATCCGCATTGTTTGTGTGACAGCTTGTCCACCTGTGAGCTCCTGACATGAGACTGTTACATGGAGGCTCACAAGTCCCAAAGACTGAATGAAAACAAATTTCTAATACCTGAATGGAAAACAAAAACAGGGGACAGTGTAAAAAAAATGTTCTTATTTGAACAAGCAAGATTTTTTATTCATAAATCTACTTATTTCAAATTTAATGTGGACAATCTTTATGCTTATTTAAATTCTACTCTTCAAATTATCATTTCAAATATCTTAAACATAGAAATCCACACTGTACAAAAAAAAATTATTAAATATACAGAATATGTTTAAAGGCTGTAAAATTCAATTCTGTGATTCAAAGTCCTATTGTAAAATTTTGGCGTTAAAGATAATGTAAGGTGTTTCAAATGTTATAATATTAGCTTTAAAATATTTTTCATTACTGTGCACCTGCTAACTGCTAAATAATGGAAACTTTGAACACCTCTAACATCTATACTTGAAAATCCTCTCCTTAGCATGGATTAATCTTGTAAGAGTATACAAAACATGCAAAATGATGGAGAGAACATTTTTTCCTGTCCTGAAAGTGAAGAGATGTGTAATTAAGTGTGTATACCAGATAATCAGTCACCAGCACACTTAATCAGCAAATGACAAATTATTGTTAATTAGTCACCATGCCAAAGGTATATTTAATACCTGGGTCACAGAATCCTGGATTACTGATTGCTTTTGCATATTAGAAGCCTCAGTGTTTTTGAAATTAAAACAGAGCCATGTTTAACTACTATTTTATGTTCTATACTATGTGTGAAGCTTCCATTTTTCATATTAACAGGATCTGTGGCATGAACACAGGAAAACATTGAAATAGTTAAAAGACATTTCTCAGGTATGTCAATGTGAGGAGAAATCCTTGCTAGCACACTGAGGGTCTGTAAAATTGCATGTGACTCCTTTGCGTTGAGCAATGCATTGTATTTGCTGTCCCTGTAGGCAGATCTGTCTCTATGAAAGTAACAAAAATCACAACAACTCATCACCTCACCATCACAGACATGAGACAAAAGTGGCCACAGCATTAACTAGACAGAAAAAACACCAGGATATTTATTAACAGGAAAATGAGACAATCCATCCATTTAAGTGCTGTGTTTGTCTGAATTTATAAAGGCATAATTTTACAAGAAATTTAATATTGTAATTCCTGATAATTATTTTAGTTATAGTATGTTGGTTGTTCTGTTTTATTTGGCCTCCATATGGACAAGCATACATGTCTGCCATTATAATATACCTGCAGAATGATTGTACATTGGGATGTGCCACAGATATCCGGTGCACTGGAAAAGTATGAAGATTCTTACATTACAGATTGTGTCATTATTAGTCTTTTCTGATGCTCTTTTTGGGAAAAGGCAGGCTTTGCCATTTAAATACATTAAGACATTAAATTATGAATGGAAATGTCCTTGTAATGGATCTTTTCAAGTCACATTCCCATCACTTTTTTATGTCTCTTGCCTGATTGAACACGGCTTTCTGTCTAACCCTATTCCCTGATGGCTTTCAGCTAATGTGAAATGGGGTCGGGGACCTTGTTTTAGACACAGTTAATATTTATAGACAAGTGACATTGTGAAACAGCAGGGGCATCGCAAGGCTCCCTGTAAATGAGTAAAAACTCAAACTGTCTTTTCATTGCACAACACCATGAAGACAAGTTTCTCCATTTCTCCCATTACATATTTGTATATCGCTTTCATTAAAACCCCACCATTGC
Source organism: Megalops atlanticus (assembly GCA_019176425.1). Lineage (NCBI taxonomy): Eukaryota > Metazoa > Chordata > Actinopteri > Elopiformes > Megalopidae > Megalops > Megalops atlanticus. Next base: position 30,319,984 of record CM032879.1, read on the forward strand.
AATTCTCCACTAACTCGGCAAGTTCTCTTGTTTTTGATGTTGTTTATGAAGCACATATATTTGTTACTATATGTTCTACAAGTTAGGGTGTTTTCTTTATTTTTCATAATCTCACACAGGTACATGACTTTTGAAAATGATATTGTAGCAAGGTGTTTTTTTCTCAGCAGTCTGTGACGAAGATCATGGTTAGTCATGTCGGGTGGCAAATATCACACTGAGTTAAGGGAAAAAAAAACACCTGCATGATTTCCTCAGGTCCAATCCTTTCCATTCAGATGATATTTTTATTCTTGGCATACATCAGTTGTATGAAAATTTAGCTTGGGGCATTACCATTGTGGTGGTGTGCCGATAATCCATACTGAGTTTAGCTGCTGACATTCATTTTCAGGCTTTAGGCGACTGGAACTGAAAGCGCTGTCTGTGATACTTGGAAGGTCTGCCACAGTGTTGATTTGGTTCACAATGCTAAGTTGGTTAGCTGGAGCAAGCAATGACTGACTGGCATAGGTTTGATAAGTCTGAAGGCCTCCAGGTTTTTCCTTGTTTTGTTTTTAGGTTTTTGACATGTTCTGTTCTGCCAGGCTGTCTTTATTTTGTTTTGCACCAACCACATATTTAACAACACCGGAGGTGGTGCTAACACAGCTACTGTATAGGATAGTGTCCAGGAACATATGAGCTGATTCAGTGTTTCTGTTGCAGGATTTGATGCCTACTTCACCTCCCGCACATTAGAGAACAATCGCCGGAATGTGTGGTTTGCAGAGTACTGGGAGGAGAACTTCAACTGCAAGCTGATGAGTTCTTCTAAGAAGGATGACACAAGCCGCAAGTGCACAGGTACAAAAGCTTTCGATTAAGTACAGAGCCAACATAACTATGTCTGCAGTCACATTCTAATATGATTTACATTTGTTTTATTTACCTCTGTAATCAAAATAAGCCCACAAAAATGTGTTGAGATACACTTTTTTTTGATGTAGGTCAACTTGTGCTCTCTCCCTCTTACCTAACACTATTGTATAAATGTGTGATCTGAAATAGTGTGGCATATCAAACTGTGTAAGGTGTAAGGAAACTCTTTACAAAGCTTTTGCAGTACCTGAGTGCCACTGTTGAGCACATTATTTGTGCAATGGCATCAAACACACATTAAATGCAGTTTAGAAAAGCACTGCCATCTCTATGTGGACCACATGTGGGGATTTATGCATATCATATTTATGCACATTCATTGCTGAAATGCTTACAGTGGGAGGGGTTAAAATGAACGCATAATGAGATTTATCACACTGAGCACTTGTTACTTGTGGGTCTATTGTTTTGCACAAATTGTGTGAGAGGGCTATCCGGGGATTAAAAACACTTGAGGGATAAAAGCTGTTCAGCTGTTGGCTGAATAATGTTGAGCAATTACCATTCCTACACAAAAAAGGTCTGCTCTGCACTACATTTAACTGTTGGCGCCATTGTAAAAGTCTTCATTGCTATTGTTTTATTTCAGACTGTTAAAAACTGTTAACCAAAAGATGCTTACCACGGACATTTCACTACCTCAAAAATGTTTCCTTTATTTAATTTCCTTTTAATTTAATGGGGTTACTCATCCATTGACCTGCATTACTGTGTATGTTTGCTTATGTTCATAGGACATCATGAAAAGCTTTCAGAGCGGAAAAGGATTGCAGGGTGCTGGTTAGCATGCTTACCGAAACAATTTTGGAATACTGGTGTAAATTTATGGTCTGAAAATTCAAGAATATTATGCCTTCTGAGCATGCATTTCAATTAATGGACAACCACACATTTCATTACAGATATAATTACAGACTTGAGAAGGCACACAAATATAAAGCTACACAGTAAGCCAAACTGGACAGGGCAGTCCGATTGAAGAAAAAGCAGGGAGCTATGCCACAGCAACAGTCTGAAGTCTGAAGAATAAGTTAAATGCAGAACAAGGGTATATGCACACACAAAAACATGCATACAAGCATGTACATATGAACACAACCACACAAACAAATGAATATCAATGAAAACAACAGATAATAAAAAAAAAAACAAAACAGAGTTTAACAACCTTTCTTTTGGTTGGACTGAGTTTTTACAACATTGCCTTACTCTGGAATTCAGTGTTCAGAATTCAGACTTTGGAATTCATTGAGAATATTAAAGAAAAGATTGCTTTACTGTGCATCTTTCTGCAATGCAAAATAATTTAATATTACATTGAGAGGTGTAGCCATGTTGTTGCATCTCAAAATCAGCAGTGCTAATGTACCCCTTTGTACCGTCACCTGCTCCTTGAAAAATAATTGCTGTGTCTTCTCCTTCTGAGCTGTTAATGACACCTTATCAGCAGGACTCTCACCTGCCCCAGCTGCAGATGCTCAGTTGTAAAAAAGCTTTCTTTGGTGGATCTCCTCAGATCACCCCATCTTTTTTTTGGTTAACTCATGTACTGATCTTTTTATTCTGTCTGTTGAATTGGCCATATCCGTAATTGTTTGCCAAATGTTGTTTCTTTGGTCAGCAGATACATGTCACTGCTATAATGTGAACATTTGTTTGTGTGCTTCCACTGTTAATCTTGTCAGCTCTGTTGGTTGGACTGTTTCCTTCTTCTGCTGCCTTTGGTTGCTAACCAGCCATGTTTGTGAGGAATTTAAGCACACAGACCACATGTTGTTATGTTGTATTGAAGTGTGGTGAGAGGTGTTTCAACCGGGTTGTTTGAGACCGAGGATAAGTCTGGCATCAATATAATTTGCAAGAACGGCCATCACATGCAGTAATTTGTGCCCTTGTCTTAGTTATGGGATCCTTTGTTTCTTTGGGTACTGAAATAACATTAAGTTTACAAATCTAACATTAAGTTTAAAAAGCACTGTCACTCAGCACATGTTATTGTTAACTTTTTTTCTGGAAATTTTGTTTTACCTTCAGTGGTGTTACCATGAAAAAGACTGAAGAAACTTACCAGAAAGATCCAGAACAAGTTTTTAAGTAAAAACAAAACAAACAAAAAAAAACCATTCAGTTATGTACAAATTCTTTAGTTATGACAGGGTAGTAGGTGTTTCACACTCAAACCTGACAAGTTTAGGTGCATTTGCCACCCTAGTTATCGGAACAGCATGTGACAAAAAATATCTCACAGAAGTGACAATGTAATAATGTAAACAAACTGGCCTTTGGTGTCATACAATGGGATGCTCCTACCCGGAGGAATACACCAGGGAACCGTAATCTGCAGTATACCAACAAAAACAAAACACTCACGGAGATGCTGACAAGTAACAGTACAAGCAAGAGGAATCAGAGGTGGTTAGAAATAGTCCAGCCAGTGTGGCCACTAGTAGTTATGCAGAAAGTGAATCAAGGACTTTTTTGAGCTGTGTGCACAAGAATGTTTTGTCCTGATCAGAGCCATAATTGTGTTCAATATCTGATTAATGGCATCTAAGAAAAAAAGGTTGTTACCTGTGTAATTCTGTAAAGAAAGAGGCTTCTTTAAATGGTATGCTAATGCTAAAATGATAAATTAATTTGTGTTTAAATGCTGTCCCCTTAAACAGATTTTTAGGACATCATTTTATTTAAACAAAATATATAAGGTCTGTACAAAACTAAATTCTGTATCAAATGTGTTGATGATATTCAGTTATTACTCTTGATTTGGCTTAAGGGTTTCTATTCACTCAAGCTATGATTAATTTAATCAATGAATGTCTGGTTTATCAAGATTTTTTTCATGGTGCCAGAGTGCCTCCTTGGACTGCAAAGTGAATATGATTCAAGGATGAATGACTCATGGACATTCTGTGTGGTTAAAACTTTTAAAACTTCCAGGTTTGTTCTGAACCTTGAGTAAAAAATCAAGAAAGTGTTGAGTGTTTTCAATGATTTCACACAAAGGCAAACTTGTGCTCAAATTTTCATTGTGAAGTTTAGGACAAAACTCTTGGCAGTTATGCTGAAAAACAACCAAAGCCAGACAAGAAATACAAAACTCTATCTGTTCTAGAATAAGCTTATTGCAATACATCACTATCTATATGTTTAGATTTTTTTGTTTTTATTGTGCTCAGGCATGTATAATTCATGTATAATTCATGTCAATATATAGAATATATGAGAAAACAGCTGCTGCTTCTTTTATATGCATAATGCAATGTATATATTACAGAATATATTGTGGTTTTTATTTTGCAAAATACCAGTGTAATTCCTTTTATGAGAGTGGGAATAACTGGAATACACACACACACACACACACACACATAATAGATTTCATATTGCACCTTAGACTGTCTTATTCCATTTGTAACATTTGACATGTTTTTATTACGTGGCTCTTAGGATTATTATTTTTATCATAAAACATATGGTATGGGGGAGGCAATGTGTTTCTGTGCGGGCGGTGAGACAGCTGAACAGTTGTGTGTTTTTACTTTTTTTTAAATTCCCATCGAATGCTTTGACACACTCTTTGTATTTGACAATAAGGAGAGAAACAAAGCAAAGTTACTGACAGCACATACAGACCTCAGAAGAGTGCTGTATTCCAAGAGGACGGTCCAAAACACCAGTTTTATCATAACAGTAGGATGATACTATGCACGTAGGACCAGGCTCATCAACATTGGTATCTTTGAGAGGAGGTAATATGCCACACCCAGGATTTTTTTTCACCTTACATGGTGATGGATACCAGACCATGTTCTTATTCAAGTGGTCATACACATTTTAGGAAGAGTGTGATCTTGAAGAAAACAAGCATGGTTTAAGGATTGTGATGTTTCAGTTGATTACAGCTTTTTTGATACCTTGTCCTTGATACACCTTCACAATACAAGCAGTAATTCACAAGTGATGATTTGGGAGTAGTAATCATTTTTCTTCGGTACAAGCCAAGCTGTGGCAGACAGCACCAAAATATCAAATCCCACTCTGAGTATTCCTGTGGGGAGCACAATAAACAGGTGATGAACAAACACTTCTGATTTTCAAAATGCAAAGTAAGTAAACGAGTTTGGGTCAATTTGTTTTGACAAATTCTTGGAATTTAGCACAAAGACGTCAGTTTAACATCATTCTAACCGTATGCTTGGGTCTGTTTGAGACAAGGTATAAGCCCATCAAATTTGCTAACATAGTTGCATCCTTTCTTGTTTGAAATGAATGGAGAATGATGCCAAGCTGGCTTCTGTCACAATGTTTTACTTCATGCAACAGCTCAAATGGTCCGCAAGTCACACCCTCCTGCTCTTTGATTGGCTCAGAGGTTAAAGGGTCTTTGCCATGGGCTGACCAACACTCTGCATGTAGAATTGGAGGACATAACTACAGAACACCATTCATTCATGTGTCCAAGTCACATGGTAGACCAGACAGCTACACTGACTTAACTGAAATGCTTGCATTAAGAAAACTTATCTAAAGTCTGAAAGTTTTTGAAACATTATGGAAATGTGCATGCGAACTTACTTAGCCAAAGTGGTTAAAATAATACTATTTGCTGAATCATCTATTGTCTTTGATCAAAATGTACAGCTGACCAGATAATGGACTGGAACTGCAGATCATTCCTTAAGGCTGTTCTACATTGAAAACGTAATTAGTAAGACATTTAGTCATTGCATGTATGAGCAAGATGGTTTGGAAGACTTAAGGAAAAGTTTTTGGATTTCTTTGTTTAGGAAATGTATAAACCCTATATAGAAATAAGAGCTGGATGACTGTGCTGTATAATAATCCCACTGTATTCTTAAAATAACAAGATCCCAAGAGCTATTCCTTTGAGAAGGCTGTATCTAATTAAGTAACCTAAAACATGAGACTGATTTTCAGTCCTAAATGCAAACCAAGGCATGAATTTGTTGTTTAAATAAACAGTTATTAGGATTAATCTTCATTTGAAGTTAATTCACCATTTGAGATTACTTTTTGTTACCCAGCATCATCGGTAACAAGTTGTGTATTTAGTTTAGCATTTCATTGATCAAAACAACCCCAAATCAATGGTTTATAAATATTTTTCTGTATTTTTTTGTTAGAGATAATTTTTCAGTTTAAGTGCCCTCACAGAACAAGCAAAGACCTTAAAGCATGGAATTAAAGACCCTGATATTTCAGAAATTCTAGTATATTGCTGCATTAATTATATACATGAATATAAAACACTCCCCTATCATTCCTCTAATGTTGGAGGGCATCTAATAACAAATATTATATTTCTACACATTTAGGAATCTTTTACAAAGAATTATAACCAAAACAGTCTCACTGAACACTGGCTTTAGTTTAGTCTCTGCTAGACATTAGAAAGCTAGAGTTAGAATAACAATACCAAAGCACATTAGCATGTCTGCAGTGTCTGACGACACAGCACAGCTCCAAAAATGAACTCTAAATTACAGTGTGAGCTCTTCTCATCGCCTTGTTACTATTTCAGGATGATCGACTCCCTAACCCCAATTTTCATGGACAAAGAGCAGAGGAGGAATTTATATAATGAAAACAAAAACTCTCAATGCATTCTCTCCCTGCTCATATTACCTTCTGTCAGATTGGCATCTGGCACAATACTTCACAAAATGAAGTAGTCAATTCATGTCTGAGAGAGTTTGAATCATAATGTTTGTGTGAGAAGGTATGCGAGTGACTACACGCATTGTTATACTATGGCATGACAATTGGTGCGCTGTAATAAAACTGTATTCTTACATAACAAAATTGATCACTCTTTTATAAGCAAACTACTAAAGACATGGGAAATGATTTTGAGGTTTACTCTTTTAAGGTATGTGTATTGGCATCATTGAGTAGTAAACTGAAAATAAAATGGTGGCATGCAGTAGATCTTGTTAAGGTTATTATTCATTTGCTTTATATTTGATAGAAGGAGCAAGAGTTTATAAGACAGGGTGTGTACATGAAAGATATCTATCATTCAACTCATTAGCAAGAGGAAGTTAACTATGCATTTGATAAGCCATTTCCTGTTTGGTGCATTGTTGATATTCTTGATGAGGTTACACAAGTTCAGGTCAATATTGCCACTCTCAGGTGCGCTATGCTCAGTTTAGTGAGAATAATACGATATGCCATTTCCTGTGTAGCCAATATTCCTACCTCCTACTGTACATCCACCTTTGCATTGCGAGCACAAGGTCAAGAATCGCAAGGTTAACGGCAGTAATTTAGGTACATATTTGGACAGCAAATGTTATCAAAGGCAGCTGCCGTCGACAGTAGCTATCTAGATGGAACAGGCCTCACAGGGCAGCAGCCCCCTTGCCTCCAGATGCTGTCAGTGAGAGACCAATTTGCACACATCAAGGGACAAAGAACAAAAAGGAAAAAAAAAAACCTCAAGCTGCCGGCGTTAGGATAACATCATGCTCCTGGGTGATAGGGGGCCAGGTTGTACGAGGGGGAGGGGGCTTGGAAATTTTCAAGCAAAATAGGCAATTAAACTCCGCTGAAGGGGAGGTGCTGAGAGGCAGGGAAGTTTACTGGGTGGGATTGATGTCTGTTTATTACAGTCTTAATACACTCCTCCATTTAGGCCATTATCTGCTTGGCTCGTTTGCTGTGCACCCTTCCTGACGAGATGTAATGAAAGAGTATTGATAGGATTCCCTCATCCCCCACCACTGCGCTGCTGCCTCCTGTCTGCCTGAAAGAATGGGATGTTTCCCCATCTTCTTCCTGCTCGCCAAGCGCCAGGCTACAGAGCAGCTTCATCCCGGGACAGGCTTGTGGAAGCAGATTTAAACTCTTTCCTTCATGACTGTTTTTGTAGAGAAGTACTGAGACATATAATGTTGCTTTCACCAGGCCTTATCCAAGGCAAAATAATGACAACAACTGTCACTTGTCATTAATAGATGATTGAGATTCATTCCAATGATAACCTCTCCATGCTTAGGAAGAACCAGGTAAAGGAAATTTGATGTACCTTTTTCATTTTTTTACCACTCAGATGTGAATCAGAGTGAAGATGTGAAGGCGCTTGTGAGATGTGAAGATATGAAGGGAGACGTGAAGGCACTTACCATTTCTAGAAATCAGGTTTTCAAACTGCATTGAGGGATCGAGGGCCAGGCAGATTTATACAGGTTCAGTCATATCATACATCTGAATCACACATTTTAAACATTAAATTTCCTGTGGGATTGAACGGAACTGAAGGAACTGCAGGAAAACTCATAGGAGGAGGAAATATAGAGCTGTAGAGCCAAGATATATATGTGGACTGTGATTTCTTTTTCATAACTGAAGTTGTTTTACAGGATGTTTCTATTAAAGTCCACACAGTATATATTTCCCCCCATTTTGAAAAATTGTGGCATGGGTATAGTCTTTATTACCCAAGTATCAAGGCGTACACATATTCTTGACATATGATTTAACATTCAAGACAAGCTTGCGATGTCTTACTCATAGCATTTCTATGTATTACTTTTATTGCCTTTTACTTTTATTATAGAGATGTTTTCTGGCAAATATGGTTGTGGTTTGTGTAAGTTGTGGCTGCATTTACACTCCAGTGATTGAAGAAAACAGTATCATCTACCCTGAAAACCATATTCCCAACTAGGTGGTCTTCAGGCTTTTTAACTAATGTTTTCTACCTAATGCTGATAAGAAGGATTATTTGGAAAATTCTTTATGATTCAAAACTGTCATGTGATCATCATGACATTACCTTGTCTGTATATTTTTGTCGTCCATTCTCAAATTCAACAACCTTCAAAATTATATCATAAATAATAAAAATGGGTTTCATAAGAGCATTATTACTTCATCAATCTTTCATAATAACAGCTTCCACTTAGGTGTTTATATTAATATGTTATCCTTATCATAGCCTATCATTTTTGCCATTGGCAACCCTTTATTCTTGCAACAAAATCCACAGTCATACGAAACAAAATGGGAAGAAAAAACACGAAAATGTATCATAATTTATTGTGAGTGTTTTTTTGAAAAATATGTGAATGTAAAACTTATTTCAGAGTTGTTATTTTAAACATCAAGTCAACTGTACATCTGTTAACTTACTGATCATTGCAAATCATGACATTTCAGTAGTTTGTTTTATGCATAGTGGATGAGAAACCGCATCAGAAGTTACTCAAGATCTGCTGGATTTTTCATCACCTGTTTGAAGACCAGTTTCTTAAAATGAAGGGGTAAAAAAATGCTGCTTTCAAAACCAGAGCCCCTTGCCTCCTTAGCAGCACTGCATATGTGGTCTTCTGCTGTAAATGTCAGGTACTGAAGTGAAGCATTACGCTTTGGAAGCATTTAGCACCTCTCCTCAATGATCTGTGAAACAAAATAGGTATTATGTGGGCTGAGATTTTGTTCTTGGAAGAGAAGGGGAAACTCTGCAATCTGCTGCTTTTGACCTCATTCCACTCCTGCCAATCTTCCCACTCTCATCTATTCATCATAATTACATGCTGTGTTTATCTTTGTTTCACAGGCATGTGGATCACTTCTATTTCCTTTGACAAGTGGAGGAATAATAGCAAGTGAAGATAATGACTCTGACAGGCCTTTCCTGATGTATCGCAGAGCAGAAACCAGCTCATCTCTTCATTTGTTGCTAGAATATTTCACTTTGCCTTAGCATCCATTGTTTTTCACATTGCCTCAGCACCCTCCCCCAACATTATTATTTTTCTTTGGTGAAAAAAATTAAAAAAAATAAGACAAACTACATTTCGTCTTTCAACGAAAAGCAAAATAACCTTCATAACCCCTGAACATCTTTGGCTACATTCAACTGCAGATAAAAAGTGGCCCGATTCCGATGTTTTCCCTCATATGTGACCCAGTTCGGATGTTTTTAGAACAGTGTGAATAACAAAAAAAGAAAAACACATGAAGTCACATCTTTTCAGTTCTGATTTGGAACTGATAAATAAATTGGGTCTCTAGCCATGCAACTTCCATGCAATCTGTGTGTGGATGCTAACATTGGAACTGAGCATGTTTAATGTGGTCCAGGTGATTTCTGTGTCACTCTGCATGTGACAGGTTACTCTTGTTGTTACAGACATGACATCTTTTGTTGCTGTTTATACGCACATGCAGGACATGCAGGATGGAGTTGTGTTCACACTGATATCAGTGAAAGGTTGCTGGTTTGATTCCTTGCTGGGGCACTGCTGCTGTACCCTTGGGCAAGGTACTTAACACACAACTGTCTCAGTAAATATCCAGCTGTATAAATGGATATTTAATGCCAGTAATGTAATGTAAGAACTGTCCATGTTGCAGATTACTTGTGTATCCTGGTCAAAACAGAGTAAGAATTACCACATTAATGCTATGGGTTTATTTTGATAAAGACTGAATGTCAAAGAGCTTTATGCGAATATGCACTTACTGAAATAACTCAGAACCTTATATTATAATACATTTGTTTTTGTTGTGTTTATTTCCATTTGTCACACTGAAATAAATCACCACTGTAAGTCCCCAGTTGGATATTTCTGAGATCAAAAGAAGTTTTTTTTTTCCTTTTATCCAGAAGACATTACCGTGGAGACATTTTTGTGTCTGTCCCCTGCCTTGCCAGTCTAAGTGGTGGCATAGCTTTTGTTTCTATACAAATGGACGAGGAGATTCCAAATGGCCCGCAGGATTCATGACTCTTTATAACTCCCCAATTTTGAATAATTTCTAAGCCCGTTATCATTTTAATATGCTTTTAAAAATAAAAAGTAGTACAATTTCACATTTTTTTATAATTGCAACTGTTAAAAATGAACCAAACTTTGGCAGGGAGCCAAATCAAGAAGCCATTGTCTACTAAAGCAGTGAAGCACAAGAGGCTATAGTTTATTTTGAATAAAAGCGCAGCTTGTGGGCCTGGTACCAGCAACCAAACCATGCCAATGTTCATGATTTACCAGGGCTTTAAGTGCCTTGTTTCTTTTCTGAATTAATAACCCAAGTTTTTATTTATGTGGGATCCATCTCACTTTGAAACATTTTCTTTTCTAACAGTTTTTTCTATTGCCTGTTTTTCAATGAGGCAAGGTGAAGTGGCTAATAGGGAGAGGAACTGGTAGGGAATTTGAAATAAGTTAATTCCAGCAAGATATCTAGATTATCAAATAATGTTGTGGTAATCAAAGGTAATATAAAGCATAAATATAAAACATTCATCAACTAAGAAATGTGTCCTAAAATTTGTCAAATCTTTCAGTTTTCTATATGTTCCGCAATAGCTACTGTCTAGGTCATAGGTTTTTTGTGAAGTACAGTGGCATCTGTGCTCCAAAAAAAGTGATTGACATGTTTTTGCCAAGGCAATTCCTCACTGTCAGTTAACAAGAATATACTCTCCAGCTGAATTCTTGCTCAGCATACAGGACTGTAACAATGACTTTTTCTAAAAGGGTTTGTAAAATGACTACGCTAAATCAAATTACATAACCATGCAGTAAAACATGTACTGTTCCACTGTCACTTTTTTATCTATGATTGCATGTTTACTGTTACTTACAGATTTCCTTCATCTGTCCAATTAAAACATGAGCACACAATATTCCCCCAGATTTTTGGAATATTTTTATGCCAGAAATTTCTATTTGGCACCCCACATAACTCACTCTGGTGCGTAGGATCCACCGAAAGAGTGAAATGCATGCAACACATGCCAAACGCATGTTGATTCTCTAACAATCCATTTCAGTGTTGTGCCCACTGACAGATTAACAAATCGTGGGATTTAAAAGCGGATGCGCTCAGAATTCTTATCCCATCCCACACTTCCTAGTGGAAGATTTGATCTAATGTTGTCAATTCTCAGCACCAGGATGTAAATTTAATCTCCATTTCGGTGACTAACAGTATTGATTTGGAAAAAAAAATGATGCCAGGAATCACGATTCCTACAAGATCATGTGTATATATAACCTAATACTGTTCATCAGTACTCTTTAACAGAGTAGCTGAGGTGGAAAGGGAAAGGATCTGGATTCTTTTCAATAAGGTATATGGGGGGGAATTAAAAAGGGAAAGGCCAGGAACAAATCTCAGAAAGGGACAGCAGTGAGTGTATGGATATACACTGTACATTATACTCAGCACACCCTTTTGCTTTAGAATTTGTCTGATTCAATCAGAAAGTGCATTTTTTGTCCATACGCTGAAGATATTTTGAGGTATTGTATTTGTTTTTGTTGTTTGTTGTTGTTTTGTTTGTTGTTGTTTATGTTGAATTTAATGTTTACTAAAGGGTTGCAGAGGAAAATGAATGCTGACAAAAAATAAATGGATAGAATTTTGTCAGTTAAGAAATCTCAGGAACCATTTTATGTCAGTATTCATTCAGATTTAAATTTTACTCTAAATCATTATATGTCAGTGTTATATCCACATTAATTTCTATTCATTTCCATCAAAGAGCAACTTGGGGAAAATAATCAATACTGTTGCAAGGCAACCAGGCCAGAGATACTCAGCATTTAGTATAATATCTTCATGAACAATGAAAGCATTTTTAAAGGTCTCAGTAAAATGTCAGGGAGTAGTATATGGAAAATGCACACAGTGAAAGCGTTCATGGGTCCACATCTCAGTGAACATTCTAACAAGCTTAATGATAACTATATGATACACACAACAATCAAAAAGCCTGGGTTAATTTGGTTGATGTATTTAGAATTATATTTTCTCTCCTTAGCTCACAGCTGTCAGCCACTGAAGCATGCAATTGTTTGAGAAGTCTACACAGAGAGCAAATTCTCACAATCAGATACATGTACAATAGGAAGATCCATGAAAAAATATTAAGTATGAGAGGAGGTTTTCCTTGAATCTGAAATCAAATCCACTTTTACTGATTACTTGCCATACAGCTTATACCAGAGAGAAAAATAGAGCCAAGCAAAGCTATTGATATGAGAATTTCACTACACACACACATACAATTATCATTTCATTTGGAAGAAAATGATAGGGATATCTGGCTGTAAGATATGGTATCCATCTTTGCTGTTGTGGTTTTCATGTAGACTTGTGCTTCTTCTTTGCTTATGATTTTTTTTTCCAAAGGAGATATTGTCTTTGAGAGACTGTTGGCAGCCTTACACCTGCAATATGATTTTAAAGCACATACATACACAACGTCTGACAATAGTATTACTGGATCTCAGACTGGTATTTTTTTATTTGAACTGTGAGTAATAACTATATGAATGTGTACCTCAACTTCAACATAACAGTGAAACCCATACAAGGGCATGTTTCTGCCAATATAGTGGATGTTATAAAATCTATATAATCAAAGCATACTCTGGCTCAAAAACCAATTTTGAAAACAGCTGAAGGTACTGAAAGCTTTGGAAAACCCCTTGTCACTTACAACTAATGGTATTCTACCTCAGTATGGTTTTTGAATGCTTAGAAAAAGAACTGCAGATGTATTTTTTGGATTACTGTATACATGTGGGATTTCTTTGTAGGAAGAATTTAATTTATTTCTATAATTTAGTCCAAATTTCCAGTGGCAACCTAGAGCACTAGGGTTGAGTTGACTGAACTTTTTCTTTCTTCTCCTTCGAGAAGCCTCCAAGCAGCAGTTTGTCATAACAAAACTTTTCAACTTGCTTCAAGATAAAAAATAAGTGTATATTCATAAAGGTTTCTGTGCAAGAAGTGCTAGAAGACAAAAAATAGATATGAGACCTGTCTAGACTTGAAATGGTCAATTTAACCTTCAACAAGACAATCAACCTTCTCTTCCTCATTATTTGACTGCCGGAAGATAAAAATGTCAAGGACAAAGCGCCAAATTTAAAAGTCAGAACAAGGCAAGACAGAGGAGCTAAAGCACCAGAAAGTACCAAAGTCACATAATCAAAACAAATGAGAGGACACATACTGCATGTAAAGGAAGGTACAAAATGTTCAAAGTTTATGCGACATCCGTATGGAAAATTTGTGAAATGGTGCAAAGTGCAGCGGATCTTTCAGCCCAATAGAACTATCACAGGTTCACAGAATCTCCTGTCTACATATTTATACCAGGATTACCATATATTTGCTGCCAAAAAAGACAGGTAATGTTTTTCAAGAAAAAAGGTGATTTATGTGGGAGTGACATTTCCCTGGCTTCTGTGTAGGTTCCCTGGAGTTACCTGGTCATGTAGGTCATTTATGATTGGGGTAGCTCTGGCAAGGTCATTCCACCAACAACTCCAGAGGTTTATCTCAAAGATATATATATATATAGTACTAGCACCAGTCAAAAGTCTACTCAGGGTTTTTCTTTATTTTTACTACTTTCCACATTTTACATTACATTATTGGCTTTTAGCAGACACTCTTATTCAGAGCAACTTACATTGGTTACAATTTTTTTTAACAATGTTATCCGTTTATACAACTGGATATTTACTGAGGCAGCTGTGGGTAAGGATCTTGCCCAAGGGTACAGCACCAGTGCTCCAGCAGGGAATCGAACTGGCAACCTTTTGGTTACGAGTCCTGCTCCTTAACCACTATGCAACACTACTGCCTGAAATAAATAAAAAAAAAAAGTAAAAAAGTGCATTTGTATTGGCATATTCTGACAGCGGGTGCCGTCTTGGGAGTCACTTCGAAACCTGTATGGGAAAATTGATTTGAACTCTCCCAGTACCCAGTACATTTTAGAATAGCAGTAAAAACATAAAAACTATGAAATAACACAAATGGAATTATTCAGTGACCAAAAAAGTGTTAAACAAAGCAAATATTCAATTTTAGATTCTTCAAAAGTAGCCAAAAATATTTTTAAAAAAATAAAATTTTCTTTTTTAAACAAATTCATACATAGGCATCAACTTCACCATTTATATTTTTCTCAGAAACAAATTCCAAGCATTTAAGCATAAGTCTTTAGATGCCTTTGAATGTATGTTTCCCATTACCTTAGCCATTTATTTATTTATTTATTTATTTTGTTATTGTGAGTCACATGGGGATTTAACCTTGCCCTTTCGTGTTCAACATAGAAGTACTTAGAAATGAAACAAGCTATGAGAAATTATGCTAGAGCATGCTAAAGCAAATCCCAGGGACATATGATGAACACAGTAGTACCCCAGGGGAAATGCAAAGGCTTACAGAGTGAACAGTGTTGAAGTGAGAGGAATCAGAAATCATTTGAAAAAGAGAATAGAGGCAAAAGATATAGACCTCAAACCTCTGTTACCATTAGTTACTGCACTATGCCTATATGCTGTCGAAGATATTGTAAAGTACTGCCATTGATGGGCTTTTGTGTGGTTCAAGAGCATCTGTAAGACAATGAAAGAGGAGAATATATATTTATATGCATGTACACACAGACACACACATACACACACACAAAGGCAATTGGGTGTACTGATAATTACAATGATGATGGCAGTTCTAAATCTAATGGAAAATCCAATGCAATTGCTTTCTTCGAACAAATGAAAGGGTAAAACTATAAATTAACACTCAATGGATTTGAAGAATACTAGGTTTCCATGTGGGAGAGCAAAAAATATTTATCTGATTATATCTATCTATCTGTATCTTTCTACTGTTTGATAATGCTAAAATGTCTATCACTGTTTGTAATGCTAAGAATGTTTTTTGTTTGTTTTCTTTGCCAATGTAAGAGGTATATGGATGTCTTTAAATGTGTGTGCACACTGTTGAACAAAAGAACATTTTGTGCCTCTTTGCATGGGCAAGATAAGGCTGAGTTGAAAAAACCTGACGTCCAGCGATTTTCCCTCTGATCCATTCAATGCTACTACGCTGTGCTGAGTATCACCACTGTGAAAATGGAGATCTCTTTCAAGCCCTGCATGGGCTATTCTAAACCTTTCATAATCACTCTCTCAAAGTAGCTAGGATGAAGAGGTATTTCCATGGAAAGCAGATCAGGAACTAAACCTCTCCAAATTAATATACATGGTTAAATTAAGGTCAGGTATGCTTCAGTGGCATTCCTGAGTCCCATCTGATCATCAGAATAATAATAGTGTCCAGCTAATACCATCCATTTCAGCTTTTCCAGATGTGCATGGACAAGTCGATCATGGTAGAATCCAGAAAAATAGTCAATGCACCATGTACCCCCAAATGGCCAAGGTGTTCACAGACAGTTATAATAAGGTTAAAGATGACACAGGTGTTAACAGACACAGACATAAAGGTAGTACATATAAATTCTTTAAGGGTATATTTATTCACAACATTTAAGAGTGTGACTTCCTGTGGGCTGATGTGTATAGCAAGTGAAGCAAATTGCCCTGCTCACGGCAGTCTAACTCTCTCCCTCTTATCCTTCCCGTCCTCTTCCCCAGGCCAAGAACGAATTGGAATTGATTCCAAATACGAGCAGGAGGGAAAGGTGCAGTTTGTGATCGACGCTGTGTACGCCATGGCCCATGCGCTGCACAACATGCAGAAGGACCTGTGCCCGGACTATTCTGGAATCTGCCCAGATATGGATCTCGCCGGGGGCAAGAAGCTTCTCAAATACATCCGCAGTGTCAGCTTCAATGGTGAGTAAGTGCCTGGTGGAGAGTGTTCGTGAGCGCTAGGCAGTGTTTGTTTATTTTTTTTTTGCTTTGAGGCCTTCAGAAAAAACATGTGTAATACAATCAATGACTTGTGTTACTGTGGAAGACTTATAGGTGTATAAAAATGTCCTTTAAGCTAACAACAGGAAGGTATAGCTGCCACTCTCAAATAGGATTGAAGAATACCATATGTCTACTGTACTAAGACAACAAAGGAAGTAAAAAAAAAAAAAAACAAAAAACATAGTCCCAACTGACAGACATCAGTTCTCATCATTTGTGTAGGCTTGTTTTCCTCTCATGTTCACTCACCCTTTAGGTTCAATATGAAAGCATTATTCTGCAGATGTCAAAACAAAAGCAACATTTAGTTTCGTTCGACTTACAATGTTCTGCCCTTTTTTCCCACATGAATAATTCAACTTTCATCACAGTGCTGTAATTGTGAAATCAAATGAGAGGGTTGTCTTCCCAAAAGCTCCACCATGAATAAATGTGTGGTGGCAGAACAACAGTTTCCATGCAGCCTCATGCTGGACCATTTGGCCAGCTGCAAGTGAATTGAAAATCTCAGGCAGCAGCTCAGTGTGTTGCATACATACTGTCTGTGGAGTGGAAATCCATCATCCTCCGTTGACTGTCCATAGTCCTGATTGGGCATCATGCAATTCAGCTGGGGGAAAGACAATGGTAAGCCTTGACAGAGAATGGCATTTACAGTCCACACTCCGGATAGCAAGTCCTTGTTTCATGAGCAGCCAAGAATGATATGACCCCTGCTGAACAAACAAAAGGCACATTCAAAAATGAATTTTGCCCTGACATTTTAGTCATATTGGGAAAATATTCAAAAGGGCATGCTGACTCTCCTGCTGGATATTCAAAAGCCATTAATGTGCCACAAGGGGACAAGGACAGCAAGCTTGGTAATAACAGAGCCGTGGAACCCTGCATGCTACGTGTTGGTATCAGTTGTACCAGACAAGGAGCAGCCTGTGTCAATGGTGCGGCATTAAAATGAAATTAGACCCTCAGATTATTCACGTATAGCACTGGGGATATTCCTTCTAAAATACATTTAATGAATAACTTTCGGAAAATGTGTTCAGGATCATGACAAATAAAATTGATCACTTGGGTTGTGACATCTGGACATCTGGATATGTGTGATAATTTATAATCATATTAGAAACTGTCTAGACCACCCAGGACCTAAAAACACGATTCGTTGTAAAACGGAATTTAACCAGCTAGAAGGACAAGAAGCAAGAAAGATGCAAATATACAGTACAAAGACTGTTGGTGATGTCATGAGTGTCAGGGTGTTATGATTTATTATGCCCTTAGATGACAGAGGGGCCATTCATAGTATAGCAACACTATCACGTAGTAAAGAAAAATAACCAGTTGGTATGTCTTTGAGTTGCTTAGTCTCCAAAACATGTTTACTTGCATTTAAATTTCACTTTGAACATACTTCTCTGGACTACAGTGAGTTTCTTGGGAGTAGAAAACTTAATCTAGTTTGAATTATATATTTTATACAGTTAACATTGACGTCATGTCTTCCTGTTGGACTCTTTATTAAAGGAGAGCTTCTAATCTTCATTGCGTCATTGAAGACATCTGTTTGCGCAACAGATACTTCTACTCCCTAATTAATTAGGTGCAGAAGTGAGATAATCTACATTAGTGTAAGATAGATCAAAAGGTAGTAATTTCTTTGATATCCCTGTCTTAGTGGGTCTTCTATTTTGGTAAGGGGAAGCTTCTGGCTGTCAGAAGTCTTGCTTATGCTAAGGGAGTGACTTTGGCCTGAAACCTAAATCTTTAGTGTTGTTTTCTCTCTTACCATCTCACAAAAGTCTTCATGTCCCACCTAGTCCTATTCAGATTTGTCATTTAATAACTATGTAATTACAAGGTTTATTAACTGTGATATAACATGATACAGTATTTACCTTGCTCTATAGTATATTCTATACTGAAAACCCAGACAGATCTCTGATACACTCAAATCACAATCCAGTGCGCCCTTGCTTTAATGAACCCATTTGTAGCTTTTTTATTAGCTAGGCTGACCCAGCTCCAGTGGACACAGACCCACAAAAATTACCTGTGCAGTTATCTAGGGAAGATCCCTGGATTTCTATCCTTTTTGCATTTCACCTCTCACATAGTGGTAATCAACTAGTAAAAAAAAACAAAACAAAAAAAGGTGTAGACAGGTGTATATGGACAAATTGTCCAATAGGATAGATTTTAATATTTTTTTGCATCATTTGGCCTATGGCGTTGTATAATTGACATTTTTCTGTTCCTGGCAGGCTGTAAGTGTAAAAAAGCATTTTTAGCAAGACCATGTTTATGTGCCCCTGAATATGTGTGAATAGAAGATCTGGAAATCAGGATGTTAGTTTTTCATAGTGGAATTTTATTACAGTTGAAGACCAATCAAAACAAACAGCAAATAGTTGTGATAAGCACAATCAAGAATACAGTTTGAATATAATTAATTACCTGGTAAATAAAAACAAACAACGGGAAGTTAAAATTTTCTCGTGTTAACCAGATTAAGTCAGTCCGCTAACTGAATCAAGGCTATTTCCTTTTCAACATGGCATTATTACATTGTTATATATCATTATTATTTTTTGTTATATGCTGAAATGTTATTAGTTATATTGCAAATTTGATGGGCTTAATGTTAAAAGTATCCTTACATTTCATTCTTTGGCTACTCACATAATACATATTTAGCAATATTCATTTTTAATAGCTCCACTGTGATCTCCCCCTTTTTGATACAATGATATATTGATTGATTCATCTGACACTGCTCACTATTGCTGCTAGTGGATATGCAATACTTTTAAATCTGCTGAATCATTGCTTAGTAACCTCAAAGTGAGTTGGGGTCTAATTATATGATTACAGATGATAGTAGTGTAATGATTTGCGTTTGGATAAGCCTTTGTAGTGAAAATATATTCAAGCTATTTATATAATAACAGGATTGCTGTAAAACTGAGGGTGTTGGGTGGAAGAGTCTACTCTGTACAAAGCTATTATCCATTTTTGTTCTTGCCAAATATATAATTAGAATAAAATGGTTTAGCCATTTGTTCAAGTGGTTGATGAAGTCCTGTAGTTTCTGTTTAAAAAAGAGCTATTTGTACATGTAAGTGTTACTGATGAAAGAACCTGACACAGGGATGGGGAAGGATGGGAATAAAAAAACACTGCTTGAAGTTCAGTTGCTGTTTTTTGCCACTTTTCAAAGAGTTTTTGAAAACTGTAGCCTCCAGTGTAAAGATAAAAGACTTTATAGTTCTGTGCATACTAATCTTTCCTTTTTTAAAACTTAATACATTTAAGGAGCCTCTTTTCAAATCAAATATTTACAATATGATTCACAGACTGCACCAGTAAGAGGGTGAAGTACATTCTTCATTTCTGTCCAAATGGTGTGTGTGTGTTGGGGGGTTATTCTATTGCTTCAATGGTGCAATCAATCCCTGCAATGTGTTATGGGATTTTAAAGCTGCTGTTTGAAAACAATGTTAATTACTAAATCCAAAGGGAGCTGGAATGGACCAGTGGTGTATGCAGTGCATTCCATATTTATTCAAACTCTTGATTACACATGGTATGAATGAAAACATTATACATAAAGTATATTGTTTTTCGGTTTAAAAACTATATAAAATAATATTACGTTAATCGAGGGTCACATTTATTCACACATCTATTCATACCTTAAAGTAATGTTTAAAACAACAAATCAATGTTATTCTGCTTATTAGAGGTCCAGTGGAAGCTTCCTGAACTATAGACAGGCAACTGAAGGCTTCTTGTTTCCCTGGGTGTAAAAGGTGGCATCACTCAAAAGAGATTCAGCTTGCATTGTCATGGTTAAAATGAGAGAGCTCGCTGAAGACTAAAGATAAATTGTCATTGATCTTGTAATGAAACAGACTGGGATCCAGATGCGGTTACCGGTTTAATGACAGAATCCAAAAAACGTGGTCAGGGACAAAACAGGTCGTCAACAGGAATCAGAAGCACTCCAAACCAGAATCCAAAACACACAAGCAAGGTCCAAAAACAGGCGAGAGGTCAAAACACAGGAACAACACGGTAGAATGGCAAAGAGCAGGCTCAGTAATGAATCACGGAAACAATACCTCACAATGAGGTAACAGAACTGAATCCTTATAAAGGCAGGGCTTGATTGAAGGAATGAATCACAGGTGTGCTTGAGCGGGTGTGGTGGAGCCAGGCTGAGCGGGGCGTGGCTGAGCTTGCTGAGCGGGGCGTGGCTGAGCTGGCTGACTGGGAGTGGGTGTGACAGATCTCCACAAATGGGAAGATGGCTATGAAATAAATCACAAAAAAAAAAATTAATTCACCACTTTCCACTGTTGTGTCCATTACTAAAAAATTTAAGGCTACTGACAGAGTGGCAACCTTGCCAGGAAGAGATGCATGTCCACCATTTGTGAGACAAGTGATACAGCAAGCAGCCATAAATCCAAATGCAACAGTCAGAGATCACCTTAATACGCTAGCATCTTCTGGTTACAAATTGTCCAAAAGAACCATTTTATGTGTCATGCATGGATTAGGGCTGCCCCCGACCAAAGATTTTCCTAGTCGACTAATAGTCGTTAGTTCAAGCCATTAGTCGACTAGTCGTTGCACATTTATGACATTAATTTAATTATTTAAATATATATTTTTTGGGGCATCAGAAAATGGTTTGAGTTCCAGGGCTGAGGAATAATGTTATAAGTAACATTGTTAACAGTGTGCTACATTACAGAGAAATATAAAACCGTAATAATGAGCCTTTCAAATTATAAATTTTACAAGCGCACACACGAAGCGAGCCACCTGTTAATGACAATACTAACAGCAAAAGCGGTAATGATTCTGAATGTGTCGGAACAACCAGCAAGGACACTGAACATTTTGTTAATTATTTCAACACAGTATAACATAATACAACTTATGAACTTGTCACACCAACACAATAACTTATTAAACAAATGATAAATAAACATGAAACAGAACATGAAGTTAAACATGCAGTAGCCTAAGCGAGGTAATTTAGCTTCCCCAGTCCCCACGAACCACTTGGATAAACCTAATAGCGCATATGATTCGATTGGAAAAATTCTAGCTAATTTTAGCTTTGAGAAAACAGTGATTTAATGTTAAAAAATATAGCAAATGCTAACTGGAAACTATGAGAAGTTTAATAACGCTAATGAAAACAACGCAGTGCAGACACAAACTAATTTCCGTTGTGATCAACAACTCGTGTGTGTTCTATCAATAACAGTTGCTAAGTTGTACAAATGTGGAACGACTTCGGTATAATAATATAATAAGTATACTTGTTATTGTAGAGGGACGAAAGAAACAACTGTTACAATTGTCCCGACATTGGCTCCTGACAGTTAAACCTGACTTGCTTCTAAACTGAAAAACTCTGACATGGCAAACTTCAGGATGTGTTAAAGTACTAATTAATCTGGCAAATGATCATGACTATGACCCACGAAACAACAGACACAACTTGTCGTTCAAAAAAATTTATCAATTGAGTGAATTTACTTTCCGTGATCGAAAACAGCCTCTAGGGTATAGCTCCGTGAAAGTATGACGTATCCACGCGATTTTTCACGGTTCTGGTAAGTGTTGCAGCATGCTGCAGTTAGGCATATCAGACTTGTATGGGCTCGGAGAAAGTTGCTGTGTTACTTTCGTCCCTTTCCTGCCCGACATAGTCTAATAACTTTTTAACGACAAGGCGCAGCTCCCGAATGGAGTTTGAGGGATTTTTTTTCTGCGACTAACCGACCAATGAAAACTTGGTCGACTAAGACTCTTCTCATCGACTAACGTTTGGTCGACTATTAGGGGGCAGCCCTAGCATGGATGTTGCATTCATGGACAGTTTGAACAGCAGAGTCCTTTTTTGAAGGCAAGCCACAAGAAGAGGCTTGTATTGAAGAACTTGTATTTCTCATACCATATCTAACTGATAATTGGAAGTGTGTCTCATGGTCAGGAGAAATGAAAGTGTTGAGCATGCTCATGAAATTTATGTCTAGGCTAAAATGGTGAAGCTTGAAGACCCATGAACACTGAAATATCGTCAGTTTTACTACAGGTTCTGGATACAAGTTCTGCTAAGATAGAATGCATGAAGAACTCCATTTTTACCAAAAAACCTAGTTACCTTTGCCAAAAAGCTCAAACTTCACTGAAAATGATAAGCAAGACATTGACCAAACGTATTAATCTAAATCTACAAAAAATGGTCAATTCAAGACAAAATGAATGTTCTCAACTGATCATCTCAATCACTAGACCTCAACCCACTCCAACATCTGAAATGCAAAGTCAAGAAAAACAGTTCATGATAAATACCAATAATCTGTGCCAAAATAGGATTTGCAAAGTAGGAATGTGCATAATAAACAGTAAAATAATGTGTGAACAATATGGCATTCCTCTATGCAATGCCAGTATAGTATAACACTTGAAAATATTATTAATAAAAAATCAGTGTATACTGTAGGTTTTTTTTCCTGTGAATAAATATGGATGGCATTGTACCTGCACATGTCTGTCTTGATCATGTCAGCTTCCTACTCCCAGAAAAAGAAAAGAAAAACCACAGGAATAATATGATTAGCTGCATTGTAGTGCTGTGGGGTTTTATGATAGGAGTGTTTCTCAGTGACTGACAGCTCTCTTCACTCAGCACCGGCTTTTGAAAAGCAACACAATCCCAACTATGACAGTAAATCAATACAGGTGAGCATGTGCACAATAAATTGTGCACCCACAATTCTGCAGGAAGGCACACGCCAATATCCTGGACTGTTTGCGTGAGCTTTTGGTTAAAAAAAAAAGGGGACAACACCTCCACCTAAAAGGCTTAAACAAGGCACGGATTCCGTGTTGGTGTGAATTTCTTATGGCTTTGCCCGCCTCATTCTGTCTTGCCCCTGCGCATCGGTAATCCGTAGTCTTGATAAGGCCTGTCTTACACCGACTGGGCCAGTGACTGTAAGGCAGCCCCCCCCCCCGGTGCAGAGGCAGTCAGAGCAGGAGAGGATAATGAAGCGACTAAAGAACTGCATTAAATTCCCAGTCCACCCACACAGCACAGTATGGTACAGTTGCCATTCTCTTTTGTAGCACTGTAGTTCAGAACCCCAAAAGGATGCCTTAATCTACCATGACAAAAATACTCTTTCTCAAACCTCCCTGCGCACGGACATGATTCCTTGGAAATAATAAGTACACGTTGTTTTTCTTTTAGTGTTGTACTTCTGGTACAAAATCTGAAATAGTGATGCTGACGTGGAGTGATTAATAACTGTACAGCAGGAGAGTGTCTTTCTTTTAAAAGTAATCCCCCCTCCTCTAAATCCTGTCCTTCTAGCTGCATTCTCTTACAGCAACTCACTTTGGTCTTGGCTTGCCTACTGTTCTGCTTAGTCAGGTTAGTGTGTTATCAGCCAAAGCAGCATCCATAAATGCATGCACGCACGCGCGCACACACACAAACACACACACACACACACACACACACACACACACACACACACCACACTGTGTGCCTCAGTGCCGGGCTTTCCAGAGTCTCTGTGAAAGGCAGGAATGAAAGAACAGAGCTCTTATCGGCTCAGCTGTAGAGTGCAGGGCCACAGTGCTGAGATCGTGTGTCCCGCGCCCTGCAGGAAAAGCAGATGGCACAGAGAGGAGGGAAGGAGGATCTGGATGACT
The DNA here is from genome assembly GCA_019176425.1 of Megalops atlanticus. NCBI lineage: Eukaryota > Metazoa > Chordata > Actinopteri > Elopiformes > Megalopidae > Megalops > Megalops atlanticus. The sequence continues at coordinate 30,344,379 of CM032879.1, forward strand.
GGCAACACCCACCGGCCCGGGCCTCCGACCTGCAGTTGTATCTGCCCAGAGCAGAAGGAGCCCTGAGCTGGGCTGAATGTAACGCAAAAGTAAAATGAATACATGGTATAATAGACCTCAGCTGTAAAGGCCTCTTTACTAAAATAAAAAAAAACATTAAAAATGCCATGGGGGAGAGGCCGGGGGGAACCACACATTGCAAGGGAAATTTCTCAAATAGCAGGAGTGAAAAGAAACAAGCCCTCCATTGGGAAGTAAATTATCACAGAGGAACAAAGGATAGACCAGTGATGTGCCATACATGGAAAAATAATACGGCAAAGTGGCAGCTAATGATGATTGGCAAACCAAGTCAGGGTTCTGTTAAAAATGCTCACTCACTAAGAGCTCACTTTGGGCATTGAGGTATTTCTAAATGAAAGTCCTAATACAGGCAAAACAATATTCTTCTTCTGTTGTTGCATTCTCATCGCAGGCAGTGCAGGCACATCTGTGACATTCAACAAGAATGGCGACGCTCCAGGACGCTACGACCTGTTCCAGTACCAAATGAACAACAACAGCGGCCCGGGGTACAAGGTGATTGGTCAGTGGATGGACACCCTACAGCTAAATGTGAGTACACCTGAGGAAAGGAGGTGATTGGGAAACACGGGTTGCACACATGCACCACTGAGGTAAAGACTTTCATACTGAATACAAAACCAGCTCCCTGAACAGAATATTTGTTTCAGAGAATATTTCTCCCCCACTACCACCCTTGTCTTCCCATACCTCTAAACATCTAAACAGTTTGTTTACTGGGCTAGGCTGTTCAAAGGCAGTCAGTTCTGCAGTTGTTATTATAGCCCCCTTTGATTCTGTTTTTTTTTTTCTTACCTGTTGAAGCGAGTGGTTATTTATCTGTTTGGGCCATGAAGAGGTGTCCCTTTCTGCAGAATCAGCAGCTGCATGCAGCCAGGCACAGCAGCAGAGCGAACCATAATTTCCTATAGATAATTGCCAGGGACACTTTAAAGGCATGTCTTTATAATCAGTCCCTTACAAGACAGCAACCTCTGATTGAACCTAAGAATATACATTCATGTACATAAAGATTTCCAGCCCTTGAGAGCACAGCTTATTAGGCATACGTCAAGTATTTTATAGACCTGACATGCACAGTCTATTTCTGCTCTGAAATGCGTTATTAGCGGCTAATGCTTTGGCAGGATCCACCACTCCAAACAACTGTGTCCACTGAGGCAGCGGCACCAGCAACCAATTATTTAGTTTTTTTTTTTTTTTTTTTCAAATAGAAATCTGGGATTTTTTTTAATTATTAAATTGTGTACTAATTAGCTGTACAGGGACAAGACGTACATTCCTGCTGGCTTTATTTTTACTGTTCTCTTACATGTAGAGCGTCTCCCTTTTAATCTTGGGCATACCATGGTTCCTTGCTATGGTAAAGTTGAGGAACAAAATGGCAGAGCAAACATTTATCATGAAATCACCTATTTAGATAGAGGCTTACTGTTTCCACTGCACAGACTCATGATGCAATTTCAGAAACAGAGCGGTAACTTGCAGAGAGTGCACTCATAAGAAACAGTAGCTTGGCACTTCATTGAAATGCATCTGAGTTATTTTAATTGCTTACACACACTGTTCAATAATATCTACCTATAAAGTCAACTGATTAATTAGACTACATATATTATATGGATTACACATTTAGATGAAGCAAGAAGCAGTAATTGCAATGACTGTTATATGTTTTGTGGATGTTTTGAAAAATCTAATTTTGTTTGCAGAGATTTTCAGGCAAGAAATATATTACAAGAATAAAATAATACTGTCTTGAAACAGGAGAACTGTCTGTCAGAGCTGTGATAAAAAAAAGAATAAATAATACATGTTGATTGTGATTGCTTTTATGGTTGAATACAGTATTTCATCAACAATGAATGTATTTAAACTTGCATTGGCATTTTGTGGCATATGGCGCAAATGTATATTAACTAAACATATCAGAAAAATAAACCTCCACTTAAAGCCAGATTAATTTACCAAATGATGCTATATAGGAAAAAGCATCACAATCATGTCATATTAATCTACCAAATGATTCTTTGCAGTATCTGTATTTGTATAGATAATAAATATAGATAATTTCTCAACCACTGAGGGATGCATCCAACTATAGGATATGCATCTAACCATATATCTGTGCACATATAAGTGTTTTGTGACAGAAATTTAAAAGCAAAAGTATTTATGTTTTACAAAGCATCTATAGCTACATCCAGCTTTCATCAACAGATTTACAGCTGTTTATGTATGCTTACATGTGTATACCTCATTGTATTTGTAAGTTTATGCTATATTTTTGTCTGTCAAAGAATTTTTGTAATTATAGTAATGAATACATGTCCATTAGTAATATTAGAAACACCTGTACTGGTGTTATTAGTGACACCTGTGCTGACACATATGTTAAACTTAATACACGTAAGGCTTAATTTCATTTGTATTAAGAATTTAAACATATTGTATTCTATCCAGTAGTTAGTTCAACTCTGTTAGGACTGTATTCACACATAATTTTCATATAGAAATTAATCCAAAATACAGATTGTTTCCTCTGAATACAAATTTTCAGACTGACAGCAAAACAGACTTAAAGATAAATCAAAAATAATCCCTCTATTCTGGAAAATAATAGTAAACTTTTCTGACATGGCAATCATGTTCTATCCATATAGCTATACTTTGCACTTTTTAAACATACATAATGTCTGTATATTTCTAAATCTTAAGTTATATGTTTTTTTTTACACATCTGCTCATTAATATTTGGCTTTTTTCCCTATTTGGCTGAATTGGTCTGTCAATCACCATGTTAGCCTTAAAGAGAATGCTCTGGTCATGCATTATTGTATTGTTACATACTACTCTGAGTGCAAGTCACTTATTCATGTGTTATTTGCTAAAATTTCCAGCTGTTTTAATGTTATTTTTACCTTCTCTGTTATTTTGTATTGTGCATGTGTGTCTCCGGAATCAGTAATCCTTGATTATTTGCACAAAAATGGCTTGCCTCTTCCCTATATGATTATTATTCATGTTGATCATATTTTATTTGCAAAAATAAACAAATGCAACAAAATGTATTATATGGCAGTTGTAAAAATTGACACATCAGGCATATTGCTTTTCTGATTTGTCATTAATTAGTTAATCAATCAGTATGCTCAGGTCAGTGAGTTTGTTTGAGAGAAAGCACAAATGATTAAACTTCAGAGTCTTAGTTCTGTGGTCTGGTTGAAGAAACTACTGTTTCACAATGACAGCCTTTATCAAACCTGTCTGTGTGAAACGGCCTTTGCTGCAAAAAATGAACTGATGATTCAGAGGATTAGTCAGTGGCAAAAAGTGACAAAACTAAAAATGAACCAACCTACAACCCAAGTGAAAGCTTTTCAGAATGTGTTCTTTATATGGCTAATGAAGCAACTCTTGCGGAAATAAAGTCATATAACTTAAAGTTATAAACATCATTTAACTTATAATGCAAAATTAATATCTGTTTCGTATCCTCAGTAGAAGACTGGTCTCAGATTCAGATACATGGCTAATGTTGGTGTCAAAAACTGCTACTACCTAAAATCATATCTGTGAAATAAAACTGTGAGACATTAGTCTGATTTTATTGTCCTCACAATAACAAATAGTTTAAATTTCCCTAATTTACTTTGTAAGCTCCACATTGCTCACTACAACAACCACTATATTTAACAATAAAGGAAAAACATACAAAATAATTCAGATTATCAGAATGATAGATGGCATGTCCGATTCTTTCTATATGTCTTAGGTCTATGGTGCCATCTACACTAGTATTGGCAATATGCACCTTTTGGTCAACATTTCACTAGACATTTAAGAACTAAGATTTAATGTTTCAGTGCATTATAGTTTTGCTATGTGCATTTATATTCTCTAATTGTTTTAAAATCTGTTTTGTAGTTCCTTGTTCTTTGACTCCCTATACGTCCCCAGCTGCAGGTGGTATTATAATTACACATCTATGTGCCATATCTGCATTTCAGTTCATAAAATAGAGCCATTTTCAGAAAGCAATACTGGAATCCTCATGATAAACTCCTCCAACTTGCATGATTTACCCATGGGTTGGAAAAATTCACTTTAGGGCTCAACTAGTAATTTAGATTTCTAGTAGTTAAAGTGTTTGCATCTCTGTAGCTCGCCACTCATGCTGCCCAAAGGTACTTCAGAAATGTTCACTGTGGATTCTCATCTCTTCATATTATATCTGGTGAGGGATTTGGTTGCAGGTGTGCTAATTTATTCCAGCATCACAATCACAGGGAAAAATGTGCCGCCTAACTTCATTCTGGCTTGAGCCAGAATATATAACCACAATAGTTTTTCTGTAAGCTTGACAACATTCTCCCTGGTGAGTTGGCAGTGTCATTATAAGGCAGTGGTTTCAATCAAATAAAACATGAGATCAGTGGCTGTATCGGTGTAAACTAGAGCTGTAGAGACCAATGATAGCTAGACTACTCTTATTCATATAGCAAAGCTTTTTGTTCAAAGCCAATCAGCATAGCCTCTCTATCCCTTGAGGAAGAGAGGTAGAAAATTGAAGTATAACAAATATATATAAGTATTTGTTGAGTTAAGTATTTTATATATAAGTATAACTCAATTCCAATAAATTCATCTTAGGTTATGCCTTGAGGACATTTACTAGCTAGTTAGTATAGCCTTCATTACAAGAGAATGACGAATTTAGATTTGATGGGAAGATTAGTATGTTGATAGAATATACTATGGTGTACCTTGCCTCTAAAGCATTCATCTAAAGATGAATAGGCCAAAATGAATATATTTGGCTACAGAAAGCTAGACTGAATGGAAGGAAGTTACATTGGTTTAGAAAACATGTAACTTGTATAGTTTTCTAGATAACTACAAAAACTCTTTTCTCTCCGTATTCTCATAACACTACTTTGCATTTCCCCGGTTAGGTACTGTATTGTCATAATAATCATGTTGTGTTTTTCATAGCTCCGCCATAACCATATCAACCTTAGATGAGCTTACAATCTAGAATAGAATAGAATAGAATAGAATAGAATAGAATAGAATAGACTTTATTGTCATGGCACGGTGGGGTACAACGAAATTGCAGGTGGTCTGCAACAACAGTGCACTGTAGGACATTTATATTAACACAATACAATAAGGCACACAACATTAAGTATACAATACAATAAAATACAAATTTAAAAAGAAAACACACATTTGTAAATATAAAGAAAAACTTGTGCAATAAATATGGCCTTTTAAAAAAAAAACTACGTGAAGTGCACAGTTTAATTGCACAGTTGTATTGAGGTAGATGGTGGGGGGGTGTTAATATCTATGTGAATATTAACATTAGCTAGTTCTAGGAAAGTGTCTCAGCAGCACAGAGTGTAACCTTGATGATTACACAGGATGACGTAGGTAGCTGAGTTGGGAAGAACAGCAAAAATGATGAACAAAGAAAATTTGTTTACTTCTTGTAAGGCATGCATGCATACGACTGCATGACACAGCTATCATGCAAAATCTTAATGATAAATTAAATGTCTGTTAGTCCATCAATTAAATTTTCATCTGAAATTTTTATGAAAGGATTTTTGTCTAGTTACTGTTATGTCTTTTTCATGGGAAAAGGGGTCATTGATGACTAGTTTTAGTCATAGTTTCTGATGATGAAATTGCCATTGCCAACAGGCTGACACTAAATGAGCAAGTAGTAATAGTTAACTACTGTAAATTTCTCAGCTGGCTTGCTACTACATTCGAAATGTGATTTTAATTAGCTGTTTATCTATAACAGAATTGTGGCATAGTCTATGATTCTAAACCATAGCATAGCTTGCCAACTATGTAACAAGCTGATGCTGAATGGTAAGTCAGTTCAGACAAACTAGGTAGGCCAACTATTACCGCAAGCATAAACAACCTATCAATAGTGAGCGAGCTTGTTACCTTTCACCAGATTGGAAATGGATTGCAGTATCTAGCTAGCTAGTTTCATGGAAAGAAATTACTGAGGCCACAGGATATAATAGGTTTCATAATTTATGTTAGCCAGCTAGATAATATTTGTGGGAGGATTGCATGGAAGTCGCTACTGACATTCCACCAGTCCTGATATCCATTAACATTGATTGCTTTATGCAGCCAATATGTAGCTAACAAATTCACTATATCAGGAGCTGACTGAACACTTGTCAGGACATATCCACCCAAACAATTCATGTGAAAACAACCAAAAGCTATCGCTTGCAAAGCAATCAAGCTTGATAGCATATACATTAAACTACCAGGCTCAAGCTGAATGTGTCATTAGCTCTGATCACTGCTGCTGCAACTGTTCAACAGTTTCATGGGCTTGGCAAAACAATTATTTGAATTAAAATATTTTAACTAAATCATTCAGGACATACGCATTTTCCTATAAAGTAAAAGTTGTCAAAATAAATGTGCGGCTAAATACGCACATCTATCTGTCTACATGGGGTGGGGATTTCTGAATTCCCAAACTGTAATAGTCCAAGGGGGTGTTGCTGCAAAAAAAAGAATGTTAACAAAGTATAAACACTGCAAGTTTCAACAAGAATTGAATTCATTTCCCAAGTGCTTCACATGATGGCTCAAACAGCTGTAGTTTTAATTGGAGCCATGTTTGTTTTCTATTCTCTATACTGTAAATCCACACAAGAAACAATTAAGAACAGAGAGGCTTTGAGATCTTTCCATACAGTGCAGTTCTGCTCCTTCTCTGGCCCAGGGCATGGTGCCAAAAGGCAAGAGACAATAATTCAGTATGTCAGTCTTTTTTTTCCTATTACGCAAGTGTATGTAAACATGAAGTCACTGTATTGTTAGTTATATATTTTCCTTTAATAAGTATTGCTGTGTATATTTCTACAATGTGATTATTGGATCTTGGATAACCTTATGATTTATGTTCCTTTTCCATCTGTATCTTATCTTCAGCTTATTACTTGTCTTTAACACAATGTAGTCTGATGGTTATCCTTTATAAAGTCCTTTTCTCAGGGTAGGCTTATACATACGCACATATTTATAGTCTATGTGGTTTGTTCCTTTTTGCAGCCTGTTTATCAGGGTAGGATGGAAGGCACAGATGTCTTTCACTTTTCTACTGTTTGCTGTCTCCTTGTACACAAAATGAGTCACAGACTCAGGGTCCAAAACAGACATCTTCCAAGGACTTCCCACTGCTCCACTGCAAAATGTCACTTGTGCATCACTCCCCAGTGCCAGGAAGAGTCCTGAGGGTTGTCTGAGTAGTCATGCAGTGGGTGTCAGAGGATTGTTGCTCCCATTTTATGAAAGTCAAATGCAGACATTAATTTCAGAACACAACATTTTCATTTTGTGTTCCTATTTTGGGGATGTATACTGTGTGTGTGTGTGTGTGTGTGTGTGTGTGTGTGTGTGTGTGTGTGTGTGTGTGTGTTACTGGAGTGGAAGATGGCTATGTACAGTCTTACCACTGTATGACGCTCTGTGAGTAGACATCTCCAGGCAACCTGCAGAGTGCACAAATACATGAGCACTGAGCACAGTCAATGTTGGAGCCCAGTGTCTCTGTTCAAGCATTTGTGGTGAAACCAGCATCCCAGTCATCTTCAGTAACCCATTAAATATGATTTCAGGTTCTGATCTTAACATTCCTCACAAAGCACAGAAGCAGGGATGGAGGCAACTCCACTGCACCGTGTAGTATATGCTGTATATAGTATGTAATGTGACTTGTTTATGTAGAGATATTAATAATGCATGCGCTTAAGCAAACTTCATTTGCTTCAAACAAAAAATTCTCTTGAAAAGCTTTGAACTGTAATGAACTGTAAGGTTCATCTCTCTACTCAGCAAAGGCTTCAAGGCATCCTTTACCAAAGCTGTTGTTTGCAACTGTTGTTGCTACCGTTGCTATTAAATGTATTGTCTTTTTCCGTTTATCTGTTTTTTTTTTTTTTTTTTTAATGCATGTACATCTATCACCCTTATAATTTAAATACATCTAAAATATATGTTGGGATAATAAATGAAAGTAAGATGGCTGCATCTGAGAGTAAGGCTGAGCAACATCTGAGAGTACACTGTCCAGCCCAGAACAGAATACGTATTGTCTGAACTGAACCAACATATAGCACCTGGCCAGAAGCAGTATGACCTGGAAAGACTTGTGAGAGCAAAGGTCATGTAAGGGAAATGTAAATTTGAACTTACTTCCACATAGCACATTTAATTTTCTTCTTATTTTTCTTTGTATTTATTTATTGCTTGTTTTTTTTGAAAAATAGTCATAATGACATAGTCATTCATAGAATGAAGTCAAACTGACTGGCATTTTGCTGAAGCAGTCATATTTGCTGATGCATCAATCAGGTGTAATTAAGTCATTTCATGCATATGTTTTTCAATGGACAAAGCTAGTAACATAAATACTTGTAAATGTTGCAATTGTTTATTGCTAGTGAATGCTACATCACTCACAAGTCCACACATTGTAGCTAGTTAAGCAACATTGCACAGAAACACTTCATCTTAATGTTCATACTTCGCGTACATAGGTTTTCATAAAGAAAATGTCCCCTGCCCCAAAATGTCTAATTTAGCTGATCTTGATAGTTATGTCATTGACATTACAGTAGAACTTTTTCTTAGCAAGCTAACCTGGATGTAAGCTAAGGGGGAGCATACTTTTCTAAGTCAACCTGGTCTCAGGTCATTTTTAATCCATAACAGCCCAAAGACATTCTGCCTGCTCTTGCTAATGTTATCCAATTATTGCAATATCAAGAGCATAGCTAGTCCTACTTTTAGCCTTTACAGTATTAGCTACCCAGCTAGCTTTCAATGTCTGAAGGTCATTTTTAGCTAGCGTGCTAGCTAGCAATCACTCAATAAAGCATGTGTTATCAATTGACTATCTAGCTAGCATAAAATGTGTTAGTTAGTTAGGGCACCTCTTTCCAGTTATAAAACCATTATCTAATGTTAGATAGTCAGATAGACTGCTAACATAGCTAGCTAGAACAAAACACATTTTTTTAAGCCAAATTAACAAAGTAAGACGGTAAAATGAGTTCAAAACTCATTCTACTCATTCCAAGCATGGGCTTCCATGAGTAAACAACAATCCAGATTAAATTTTACAACACTGTATTTATCATTTTGGTTTCCAAAAAAATGTGTTTAGAGACATGCCTTTTATCATGAGATGTTTAAAACATAACTTACCAGGAAGTTATACGTCCACAACAAAGTCATCATCACAATTTTAATGCAGTTTACCCAAAAATAAATAAGTAAATATAATACTCACAATGTCACTATGTGTACTCTCACCTCACCCATAACGGCTCTGAATGGGTCACTTATTACACCACCGAAAATCTGCTTTGAAAGTACAGGAGCATGAACACACTGTACTGCATGCTTTCTACGTGCAGTGCTGTGCATCTACACTACGGAAGAACTGTAAAACAGTTATGAGAGAACAGAGCAATTAACCAGAACAGAGCTGGTTCAAATCCCGTTTGAGACATTGCTGTTAAACCCCTTAGTACATAACCTTATAGCTTTAGTACAATATCATGCTGTGTAAATCAATGGTATGTTGCCCTAGATAGGGGTGTCTGCTAAGTAAATAAATAATGTAATAATGTTTTTCTAAGGCTGGCCTTATGCTGTAAAGTGCCCCATGTGGAGAATAATGAATATTAAATGCCTCTGTAACCTTTTGTACGCTGCCCTACGTCATAAGAAGTCTTGATGGGTTTCAAGGCTTCAACATTGAAGTTCGGCCTTAATTGTTAATAAGATGTTACTGTCATTGTTTTCATTAATTATATAAAACAATTTAATTTCTTTTGGCTTGAAAAAAAAAGAAATTGCACATGTCATACATTTAATTGCTGTGTATTTATATTAATGTCCCATGATGTTTTCTTTATCTATCTTTTACACAAATACATATACACATACATTAATATATGAATACACACACACACACTTGCTTGTACTGGGGTCCTCATGTAGGGTATGTTGTTGTTGGAAATGTGCATGCCTGATCACCGTGGGGACTGACCTAGTTCTGCAATTAAGTGTAAGTGGAACATACGTGCCTTAATCTCACCAACACAGAATCCAAATATCTCTTCCAACTCTCTGATGAGTCAGATCTCAGCCCCGTGAAAGGTCAGACAAGACCCTCAGGAGAGATGACCTTTGTGCGCTGTTTACGTTCTCCTTCCTTCTCAAAAGCATGGAGGGCTGTATAGATTATGCAGTATGTAAAGCAATAATGAGCTCCAGTCCTGTAAACTCCCAGCAGTGTGTCTTTTAACTATGCAGTCTTTAAATCCCTAATTTTTGTATTCTTGTTTATCTGTGTCATTTTAAGTAAATGTGAAGGAAATGTCTGTGTTTTCGTGCAGTGCATCGACACTTATGCAAAGGAGGAGGTTCTAGACCTTGTTTGTGTGTTCTCTTTGTGTGTTCCATATGGATGAAGCAAGGGTCACGAAAGTGCAATTGCAAGAGCTTATTATCAAGATTATTAAGGGGTGGTCTCAGGTCTTGGTACATCTCCACACCGTCACTCAGAACCATCATCTTTCCCTCACTGTCCACGATATCCGCTACAATATTATGAGAGTGATCATGGTTATGGTGGTACTGCAATTGGTTATTTTATTTTTTTCTTGCTGTATTTTTCTCAGCCCATTTCAAATGCACTGACATCAGGTTCTAAAGAAGAAGTTACGCTATTTTAGCTGGTAATGGGCTCATAAATCAGCACCATTCTTGAGACATAAGCTTATGCATTGCAAATGTGTGCTAGAAAATGTAAACTTAACTGCATAAACCTGCAAAGTATATTATTTCCTGTGCTGAGCAATAGAATGTTTTCCTTAGCTATTTACAAGCTAAAAACCAAAAAGAAAGGAACATATTGTTCTATGGATAGTCATCTTCCATCTTACATGTGATTTTTTTTTTTTTTACCTCACCAGTTGCATCACTTTGTATTTTACCACTGAAACTGCCTTGCACTGCTCATAATATAACTACATGTATTATCTCTGTATGTCATTGTGGTTGCAAGGTGCGCAACTTACTATAAAAGACTTTCTGAGTAGAACAATATGACCAAATTAATTTCATGCATATTTTGGAATGAGCTTCCCTACCACTAAAGTGTTTTCTGCCCTTGTTCATTTCTTCCATATATCTGGAAAGCCTCCTGATTTTATAGATTTTGTCAGCTTTTGTTTGACAGTAATTTGCCCGATGTGTACATTTCATGGATTCTATGAGGTTTCTGAGGAAGGTGCTGTCAACAGAATAGTTAATCATGGTGGCAAAACCTAACAAAAGGGAGCAGTAGAGCATACAGAACCTGACTGATGAAATTTGAGACGAGCCAAATTAAAGGGACTGCGTATGACAGTTATGCTGTTTGTCGGTACAGCCACATGGCGAATGTCTCACACATTAATATGTGCACATTGAATAAATGAGACTTTGACTGTGACTTTACCCACTTGCAGTTGTGCTGCATGGAGATCAAAGAGAAAAGAGTGTGATGTGCTTATGCCAGATGGATAAATGTTTGTAAACTATAAATCAAGGATTGCCATCTCATAGAAAAAAACAAAATTATAGATGAGCTTCAGTAAGATTCTGTATATCTCCATCAGAGATAAAAAAGTGAAGAAGCAACACTCAAGGCTGGGAAGAGGGATCTTGTTTTGTATCCATAGCAACAGGACAGTTAATCTCATTACAGCTTCCTCACTGTGTTTAATTATGAGCTTTGGGAGAGCAGAACCTTAAAGTTCAAGTAATGAATTACACCCTGATGGCTGGAACTAAATTGCTTCAGGTAGGGATCAGAAATGAAGCTAATGAGCACCAAGAGAAAGTGCTCCCTGTCCATTCACCTTGCCCCCAAAAAAAAAAAAAGAATGAAAAAGAGCATATCATTGCCAAAAGGAGACCCGTGGCTGCTTCACAGTAAACAACCACTCACATGACCTGTGCATTTGGTTAATTCTGAGAAAAAAATGAAAAAAGTCGTGTATGGAATTTTCAAGTTGCTACTGGCGAAGTGAGCAAAGCAAGTACAGCTCAGCATTAGGGTTTATCCAGTAATGCACTGTGGTGACATGAGTGGCAGTCCTAGAGGGCCTTGATCTGGCAGATTTAATAGCTAAACATGATTCACTTAAGTCACTGTGGCTTAAGAATACATGGAGATGATTTCTTCTTTATCTGTTTCACCTCATCACTTGGCTAGAATAAAATTCATCCAGGGTTTTGAAGTTTAAAATATTCCAAGAAAACCCAATGATCACCAGCCAGGATTTCTCCTTTGCATGGTGATAAATGATTTGACATTAGCGGAATAACAGACTGCTATGGGGGTAGGCAATAGATTTGTGTAGTGGTTGAGAAACTGCGGATAGTCGTAAGTAATTAAGTTGGCTTAATTTACAGGTGGGGCACTGGTTATTATACCTTTGAGCAAGAAACTCAATATAAATATCCAGTTGGCAGTATGAATGGATAATTCTGAAAGTGGATGCTCTGTAAGTTGACCTGGATTTGCCAAGAAAAAGTAATAAAATCAGTACATTAAGAATAATAATAATAATAATAATAATAATAATAATAATAATAATAATACAATTTATACAACTGGTTTTATATATTACATTAAAAGCACCTTTCAAAAAAAGTTTTACATGTGAAGAGCAACTGGAATAAAAATAGATTTGTCCATTTTACAACATCACCAGTCATCAACCCTGTTGGCTTACTTTCTGATCCAATATAGCCTCATCCTATGTCTGTTTTGGATGATGGCATTTAGAGTGATGCTTTACAGACTGATGAATCCGATGAAACGATGAAAGGTTGGGCAACAGTGCTTGATTTGATGTCCTGCTGGCTACAGTTTGAGAATTGATGCTTGATATCTGAGGATGTTCAAAAACCACCCATTCACAAGCCTCTGTGGATGGCTGTAACAACCTGTCTGATTGTCCTTAAAGATGGAACAACACAGCTATTGTACAAGGCAATACACTAAACAAAAACAAATGGCAGTTGTTGTATGTAATCCACTCTTACAGCATGGTCTCCAGCTTTGAAGCAGCAGTAGATCTGATGAATTTCTTTTTTTTTTAATTTTGTTCTGCTGTAATTTTCCACTGATCTTCCTTCCACTGCCCTTTTGACCTGGAGATGTGTTCATTAGTTGTATCCACAGATATTTGTGAAGGGAGAAAACCTGTCTTACAGAAAAAGCCTGTGCTGTCTAACAACAAGGGGGAAATATGTTGATATGTAACAGGACAAGGGCCCGCACGTTCCGGTCCTGCTGTCAGTGATCGCTGCATCATTTCAACAAGATCTTTAAATAATAAAAGGAACAGCCACCATTCTGTTCACTGTGAGTATAGGCCTTTGCAGTCTGTCTGATAGATATTAGATGTTTAATGTAAATAATTGATTTCTGTTAGACTGTTGCTCTTGGCAAGGAGATCCCTTGTGAGCACGTCAATGTGCTGTGTGAGCCAGCGTTTCCGAAGAGAACAGTGATGGAGTCTGATCACACTGTGCTAAAAACTGATGCTGCCATTCATGCTTATGTAACAAAATTGATATTTAAATCCATAGATGGGTCCTGCAGTCACCTGTACGCTGGAATTAACAAGGTAGAATTACTGAGACATATGTCATGTCAGCTGTTCAGCATCAGTTGGGTGACTGGATGCATTGGTTTAGAGTGTAATGAGCATCACATAGGGATGGAAATGGATAGATTATTGGAGAGAGAGAGTGAATGATGTTGATGGGTGCGAGGGATGCAGAGAGGAAACCTCTGTTCAGTTTTGTCGTGCTCTAGGTCAGTTGTTTCATAGCCTGGAAGATTAGAGGGTTGTTTGGAGTTGTTCTTTTGTGCTGGTCGGGGAATGCCTCGGTGTGTCCAATCTGCCTGCCCGCCATGTGCGTCATCCGGTTTGATGCGGCTTTTCATTCCGCCCTCCCCAGGTGTCGATTTGGCATTCTCAGCGCTGCCACAGGGAGCCAGAGACACTCCGCAGCCCACAGGCGCTGACGCAAACTGCATCCGGCAATAAACAGTGCTAATATATCAGCAGTCCTCGTTACATCTGCAGTATCTCTTTGTCGTTGCTTTTGTTATTGAATTTGGCAGATATCCTGATGTGGTCTGGATACGACTGCTCGCAGAGTATATTTCTTACTATCAAAAGTGTCTGTGAAACTGAAAAAGCTCGGAAGGAAATTGGTGAATGGATTCCTCGGCATAGCGTTTAATTATCCTGCAGTTACAGTCAATAAATCAATCAACCTAGCCTTTCTCAGTGAACAGCCATCTCGAAAAAGCTTTTATCATTTTGAACATGATACAGACAAAGCGACAGTGGTTATGCATTCATCACAATTGTGTGACTAGTTTTTTACGCATTCTCAGCAACTACCATTGATGCCTCCATGGTTACTGAAGTTATCAAAGTAATGCCATGATGAAACACAATGATTCTGTGATGCAGGATATTCATTCTGGGGTGTTTCAAGTGAATGCAATAAGTAAAACAACTTAATCAGTGAAAAGGTATGTTGTTTAACAATGAGCAATGGCATGCAATGGATGATTTTCATATCTCCCATACATCACAGGTAAGTGACATACTATATTAACAGACCTGAGAAGAGTGCATATAACTCATTGGCATGTCAGTATAACTCATGAATATAACTAATAGACACAGCATGATACAGCGCTATCAGTTTTGATGCACCAATGCCTATCCTTTGTGCTTGTCCTCCCTGTCTTACAGATAGAGGATATGCAATGGCCAAACGGTGAACAGGAGATCCCAAGCTCAGTCTGCAGCCTGCCCTGCAAGGCAGGAGAGAGGAAGAAGATGGTGAAGGGCATGCCCTGTTGCTGGCACTGTGAACTATGCGACGGATACCAGTACCAGTATGATGAAACCTCCTGCAAGCTGTGCTCCTACAACATGCGCCCCAACGCCAACAGAACTGCCTGCCAGCCCATCCCCATCGTCAAGCTGGAGTGGCACTCCCCCTGGGCTGTCATTCCGGTCTTTCTGGCTATGCTGGGCATCATCGCCACCATTTTTGTCATGGCTACCTTCATCCGCTACAACGACACGCCCATCGTGAGGGCCTCGGGCCGGGAACTGAGCTACGTGCTGCTGACCGGGATCTTCTTCTGCTACATCATCACTTTCCTCATGATCGCCAAGCCCGACGTGGCCGTCTGCTCCTTCCGGCGCATCTTCCTGGGGCTGGGCATGTGCATCAGCTACGCGGCCCTCCTCACAAAGACTAACCGCATATACCGCATCTTCGAGCAGGGTAAGAAGTCAGTCACAGCCCCGAGGCTCATCAGCCCCACCTCCCAGCTGGCCATCACCTCCAGTCTCATCTCCGTCCAGCTCCTAGGGGTCTTCATATGGTTTGGGGTGGATCCCCCCAATATCATCATCGACTACGACGAGCAGAAGACCATCAACCCCGACCAGGCCCGAGGGGTGCTAAAGTGCGACATCTCGGATCTACAAATTATTTGTTCGCTGGGATACAGTATCCTGCTCATGGTGACTTGTACAGTTTATGCCATCAAGACCAGGGGCGTTCCGGAGAACTTCAACGAGGCCAAGCCCATTGGCTTCACCATGTACACCACCTGTATTGTGTGGCTCGCCTTCATCCCCATATTTTTCGGCACGGCTCAGTCTGCAGAGAAGGTAAGGCACTTCTTACAAAGGCCTAAGTCTAAATGCAGCTCATCGCTTCTGCTTGTTGAAAATGCAAACACTGCAGGTATGATATAAGCACTTATGTATTTGCCACTATTTTGTGCTTGTATTGTGGAAATATTCTATCCTCATGCCTGCAAGAAAAGCAAGTTGATTATTTTACCTTTTGTGTCTCTTACGACTCAAGTCTCTTGTTGCTCATGTTGCTGTTAGAGGTATTTTGAGAGTATTTTGTTGATTCTGTGTGCAATTTGGACTCAGGCTCTTGGGTAATATAAA
The DNA here is from genome assembly GCA_019176425.1 of Megalops atlanticus. Classification (NCBI taxonomy): domain Eukaryota; kingdom Metazoa; phylum Chordata; class Actinopteri; order Elopiformes; family Megalopidae; genus Megalops; species Megalops atlanticus. Next base: position 30,360,584 of record CM032879.1, read on the forward strand.
GTATGATGTATTATTACCATTATATATTATTACAATTTCTGCAATTATTGCAATTTCTCTCTACTGCTCAATCTCACCGCAGCCAGCAGCAGTATTTCCTTTTATCCCACTGTTTTTTCAGGTATATCCTGAGGCATTGAACAATACAACACCTGATGCGTGATTTCTCTGAAATCTCCTGTTAGATTCATTTAGGTGTCTCATTTAAAAAAAAAGCAGAGAGCTGGGCTTATTGAAAAGAATTTTAAAATATATCCCACAAAAAAAGATTTAATTGCTGTTTAGGATTGTTGTAGAATTGTTACCATAGAATTGACATACTTTTGACATATTTTTCAGTAATGCAAATGTTTAAAAGACATAGGTTTTAAATACATTGTGCTATAACCCCTACTTTTAAGAGACTTAAACACAGATACATGCACACACACACACACACACACACACACACAGCTGGAGAGCTGGAATTTCATAGAAATGCATGTGGCTGGAATACTGCAAAATGGCTGTGGTGTCCTTGGGTTATTGCTCTGGACTACCAGACTAAAGATGAATACAAGATAAAGTTGTGGGAAGGAGAGGAGGTTGGCTCATAAGAGGAGAAATCTCATCCGCTGGAGACTGCAATGTGGAAAGACCTGACGTCAGCAAGCCGCCCAGCTGAGTGGAATTGTGACACCCTGGCCTTTGCCTCGTGTCATTACTTACCTGGCTAGTGCTGGGCTGAATACAGATGAACAAAGGATGCTTTCAGACATGAAGCCACTGCACCTTATGCATGTTTGAGTGCCTGGACTGGTGGAACTCTCCCTGGTGGCATGAAAGAAACACACAAACAGAAAATCAGATACAAGAACACAAACACATGCAAACACACACGCACACACACACACACACACACACACACACACATACACAGGATGGCTCTTGGGCAGACAACAAAAATGATCTGTTTTGTTACAACATTGCTGTAAAACCAAAAACTGAACATGCATGTTTTTTAATTATACAAAAATCATGCTATTAAAAGTGAAAGATTTCCATGCTTATTCCTTTTTGACTCCTGATTATGTGATTGTTTTGCTGCTATTAGTTATTAGGGCCACGCATGATTGCAGTATTTTGGCTGATGCTTCAAAGCTTGTTTTTGTGGTTCTTAACATGTACAATGTGGGAATATGAAGTTGTTCATCTGGTACAAAACCACGTGAAAGCCAACAGCCTTGCCTTTGTGGTCTAAAGCCATCATGGTCCTCTGGTTGCATAAACATCAAGAATTGTGCTCCTCTGTATTATTAATGTGGTAGATGGTCTAAAGATTTTGATCTGGTCTGTGGTATTACTGAAAAGCAAATGTTTACAAAAGCAGTGCCATTGCAGTAATGTGCTGTCATCAGTATAGTTATGCTGTCTGTCCCTTGAGACTTGTGTTGATGGGTTGGATGTTGCTCTAGTTGACAGGAAACAACAGTTTTAGCCAGGGGCAAGATCATGAGATTAATTTCTCTATAAAATGCAAATATGGAAGAGAAATACAAAAGTACTTAGCAATAAGATAAAGTGCTTACATTTAATACAGTTGAAAAGCCAGTTTTGAATCAAAGCAGCACACATAAACTAGTAGAGCACTACAATCACTGACACTGTACCTCACTAGACATTAGGAAAAGCTGCATCAAAAATAAATAAATATAACTTAAACTGCTTTTAATACCATCCTACCACAAGTTTGTGCTACATCTGAGAGATGTTTTCTTACTTTTAATATTACATAAAGAAAATGCTCTAGTGTCTATACATAGGTATCTCTTCTCTAAATGACTAGTGTGTAAATATACATTTCACAGCAGATTGTAAAGTAGTCATGTGCTGAGAGTTTATGGGCTGCTTATATGTTAACATGTTGATGTAATGCACGATGTGAGCATTTCAGATAAACTCACTCAAGTCATCTATGGGGTGACATTCTGAGCTAGAATGGCCATGGAATCTGAATTTAGCGCTAATATTTGTGGATGAGAAGTACCTTGGAACACAAGTATGTCCCTGGACAGGGCCATTACCCCAATCCATCTCTGTAATACTGAGTGCCAAGCAGGGAGGAAATGTTTTTCAATTTTAACATCTTTGGCATGCCAGGCTGAGGAGTTTAAGTTGCCATCAAAGCACCGGGATTGGCTGGGATGTACCTGGGCTTAGAGGTGATGATACTGGAGCTGATGTGGCAGAAAAGGTTAAGACTGTAACCTTGGAGTGGAGATTGATCTGCATGTTATGTATATCAGGATCAGAAGGCAGCGAAGCAGTAATCAGACCTGACAGCAGATGTGGGTCTCAAAAATATGGAGGTGAACTTTGGCAAGGTGAAGGCAAAAAAGGGTCTGAAATTAAAACGGGAGCCATACTAAACCACAAATCCCGGCCCCCAAGCTTTCTTAATAAAGGGGGAGAAATAATATTTCCAGTGCCTGTGAGTATTTTAATGGTGCATGCTTTTTTACGACATCCATTAATACATGTGTATTTTTCCCTTTCCTCCTCGTCAGACACACAGGGAGGAGGCCTCTTAATAGATTTACCTGATGCTCCACGTGGGCCGCTCTCTGGCTCCAGCAGCCTGTGAAAAATTAAAATGTGTAGCAGCTGCCTATGGAGCAGAGGAGTGTGTATAATAACATTATTGCCTGAGCAGAGAACATGACCTGGTGGCCAGGTTGCAGCTGATGCCCAGCCTGTGTGATCGCAGTTATAATATTATTTATTTAAATACCCCTCTCCCTCATGACACCTCTTATTGGAGTCTTCTACAAAGACTAATGACTTGGCTATATTTGAACATGTCATTAATCACTCTCTAGTCCTGTGGTACCACTATGGGCAGAAGCTTAAAATGGCAAATTATCTTGCCTCACTGGAGAAGGGCAGATGCATGGATACCTTCACATTGTACTTTTCATATCTTCCTATTATAAGTAAAGCTGTCCATCTGATCCTCCAAAAATGTACAGATCACATTATTGAGAGCTACATAGCTTGTATTGGAAACATGACTGAAGATGTATCAGATACAATACATGCATTACATTATATGGCATTTTGGTTTTGATTTTTCTAAATGGTAAACTAAAAAAACAAAATTCACAAAAATTGATCAGGAATTTAAACAACCATACATGACCAAAACAACACTGGCCTGTGTTTAGACACATCTAAGTATCAGGGATAAAGAAATTCAATGGCCTATAGCTCTGCACTCTGAGCCTCAGAATGGTCAGGAGGGGATATTGTCCGAGTGATCTGCAATATTTAATTCCTCAAATGGTTTCTCAAGCAGCGGGAAGTTAGGGTGATGTCCCATTTCTTGACTCTCATCTTCTCCCCTGTGGGGAAGGGATGTGCAGGCCTTGATTTTGCTTCTAGCTGTAACATGTTGCATGCCAAGCAGAGGATTTTCATGCAGCATTCCTTGGGGGAAACTGACTGTCAATTATCCTGCATGTGGTATGGCTAATAGCACAGTTGCATTCTTATTTATTGCACTGTGGGGCCAAAGCCAATAACAAGTACTTTTTTGTCATTTTATTTATGCAAAAGCCAAACAAATGAACAGAAATGCTGAAGATGTTGCCCCCAACCCAACCCGTTAATGACTGCAGCTCTTTGGAACCAAACCCTTGACAAGCTGTGCAGATGGGAGTTTTTTTCCTTCTCCTTGTAAATCTTTCACAGCCTGCACTACTTTCTATGTTTGTGATCATAACTGGTTTCTATGACAACCAGGAGAAAATGAAGAGGAGGAAGATTTATTTTACATAATCGTTGCAGCATCTAAGTCATACGACAACAGAAACCTTCCTTGATGAAGATCAAGGCATTGTAAAATGAAGCCACAGCTGTGTAAAATGACGTACTTTCAATCTAATATATTGATGGGGGAGTGGTCACACCTGAGAATTGAGCTTGAAAGCTCTGTTTTGTGGTGGTAAATTCGGTCTTTGCGCTCTTTTTTTGGTGAGCACCCTCAAGCTCCTATTGGTGGCGAAAAAGCTATGGGACAGCAGGAAAAATCAGTGGGAAACTGACCCAAATTCAGGCATTGCTTTCCTTTCATTCACTACATGAATATGCGCAAGTGATATACAGTACCTGACTAGCAATGAAACATCTGAAATGATTACTTGTTGCTTTAAAAATAAGGGACTTTCTTAAGTTGATTCGTCAACTGCCTGGCAACTATTTATTTATAGCGCTTGATGATTTATTAAGACTCATTGGGAATCAAACTTTTGCATGATTTAAACATCTCCCAAGCAAACATCTCAGTATCTGATATTAAAGAAGAGGAATGTCACATTTCTCATAGGCAAAGAATGGTTGGCTTATAACATTATAACATATTATGAAATTAACAGATGAGAGATACTTACTGTATGATAAATAAAGCAGTTGTTTTGATGCTCGACTTGGAAGTTAGTCCTTTAATAAACAAACAAAGCTATTAGGAGGGCTCTGGTGAGAGACTGGGTGTAAGTTAAGCATGGATTTTTTTTTTTTTGTGTGTTTATGGCTGATCCTCATCTCTGCCTAGGTGTCTTTCCTTTCCTTGAAGTGGCCTACTTTCCAGCAGGGTGGAGAAGTGTGCGTCTGCGCCACTGCACTGGGAAATGTTGCTGCTGAAGGGTTCTGACAGCAACCCTTTAGCTCCAGGAGACCTTGAGGCTGTTTTTCATTAACCGCAGTAAATGCAGACACTGGCATACAGATTACATGCGCAGAAATATCACCGATACCAGCAGAGCAAGAGGTCATGAATCCTCTGATTCTCCTTTTCTTTGCAGCGCTGTTTGGTGCTAGGTGAACAGTGTCAACCCCTTGTCTAAGAGCGCATCTGGCCCCCTGACCCCCCCTTTTCTCCACGCTTCAGTGCTCTGACAAGGGAGAACCACAGCTGATGGGTCTAAGACTCAGCCCTTTGACCTATATGTAGGGAGGCTGTTGTGCCACATCTGTATCATGCTTATTCTATATGGAAAAGAAAATGTGTTTAGTATACACTGAAATGTTGATCTCACCGCTGTCATTCTACCAGTATTTCCAGAAAGTAAATAACTGCCAAACTATTGTTCAGAACGATGGAAAGGGTGTAGTCTTCCAGAAGTGGGAGATCAGTTTCTTGCTACAAGGGGCTCTTATTACTCAGAATAATGTGGAGTATATTAGATATGTTTTAAATTAGGCTGATTTAGAAAATTGATCAATCGTATCAATTTCAGCAGACTGCACGGTATTCTGTATCTCCATGCCTCTCTGCTGCACGGGCATATAGAATTGAAAGCACTTTAGTGTAGTACCACTATATATATATGCGTCCTAACTGCTGTACATTAGTCAAAACAAACAATGGAATTACTGTCACCACATTAACCTATACTCGAATTAGAAAGAGGAGGAAATTGGCAAGTTATTGAAGGCACCTGTAACAGTATTACACTCAACCCATTTCCTTTGTTGTAACAGTTATTTACAACGGAAATACTTTCTTACACTTGTGCCACTTATATACAGCAGCTCTTTCGCTACAGTGTATCAGCCTTAAAGTGGGCCAGGAGATGAGAGACAGCAAGAGTGGGAGAAAGATAATATGTGCTTACCCAGGCCCTGAAGACAGTTATGATTATACGTTCTAAGTAATACTATAATGATGTGATTTTGGGGAAATACTTTAATTAGTACCTTATAAACACTGCTTTCACAAGATTTCTCGCTACTGCCACTGGCATGTCACAATAAATAGCTCAAAGGGAGACTTTGAAGAATGCTGCTTTCAATATGTGAATGCTCAGAGGGTACAATTTGCAGCGCATAGAAGTCAAAGGGTCTGCGTAATGAAATATATATTGAGTGGATGGTGTTTATCATGACGGAGTACTTAAAGGGTGTGATGTGTCATAGTTTTATGAAAACATTTTCCACATTTGTTTTTCATTTTGGAAAAAGTCAGATACGTGAACTTTAGACCAGAAAAACACTGGCAAACTTGCAGCCTTTTTGCACATGACATTTGAATTCCAGCCTATGATCATCTGATGTGTCACTTCAGTGCACATAAGTCCAAAAATATGCTCCATATGGGTCAAATGTTCTGTTTTCTGCCTTAGAGATACTTGAAATGCTTTATGGAAATTATTGTTGTCCAAACTGCATATCAGCTCACTCAAAGTAGATGGTTTTTGTTTAAAAATGGGACTACAGGCAATCAGAACACAATATAGTAGCATTTAGTCTCAATTTATAAATACACACTTTATTTAACTTATTTAAAGTTAAATAAAGTGTGTATTTATTATTTTTGGCTCAGCAGTATGCAGAATTTTCTAATATATACAATACGAGAAGAGTTTAGGAATGAATTAGAAAGAAAGAAGGAAAGAGATACAAGAAACAGCACATTTAATTTGCAGAACTCATGAATTTGTAAAACACAGCTTTTTTGTACATTTAAATGAGCAAACAAGTACAATGTAGCATTTAGTTTTGGTCTATGACTCTGCCATTTAGGCTGCCCCCCACTTAGGAGGAAAACCAATATGTTGCATTGCTCACCAGGGTTTTAACTCTCTGTCAATGTCAGGAGTTAAACATTCACAATTTGTGAAAAACACATCTAGATGTCTGACACAGGTTTGACATGTGACAACAAGTAGCTTCATGTTGGACATTAGCTAGCTAGCTGCTTCAGCAGAAATACATATTTGCAAATAACATTAGATAGCTGGCTAGTAATATCAAACAATACAGCAAATTGCAAAATTGATTAGAAAATAAATATCACATTTAAAGGCAAGCAGATAAACCAGAACTCTCAGAAACACACACACACCCACACAGATGACCAGAAGTGGGGGCAATTTGCTAGCTGTTCCCTGCTTAGATGGGGTCAAGAGATATGCATTTAAAGTAGATGCATCTTCAAAATAAGTATATAAACAAATAAAGGAATGATCATCCTTTGACAGAAATCATACTAACATAAGACCAGCCTCTGTAACAGAAAAGCCACAAAGCAGTATCTCATTAAAGAGTTCATCACAGACAGTATGTTATCAACTTTCAAACTCTAAAAGGGAAGGAAGATTGGTCACTAAGAAAGTGCTGTATGTTTAATTGGCTATACATGTATAAGGCGTATATCTACAGAAGAAGCCCTTTGGTTTGAAAGAGCAGCTTTTCACAAAACTTTGACAAATTAATAGGTGCATACAATAATTGTACAATAGTTGAGACACTGCTCTCAAATTATTACACTGAAGTGGTTTGTGGAAAAAAACATTATTATTGAAACATTTGTTTACTTGATGCAAAAATGTATATTGTGGATTTAGGCACCCAGCCTTTTTGTCATATTAATATTGATATTCAAGCAACAACTGTGTAATGATAATTTATTGCATATACCTAAAGACAAGCATATAATTTGAGTGAGAACATTTGTTCGTTACACTAGCTATTAAAGTGCACAAAATTGCATAAAAATTCTGCCTCTATCCATGCAAGTATATAGTATCAATCATCATGCAGTTAACAGGATGTACATACAGAAACAGCTTATTCCTGGTCATACTTACATGGTGAAGCATTGTTTGAAAAACGTTAATACCTTCTGGGACTTGAATATTAATGAGACATTTCAAATTACCTTATTGAAAATTGTAACATATACACATAATATAAATGCTACATACATAAAATGAAGATTATATACTCTTTGTATGGGACTATATGATCATGTACATATACCATTGACTATATTTAACAGTACATGTAAGCCTAATTCATATTGTGTGACAACATATACATAGAATTACTTATGTTAACTGACAATTGCAATTTTTTAGGCCTGCCATATATGACACATAAGTATTTGTTACAGTTATTTGTTATATCTCAACACTTTTGGTAAGGACTGATTTTTAATATGTATTTCCTGACCCACTTTCTAATGCCTTTGGTCCCACTTGTAAAACATTAGCTTGCTTCAGTTGTCTCTTTTGGATACAGTTTGACCCAGATTATATCTTGTTTAAAGTGCAGACCTTAAGCCATCTATGCTGGAGGCCACCTTACATTTGGCTAAAACTGATCTGTCCTGCCTGTTTAACTACAGTTTCTGTTGGGTTTGTCTAGGATCATTCGAATCAGTTCACATAAGTCTTATGAAACAAAGTATTGTCATTTATAGACATATAATTAATGTGTGTAAGGAGAAGGGGTAGCCCTATTAAAATGCATAAGCTTTCAAGAAAATCCAGCACATTTCATTTAGATAAGTGTGAAGAAGTGCCCACGTTAATTAAATGCATTAGTGAATATATAAACAGGTGGAGAACAGTGAACATTAATGTTTTTTTTTTTTTTTTTTTTAATCATGTGCAGTGGTTTTAGCAGATGAGATCTGTTCTTGTGCAATTAAAATCCAACTCTTTGGTTATATGCTGACTTACATGCACTGTATATGCTAATGATGACAGATGGTTGTATATCATACAGAAAACTATAGACTGTAGCATCAATACATCAGATATACAGAATAATTTCTTTCCTTTGTTGCCAACCTAGAAATCAAATCTGTTTTTTGGGTGGGGGATAACATGAACAATGTATAGTTAGTGTAATGCTATGCAAGATAAGGGAGACTTACCTGTCTTCAAGTGGTTGGTGGCTTGAATAATCACATTACAAAATGGACTTAATCATTGCCTAGCATGTCATTTAGGTTATAAGTTAAACTATGATTAAAATGTATTTTTTAACTACTTAACATTGGATACTTTTTTATGCTTGCTCCCTCACCACAAAATTCTCTGTATCATCTGCGGGACCTTGAGAAATGCAATCCTCAAATCCGTTTGCATGCAATTCATGGCTATTGTGCACGCTCCAACTCTCACAGTGCAACACAGAATGGAGGGTAGATGCATCCCCACAGATGTTGTTTCAGCATCTCATAGGCTTGTTGGAGGGTGCTATTGGTGGTGTCATCAAATAGTCATATCAGATTTTGGGCATAATGATTCCTGCATGTCATAGTAAATAGCGGATATCACTACATGGCTACAGCTGCAAATGGGGAGGACCTCAAAGGACAGGGTCACAGGCTAATACTGTATTTAAACCATAGTATACTCCAATATCCTGCATGTCAGTCTAAGATCAGAATTCAATGCTTACTTAATCAATGCTGTTGAATGTCTACATATTAGGGTATGGATTCTTCTAAGCAGGATTCTGAAACAAATTATGAAACAGTGTCTGGAGCTTAAAAAAATAAAGCTTTTAGATCAAAGGAGCTGTAGAGGTATGGGGGTTGGGGCCAAGGTATTTTATTTGTATGCAAAGTTACAATGCCTTGGAGAAATGTACAGGAAAAATAGGAAGCAGAAGACAATTTTAATCATATATAATGAGGCAGAGAATATGCTGGCAAAATTAAAATTAACCAAGGGAGAGAGATTACTGAGAGACAAAGCCAGAAAAAGGTCATTTCGAAGAGTGAACTATAAATATGAATGAAATACAAAGTCTTTGATGTAAAAGGAAAGAAGAAAAACAATACTTATTTCAACTTTATAATAAATGGTTAATACACTCAGTTAATTACATTATCAGTTCCATGTCTGCATACAGTCCATTGTCTCTGTAACTACACATTATTATATATCATTATGGAAAAATAATTTGCATTTTATGCATTTACATTTGCCATTTCATTGAAACTACTCCATCCCCCAAGCCTGCCTTATCATTTTATTCTATGAAAATGTAATTAATTTTAAGGCCAAATTTCCTGGATAAATGCATCAGAAATCATACTGTTTTAGTGTATTATTATTTAACCTACAATGAAGGAAACCCCACAGATATTATGCTCAGCTCTGGTCTTTTACAACCAGCATGGTTCCTAGCAACTTTCATTCAGCAACTTTTTTCAATTAATATTCATAGAGGCAGCAGTACATTCATTCACAGTACACCCACACCAATGGGAGATTTTTTTCAGGGTTTGTTAAAATACAGTTGCATTCCATTAGAGTCAATAGTGTCTTCTAAACTGGCCCCATTATTTCTACATGATTTTTCCCCCCCATTTGCACTGTTGCCCAGCTCAGTGCAATTTTTGTTGCTTCCCTTGCTGATTTCTACCCTTCCAGAGTAGCAGTCCCATCAGTTGACTCCCAGACTAACAAAAATTGGGTACCCTCACAATTAGGATATGGAAAATAATCTGACAATTGCAACTGTTACAAACAAATAATGGTAGGTTAACTGGTTTGGAATTCCTGAAAGGATATAAGAATACCTGTTTTTCTTCTTTTTTAACTGGGCTCAAACCAGAAGAAATATTCATTGTCACCAGGGTAATTATTCTTCATCTTTTCAGACTCCAGAAGGCCCATTATTTTCCATGAGTTTAGCCTAGTTGTGTGCATGCAGGAGAAAATGGCTGCAGATGTATCAATTAACTTTCAATAAGTTGGTGAGGAAAAAAAAAAAACATAATGGGCAGTCACCTGATCCTGCCATAATTTGTCATCTGAGTAAATTGCTTAAACATGGTGTGAGAGCTGCCCATGGGAACAGTAACACTCTTTCATCCTTACACTAAATGTCTAATATCACCCAAATGCTGAATTTGTGAAGGTGTTCCTAAATCAAAAGCAAATAAAAAGCTTGCAGAAGAGAAGGAAACCAAAACATGCTGTGACTTTTGGGATCTTCTGAAAGTATAAGATGTATGCCACTGGGCTTAACAGATATCGATTCTACTCTTTATGTTCCATTAGGCATGAGACGAAAAACATAATCTCAAATTTGACAAACACCGATAAAATGTGTTGTGGTCCAGAGAACATACTGCAAAATCAACTTACCACCTGACTTCAATTAAAACTGGCTAGACTTTGGGTGCTTAGATACTAGTTAGGTAAGATCTTAAGTGTACCACAACCTTCACCATAAATTTATTTTACATTGAACAGTGGTGCGTTTGTCCATTCCTGAAACTGGAACTTATCTCTTGGCCTCAGGATTTTTCTTATGGTAGCCTTGTGGTAGGGGTGTAGTTTTTGAGGGTTATGTTTCAATGCAATTAAATAAAAGATGGCTGTCTTGAATAAAACATCTTGTGACCAAGTAAACACATTATTAGCAACCTGAAAACGTGTTTATTTTAGAACCACTTTATTGAGCCCCTTTCCTCAATGATTCAACATTATAAGCATTTGCACAATGCATTTTTCAAAACGCAAAATAATCTGCAGACTTTAAAAAATGGATTTAGGTGATTAACAACTACAAAAAAGATCATGAACTGAGATTAGAGAGGATAAGTTTGGTAAGGGTAAACAGATACTCTGCTAGTATATTTAGGCATGTACTTTACAGCCCGTAATCTGAAGTGTCATCACTTTATCTGTGGTTATCGGAAGCATACAAGTCTCCCTGTGCCTTTATCTAATGAGATAAGCATCTTGTCTTTATTATGTCTCACTTGTGAGTGAGTGCTCATTGCCTTGTATGTAAATGAAGGACTCAAGGCATATACAGGCACTGAACAGACAAGAATTGATACAATGATGCTCTATAGATACTAAGGCTGTTTTGCCTGTTTTTGGGCAAACATCCCTCAGATGTATACACATGTGGAAAAAAAAAATCATATTTATCAATCCCAGGGCCTTGTGGTTTTGTAATTCACAATGAACTGTCACTTACCTGTGATTTTGACCCATTGATTGTGATTTATGAATCCTACAACACATTGTTGATGTTTGTGTTTCTTTCAGTCCCAAATCTAACTAGCTGCTTTAGTGAATTCACTCCTGAGATTCCACCATAAGCTTTAGCTAATCATTTTCAGTTGCACAGACAAATGTGACAAAATATCACAATATCAAATTTAAAGTAAAACTCACTGAGTATAACATATATTTTTTCCAAAAATAATGTCAGTGGAATTTTAACTAGCTTTACATGTTCAGTGCATTACTCCACTTGAATGTTGTTTGCATGTTTATAACCATTTGAACTGGACATGGCACCAGCATGTGACACCACTGTTAGTTGAAAAAGACAGCAGAATGGCTGAATTTGTATTGTACTGCCACTATTCACTTTATTCTCAAGGAGAGAAGCCTTGTTCAATCGTGTTACATTTTTTTCATTTCCATCCAGCATTATTTCTCAGGGAAATATAGTTTTGCAATAAATTTATGTCATGAACTCCATTTTGTGAAACATATCATGAACTGGGTCTGTTGCCTCACACCTAGTTAATTAAAAGAGACTTGTTTTCAATCTAAGCAGTAAGGAGAAGTACCCACACCTAGCTTTCAGTGAAATGAGGGGGGCGATGGGCTGGAATTATCAAGCAATAAACAATTCCAAATTGCTGCTTCTTTGATCTGCATTCAGTTTCTATGTTTTCTCCTTTGTTTCTGCAGGAGACTGCTAGATTGTTCAAATACAGGCATGTCCTTGACTCTACAGCACTTTAGCACATTTTTATTATTTGTGGATCACTGTAAGAAATAATTAAAATGAAGACTGCTTAATGTGGAAATTACATGAGCACACAGAAAAACGTGAACCATGGGAGCAAATTGTTTTAAATTAGTTTAATAGTGTAAATTATTTTAATAGTTCACATTGTGAGGGCAAGAGGGATACTTTGAAGAGGGGTGTATGCCATGCCTCATTGTTTTGTGCATTGTCACATTTGTTTAATATTACTGTTTCTATCTTTAGATAGGTACTGGTGTTATCAAAGGCACATGTGTCAAACCTGTAGCTATACATTGCTGTAGCTGCAATGGTTTTGTAACATCACAGGACAATAGCGTAGCATTAACTTGCTGACATGTGCAATAATCAAAGAAGCGGAGGTATTTATTTTTAGCCTTTGTATCTGCTCATGGGACTGATAGAGGGCACACTTTGTTGAGAGAAGAAGGCATTGGATAGTGCTGGATAGTGCTCGATCTGTTGGTGGCCAGTTTATATGGGGTGTAATCTGACCATATTGAGGATTGACAATGTGTAACCTCAAAAGTTCCTGCAACCTCAAAGTTCCTGCAAATTTCTGTTAGTCTGCTGCCTCTCAGCTACACCTCTGTAGGCCCTTGTATTTATATCAGATTGGATATTGGTCAGATACAACACTTATCACAGAGGCCTGAGGTGTGGAAAGCCATGTACAGTGTGGTAAAAACACACTGTGCAGAAAGTGTGAAGGGCAGACTTAGCAAACTGACCTGTCAATGTTTCCTATTTTTGCTACAACCTGAATGAATCTTCGCAAGAGGTTAGATGATTTAACTCTCTTACAGATCAATTTTTCCATGTTTATAAACAAAATATCTGAGTCGATACTCTATTCCACTAGTCTATGTGTTTCATTTTCTTCAGCCACAATGAAAAAAATAAGTTCCATGAGCTATGTAATCATGTTCTCACAAATGAATACACAACTGTAGCCAATAAGGAATATAAGCTTATAAGGAATTTGTGCATGGATCTGATATTTTAGCAAAATTATGCATTGACTATTTCAGAACATTCACAGTATTTATTGTTTTTTATCATTTTAATTTTTTATTATGTTTGTATGTCTTTGTGTCAACATCTACTGTATTGGCCAATGGCCTATAACTAAGTACCTTAGTGTTTACTTTGCTCAGCAGCTGATTTGTGCTCAGAAAAAGAAAAAAAATTCAAGCATAGAGATGTAGATAGATTCCCACTGCCTTTGTAGTTGCATTGGTCTTATTTATTTATTTTTTGCAGTATGGGCTTCAATTTCTGCATGTACTCAACAATATCCAATCCAATTCTTGCACATGCTATATGCCATATTAAATGTGTGACTGAAGACAACAAAAAACATACATAAACAGCAGGCCCACTAGTGGTGGGACTTCCATCAGGCATCCCACTGCAGGGTACCATGGTGGCAGAGACCATACTTCTGAGACTTTTTGATAATGGCTGTCAGAGCCCATGATTGAATGCTGCTCTAACAGACGTCCAACCCATTTTTGTGTTTTCAGTTGTACATCCAGACCACTACCCTCACCATCTCCATGAACCTCAGCGCTTCTGTGGCACTGGGAATGCTCTACATGCCCAAGGTGTACGTCATCATCTTCCATCCCGAGCTCAACGTGCAGAAGAGGAAGCGCAGCTTCAAGGCCGTGGTGACAGCGGCCACCATGTCCTCGCGGCTCTCCCACAAGCCCAGCGACCGGCCCAATGGCGAGGCTAAGACAGAGCTCTGCGAAAATGTGGATCCCAACAGTAAGCGTTTATGGGCTTCTCCCAAACTCTTATTCCTCATACACAAACACACGCTCTGCATGTTTGTTTTTCTTTGTTATTCATTTTATTTTTGACTGTTGTATGACCCCCCCACAAATCACATAGCACACATAAGTTGTTGGGTGCAGGTGTATGGAATTCAGTTATTATAATTATTTGGTCATTATAATCATTCTGGTTTCATGTCCATTGCATATGTAAGATTTTTCTTTTTTTTCATTTCAGTAGCTTGTGCAATTCCATTGTCTATACTTCTATTACAATCATTGTAGAATGGTTAATATTTGTAGTATTATACAATACTGGATCCCTGGATTTTACATAATTTACTTGATAGGAGGGATATCCAGTCTCTCTCTACTAGATCTAGACTTATGAAGCTGGTATTGGTGGCTCAGAGCTAGGTGTGATGTAAACCCTTGAACTGCAAGATTAAATCAGATCACTCAAAGATTTTTTATGAAAAGATTCCTTGAAAGAAAATACCCGATCACAAACTCTGAAACATCAGAGAGAAGACAGGCTTAGGTGTCACCAATGTTCTAGTCCTTTGTTTAGTATGAGACATTCAGATTTGGCTTTCATTGTACAGAAAATATATTGCAATAAATGCTTTCTTGCTGTAAGGATATTCAGATGCACTGCACCACACTCACCCTACTCTACTGTCACAATGGAATGAATTAAACAGGTAAAAATAAACAGGTGCATAAAAACATGGAGGCTAATCTTCTGCCATGTTTTTCATGCATGTTTTTTTTCTTTCGGCTGCACTGTAGAGTGCATCAAGGGTCAACTCACAAGAAAAAAAAAGAATGAAATAAAAAACAAACTGGCAAATGTACCAAGCATGTTATGGTCTGTTGCTTCTGGCATTAACAAGTGTCTGCCATTGATGAGCTCATCTCTTGGAGTTTGCAGTTAAAGTTGCCACATTTGCTCTCGGGTGACTTTAAAAACCGCAGTGAATCATGCCTGAATATGTAATTATTTTTCTACTAAATAAGAACTTCTCTTGTTTATGTGCTATATCACATTAAATATTAGGACACGCTCCAGTTACTCCTGGCCAGGTTTGAGCCGTGCACAGCACTGATCAGACACAAAACTGTTCCAGGCACAAACAGACACAATCATCCATACACACGGCACACTGCACCTGTTGCTTTGCCCTTCTGCCTGTTCAAGCATGAATTACACTATGACAGAGTGCAATGTGTGAGCAGACAATGCTACTGTTGAAACATACCATTACATGGGAAATGGCGAAAGACAGCGCATGCCCTGGGCGATGAGGTGTGGATCTACTTGGCAATTAGGTCAAATGAAAATGATAGGTTGTGCAATTCATACTAATAATTTATGTGTTATCCGTGCTAGGCTTTGACTTTAATGTATGTATGTGTGCGGTATACAAGGTTGAGACCTGCTCAGCAGGGTATAGTTTTTTTTTTTGGGCTAAGAAGAATGTGCAGCCTCCTGTCATTTTCTATAGACCCAACTATCACAGCACATCAGCCAAATGTTAACTGTTCTGCTAAACACCACAAGGGGTCCACATAGATGGGCCAAAAAATGAATGTGAAAATTCAAATTACATGGATATGTGATCGAATGATGAGTTCTATATTTCTCCCTTTGGTTGCGACAGCCAACTCACCCGAAGATGTTTTTTTTTTTTTTTCTCCCAACAGGCTAATTCTCATAATTTATCAGAGGTAAGACCAAATTAATCTTTTACTTTTTTTGGTTATGACCTTGTTCCATTTCTTGAAGGCTGGGAGAGAGGAGGACGTGAACAAAATAGCAATGAGACTTTACAGCTGTTTAATAATGCCTTAGATACCCCCATTTGCTGAGATTTCACAGAGGACAAAAAGAGCAAGGGAGTTAGACATGGCCACTCATTTGAATGTGCATGTATGCACAGAATTTTGTACGTGTGCTGAATTAACAAAATGCAGCTTAATTCAGGTTGGTAAAAAATTTGGCATAATCACAATGGCATATTTCATGAAAGACAAAACATGCAGCAAAGCTAAATCTTTGCCACACACAAATCCACTGTTCCGTCAGGACTCAAGACAGCTTGGCACCTGAGATATCTAAAACAGTAGTCTGTCTGACCTGAGTATTACGCTGTATTACTTATTTTCCAGGCAGATGCCTTTATCAGGTTAACAGTTTAGATAGCTTGATTTAACTGAAGTAATTCAGGTTAAGTGCTTTGTTGGTAGAATAACGGTGTCGTCCCCAGGAATCAAACCTGAAGCCTTGTTGCAAACTACTTCACACTACAACCTAATAATGTGTAAAGCTGGGTTGAAATCTCAATATGTAACGTCAAGAGCCTGCTGAGTGCTTTCTAGTGTCCTTCCTCATGTATCTCAGGGCTGAAGTTTCCAGAGGCTACATCTTGACACAGCACCTCTCTCCCAAACCAGGGGGAGTTCCAGGCAGTCCCAAGGACTCCAGAGCATAATAAGCGTGGAATGGCAGGAGCTGAAATTACCATTTTATTAACTGTGCTTCTCTTCCTGATGCCTATCTGCACCTGAAAATCCAAAGCAGTTAGCACCTTACGGGATAATGGGATACAAGGAAGAATGTGCTGGGCTGTTGCCATGAAAGACAGTCTGACACAGAGAAATACTCAAGGGGCTGTGTCTTAACTGCCTGGGGTACTTTCTCCACGGGCAAAAATAGAAAAAGGGGAGGGGGGCATTTATTATCTATAATTTAGTGATTAATATCCTCTGTGCAACATCTTATTTTCCATCAAGGTGACTGATGGAGAACCGACTGCCTGGTGATCGCACTGTGTGCGTCAGTGTTTCTAATGACAATGCTGTGGACGTTCCCTGAAGGACGTGCTGCCAAACACCCCTGGATAATGCATGCTTTATAATAGCTAGCATGTAGTATGCTTTCTCTTACTTTCATTTCTCCAGCCATCCCCTCTGGACCAATTTTGCCATTCTATGCATTATGCATACCTTCCATATTAAAAATACATTTGCAATATTTATGTTCTTGCTTTCTATGAATATAGGAGGGACCAGTCAGCATTTGATTTGAATTAGTTAATGCTGCAGTGCAGATGCTGTATTTAGATGTTATTCTGTAAGTATTGTATTGATTTAGATTTAGACCGACTGACCTAAACATCAAAGAAGAACTTTTAATTGGGGAAACAATTAAAATAGAAAGAAGAACAATCATACATGAAATTACAATTTATGACCAGCACAAACAATAATATTACTTATTTCCCCATTTACAGATATTTGAAGAATGTAATTAGTACCTATGTACAGTGCCATATTGTATTAAATATTTATACAACTTTATTGGAGAGGGATTCTCATTCTCAAAGATGAACTCTGGGATTTTTTCTTTGAAATGGAATACTTCATCCACAACCAAAAGGTAGTAATTGATGTTTAGATACTAACTCCACATTGGTATTCAGCCACAAATGAGGAAAGGAAAATAAGAAAGCATGAAAAGAAAAACTCAGTAGCAACACCTCTTGATTGTGGATTGTGAATTGTCAAATAACTTCTTTAAAGGTGAAATATTTCAACTGAGCGAATTCACCACAGGAATAAAGGCTCTTTATGTAGTTACAATACTAACTGTTGTCACTTTCAAAATTTGGAATGTCTTATTTGAAAGGGCTGAAAAATGATTATCAAGGTGAAGGCTAACTGTGTTAAAAGAGTGGTCTTTGGTATGTGTCCAAGTGAGATGCTGTGAATACATAATAAAAGAAAGTTCTTAAAGATTTGCTATAAACCTAGGATCTATTGAAGGACATTCACAGAGAAATATGTTCATTAAAGAAATAAGAAAGCAGAAAGAAAAACACTACTGCAGTGTGTATTACCACTAGAAAAATCTGTTTTTAATACAAGCCAATCTCTGCATAGTATCTAAACAGTTGCTCTATTTTCCGCTCACAATATATTGCTGTGTGTCCCCTAAATTAGTGAAGATGTTCAGTCTTCTTTACCTGATAAATTAGTAGATCAAAGATTCCTGTTTTCCTTTAAATGGAAATTCTACAACCAATTAACCCTACTTATAATTGTACACATGTGAATTATACATGTGAAACTAGAATCCAAATATATCTGGGAGAATCGCATTATGGTTCCTGCCATTATGAACAGATAGATAGATAGATAGATAGGTAGATATATACAGTACTTTATTTATCCCCAAGGGGAAATTCCAGTGTTACAGTAGCAATTCACATAATGACAAAAGACACACATATAATCATGGTCAGCAATACATTGAGGTATTAGCACCAGGGGGTATGCCATACGTCCCTTGAACATGTGTCTGTGAGCGCGCACCTCAACAGAGCGTATGTCTGCAGCTGTCATGGTCCTGGGGCAGAATTCCTTGAGTGGGACAGTTACGCAAGACCGTGCTGCCGTCCAAAATAGCTCCCGGTGGAGCAGCGCGTCACCCGCATCACTCAGCAGCTGTCTCTCTAGCTTCATCTCGGCTCTTGCACCTTTTGAACCGCAGGAGAAACGGCATGTAGAAAAAGGAACGGTGTCTGAGCATTTCTGAACTCTGGAGAACAGAGCCCCTGGAGGACACCGCCTGTGCCGGTGTCCTCCGATCATCAGATCAAAATTTGAAGGATATTCATTTTTAATTTGGGCGATGAATGTCATTTGATCAGTTCAGACTAGGACATGTACCACAGATTTTAGGCTTTGAAAAAAATTTAGATCTACGCAATGTCTGTCTGATGAGTCACCTTTTAATTTTCATTCAATCAATTCTTGTATTGTCTTTCATATATCATTTGAATGGTTAATGTTTGGTTGTCATGTGCCTTAACAAATTCAAATTCAAAATTCACTGTGCTTCTAAAACAAACCTGATCCAGGCTTAGTGTAGGTCTGTCATGAGTGTGAAACCAAGAGGACAAGCCGGATGAAAGTAGCTGGAACGGTCATCCTATACCTTGGTCCCCATGCAGTATTATTGTTTTCAGCTGTCCACAGCTGGCACCAGATTGGCAGCTTCTCCATAACCCCCTTGTGGATTAAATCAGAGAGAGAAGAGGCCCATTAAGAAATTTATAGTGCAACTTACTTTAAAGATGTGGTGCCTGGGGTCAGTGGGGGAGATAATGGCTTTTCTGAAGATTCATTAGGTGCAGAAATGTCGAATTGCTGCTGTGGTTTGTCACGCACCAGGGCTGCCAAACGAAATGAGATCTTTAACAGGGGTCAGCTTTTAGAGTCTGTCTTTCTTCTATTTCCCAAATGAAACTTCTACTGGAAAGAAACCCAGACATTGAAAGCATGGTCTTTTATTTGTTTTCTTGGTCCTGGCGTCCTGCTGGGGGACGTGAATTGAAGGTATGAAGGTGATGGGACCAGCTGAGGCATTTTAGCATCCTTATTAACAAAAACCTGCTGAGATCCTGATGTAATTGAGATCAAGCTTGCAGTGGAAACTCATTACTACCACAGCATGGCTGTAGCACAAAAGTGCTCCGTGCATTGCTGGAGTATCTTTATGGCCGTCTCGTAACTGAGAAAAACACATTTCCCATCTCCCATGAGTTTCTTCCCTTTTTGATTGTTACACGTCTGAGTCAAGTTCCCACTTTCAACAAGGCATTTACCCACTGGCTTTTCTAATATCTATCGAGGGTAGAGCAAAGATGATTCAAAATAACATTTACTTACCCTTTAAGTGACATTTATTTGTAAGATGAAATGCAGAACTCATACATTACTATTGTGTCACTTTACACAATGACCTTTAATTTAAAGATTTGAAATGACTTCTGTCCTTTGAAAAACACCTTATCTGACTCAGGGAAAAAAAAAAAAAAAAAAAGATAATTGCAGACATAAGTCTGGTAGTTGCAGAGACTACATAAATACATGGTAATAAAAGGTCTTTCTGTTCCTTTATGCTTAAGGGATTTAAGTACTGCATTTGCCTGAAAGTGAATCCAGTAATATGCAATAGCATATTACCGAGATTAACACACACCTTATTTTGTCTATACATTAACATAAATCATGGTTCCATTAACCAAACTCTATTGAAACTGTATAGTGTAGTGGCTAACACAAAATAAAGCAATTGGAAATTATTCATCTAAGTTGATATACTTATGTTCTATTGGGCTGGAAGTCTGGATAACAGCATCTGCTCAATGAATGTAATGTAATGTAATCTTAAAATGGTGTATTGGGTCTTCCTGTTGTCCCTGTGCCGGTGCTGAAAATCCTCTGTGATCAAGGTGTGTGAAGTCAGTGATGTCCGCCGCAGTGTCAGATAGGCAGAGGCACACAAGGGGCATCAATTCACTCTGGAAGGAAGGCAGATATGGGACAGGGGACCCAGAGCCACTTATAGGTAGATAACTAACACAGGGACAGCAGATCTCTCTCACAAGCCCTCAGTGGATCCCCTGGGAGCCTTTTTTTTCCTGATATAGGAAAGCTGGTGTTTGGCATTGTCACAAGTGTAGTAAGTGGGCTGGGGCTGAAATTGTACTTGAACACAAAGTTAATCATGGAGAAAGATGAGCTCTGGAAGTCCAGAGACAGCTGTGCTGTGCTGTGTCGTGCCATGCTGTGAGCATTCTCCCATTTTCTAGCAGCTCCAGTGTGTTGGCAATGCGCACTCAGGCACTGTTGCTGGGAAACTCTTGATTACTCTCTTCACTACTTTGTGTGTGTGTGTGTGTGTGTGTGTATGTGTATATGTTTGTGGGGGGGGATTGAAGAAGTTGAGTATTCAGGAATTCATGTTTTATTGAAGGTCTACTGTAGTTCATATGCATTACTGATTTATTTATTTGTATTCATTTGTTCTGGTGTTTGTGTATTTGCAAAGATTGAGACCTGTAAATAATTAATTCCCCATTATCTAAGGGAAAGCGTTTCTTTCACCACTCTTTTCTCTCAGCTTCTGGTATTCCTTTCCCTCAGTGCATATCACCACAGGGACCAAGGCAACTAACCCCTCAGTTTCTTTTCCAATATGTCTTTAGACCACACACATCACATTCTTGCCTTACCTAAAATTCTTGACAAAACAAAACACAAACACAACAAAAAGATGGACTCAATGATTAGCACGTGCATCCATTGCTTAAAAAAAATCACCATAAATGACTGGTTTAACCTACTAAGACATTAATAATGCTATCTGAATCTAAAGATTCTTTATACTGTACATGCATTTAGTTTTGTCGTTATTACTGAAAGGACTTGTAGGAAAAGTGTAAATGATAACATTTCATTCCTATTTTGTAAATATATGTGTTCCATGTATTTTGTTTATCCAGTCAAATAAATTAAATCTAGTGTTTTTCTAGTTTGTCTAGTAGGTACACAGATCATATAGTAGAGCCTATTTATTTCCCTTATTTCCATGACTACCAGACCACAATGTGGAAGAAAACTTATTGACAGTATAAAGCGTTATATTCCTGATAACACTTTATTTGAAAAATGTGATGAGGGACTGAGGTTTTCAGTATATCTTCATCAGCTCTTTCATGGCCATGTGAAAACAGTAATAGATATATATCAGATATACAATGACAGATGTAATGTGAGTTTGGTCACCTGACAAAGCAAGCAAATTTGACATATTCAACATGTAATAGGAAGCATTCTCATATTGGGACTGAACAACTGAGCACATAACTGGATTTTGGCCTCTTTAAATATTTTATTTTTCCCTCTTTTTTCACCACTGTTTTGGAATCACAAATTGCATCTTGCTGCAGCAACCTGTACACTTACACATAGGCACTAGGTATAGGAATGCAATTCTCCAATACACTCACATACCCACAGCAATATTTTTTGAACAGAGAGTCCATTACAGCACCACAGTGAAGTTAATGTCCATTGGAGGAAAGGCATGTTTCCATTAATGCCATCTGAGTGGTTCACAGATGCCTGACAAGTCACAGGGTGCCTGAGAGTGGTAAGACAAGGAAACCCTGCTGACAAATTCACCCTACCCCTGTGGAATGAAGCTAGTGTGTCTGGCTGTTGTTCATATCAAGTCAATGGAAGCCCAGGGCTAGGGCACCTTAGCTGATTGAGCCACCTGGGAGCCATGGGTTTATGACTTTAAGTGAAGAAAACATTTGAAAATCCATCAAGCCTTTGTGATTGAAATAAATGCTGGAGGCCCAGTAGGAATTTAAAATATAGGCTATAACTATGTGGTGCAAAATTTCTTGTGAAACTTCTTTTGATATGTGTTGTAATATCAAGCATGTCAGCTAGCCACACAATGATAAATAGATATTTATGAATATGCTTACAGAGCACTTGTTTAAATGTTATGGTGTAGCATCAGTTCTACTATGTTATGATGAAATGAAACATGATATGTTTTTTTCCTTGTAATCATAAAGAATCCTTGGAATCATAAAGAGCTCTTATGAGCATTTTGGGAAGTTTGGGAAAAATGTAAATGTTCTGCCAAGGACAGCAATCAAAATTGCCAGTTGAATGTAACACTTGCACATGTCCTGTTTTATTCTGCATCATCATTTGTCCATCCTGTATCAAAGACTAAAACTCATTTCACAAACAATGTGGATGTTGTGTATTGTATCATAAATGGCACCCATGTAATTTTTGAGTGTAGCATGGTAGATGTATGACCAAAGTACACCTAAACAGTTAAACCCCACACATGCACACATTGCCTTAATGGGGATTTCAACTTTTTACAGCTGTGTAAAAAATCTTTTCTATCATCTCTGGTCCTTTTCTCACCTCAGGTCCAGCTGCAAAGAAAAAGTATGTGAGCTACAACGACCTGGTGATCTAAAGGGCTCCATCACTGGACGGAAGTGATTGATGAGGAAGCTTGGTCTCCTGCCCCTTTGGCAAAAAGAGAAAAAGGTCATTAGTGTCCCTGCTCTGTACTGCCTGCTTACCCCTTTGACAAGGGTGGGCTCCTGAGTTTTTTCTGTTATCAGAAGATATCGACAGATGTTTCCACACAGTTAAGGAAAACAACACTAAAGACACTCAATCTGGAAAAAAAAAAGAATAAAATGACGAAACCATCTAAAATTGCCATTCGTTGTTAAATAAATAAAGAGAGTGGGATGCTGCCATGGGACACTAGCCCAGGCCGGTTAGTTTACAGACATGCCCTGACTCCTCAGGGTTGCCCCAGGGTGAGCCCTTTGCGCCGAAAATCTCACTGGACAGTCTCTTCACCAATGGCGTGATTCTGGAGGTGTGATGCAGCAGAGGACCATCTCGAGGGGCTGTTTCTTGTCTTTATATGTACTTCCAAATTGCAAGTTTTCCAAAATTCCTGTAAAAGTTTGTGAGATTTCTTTTACCATACATGTTACCTTTGTTGTTGATTTCCTTTTTTGTTTTGTTTTCTTGCTTCTTGGATGCACATAATATTAAAGCCATATTCTTCTCTATGAGATAATCATGGATTGAATTCCTACTTAATTGTACTTGGTTCCTGAGTAAAACCTTTTTTATTTTAACTCCCCCAATCTGTGTGTAAATTTGTTCCACATGGTAGTTCCACATGTTTTAAATGTTTTGAATATTCTGTAAGGGTCCATTGACCACAAACTGTGTTTTCAGTGACTGCAAGAAAGCTCCAGTCCATGTACAGTTGGGCTTAGATTAATCCCAGTGACCGGTGGTATTCCAGATGTAACAAGGTGTTCACGTAGCAGTTGTCAATGCATGCCTGATATGTTTGATGTTAAAAAAGAAAATCAAAGAAACTAAATGTTTTACAAAAAAGGCTGTAACACCAGCCTGCTCTGGATGAATTCTATGACTCTTACTTTTGTTTTTTCTTCTGCATTCGTTTTTTTTTTGGATACTTACCTACTCAAAGCAGAATATGGCTTTAATTTGTCTTGGAGTTTTCTTGCCCCGCAACTATGGACAAATTGTGAAAAAGGATAAATACGTATTGAAAAAATACAAAAAAATTAAAAAGCATGTATGTTTTATACTGTTTGTACTAAGTATATTCATGTTGCCCTTGCTGCTTATGTGCCAATATTGTGGGAGACATTTACGTTTGGCCACTCATGCAAGTTATACTGTGGTGTTGTCCAAGAATGTATCAACATGAAATAAAACCATTTGGTTATCTTTTTTTTATTCCCTGAAAAAGTATAAAAAACATTTATTTGTGTGTTTGTGAACATAAGGCATTCCAATGCCTCAAAGTAAAAGTAAATGAACAATCAGTTTTTACTAGTGTCCTAAAGACATTAATAGCATTAGAACACATATCAGTGTTAAATTCCATTCAATGCACAAGTACAAGTACAATTCAGATTGAATTACGTAACGTAAATACAATACAATAATGTATCAAGATGTTAAGAGGCTCAATTAGTGTACAATGATCTTTTTCTGAGTGTTACTGGATACTGGCATTTGAGCCTGAGTAGGCACATTCAAGCACAGCAGTCTAGACTGTAGAGGGAATATTTTTCTCCAGAGGGTACACCTGGGATAGGCCTAGTGAGCAAGTCAGTGATGACAGCGGCATGTGAAAAAGAGAAAGGAACGTGAGAAGGAAATATCCATCAGCAGTCTATCCTGCGTCAGAGATGTACTGAATGCTGCCAGTCCTTGTACCAAATGGTGCTGAAATTGAGACGGGATCAAACAGTACCCCACGGTGAGAGACGGAAAAGAAAAATAAAGAATAAGTTGGCTCACAGGTTCCAGTGTATAAACCAATGTACAGTAATGCTGAGTTTTTATCTGTCCATCCACCTTTAAGGATTACATCCCCTGTGGAACTTGCGCAATTGCATGATTATTATCAAATAATGTATCGCATATTACTAAGAGGTACAATTGGATACTTTTGCTAATTTATCTTTCTCTTTAACTTCTCAATATTGTCATTATCACACCTTATCCCAACACTTTCAGTATACTTAAAGTAAGCTGAAATCATGGTGTTATGTTCTCAGTCTCTAGCAGCTGCTTTTCCTCGAACTGTATGAAGATGCATAACATTTAACTGCATACTGAACACAAATATGAAAAAAGACATTTATGGAATTAATTTGGAATTCATTCGGCATAAGTACCGCATTCAAGGGTACAACAGCAGCCTCTGACCTGCTGGAGGATTTGAACTCTATATTCTGCCTGAGTTTTTACAAATGGCCCTTGCCACTCTTTGAAGCAAGCCACAACCACCCACTTCAAATCAAATCAACTCAGAGAGGTAATTCGTGGTAAATCATTACATTTGACAGCTTTGTATTTTTCTTTTTCTGAGGTGTCACAAAAATATTTATCTGTTCTCTTCAATAATAACTTGAGGACATTATCACTTAATGGCAACTGTTTATAGAGTTCATACACAGACAGAGATGATTCAGATGGATTTACCCACCAAACCAAGCACTAAAGACAATTGCCTGGCAAAGGCTTAAGTCCAGATAACAGACAACACTGCCCCTCTCAAGAAAAGAAAAAAAAAAAAAAGAAGAAGAATATAAGTATGAATAAAGCATTTGAGGTTGTAAGAACTGCAGCTCCATTTTTTTTTTCCTCTGAAGAAAGAATGTATTATGATACATGTAAAATGCTGACCCCTTGCATTTACTGATTACCTGCGGTTGCATCATTCAGCTGACTGCGTCTGTTATGTGCTGCGGATTACAAGTAATTCTCTCATTTGGCGATCACAGTTTAAATTTACCTACAGTGATAGAACACTGTCAGACTGGTAGGTCACCAAGAGTTCCATCTGGTACTACTGTCTGTGATAATTAGTTAAACAGTATTTTGCATAGCAGTCTCCCAAGGGATCTGCTGATTTGCATATCCTATTTTTAATTAATGAAATTTGAAAAAAAAATTTTGAAAAATTGCCTTTTGCTGCATATATTGTCGTTTTTTTTTCATATTGAATATAACCAGATTCCCTTGATGTCTTTTAATCCTTCTACATTCTCTCATAATACATAAATATTACATTCAACAATGTGATATGAGGTACAACACTATGTAAATAATAATCCATCAATTTATCGGCATAGCAACTTGCAAACATCTGTGGAAATTATAACAGCAGCTCCTCGGGTCATATTCTTCCTTTATTCCCAAGAACATGAAATTTGTTCATTTTCACTCCTTTTCTCAATTATTCAATTAATAAATGTTCCAAGACAAACTCCTTCTTTCAACTGCCAGAGGCAGTCACTGGCTGAATGCCTGGTTCATGCAGTGGCAACACATTTGTCATGTCCATGACCACAGAATTGCTGACTATTGTTTAAGACTACAGCTGAATGAAGCTAAAAAAAGACAAGGTATCTAGCTCAAATAGTGTACATTCATCTCTACTTGGCTTTCATGAAAGGCCTAGAATGGTAAGGTAGTGTTCAGAATGACATGTTGAACTGAACAACCTTTTACAAACTACTTTTCTCAGTGTTACACCTGCCAGCTAGAGATTTTAAGTTGTGTAAAAAAAACAGTTGCATTAAACATTTAATGCACTAGATCATGCATCATAATGAACATACAATACTGAGATGCAATTTTTTGATGTATATATGTAAATAATGATCAATACTGCTGCACATTTTTGAGACAAAGGAAGGGGTGCAGGTTACAGAAAGGATTCTGTACTCAATGCACAGAAAGAGAGTGGGAAAACAATGCAAACTGCATTTACATTGCCCCCAATGTGGCATAGGACAATGCTTCTTTGACACCACAGTCTTTTCACAAAATGTCCAGAAACCACAAACTGAATTACAAATTGGCATCAAAGCTGGCATTGATTGGCAGAGTATTAGCGCCCAGCTCCATGCCTTGCTGACGGCATGCACGATCAGCAGAAGATCCTGCTGAAATCTTTCACTTGTCAGGAAGTGACAGGGTTCTGTCTCTCGGTCACAGCATCTAGGGAGACAAAGTGCGAGGAGATACACTGTCCAGAACTTTTCTGCGTATGTTGCAGAATACATTCCTCCTCCTTCAGGAATGTTATTTCACTGTGCATTACCATGACAGACCAGTGTGATTCAATGGTGCTGGTCTGTAGATGGTTCTGTGAAGTCACTGTGATACAGTACATCTTACATCTATACGGTACATCTAAACTATGATACACTACATCTTACATCTATACAGTACATCAAAACAAACAAAAAATCTAAATCTAAACACCACTCTGACATATACAGCACAGGTAATCAGTCAATCACTTCCTGATCAAGACAGGATGAGGTCTCTGACTTCACTGATATGAAAGTCTTGCTGCAACAATAACATAATGCTAGTTTTTACATTACATTTACATTACATGCATTATCTTATCTTCCAGCACAAGTTAAATGAGCAACAGTGTCAGACCAGGCTAACAACACTCCCAGACCAGTGAGTGTGAGCATTTTAACACTATAACTGCGACATTTGTATGTTTTTCACAAAATTGTCTTTGCTTTATAATTTCCTTCAAGTATGCTGGTGGTGCTTTTTCTTTTTTTTTTTTTTTTTTGCTATAACAGAGGTTATTTTATCCTGGAATAAAGGGAAAGCCATTGACATGTGGCATGCTGCTTTTTTTCATTATTTTTTCTCTATTCTCATGTGAGGTTTTTTTCCCTATCACTTATGCCCATCTCTGATTAAAATTGATGACAAATCTCCTCTCATCCGAACCAACTACATCCTTTTTATTTCATATGGCTACATCAGGGAAATCAGCTTATATGACTATGAAAATATCTGGTGAATCACAGGGAGGGTACACCATGCAGCGAGGTTTGAAACATATGCATATGTCAAACACATTCCAGATGTAGTTGCTGTTGTCATGTACTACAAGTTATACCCGGCTGGGAGGCTAGCACATCAACTCTGTCCAGGTCAGACACAGATTCTTTCACAGTTTGCTCACACTGAGCTTTAGCCAGGGATCTGTCCTGCAATTTTATTGTTTGCAGCTATGTTGATATTGCTCTAGCCACATGTAAATCGTAAAGTAACACATAATATAAAAAGCAATGTATTCCATCTTTTAAAAATATTTTATATTAGCTTGGCTGATAGTTGCCTGTCATACAGTGCTCATACAGACATCTGTACTGCATTTCAATATATATAACATGTAAAGCAATAATCAGCAAGATGTCACAGCTCGCACCAACTGCTGTGTGCACTTGCACTACCTTAAAGACATTATGTTAAATGAATATAATCTCTAAAAAAGTGGTTCTAATATCACAAAGCATGTTTACTACATAGGCTAATCAAATTAGGGGTTTCGGGTGAGCTCAGTAAGCACAAAAGTCTACACACGGTTATGTTTATCCAAAGCAAAATAACATGTGAAAAGCTGCAGAAGCCAGACCTTTATATTAAGAACAATCATTTTTAATTCAGATCTCTTTCTTAGTCCAGGCCTAGACATCCTCGTTCAGATTCCCCTACAATGTAGTTATGGGATGATGAGCAACTAGTTGCCATCCAGATGTGTTCTGCAATCTCCAGCACGCATATTGTGTTTTGTGGAGAACTAAAACTAAAATATGTGACTTCACATAATTTCTCATTAGCTGAAAGGGTTTCATAATCAAGAATGGCAAAAAATATACAGACACAATCAACCTCACAAGAAAAAAAATAATAATTTCAACATAACTTCTAAAGACAGCTATTTGCCTCAAACAGCCATGTCCCTGATTTGATGAGGTCCTTCACTCAATCTAAAGGGAAATAGCAGGTGTCAATAGAACCCAATCTGAGGTATCCACAGGAAAGCAAGTTATTAACCTGCCTGCCAGGGATTGTATATTCGCTATTTGGCCTTTCCATTTACTTGCCAAGGAATCAGGATATAGAAAGACGGCTATGAAAGACACATTGATCTCTTTCAAACCGCATGGTAAGTAAGTATTTGACATTTCATCTAGGGCCTCTGGCAGCAGCACAATAATTTTAACTCTTTAAGGACTAGGATGATTTGGCTTCCATCATATCCTAGAATAAAACAGAAATGCAATATTATGATTTGTTGAATACCCTTTTGTGTACAGCATAGCTGAGATGATGGCACTGTGATACTGTTACTGTTTCATTGTTAATTTCTATGGTTTGGTCCTAATCACTGTTCAAAACCATAAGAGACAGGCAAGTATACATCAAGCCTCCTTATGAATCACCCAGATTTTTTGAGTGTGCCAAGAGAGACCAGAATGTGATTATTTTTGTACTCAGTGTTTTAACATAGCTGACCCACCATAAATCAATAGGACCTCCTTTCATCTAATTCCTCACTGCTGAAAATCTAAACTATTGTTTAAAATTCTTTGAAATGCAAGAATCAGAGGTGGTTCCATAGGGTGCGAATGGTCATGCTCAATGAAAGTGTACAGTATAACTGTTTACTTCAACTGCCTAATGGTATTGAAAGCTATGTTGTTAAAATACAAAATATGAGCTAAATTCAACATAATTAATTTCAGCCATGTGTTGGTTCTCTCTCTAATTGCATATATATATATATATATATATATATATATATATATATATATATACACACACATATATATATAGATTATATATATACACATACATATATACACTCACCGGCCACTTTATTAGGCACACCTGTCCAACTGCTCGTTAACGCAAATTCCTAATCAGCCAATCACATGGCAGCAACTCAATGCATTTAGGCATGTAGACATGGTCAAGACGATCTGCTGCAGTTCAAACCGAGCATGAGAATGGGGAAGAAAGGTGATTTAAGTGACTTTGAATGTGGCATGGTTGTTGGTGCCAGACGGGCTGGTCTGAGTATTTCAGAAACTGCTGATCTACTGGGATTTTCACGCACAACCATCTCTAGGGTTTACAGAGAATGGTCCGAAAAAGAGAAAATATCCAGTGAGCGGCAGTTCTGTGGGCGAAAATGCCTTGTTGATGCCAGAGGTCAGAGGAGAATGGCCTGACTGGTTCGAGCTGATGGAAAGGCAACAGTAACTCAAATAACCACTCGTTACAACCAAGGTATGCAGAAGAGCATCTCTGAACGCACAACACGTCGAACCTTGAGGCAGATGGGCTACAGCAGCAGAAGACCACACCGGGTGCAGGAAACTGAGGCTACACCACACAGGCTCACCGAAATTGGACAATAGAAGATTGGAAAACGTTGCCTGGTCTGATGAGTCTCGATTTCTGCTGCGACATTCGGATGGTAGGGTCAGAATTTGGCGTCAACAACATGAAAGCATGGATCCATCCTGCCTTGTATCAACGGTTCAGGCTGGTGGTGGTGTAATGGTGTGGGGATATTTTCTTGGCACTCTTTGGGCCCCTTAGTACCAATTGAGCATCGTTGCAACGCCACAGCCTACCTGAGTATTGTTGCTGACCATGTCCATCCCTTTATGACCACAGTGTACCCATCTTCTGATGGCTACTTCCAGCAGGATAACGCGCCATGTCATAAAGCTCGAATCATCTCAGACTGGTTTCTTGAACATGACAATGAGTTCACTGTACTCAAATGGCCTCCACAGTCACCAGATCTCAATCCAATAGAGCACCTTTGGGATGTGGTGGAACGGGAGATTCGCATCATGGATGTGCAGCCGACAAATCTGCAGCAACTGCGTGATGCTATCATGTCAATATGGACCAAACTCTCTGAGGAATGTTTCCAGTACCTTGTTGAATCTATGCCACAAAGGATTAAGGCAGTTCTGAAGGCAAAAGGGGGTCCAACCCGGTACTAGCAAGGTGTACCTAATAAAGTGGCCAGTGAGTGTATATATATGTGTAAGAAAAACCCTCTGATTGAGAGTGTTGCTTCTAGTTTATGTATATAAAGGCTTTCATCAAACAGAGGCTGGTTGGGGGTACATAACAAAAAGCATATGAATTCAGCAATGTGCAGTATTGTAACATAAGGCCATCCTCTCTTTGTATACCCATTTATACATCAAGCCAAGGACCTACAACCTTGATTGTAAGAATGTATTTTTTTTCTTTGACTTAGAGCCTGCCTTTTTATTTGCAGAGTGGGTTTAAAATAGACACTGCACATATCCATAAATCTTGTTATGTTATAATAAGTAAAGTTTGTGTGTTATTCTTAAGATTAAATTCATGGAGTTACAATAAAACATTGCATACAAAGAACAAACCTTGAAAGTATATTTCTTCATATGATTGACATGATATTAATATTTAGAGGAATGTTTATATACTCATATTTGAATGAGTTATGATTCAACATAAAACACATACAGAATAAGTCTAGTTGCAAATTAAGTGGTTCTAATCATTTAACCATCAGTTCACAGTCAGAAAATACAGTGAACTCCATTTGCAAGAATTACTAATAATACTTGTTTTTTTGATCATATAGTGACCTAACAAGAATAATTTTGGCTCAGTCATAGCACTTAAAGTGATATTCAGTAAAATTGTGTAGTTTCAATGAAATGTGAAGATAAGTGTCTGGGATGCCAGCTGACACAGCAAGAAAAGAAAAACATTTCCAAAAACGAAAAACACTGCCTCTTTAAATTTTCATGATAGTCGTGAGCTCAAACAAAATGACACAGCTGGGAAACTGGGCATTCTACAGTGTCCACTGTCAAAGCTTCTAAAGAAGCCACATGAAGAATGAGGGAGACCCAAAAGGAAAGAAATGTTACTCTGGAGTTAAGCATTTGTGTTGCTGGGTGAGAACTTACTAAAATAATCACAGTTCCCACAGTTCCAGTGATCCACAGACACTGAAGTGAAATGCAACTCAGTCAATTATCCAGGACTATGCACACCCAAAAATACATCAATAAGTATAAGGGAACATGTTTCACATAACTATCGTCACACATTCCAAAAAAACCCCAGCTTCAATGGTAATATGTCCTCAGCATTTAGTGCAGATTATGTAATGTAAAAAATATAAATTTTTTTAATTTGCAAAGTGAGCTACACATTCTTAACTCCTTGTCACAACTATTCCACAAGTTGACCCCTTTGACAGATATACATCTATTTTTTTATATTTGTTCTTAGAGTGTAGTCCCAGTAGCCACACGACCTCCTGTGTGTTCTGTCTACCACTGAACCTCACCTTTGGTCCTTTGAGCGGTTCATGCTGTAGATAATGCCAGCCTAAGCTCACCTTATCTCTCTCAAACAAGACTTTTATTGTTAATGATTTTATTATGTCTCAAAGACTGAATTTTTTTTTTACTGTTAACTGAAACAAAGTTGGCAAACACTTTCCAATGACAGAAGCCTGTCGCTTTCACATATCAAGACAAAATGGAAGGGGTGGTGACAGACTAGGTATGATCCATGATAGTTGCTAACTATATCTGTACTGCCCGTTCTTGAACAAATAAAGATGAACAAAAAACTGGAAAATAATGTACATATATTGCTACTTACTGAAGGAACATATCTGCTTAATGGAATGCTGCCCTAGAAAGTATCAAGGCTTTACAGATAGCCGTTACTTTTAAATCCCGATAACAGGGTTGCTGCTATTGAATTCCAAACATATCAGTTGCTGTCCCAAACAGCTAAATTCATCTGCTTATATGTTACATATGCACTTTTCTCCTTTCTAAGTATGAACAAACTCCCCCCACAAACGGTTTACATGACACTGTCTAGTTGGTTTATTAAAGTGTTAAACACAGCCCAAGGTTATAATATTGAATCTGACACTGTCTCAAAATAGAAAATATGTGTTCATGATCACATGTATCAAATAACAGATCATGTCAGCTGTCATACAAAATGGCAGATAAGGAGTCAAAATCTGCAGAAATAGTGACAGGTTGGTGTTGGTGACAACCCTAACATCAGCAGAACATCATAACAGATTGATAATGACTACAGCCATAGACATGCAGTTTGAGGATTGTGACTGTAAGCACAGGGTAAAATAGATCACATATTTGATTGCAAATAATGTATTTTTAAGGTCTTAGCTGCATTTGCGCTTGACTGAAACCTAATGATATGATATCAGTGCACCCATAATTCAGATGTCATAACAATTCAGTCACTGTTTTGTATTTTTCAGATATATATTTTAGTCCATTTGGTGACTTTGTTGCATTTTAAACATACTGAAACAGGGATGTTTTGTGTCGGTCATTTATCCTCGGTATGTAATTCTGTCACTAAATATGTGAAAATAGTACTTTTTATAGATTGTGACCATGGTATCCCCATCCCATTTTAACCACTAAAAGACAGGTTTGCTGCCCAGCTGTCTGAACTGGTAACACTTCATTGGGCACATAATAAAAAGAGGTGTTGAGCTACCAAATGTCAAGAGCCCACTACCTGACAGCAACTAAAAATATTAATAAATGGCAAAGAAAGCTTAATGCTTCTCCTTTCAAACGATGCATATGCAATGCATATTGGATAAATACTGTAAAACACTGGGTTATAATAAAACAAAGCAGATTGTTATCTAGTTAGGAGATATCTCTAGTGTGTTTGCATATGCTTGATTGAGTGGATCAAATTTTTTTGACACCCCCAAAAAAGAAATAACCTTAATAATGTTCATGATGTCACATAATGCATATAATGTTCAGGAATCTCATCTACCTTCAATTGCAGTGTGCAATGGGTTCATGAGAGAAAGCAGTGTTGCTGGAGAGAATATTAAAAGTGTGGGTAAAAGTTGTTCTATTTTTGCCAAGGAAAAGCAAACTAAAATCCTAATAAACCATGTAGTCAGAGTTCTGTACCTGGCAGAAAAGCCACAGGCACAAGCTCTTTTCCTTGAGAGAGAAACCAATAATGAATCACCAAGCTTCCATATTCTGTTTCAGAAAGGTCATGCAGCATGAATA
Organism: Megalops atlanticus; assembly: GCA_019176425.1. NCBI lineage: Eukaryota > Metazoa > Chordata > Actinopteri > Elopiformes > Megalopidae > Megalops > Megalops atlanticus. Next base: position 30,394,860 of record CM032879.1, read on the forward strand.
CAGTTGTTTTTCAATGACTGAGGCTGTGATCCAGGCAGGATTAGTTACGCTTCAAATCAGTGAACGATGTATTCTAAATAATTTATCCTCTCATTTATTATATTTTTGCTTTTCTTTGGATAATTGGCTCGATATTTGAACAGATTCTGTGTAGTGCCCTGAGAGAACGTATCCTGCAAGTTTGATATTCAGCTGCATGTCAGCAATAGACTGCTAACAGCATGCAACCTCTGTATTCTTATTCATTTATCTCCAAACAGTGATGTTATAACTCAGTCTGAGAGTTCCAACTCTTTATTACTCTTAATTATTTCATGAAATACCAGAATGATGTCATGAATGAGAAAAATCCTACATTTGTATACTGTAGACAATTTTATTATATATTATTATTAAAATACCTGACAGAGCCAAAAAATAAAATGCATGTATTCATACAGCACATAACATTGTTCACTTCTTAAAACATACAATATTTTCTCTAAAAGTTTAAATTAACAATTTGTTTATTATGGGTATGTTTCAGACATTGTTTGGGATATTCTAGTTTGAAATGTCATCATTTTACCATTGCATTTTGCTATGGTGAAATCAAACTGTTGCCATAAGTCCCAATTCATTCACACAAGGGCTCTCAGGCATTTGTATGAACAACCCCCCTTTGGGCTAAAATGTGAGCCAAAACCTAATTTGCAAGCAGTAAACACAGCCACACAAAAAGTACAATATTTATCTTGTGTTCCCTTTGTGCTAGTCTTTGAACTTTAACCTACAAGGTACATTGGGTTGCTGAACCTTACCATAGATGAAGATTTTGGAATGTAATTTGTTCCACAAAGGGGGTTGAAAAGATAAAAGAACAATGAAAAAGGACATTATTGTGAATAAACATTGATTTGGATCCTGACATGTGTGAACAGGAGAGTGCTGATACAGGCAACTTAGGCATATTGAAAACAGTGGATACAAACATTCCTAGTGTGTTTATACATTTTACAGTTGTCAAACATGAGCACATATGCTTAAGAACAGTATTTTGTTTACAGTATCACTGTTTACAGTCGACATTTGGAAAAAGTGCAAATCACCTCCTCTTTCTGAAGTTCATTAAATGCAAAATTTCTCAATATAAGCAATATCAAAAAAGATTTAGAACTTTTCCTCTCAAGGTTTTGCTACAATATTTCAATATATGTCTCTCAGTGTTTGTTCCTCTTTCCCACTGCAAAGTCAGCCTGTAACAAGACATGTACTTGTTGAGCTGCTCAACTCTGTGAGTTCCATTCAACAGATTCCCCTTTCTGCATCAGTTTTCCTTACCATGAGCTCTGCTACCACCTCTGCTGAATGCATTGATTTGTATCCCGGCGGCACCATGGGACTCGCTGTAATCCACAGGTGCCGTTTAGGTACTCAATTTCATTTGCCTTTACAGAAAACAACACTGCTAACAAAAATTTTAATCTCTCAATATGTCTGACATGGTGCCAGCCTTATCAGGCTCATGCTATCTATTGTCTGAACGGTGAGGTTTTGCTATGAATCCATATGACAGGTCCTCATGCGAGCATAGTTTGCCCTCCGCCATTCCTTTGTGCTCCAAGTGCACACATCATCCGTTTTGCTGCAGCGGCTCATACATCACTGTTCCAGAGGAGCGGAAAGCTCTGTAAGTTGCATAAACACAATGTCGCCGGGGCGCCCACACCTTTCTGTGATAAATGGGAGACCTCACACCACGAGCATCTTCAAAGATGATGACAGAGCAACTCGTGTCAGAGCCTATAACACTGGGTGCTGCAGCTAAAAGGCCCCGCTGCAACCACTACTTCTGCCATTATAGAATGCACCCTGAGCTCTTGAATTTTTGTTCAATGAACAAGAAACACAAGGGTGTGGCCAACTACAAAAAAAAAATGAACAAACCTCTGGTGGATCATACTGAAATTGTACGCTTGACTATCAAATAAAAAACAGGTTTTCCAGTTCTTATAAGTTAAAAGGTTAGTTCTCAACCTCTCCAACATCTTACTCAAAGCCGCCACTGAGGCTCCTGCATCTTTAATAATTAACTGCAAGACACACAGAGAACAGGCCCTACATACATAATTAATGAGTCATTTGCTGCAAAACATCAATTGTAGTTAAACAATTTGTACATTAGGTAATCTGCAATATTTCTGGCGCTCATGGTCAAATATGAGAGGGGGGAACAAGGACAGTGTCTTTCACTGGCTAGAGTGAAAGTAGGAATCTCTGACAAACTCTGGAAGGGACTGAAAAATTATGAATCTGTCAAGTTTTCTCGGTCATTTCACACTTCTCAGTCATCAAACATCATGCATTAAATCATGATTAATACTAATCAAATCATCAAAACATCAAGTCATCCATTAATACTCATCCAGAAATCCATGTGACACTTGAGAACTGAACACAAAACATGAACAATTATCAAGGTTTCACTGAAAATCAATTTGAGAAGGATAAATCCAGACTGAGGCCTAAATATGTCCCAAAATGTCTATCACTCAGAAACGTTGTTTCTAACGGAACAGACATCTCCACGAAAGTTTCATGACCTTTGTTCTGTAAAGAGCGTACAGGCATTCATGTCTCATCAATGTTCACATTACACAAGACATGAGACGTCAATAGCAAATATTCCTCAGCTGGTACCAAAAAAGACTTCCATCCTGCCCCTTACCCCTACTCTCATCACTTTTGCATGTGTCTACCAGCTATAAACCCTGAGAATATCTATATGTTTACAGACAAGCATTAATATCTACCATTTAAAAAATTATTGGCTCATCTGAAATGCCCCAAGACATACTACCCATTTACTGTACCACTAATATATAGCATTTTAACATGAATAAGAAGGCAGTGATGACAATGATGGTGGGCAGTTTACTAACTTTATTCAGAATAGACTACATACAGTGTAATGGGTTTTGTGTGAAATTCATTTAAATTTTTCTGCCAGTGTGATTCAAAATAAAAGAAATGGAAAAATATTTATCATATGTTATATTTTTCACACTGCATTAAAATATGTCTATTGCAAATTCACCTATATTACCTACTAGGGTTGTCCCCGAAGCTGAATATATTATTTGGATGTGCATGGATAACAGGCTTCAAACACACATTTTTTCTCGAGGAGTATAGCATCTTGTATTTGGATATGTTTCAGCAAAAAAGTACCTGTGTTTTCATTTTGTCCGCAGGCCAAGAAACAAAAAATTTAGAGCGTGGCTTGCTGAAGGACATGTCTGTTTATTTACAGCCAGTTGAGGGAGATTGGGTCTTTTACAAGATGCTGCACTCACCCATGCACACACTCATCTCCCTGCCTCTGTGCAGCATTCTGTGTCCCCCTCGAGCTCCATGTTTCAATCAAAGCTATACTGATATTTCTTTCTTTTCTTTATGATCTTTCTTCTTTTTGAAATCTTTATTCTTGTTCTTTGTTTTAAATAAAACAAACGGGGTTAAGAATTACAATGCAAAGCCTAAGCCTGTAGTATTGTCTTACACCTGTTGAAAATCTATTACCAACAGCTTGGTCCTACTACAGAATTTGACGTATAAAGGACATAGAAATAATATATTTCCAAAAGACAAGACACACCATTCATAAAGACATTGTATTTATTTCAAGAAGCACCAAAAAATGAGGGTGGCAAAATAACTTGGTTCACATTGATCAACGATATCCAACTGTAAGTATAAAGTATACTGTGTATCTAAGGTACTGTAAGTCATCACCAATGTTGAGCATAGTTAAAGTATTGTTAGTAAAGTCTGCAATTTATAGTTATAGGCCAATTATTCAGTTTTATGCAAACTGGAGTTATATGTTAACTGGATCAATTATTAAAAGAGTAATAAAAGTAAAATTATGAAGGCTTACATTGTATGCCCTCTGGCTACAGATGATTACCTTCATGTATTACTTCCAACCAAGGGTTTGCCGTGTGCAGTTTGTTAACTTTCTGACACCCCAGCCATTAGTACCCCATTCATATCCATTCAAAACATTGACATAGTAACATTAACCTACCGATCCGATATCAATATATTTTTTAAATAGATACCAATGGCCACCAAGGACCAAGAAGAATTATGGTATATGGCAATAAATGAAAAAAATGCTTTACCATGGATGTATCACTGATATAAAACATTTTAGAGAAAAAAGGAGAAGAATAAGAATCATGACACATTGACAAATTAGAATTTGCATTTTGGAAAGGCAAGAATTTTTTCATCTCATTTAACAAGGTGTAGGTTATCTCCCAAAACTTTAACAGTACTAGTATGATTATGGTTATTCTAAAAAATGACACCTTCTGGTTTTTTTTAAAACATATATTCTTTTGTATTGCTATTGCATAAGTTATAAATATGTTTTTTCTCTTTTTTTTATTTTTAAGACATTTATGTAAGCGCTTTTAGGGTAAGCTTATTACCATGTCCCTGAGATAATTCAGGCTATGCTGAAGGAGTGCTGATGAGAAACTCTTCATGGTTTCTGAAACTGTCACTCCTCATAAGATTTTCTCCTACTCAGGATAATTCACTGTGCTTTCGACTCCCACACCAGGCTTTGCAAAAGCCAATGAAAGGCTTCATTTTTTGTGACTATTTTTTATATTCCTGATACATGTATAATTTTTGTTTCAAAACAATTTGTCCCTGTTGTAAAACAAGATATGGCATGTACAGTGGTGATCCTTGCTGATTGCTTTTGTCAGTGACAGTTTTGTGAACATGAACAGTTAATACTTTCAAACCTGCCCCGTTTTTATTGTTTTCAAGCAGACTCCAAATGCCTGGACTGTAGCACCAGAGAGGGATCAGAATGCAACGTGTGCCCTTCACCTTACAAATATATGCTCATTAAGAAGATACTTAAAAAACTGTATACTCTTATATTTGGAATCTCAATGAACCATTTATTGATATGATTATAATTAATTTCTCCAGTAAACTATCCTGTACATCAAAATCACTCACTGAACTGATTTGAGCTGGAGAGAGAAACAAAAAGAAAATTTGTGACATTACAGATGAATTCCAAACAGACATATTACATTTTCATATATATAAATTTTATGTCATACTGCCCACAACAGTATTGCAACTAATGTGACACTATGTGTTATATTGAAAAGTAATTGGAGCACATTACCATTGGGGTTGATGTTAAAATAATACTGAGTGGATATTGGAAGAATCACAATCAGAGTGATGGAGGTACTCTCATTATTGCACTAGAGTACATATATATATCACTGCCATTTATGCTTAAATAATGGTAATTCATTTATCAACTTGGAAGACTGGGGAGGTGCAAACAGATATTTGTTTAACAGTTGGTTTGAAAATAAGCTGTATTGACCTCTTGGTGTCAGAGCACTGAGGTACATGCAAGAAAACAAATCAAGAAAAACAGAGAGTTCTAATGATTACTGGTTTAACTAGCTAGCTGGTGCTAGTTCAATATGCCAGCCTAACTTATGGTAATGCTGGGTAGAGTTGCCTGTTGTTAGCCATGGACTCACATAAATAACGCTGCATCTCTTGATATTTTCTGGTCATGGTAACTAAGCAGCATTGCAGTATTACTGTGCTCACATTGAAGACATTTGTAATAAGATGCTAGCTTGTTAGTGCCGTGAGCTAATGAAACCGAACATATTGCATGTTTATGCTCTTCCTTTTTGATACACATGCAGGACAGCTCAAGAAACAAGAAATGAGTGACATTTAATAAAAATGTAATGCAAAATAACTTTTACTGAAGTTTTTAATAAGCTACTTTCTTACTTTTACTCAAGTAGTTTCCAGAACAAGTACTTTTGATTCTACTCAAATCATTTTCTCCAAAGTCACATTTTCTCTGAAGTAACAGTACTTCTGATTGAGTAGGATATTCCAGTGCTCTTTCCATCACTGAAATAACAATCCATAGTTGGAAAGGTCCATGGACAGCTACTGCATGTTATCGTAAGTGTTTACTATGAACCATCATAACCACTCTGTTCATGTAGGTGCACAAGACCTAGTGAATCCAATCCTCTGATACATTCACATACCAGCATGGTTATTTTTTACACTTTAAGTTGCCCAGGCTACAGTGATCTATAGCCTCAATTACATGATGGGTACAGCTTTACTGACATCATCCAAACAACCTGCGGGCTCCTGAAAAGTCATAGAGTGCCTGAAAGCTGCAAGATGAGAAACGACTGCTGACAGACCCGCCCCTGTTCCTGCCAGAATGAAGCCAGTTCGTTATGCTGTGGGCTCCGGGTCATTGTTGGCCGATGACACAGCTGGGATTGAGCCCAGGCCATAGAGCACAGCTTGCACTCAAAACAACTGCCTTAACTGCTGAGCTACTCTGGAGCCTCTGCTCAAAAAATAAACAACTTCTTATAAAAATGTATGACTGGATGTAAACACAAGCTTTAAGGTGGTTTCCATAAAAGCATTAAATAATTTAATCATTACATGTTTTCTGCATAATATTTGTAAATTCTAAATATTAGCAATATCTTTTTTAGTACATTTAAACCAGATAAATTAAAACTTCAAAATCAATAGTCTCTTGCTTTGGATTAAACCTTCATTTGTACTGTGTGAAATAAGAATTACTGTTTTACATCAGTGCAGTTCTGTATTGCTGACAACTGTACTGAAAGAGGCCTTGTAGGCACAGAGTATATATTCCAAAGTAATTTTAACATAATTAGTAAGCACATTTTACTTCAAACACTTTATACTTTATAGTGTTTGTTCAAATCAATGAATGATGAAGAGAAATATGCTCATGCAACAATTTAGTGTGCTGTCTTAAAGCTTCTGAGCTTTTTTATTTGTTTGCAACAGCTATTTATGTGGGAAGCTTAATCTACAGCCCAGCGTTTCTACATGTATAGCAACTTCCCCAGGCACACAACAAAAGAGGTGAGTGAACAGGAAAAATGGGAACCTCATGCCATTGAAATAAAGTAATTAAATGATAAATAAAATACTGAAATTAATGTATGCACCCCGTTGTGGATTATATGATCTTTGTTATGGCAGTGGCACAATTACTACTGAATGCAGAATGTAACCCCAAGGATCACTGCTCCTCATGATTCAGCATTTAACATTTTGCAATGTATTGTATAACTGGTGTTTCTGATGAAAAAGACATAGAAGCAAAGCCTCTGCAGCAGATGTTAATATAGTTTATTCTTTTTTTCTTTCTCCCTATGACATCAGCTGCACAAACAATTATTGCAGTAAATACTGTGCACCCCTATGCAGTAAATACATTATGTAAATACATGCAATACACGATAAATAAGGAGTTATAAGGAGTTATATAAAACTATTATTTTTATCACCTGTGGAGCTTATCATCTATAGATTTGTCTGTCCTTTAAACACTCTCAGAATATAAAGTGTGAGTGCAAATCAATGTATCATTAATATTACAGATCTGACTCACAGCTAGGATACAGCTTTGACCTTGGACACGTCTGTTTTATGTTTCACATAGCTTTAACAATGTCTGCCTTGAGAACACTTGCCCAAAGATTTGAAAAATTATTGGGTGATTCAAAGGAAAGGGTCTCTGTGACCCATTTTAAATGGTGTCTTTTCCTTGTCACTTGTAAAATGCACCTCTGCAATATATCCTGTGAAAGAGTTTCAATCATCTGAATATCTAAAATGCTAATGAATCTCTCAAGACATGGTCCAGTTCAGATACTACTGGAGGAAAAAATAATCACTAGAGCAGCATCCTGCAGTTGCCCACATCAAGAGAAAATGAAAAAGGATTGATTCCACTTTGCTTGTTTTGCATTGCACATCCTTGACATTCTAAAATGGCCTCTGACAAATTGACCAAATTTTCAGTTGTGATATTTAAATGCATCATTAAGGCACTATTACCAGATCTTGGAATGATCCAACTTCTAAAACATTTAAAATCACTTGAGAACTTGTGGACTGGTTCAAGCCGGTGCATAGATATTTTGTATTCTCTAGCCGGTACAATGTGTAAGACATGCAATTTCCATTTGCTTGCATCGATTCTGCAAGATAATGCCAGACCACAGGAGAATGTTGACACTCTTTATGCATTTTAATCTCCATCGCTTTCTTACAATATTCATCCCCAATTTTCAACTGCCGCTTCTTCTAGATGGAGATGTTGAGGGTTGAAAAGGGAACTAGATAGTGCCTCCTCATCCTTCTAATGCAATTGAAAACAAAAACAAGGACAAACAGGAAAACCTCCTACAGGATGGAAAAATGCTGGTCTGTTTGAAGTCTAAAGTGCATGGAGCAAACCACAGTGTATGGAGCTCTTGGTTCTTTGGAGAGTGTTCAATTTCCTGAGACCACTCGACTATTTTAGTAGGCTGATCTTTGCAGACATGAAGCACAAGTACACCATTAAATGAATAGAATGACATGCCAGAAGCTAGCACTGATAATAAGGAAGATGATGATAATGACATTGCTGTTATTATTATTGGATGATCAATTTGGCATTCTAGGTTCCATCCCTGTTGTCATAATGAAAATGACTGAATGTAAGAGTTCAGCCTGGATTTAATTTTGGATTTGTTGATAGTCATAGTGGAAAAGGTTTTCTTGCAATTGTATTGTTTGGCCATTCAGATGGCATTCTGACAAAGTACAGGATAAGAGGTTTGTAGAACTCTGTTAGGCTATGTCCTAGAAATGCTACCTTTGCCACAGAGCTCTCCTGTAACTTGATCAGTTGGAACTGCATTTCTACAGATGCTTCTTCAAGGACATACTTCAAAGGATCTTGAAAGATGTCAAACAATTTTGGCAAACTGCCAACAGAATTCCTCCTGTGATATTTCCGTGATAAGTTTTTTTTTTTTTTTGTCTGAATACATGTGCAGTTGTGGTAAGTTTTCCCCCCTTTGTGTACATGAAATCTAGTTTCTTTCCTTAAAAAATGAGCTTGGCATCTCCACTTAGCTATCTGCCGGCTGGGAGGCAGACAGCATCCCAAAAATGTGGCCTCAGATGATTATTGGTGAACGATACAAGGAGGCCGGAACATGTTTGCACCTCTGTCTTGTGAAACCTTCACATAGCATCACCACAGCACCTGACTCATCACCCCTATCATTGCCGGTGCTCCAAATGTTGTGACACCAACCAAGGATGACAACTGCAAGTTACACGAATCAAGAACATGCATGCAAGCAATACAGTCTTCATTGCCTCTTGTTTTCCGCTACCCACATGAAATGACAGAGGTGAGGGATACAGTGGTGGCCCTTACAAAACTGTAATGTGTTAAATCAAGAAATTCAACTTGACAAGTATAATCTTTGAATAATTTACGACACTTAATTATTTTTTATTCCCTAGACAGTTGCAAATTTTCCCTCTGGAAATCTAGGGTCCAATTTAATTTGTGTTGTTATCTGAACTGTTACTGCATCCTTCCCATCATCAACAATTAGATGTGATGTACTTGTTAATTAAATGTTTCTGAGACCATGGCAAATCGAATGGGCTTCCCTATCTATACCCAAACATAATAATATAAGCCCATAAAACCTACAATGTTCTAAATTAATTCCAATGCATTTTTAGACATCTATCCAAAACTTAAAGAAGCCTACTTTTTATTCTTATACTGCACCATGTATTTGGAGTGAAAATAATTGTGTACTGTCCATCTTCAGCTAATAAAACATGCTTCTGCTGCACTGAAGAACACCACAAGAATGCCATGAGAACACCGCGCTCCCACCACCCCCAGCACTCTTCCCAAGCATCCACTCTGTTACCATGGAGATTTCTGAACACTGCTATGACTACACTGTCTGTGTTACATGTCAGTCAGAGAGTCTCAGAATGACCATTAGATCTTGAGGAACCTTAGACAGGAGACAGACAGACAGAACTAATACTAATGTGGCTCAAAAATATACCATATACAAACTCTACCAATTAAAACAACAGAACACACATACATTTCAAATTTTTTTGAGAAAAGGAAGAAAATAGACCCTGTAGAATTTTTTGAAATACTTCTTTGGCTCATTGTTTTTCATGTGATCTTAATCTCAAGAAGAGCGATCTCCAAGTCAGTTGGTTCTTCAAAGACTGAGCAAAACACAATATTCACATTTGCTCATGCATCTCAGTTAAAGATCCAGAGCATTGTTGCAGGTGTGAACAGAGCTGCTTTGAGTGCCCTGGAAGGGGATAACCTATGGATAAGTTAACAATAAAATTTTGCACAGCTTTAGCTGACAAAAAAAAAAAAAAAAAAAAAAAAAAGAAATTGGTCAATTACCTTTTTCTAGTGGGAAATGCATTGTGTGAGCCTGCTTTAAGCATTGAAAGAGTTGGAAAATTATACAGTTGTCAGGCTTAAAAGCTTCCTTGCAACAGGAACCACAGAGGAATCCATGTTGTATGCCCGTTTTCCCCGTTTTCCCCTTTATGCATTCCTACTATCTTTTTGCTCAGTCGGCAGCACAGCAGCCTCTACAGTCCTGCAGGAGCTCCAATATGAGAAAAATGCAATTATCCAATACATTCACAGGCGGCCAATGACTATTTTGCATACTACAAGTCCCCCAGAGCGCCGCAGTGAACCAAATTGCCAACTGGAGTCTATGCACTACTGCAGTGATGTCTTCAGAGCACCCTGCAGGTGTGTGACATCTCACAGGGTGCCTGAGAGCAGTAAGACAAGGAAACCCCGTCCACATACACCCTTACCCCGGCAGAATGAAGCTAATTTTTTTTTTTTTGGCTGTTATCAAACCTGGGCCTTAGGGCATCCTCAAGACAAATGTCTTGTCAACTGAGCCACTCAGTAGTAGGTATATATTTTATCAGCAGAGCAGACCCTGGATGCTAACAGGCAACTAAAGACAATTAAGATGTCTGTGGTTTTATAAAAGCTCAGACATTGTTTTATCAATCAACTTATTATGAATTTTCAGAAATAGATGTGTTCACCTGCTCCTTCCTTCCTTACTAATGACTAGTCATGGTTTGACAGACTGAAATTGTGCTGAAAAAAATGGAAAAAAAAACATGCTTAACAGAGCTATTTAAATTTCAGATCTGATTGTAATTAACATGATTATCTTGTTTTAGAGGAAGATTAAGCAAGGAAAATTAAATCATAAGGCACATGTTTGTGGAGAAGCTGGCCAAAACTTCTTGCCAGAAACAAGCAGAAGGAGCAAAACTTTCAAAACACAATGACTTATTTTAAAAATCAGTTAACAAAGGACCAACCTTGACACACAGCCAAACTCCTCAAGCAAAAGTGTGCACTCTTCAAGTAACACACATATATTTAACATGCCTTTAATTAGGCAGGTGAGGCTCATTAACTAATGGCTGGTTCATGCAGGAAAAAGACAACTGCAAATTGACAATGCAATGAAACAATTAACCTGTTTAGATTTCATTGATTGAAAGGAGTTCAGTTATGAAGCTGAAAGTGGAAACACATGTAGACAATTACCCAATTAACAATTAAAATAGTTCTGGGGGAAAAGCGAAGGTTCTTTTTCACAATGTTGTAAGTGTTGCATAAACTATTACTTGGAGAGGTGCTAATATCAATACAGCCGTAGAAGTGTTAATCATATTAAAAACACATCTTGACTTGATGCATGGTCATTTCTGCTTTAGTTCCAAGACATGGGAGATGGAAATAATGTGGTCTAAATGTAATCCTCTCCACATGAACAGTCTGATAGCAGGGACGTACCAAAACCTTAATTCAGTTTTCCAAAAGTAAAATCTGTGATGCACATGGCAAAATGCAGAGTGTGGATTCATCTGGAGTCAAATTGTCTTATCACACGCAGGTCTCAATCATGTGAATAATGCACTGTTACAATCTAGATACCATGATAAGGCTGTTAAAATCCCTGTAACACTTTTCAAAGTACAGGCAGGTGGCAGTACAGGGGAATTCTATTACACCTATGTTGATTCTCAACAGGAGCCAGACAGCATCTATACCACTGCTCTGACAGAGAGAGTCTGGGGAAACAAACAGCAGATTGATTCAGACAGGAGTCAAATGACATTGAACCTCCAATGACTTGAGTAACGAATCAGAAGTCTGATGTTTAGCTGTCACCAGAATCACGGTCCACAGGGATCTCCCTGCCAAAACGTTGCTGTCAACCAAAGAATCTGTATTACACATACTCTGGATAATAGGCAAGGGATATTGAAGATAACAATTTCAATCAAAATGAAAATTGAACACTATTACAGCCATTGAAGCATACCTTTAGAAATGACTCTATGTTTAATCCTCATTATCGTTACCCATTTTGCTCAATTTTGCCTGGCACCAAGTTCTGATGCAGAAAAGAAATTACAATGTTCTGCCCCAAAAATGAATGCCAGTTCAGAACATGTAATCCTTAAAGGTTGGATATGTGTAACTAAATTTTACAAAGATAACAGTTACTATGCTTGCAGGACCTTGTGAACTTCTACTTTAAATGGAAGAAGCTAAACAGAGCTACAGTAGACACGAGTCTAGGATAGGACACTAAGAAACCCAGGGCTAACAATAAGGGGTGCTTATGAGATGGTCTTGGTCACTTTTATGTAAAACCAAATTGAGGTCACGACTTTTGAAAGCCACAAAACTTTACTGTACACTGATTGCAAAGAGTTTGGATGTTAACCCCAGCATACTGGCAAACTTCCCAGTCTAGGTCTTTCAGGCTGCCAATCTAAAAACCCTCCTATTTAGCTGCCTCAGTAACCCTTTCATCTCCACAACTGAATGTGTGAGGTACACCTTTAAAACAAAAATTATATGAGCTATCAAATGAATGTTTTGCAAATTTCAGAGGTAATTGTCCACAATTGTCAAACACTCTCCCTGACAAGATAAAAGCTCCCAAGCCTATTGTTCCAAGTCTATTCAAGCTATTATATGTAACAAATTATGTTCACATTAACTTTATACCAAAAAGGCATGTGATAACTTGAATACCAAGTTGAGAGAGATTCTTCAGTCTAGAATTGCACACATTTGGGATAGAATTCTGCAACGGCCATAGTGAGCTGACACCAGAAATAAGTACAACACATTTCATGAATTTTCCCTTCCTTCCTTGCTGAAAGTACTGCAAATGATAACATGCTTGTTGTCTCTGGTCTTCAAGTTAACATCTGCACAGAGAATGCCACAACCTTAGATTTGGCACAAATCCAAGGGTGTGACTTTTCCTTTTATAAATAATTAAAGTGGTCAGATCTTGAATTTGAAATTCCCCCTCATCGCTTATAGAATTCATATTAACCCTGTTTGCATATGTAAGTGGGGTCAATCTGGTCACGTAATTTCATCTGGATTTACCACCACATAATAAACCACTCATTCAAAGGCCTCCAAGTGTAGTTGATTTACCTTGGTAATGTAATCAAACATCTCTCATCTGAATATGTCTTGCATAGATAAATGTTAATTTCATTACTGAATGAGAGCTGACATTGTTCTCTGCTTGCCCTCTCCAATGGCAATTGATCCTGTGCTTTTCACTTTCAGTTTCTATTTCATTCAAATGTCAATTCGTATCTCTATGGTAGAGAGGCAATGGAGGTGCCAGGTGGCAAGCTATCACCCATCAGTCATCAAGACTCCGATGAATGAAAAGGCAATAAATGTAGCACAGAAAACAAAAGGTAGCTCACACACATCTATAATTGCTATCCATACTTTGGTGAGCTGTTTTCTTGGGAATACATAACATAGCATTGTTACATTATATGCATTTAGTGGACACTCTTATCCAGAGTGACTTCAGCAAAATAGAACATAAGTGTATACATTCAAGTTAAATGAGCAACAGGAATATATCAGTAAAAGTAAACAAACCACTGAGGTCTCACCTTGATTTAAATCCCACAGTTTTAGTAGTTAACTGACCAACTCCTTGCAAGTCCTGTTTACAGTAGTGGTTTCTGTATTACTGCCAGATTATCAATTAGCAACATGCCTGCACACACAATGCAATATGAAATTTGATTCTTTATGTGGTATTACTTTCAAGGAGAAAATGCTGGGTGATAAGTAGCTGTATTCTGTCTAAAGCGCAGCACCTTTTCATTGTGTAACATCAGAACCATGAGGGCAGCCTGACAGAGCTAAAGATTTCTGAAGAGATCACTTTACTATCACTCTATTACAGATAGGGCAATCACTTCCAGTCAAACTGCAACAGATACCATATCTCAGATCAGGACAACGCACCACAGCACAGAGGTCTTCTCTCTGCTGGTTTGTATTCAGTTTATTCTGTCAATCATATTATCAGTTAGCTAGAGCCTCACTATTTATAGTCATGTTTCAGTGGGATCTGCATTAATGATAGGCTTCTACTCCATCACCAAGTGAAAGGTGTTCCATTTTTAGCATTATACAAATAGCATTGTCAGGGAGGAGAGATAGGACTTCACACTGAGTATTCTCAACTGCAGTAAAGAGACAGTGTTTCTCTTTTGAGCAGAAACCTTAGTTGTTTGAGGTGTGTTTGAGATTGAACAAGCAAAAGAGGTTAACTTGAAGAGCTGATGACTTCTGGGTCTGTATCTGAGACTCATTCTGTGAAGCTCCTTCATAGCTCAGTGAATGTTCCCAAGGGTTTCAGAACCATGATCAGCGACTGGTCAGTGTCCTCTCAGGATCAGGGAGGTAATACAAGGCCCTGAAGTAGGCAGGCAGGGATTTTAAAAGTAAGATAAAAGGCCTGTCCAGAGTTTTACAAGCTGTAAATGTGGAGGCCGTGGATCGGAGCCTAAACGGAGCTCACGCCTTGAGATCGCCACTACGCCCTGCCCTGGACCGCTGGTGCAGTAAATGGAACGGGCAGGCGCGGTGCGTCGGGACATCGATCCCTGTAGTCTCCTGAGCCACTCAATGAGAAGGCAAACAATCCAGCTGTGCTCTCTCTGTTAGCCCTCTCTATCCCATTACCTCCCACAACAAGAAGCTTTTCTGCACCAGAGGTGTCAAGGACAGAAGTGATGTGATCAAGGCTGGGATCACCTATAAATCCGATGCCTCTGCTGCCCCATTCTCTGGCTCCCCCGAGGATGTTTTAAACCCGTCAAGTATCAATTTACAGCAGTGTTCGCTTCAGGTTTGTCACTTGCGAGTCTCTTGCAGACAAAACATCCCACAAAGTCTTCTGGGCTTAACAAATGACCTCCCTGGACTCAACGACACTGACTAAGAGAGATTACTTCACGCTCTTTGGTAGGAACTCATCCCGGGACAATTCTTTTCACCGTTCATTCAGTTAGTCAGTCAGCTCCTCAGCTGTTTTGGTGACAGATGGTCTGCACTTCTCCCCAGTACTGATGGCACTTCTCTTGCATCATTTTTCAATAGCAGGAAAATTACTCCATAAAAATCCTTGTCTTTGTCCATGTCGGTATGTATGTGGGCACCATCTGTCAGCATATTATTTAGTACGCTAAACTAAAAAAAAAAAATGCTCAGCTCACTTTCTGATCTTAGAATGGAACCCTTAAGAATTTGTCACATACTGTACTTAAATTATGTGATGATGTTGGTAGCTTTTCTACATTTTAGGCATTAACAATTTTGTGTTGTGATTATTGTGCAATTTCAAGGAAGTAAGTTACTTTCTAGAAATGTGATCTTTCTTAGTTTTTAAGTAGAATATTGAGGTCTGGGCTGCACTGTTCCAAAACAGCCTGTACTTGTTTACAATCACACAAAATATTATAAATTAGTTGTAAATTGGTAAACAAATTCAAAACTGCACATAAGCCCAAAAAAGTTATTTTTTTAAAATATTTATTCTCTTCTTTAAACTTGTGATTCAGCATATCTGTGACAGCAACTCCAATATTTTAGGGCAGCTTTTGATCTTTTGGGTCCCCTATGTTCTGACTGCAGACAGGCTGCCATCAAAGTCCCCGTTGGCCAACACTGCATAGGCAAATAGCAAACAAGAGACAAGAGACAAAGTGTATAGAAAAATCACTATAAAAGCTTATTTTTTTCACTAGGGGTTGAATTTCATTTACATTTTCAGTAAACAAACTACAGTGTGCTGACTGGTCTACAGCTTCAAGGAAAAACAAATATCTATATGAAAAATATACAGAAGAATAGTCTCCATGAAAACAAGAAAAAAAAGATCTTGCTTGAAGCTGACAAGGTTTTTTTTTAGCAATGTTGTGAAAAGCATAATTATTGAGGAGTGCTTTGGAACACATATAGGAATAGCTTGACTTTGCTAGGTATAATGCAGAGACCTTTCCCATTCAGCTTTGGCATAGTTATTACTATATATAGCTAGCAATAAGAGCTGCTTTGATTACATTTATGCATGAATAGTGACAGTTCTCAATATGGAAAGATTACATTTTGGCACTCACAGCTGATTGTCACAGTGGCAGTATAGCACATAGAATACATTTACACCAATCAAAAATAATATGTGGTAATATTTGATATCTGTTTTGTATGGCTTGGCATTTCATACAGGGTGTGGTCGCATCTTGTGCCACGGGCCTTCTGCGGCTGGCTCTGTGAATCCCTGCGTCCCTCTGAAGGATAATGGGATTACAGTGAAGGAGTGGATAGACAGACGGATGATGGATGGAAGGATGGTGCTGGTGTACTTATCAAAGGTTGCTTCTGACACTGATTTGCTATCATCGTTGTTGTCCCAGCAGTGCCTCGAAGCACTGTCTCACTGGTGATTTACAGATATCCTGGATCCAGATTATATCCTTTTTCATGGCTCTTGCTCACTCTGCTGGACTATTGTACTGCAAATGTCCAATTATGAGTAACATGAGAGTGGCGTCTTATCTGGAGTCCTCCAGATGGATAGAGATAGACACACCTCTCCAGGATAAAGCCCAGGCGTCCTCTCGTGGTGATAAGGGACAGATAAGAGCTCTGTTAAAGGGGATCACCTGAGTCCTGGGGGTCTATAGCTCTTCATATAAAGAAAGGCGGCAGAGAGATGAGTAAACGTGAGTTTATCATTCATGTAGACCCTACATATAACATCAATACCCTTTCACAAATCGACTTTTAAGCTTAGTTAAGCGTCAAGCAAGCTAAGACTTAGGTTGAAAAACAAAGTTGCAAAATTGTAGTACGCCCAATTTACTTTGTACTGTGCCTTTGTATTTGTACATCTTATATGTCTGCACCTGTCTTGCTCCTACTGCCCAGAGCTAGCATTGTACAGTGAGAGAATCTGTGGAGGACAGCTTTCTTCACAGATGCATTGTCCGCAATGGGAGAAGCGGAAGATGTTTTGCTCTTTGTGAGCTTGCACAAAACTATGTCAGGTAAGTTTGCATCACATTATGATTGAGTAATTATTTTATGTCCTCAGATACAGAAATATTGAAAGGGGGAAACTGAGGAGGCCAGGTAGACAGAGGGATTGCAAAACTAGGCAATGAAATTCCCCAACTGTGGAACTTCAAATAACAGCACTGCACAGTACTGTCAATGCTGTGTTGCATTTTTAAAATACACAAGGACACACATTGCTACTTTTTCATTTTTTTTCCTGTTGCCAGGGTATTTGTCTCAGCTGAGTCGTCATTGGTGATGCAATTTGTGCCAGATTTATGTCACATTTTTAAAGTGGAGATTGTGTGTGTGTGTGTGTGTGTGTGTGTGTGTGTGTGTGTGTGTGTGTGTGTAAGGATGGAGTTGAGTTTTCAGATCCCACTCTGTGGCATTATTCTGTAGAACTAATCAAGTCTGCATCCCACAGACCACATACAATACCTGAATTTGTTCACATAATGGGTTGGTGGTGTCAGTTCTGATGCTGACATTCATTGAAAGTGACATTAATTGAATGTGCCAGACTTTTAATGGTTTTAGCACAAAAGGTGTCAGAAAAGCTCCCTGCCACACTTTTGGATAGATAAAGCAGAATTGTTGCTTATGTAGTGGAAAAATCTTGTCACCTACAACATGATGGTGCCACTTTCATTTTCGTCAGAGAAGATTAATCTGAAATTAATTAACAACCTAAGTGATGTTTATAATTGTAATTTGTTCAGATGTTAATTTTAAATTCCTTCTTGAGAGATGGTGTAGCTTCAGCAATACATTCTCAGAGTATCTTGCAAGAGAAATTGCTTCCCTGTTATACGGTTTCTATTTCAGTGAGAAACTAGAGTAGATGCACTTTAGGATGATAATGCTGCCTCTGCCCTCAATCAGTACAAACCGCAGAACACACTAGGAGCTCCTGGTCAGTGGTAACAAGTGAAAGAGCACATTTCAGTCCACATGTTCTGTTGGACTGTATGTGCCTCAGGTTTAACCATTTCTACCTCCATGGGTCACCAGTGCTCCAGCAGTCTGGTTTCAGGTTGTAATTACTTTCTATGAATCACAAAATAGAACAGAAATATTTATGTTAGAGATATTATGAGCCCAACAACTACCTGCCTGTGCCTTCAAAATTTATATATAGAATGCATAGCCTCCATGTCGCATAACAAGTCATCAAAATGCACAATAGCATCTTATCATGCAAGAATGTTGTTTTTTCCTCTGGCGGTCTCTGTATGATTGATTCAGCCAATATATTAATCACCCTCATAAAACTAATATAGAAATGCCTATTGAAGAGTAATAGTGCTTTAGACCTGTCATGCACTAAATAAGCCACCAGAAAGCTAAAAGGTGCATCACAGATTGCGTATTAAGATAACCATTGTTGCTAGGAAACATCAAGGCATGCACTATGTAGAGTGTCTGACTACTGGAGGACATTTACATTTACATTTATTCATTTGGCAGACGCTTTTATCCAAAGCGACGTACAAAAGTGCAAATAGTGAGCAAACAACAGGCACAAGAGCAAGATGTGTACAGGTCATACAATGCAAATAGTGCTGAAGCTGAGCGCAAGGTCAGTGACGTGAGCCAACTAATCTGAACTAGGATTGCATCTCAAATACAATTACAGAAAAAATGGAGTACCGCTATACTGCCTAGGTAAGTGAGCAACAAGTACATGACAGGAGTCAGATTCTCAATGTCAAAGATACAGGGTCGAAGAGGGAGAGGTATCAGTCCAGGTAGAGTCTGAAGAGGTGTGTCTTCAGCGCACGTCTGAAGGGTTGGATTGAAGGAGTTGTTCTCAGGGGGGTGGGGAGTTCATTCCACCACCGGGGGGCGATGATGGAAAAGCGTCGTTGTGAGGAGCATGGGCATTTCTTTCTGTTGGTGGGTGGAGCGAGGCGTCCGGATGTAGCAGAGCGAAGTTGACGAGCAGGTACGTAGGGTAGGATGAGGTCCTGGAGGTAGGTCGGGGCAGTCTTTCTTGCAGCGGAAAAGGTGAGAGTCAGGGTCTTGAAGCGGATCCTGACTGCGATTGGGAGCCAGTGGAGGGATCTCAGTAGGGGGGTGATGCGGGAGAACGCGGGAGGACAATATGAGGTATGGCAGAATGAACATTGTTGACAAGTAGTTTCATCAGTGCACTTTCTAGCTGAGCTAGTGACAAGCATGACATCCAGAAATGGAGGGGGACTAATTATCAAAACAACTACATAATTGAGTGCAAGCAAACACAGATAGGTGAAATTAATGATACTCTACAGTGACTGGCAAGAGAGCTAATGCTATCAAGTTTTTTCAAAGTCTGCTTTTGAATAAGAAACAGATAGGACACTGTATTTTATGTAGTTAACTAATAGCATAGCAAGCTAGCTAGCATTAACCTACTTTAAAGACCTTCATCATGGCCATGTTTCCTCCTAATACTATCTGCAGCTAGCAACCCAATTAAATATAAGGTATTTACTTTGGAGTAACTTCATCAGTACAAATATAAATCAAAACATTATTTCTCACACCATTATGTCATCTTCATTTTTCATTTGTACTTGCTGCTGTGCCTTTTTTGTTGAATATTTTTATTTGCAGTCTACATTTATTTGTACTGAGGTTTGGTCCTTATTATTATGTTCTGAAATGGTACAACATAATTCTTAAAGACAGCCCCTGAAGCTCAAGGGGTGAAGACTTTATTTAAGGTAATGAGTTAAAGCTCTGTATACCGCATATTAATTGTGTTTGTTCCTATCTAAATAAGCCACCAGAAAAGGATCTGTAGATCAACTATTTCAAGCAAAGTAGCCCCAGACGCCATTAACACTTAAAGAAAACAATTAAGTGGCATGCCGGAGACATCACCATATTGATTTGGCCATTTGACTGGGCCTTGATCCATTGCCCATAGTCGGTTCAGGTCTAATGGAATTATGCATGAATGAAAACACAAGAAATCCAATTCAATCAAAAAGAAAAAGCTCCCTAGTGTTCTTGATCGTGCTCTAGGCAAAAGATTTGATCTTAAATGCCACATACTGTATAAAGGGAAAACTAAAAGATTTCAAAAGATCAGAGTTTATTTGTGATGTAACCATCTGTGACTCATATATACTTCTTATATTTAATTTCCCTCAGCTATACATTTTTTCCCATCATGTTTACAGCAATGAATATGTAGCCAAGGCAAAGCCGTGGGCCGTAACCACCCTCAGAGGTACGTATGTATCGACAATAGCTAAATCAGCTGTTTTTTTTTTTTTTTGCTCATACCTGTTAAACATTAACCTTGTGCGTGGATATTAAAATGTTAAACCTTATCAATGAAATTGAGATTGTATGTGTACACCCTCCATGTTAAATCAATTTTTAATCAATCAATCAGCTTTTGTTTGGTAAGAAACCCTTTCCAATCACCTATTGCTATGAAGTGCTCCTCTAAGACCTCTAAGTTCATCTTTCACTAGTGAGCATAATGGAGGTTTATTTAAGTTGATACATTGGAGACTGCCATTACACAATTACTCATCAGCATGGCACTGCATGGTTATGCAATATTGGAACTAAATTTCTGAGAGCTTCAAACATGTGAATGCCAGATTGACATGGACAGTTATATGATACCATTATTAGAGAAACAGAAAAATCCACCTACATACATGATAATATGCTTGGCCAGATATAGAATGAGAGAGAAGATTAATGGAAAATCAAACAGCAAGGCAGGGTAGTCAATGAAACATTACAGAAACCACTTCCTGATAAGATTCTGGTACAGCATGTTCCCTTATCCGCTGCGAATCTGTGTCTCTAGAGAGGATGCCACATGTCAGATATGGCTCCTTTTGAGCAGCTAACTAGAGACTCATTCCATCAGGGTCAGCGGTTGCTC
Organism: Megalops atlanticus; assembly: GCA_019176425.1. Classification (NCBI taxonomy): domain Eukaryota; kingdom Metazoa; phylum Chordata; class Actinopteri; order Elopiformes; family Megalopidae; genus Megalops; species Megalops atlanticus. The sequence continues at coordinate 30,416,177 of CM032879.1, forward strand.
TCAGCCAGGGGTGCTTTTACTTAGTGACAAAATCATGTACTGCAGTGCCCGATTCAAGCAATCAGAGTGAGCCGCTGCAGCATTTGTTTCAAAGTTGTGCTTTATTTATATTGGAAAGCAGGGGATATCGCACGAAAGTCAGTTCCTGCCACTGATTAATTTGGGCACTGTCACTCTTTTCCAACCCCGGATTCCAATGCCTAATCCAAATTTGTTATAGTCAGTAAAATTTGTCTACCTAGATCAGTCATCCTGAACTTATCCATAGGCACAATTTCAGCCTCCTCGGTGCTTGGAGGGTAATACGAATCCAATGCTCAAGTGATTTAGCTAGCCATGGCTTAATACACATTTTTACATGACGCGAAAGATTTACATTATGATACTGATAATAAGTGGTGAAAACCATTATGCTAGTTTACATTTACATTTACATTTATTCATTTGGCAGACGCTTTTATCCAAAGCGACGTACAAAAGTGCAAATTACTTAGTTATCAATTACTTAAAAAGATTCCATTTACAAACAGGTAAAAATGAGTGCATTACTGTATGTAAAAAAGGTACATTTCAATATGTAATTTTAGGCTAGTATTGTATCCTTATTTGAGAACATACGTCGCAGGCATGAAAAACACCTTACACAGGCATGACTTCGACCTAGATGAATGGTATCTGTGCAAGTGAGGATGCATAATAGAGGAATAAATTGCTATGCTGGGTTGGTGTTTAAGGCCAAACTGCCTGAATTAGCAGTAAACACCAACCGTTTTTAATAATGATTCCAAAATTAGCCACAGTAGATATGGAGCATAGTCAGTGACCTAGCAACTAAAAGCCCTTGGATTCAGGGATGGAGAAATGCAGAGCACTGTGAAGGCCTTATCAGAGGTTGTCCAGAAAAGCAACTACTATTTTTGTCGAGAGCAGGGGGAACAGATAAGGCTTTTCATGAGATCCAAAAGCATTTTATAAAAAGATGTGGACCGTGCCTTGTCCACCACTGACATTTTAACACCGATCTGGGTGATGCATGGCAGCCATTATGTGCCAGAATCCTCCCTGTATGCCAGTAAGGGTGAGGAGGAAAAAAAAAAAAAAAAAAAAACGAATTGGTCAAGCACATCTCCCTCCTGAGAGCCCGGTGGCCCATACATATTCTCAAGGAGCTCCATTACAGCCACTTGTCCTCATTGCAGAACCCAGCTGCAAGACATTTGCAACTTTGATTATGGATATAGAGTGTGCACAAATGATGGAAAGGATTTACAAGGACCTCATACACTTCCGTTCCCCTGAGTTTGTCTGCCTGACACTTAAGTGCTTTTACAATGCAGTTCTGGATATTTCTGAAGATTTAAAGCAGTTCTAGAATCAAAAGGGCATTTATAATGTTTTTTTTTTAATTAAATGCTACCAGTACAAATGACAATTTCAAATATTTGCACTTAAAACAGAAGATTCTTACATAAATTATAGGTTATATAACAATAATAACAAAAGCAACAGAACATGGTTAAAATCTAAAATTCAGTATAGAAATTGTTTTTTTTTTCCCTCTCTTTATGATTTTAATTGCAAGTAAAGTGGCTAATTACAAAGAATTAATCAATGCTGATGTTACACACAATTGTTACTGTGGCATACTTTTATGCCACCTTTTCTTAAGTCCAGGGGTTGCACAAAGAAAACTGACTCAAATGTTGGACCTGAATGCACACATCTTAATCATAAATGAGACACATCCTAATTTTGGGCAAACTCTGCCTCAAACAGGCATCTTCTACATGGGCTTCTTAAGCGTCTGTTTCAGAGTTCCTGTAGGCCTACTGGTAAGAGAACTGTGGAATTCCTCTGCTAGGCATGTATGTGGAGTTTATGCATGCTTATCTCTTCAGAGATAGCACGTCAGACTCTTAATGTCCAACTGAGATCATAAAAGTTACGCAATATGAAGATGATTAATGATTGCTCAACAAGTGGCTTCATGTATCAGCATCTGACTTACAGGCTATAAAACCTGGTCACTGGAAACACACAGCCATAAAGGAGAGTGTTCTCATTACTGCACTGGGGCATTGCACATCACTTGGTCCACTGGGAAAGATAATCCATGGTACCTTTTACTGACATTATTACCAGTTCCAGCATAATTCTGGTTTTCCTCAGAGGTCTACCATCAAAGTCAAACTAATCAGGTCCAACCAAAACAAGGCCATGTGAACTCATTTGAAGATACCTAAAATCATAGATATCTAAAATGTCTATGTCTACAAAATCTAAAACTATGATAGCAAAACCTTTATTACGTATCCCAGTAGACTTATTTGATGTTAATCAAATGTAGAAATAAATCATCACCTTTAGAACCAGAAAACAAGGAATTACACCCAAGTCTAATGCCTTGAATCATTAACTTTGAATACAGAAATATTTTATAGTTATATCATTATTATGGTGGGTCCATGTTGGAGTTTATGGCCACTGCCCCCAGAAAACCCCAAATCCATACTACTGCTTGTTTGAAAGGATGCCTAAACAGCCAGTATAAGTGTAAATATAGGTTTTGAGTGAGCCCATAGCAGTCAGGCCGAGGCAGATATATCAGCTGTGACAGGTCTTAAACAACAGGCGACGAAGATAAGCGGGGTCGGTGTGAAATATGATTAAAGCAGAGCCTTCCATTCGTCTTTGATTTAAAGGAGCATGTTGCAAACAATTCATCTTCACAACCCACACATGCAGTCAGCTACTTTTGAACGAAGGCACTGTGAGCAACAAACTGTAAACGAAAAGAAAATGCTACTTCAGCAGTCTGCAAAGTAAAACAAAAGGGATTGAGCAGAGTATGTCTCTGAATGAATAAGGGAAAAAAAAGGTCTACAGTGTGGATAAACAGTGCTACCATACTGAGGTTTTGGATAAGACTGTTTTCCTATAACCACATGGAAACTGCCCAATTAACTTTAAGGCCATGATAGCATTGTAATTGTGAGTACTTGTAACATTGTAATCGTAATTCTTGTTATCTGACCAAAAAGGACGCTTAACTAGTAAATGGAAGAACAGGGTTTGGTTGGAGAAAGCAGCTTCTTTATGAATTTTCAGCCAAATTTAGAATATTTGCTTTAGAATTTAGAATTTAGAATGTTTTGCTTTGGAATGTAGTTTAATCTGTACTCATCTCTGCAACTCTACTCAACAACCAGGTGAGGGGGACTACAATATACCTTTATTCATAGTTTTCCAAGAAACATTTACTGCAGGAGATGTTTCAGGTATTTGGGCTTGGGATATACAGCCATGGAATTACATTTTATTCACGCATTGGGTTTAGAATAAAAATATACGAAATAATAAAAAGTTTTATACTTGAAGGGTAGCAACAGTGGGGCTTTCATATTTTTATCAGAAGTATGTTTAATAACAGCTTTTTGAAGAGTCTATATAATTAGAGCTTGAAACAAATTTGTCCTCCTCTGGGCAAAGTCTAGTACTAGAAAATGATTTTTTTAAGACCAGGCACATACAAATCTAGTGACCCTCACAAGACTAAACTATAAATAATAGGTGTGGTATAATGTAATATTTCCTCATAGACCTACCTGCAGAATATTTTAAATGTAAAAAAAGAGTAACAATTATTTGCATGTGACCTGTATTCCTGCTTAGCAGACAGATTCAGAAAACACTTTTCTTGCCTGTCATTTCTTCATGTTAAATGTTCAGGTTGGCCTGACCTCTTGGCCCACTGACCCTACACACACAGAGTCTCTGTTCAAGATGACAAATTGCATAGAGAATAAGAACTGCATTGTAAAAGCATTTAAGTGTCAGGCAGACAGACTCAAGGGAACAGAAGTGTATGAGGTCTTTATAAATCCATCCCATCTTTTGCGCACAATAGGACTCTATGAAAGGGCAGAATCATGTCTACATTTCCAAAGTTTTGAGCACTGAGAGGCTTCTCAAACATCTTCAATCACACTTACAACTGTTAACATGGCCTCCCCCTTACTGCTGGGAATTACTGACAGTTTCTGCTAGAAGGGGCCCCCACTATAGGTTTGTAATACTCTTAAAGTCTGACTACGGGTTCATTTAACTTTGTTCTGTGGTTCAGCAGCTCAGTGTCTACTTTCCTCTAGCCCACTCTTTCTGAGATATACAGGCTGTTTACTCCTGAAGAAGGAAAGTACATTCCAAAGCATCAGGTGATGGAAAAGAGTGGGCGGTGTCTTACACGAAACTTGAACAACAATTATTAATCTGCGGGAGCCTGACAAAAGTCGAGCTAATGTGGGGGGCTAAGGGGGGTTTATATCGACCTGTAAAATGTTACAGTGCAATTATTGATTGTATTCTTAAAACAATGTGGGAAATATTGTTGTTAATGATAAAATTCATGTAAATTCATTGTAACTGCTCACACTAACTGATTTTCCCTTAGCTGGTATGTTCTGGGGGAGTAGCCTGAAAGGGGAACATAGACAAACTTGGTCCCAATATTCAGCTGGGGGTTCAGCTGAAGAAATGGGGGTAGTATTGTGCTGATTGAAAAGCAAAGTAGTTGTTTGTGTATGTGTAACAAAGTGTTTTTGTCACTTGTAAATAGTTCTGCTGCCATGTTTTTTTTCTTGCATTTCTCAGGAAAAATAATTTTCTTACCAGTGGTGCGCACTACAACTCTTGTGCTGTGCTCATTACTGCTGCCACTGCTTGGTCATCCTGTCACATAGATGTATCAGTTTTTCACACTGAATATTGTATTACAATTTAACACTTACATGTTTATTATATACATGACAGCATTTCCTTTTCACAGAATACAAGTTTGAGTTTGCATCATTCAGTTTTGATTGCTATGCTGACTGACATACAACTATGCATATTTCAGGGTGACATGGAATTTTAAAATTTTTTTGTCCCACTATTTGCACTTAGAAACCGAGTGGAACATAGTTAAAATATACTCTCTGGGGGGGTCTTTCCTAAGCTAAAGTAAGACAGATGTTGACCTTTAGTACATGGTGCCATGAATATCCTTGATTGTTTATATGCGATCTCCATTTATCACCAGTGTAAATTGTTAATAAAACTAGCTTCTGTCAGCAGGCAGTACAAACACAGTTTGACATTTATTTGTCAGAATTTGACTTTGCTAATGCACACTCATGTTGTTGTACACACTTTCTACAGTTTCCCATTTTTGTAAAGCTGAAAACAAGCTGTTCAGTAATTTACATTTCCACTCATGCAAAACCTAACTTGATCTCTCCATCTGTTCAGCAATACACCCCTAATGCCACAGACTGGCAAATACAAAAGTTGTCCCAGGAGTTGAGATGCAAAGTATGACACTGTGTTACAGGGGTGGAAGAATACATATGTAAAACTGATGACTAGTGAAATACCAAGATCGTATCATTAGTTATATTGCATTTATTAATGTATACTTAATAATAATTAACATTAAGTATATTACTATGACTCTATACAGTTTGAAGCTCTGAATCTAGTTCAGGTTGCATTGACAATGTTCATTTACAAAAGGAGCTTTTCAGCACACATCTGTAATCTGCTAGGCTCTGTCCTACACAACATCATTGCATGTAGCATGCAAGAAGTAGGAGCTACATAGCCTGAAGTGATTGTAAACTTGCCCAGGATTAAATAGACAAGAAAACAAATGCAAATGTGGAAGGGGCTGCTATCAACATTTTTGCTTTTCATGCTCTCATTTCTAGCGACAGCACAATTGGTAATATGTCCAGAAGTAATGCATATTTTAAACAAATTTGATTCATAACTAAGTAAAGTGATGAGGCTGTACACCAATCCCCCTGTTGGCAGGCATCCATATGACATGAAAAAAAGATGAAAAAAAGACACACTGTCCATTTTTCATTGTGCCATCCATATTTATTCATACCCCTAAAATGTCCATTCTGCTTAATTATCTTCTACCTCTGCTTAATTTTTTAAGATGTTATACTGTTATGCTTTTGATGAATACTTTGGATCATTTTCATGCTCCAGTGATCATTTTCAAGTTTGAGCTTAGCAGAGGCACCAGGTTTTTGACCAGGTTTTTGACCCCTCTATCTTAACAAGGGCTCCATGATCCATAGATGCCAAATAGTGCAAAAACATAAGGAACTCCCCAACATATTTCACAGTCAGAATGGGTCAACATAAGACACATCTTTTTATGTTTGTAATTCAGCAAATTCAAGCATCCTCTTTGTTGTGGTTTACTTCATGAGTAGCTTCTTGCTTGCAATGAAGCCATGAATGCATCATTAATGCATGCAACTTTGAATGGTTCTTTTTGAAACTTTGTAACATGAATATGCCATTTTAGGATATCTCCAGTTATTTTCTTTGGCTTTATACTTGGCTCACAGCCCATGATGACATTTTGTACTATATAGTGCTGCAACGTCATACTGCACAATGATGTAATGATATCTGATGTCCAAATATGAGGTTTTATCTCCAGCTGAGTTTTGTTCATGATGTGAGTCATGTCAATAAGCCCAAGAAATATTGTTATCATTTTCAAGAATGATAAATCAGCACCCTGACAATTAATGTACTAAACAACAGAGCCAGTGAATGAAGTTAATGGAACCACTTGGACAAGCACTTTTAAAAGCAAGCTTACCCAGTGTTTCCTAAAATCATTTGTGTAGCTTGTTCCTGTGTTTTTTTCTTATCTTATCATCTGAAGAGAATGAGGCCTTTCCATCTTTGTAACAGTATAGGGTGCTATATGCATGCTAGCTTAATGTAGGTATGTTGCTCATATGCATAATTGTTAGATATTGCATACATGCAATAACAAATACTGGGTGTAACCTATTTTCAGCTTGGTGGTCATTTACTGTGTTATTGGTGGCTCTGGATCTATGCTGTCACCCCACTGGTATGCATTTATTTCTAAATAAAAATATTATTAACAGTAACAATAACCACTGCCAATCATTGAATCAATGAAAAGATGACTTGTAAGAAATCTTTGTTTTAGAGAGTTGTACCACTATTCGTGGTACCCAGGGGACATCATGTAAGACACTTGGGAGAGACTGTCATTCATCGGTATGTTACATTAAAGTACTTTACAATAAAATGTCTACATGATTGATTGGATCAACCAATATATTAAATATATAAATAAAAAAAAACACAAACACAGCATAAAAAATCTGCGTTTGTCATAAGTTTCCTTGTTGCATTTGCTACCATGTTTGCTTGCTTATATGCGCAAAGGGAAAACAGTGCAGCTGTGAATCGGATGCACAGGATCTCTCAGTGGGAGGTCACAACTCCCCGGATCTACAGAGAGGAGCGCAGTGGGCTTTCCGGGATTCCCTGAGGAGCTCATCTCAGGACCCAAAGCATCTGTGCACCGGGTCTGACACCAATCAAATGCCTGAATGCTTACTGATGTGTACGGCTTTTTTGTATTCCCAATTTGTAAATCCGCAATTCTCAGTGTGTCATTTTTTCTGGTATTTAGAATAAATGTAAAAGTAATTTGACAGATGGTTGCAGTTCGGTTTACATGCGAGCCTCATCTGCATACTTAGAACAAACACAGAAGTCATTGTGACAGAGTGTCATGGGTTACTGTAAAGAAATTCCATCAGATCCAAAGAAATTTTAAAATTTGCCTTCACACTAATTAGCTGTGGTTTCCAGATGTGTGAATTACAGTGATACAAGCCAACATTATTACAATGATTGCAATCCAGAAGGACAGGTGGAACAGCTTGTAAATTGTCAGCTGACAAGCTGAATTATTTCAAGTTTTTTCAAGCTTTCAATGGGTCTTGATTTTTTATATTGCTGTATATTTGTTGTATGTTGTAGGTCTTTTTTGCATACTCAGTACTAGTCACAGAAAAAGGACACTCCCTGCACATTACAGTTTAGATTTCACTACCAATTGAAGAACCCCCAACCTGAGCACATACTCAACTACAGAAAAAGTGAGCTTGCCTCCGCAGCCACACACCTGCATTTAAGGCCTTCTAATAAGGGCAGGCGTGGCTTCTTAACCAATATCTTGTTCAAACTCAGAGAATGACAATTACACATTAAACAATTAACCTGTTTGGAATAACACTGATGAAACAAGATCTGCCTGCTGTTAGATTTGAATTGGATGGAAGACCAAGAGGGCCCTTAAACATTCTAACAATTCACATTCAAACAATGAAATAGTTTTGGAGCGATAGATGAAGATGAAGGAAGTATTGTCTAAAATGCAATAAAAATGTACTTTCTATGCATTTCACCACTTACTTTTGAGATAAAGCACAAGTGGTAAGCTGTGGAAAAGACACTAATGACACTTTAAAGCTAGTTTTCAACTTTGCTTCCATTGTAACAATACTGAAATTAATTCACCTGAAATTATATACAATATTATTTGTATTACTGACTTTTTAATCTAATATCACTCAAAAGTGGAGCCCAAAGCACCAACTTAGGAAGTTATAGGTAGTGTATGCCCTTTGTTTTTTTCTAGTGTAGTGTTTAGTGTGTAGTCAAGTCTCAAACAAAGTATGTATGAATTACATGTAATTTACTCACAAAAAATACTCTGAAATAAGACTGCAATTTAGGAGTACTTTAGCAATTTAAAATACAACCAAGATAATGGCTTAATTAAACTAGCAGGCAACTATAACTGCTTGCCTGAACTTTATAATAAAATAATAGTAATAATTTAATGAAACAGGAGCACCAAATGAAGAGGCTGCACTAATTATCCCACAGCAAAGGGAGAGATACAGAAATCACAACGGAAGGGAACGGCAAAGTACAGACTGCTTTGCAGGTGCAATAGGGAGCTGGCCCACTTCAAAAGGTCCAATGTGTGTCAAGCTCAAGGGTGACCTGCACCAATGACGAGGCTGCAACAAAACTGACCTTGCCTTACCAGTTGCTCTACCAGTGGATGTTTGATGCTTTTATCTTTATTCTTTTTCCCCTCATCAGTTGTTGTTACAATTTACAGCTATAGTATATTGTCTTTATCTTCTTTTCTTATTTATTCCAGTCTTGCTTGCTTCACTGTGTGTGTGACCTCTAAATGTTTGCTATGGGGCCATGCATCAGCATCTTTAAACAAAGACAATACTTTTTATAACTGCAGCACAAATAAATATATATATATTTATATAAAATTAATACACCAGACATAATGGAATTTTCCAGGAAAAAAGATGGGGAATATGACACAGGCTATAATTAATCATCCAGTAATTCTAAATTCTATTTAAATTGGTTATTACATATGACAAATTTTACTATCAAAATCTCCCATCTCCCACTGCAAACTCTATAGACCATCTCAAATGATAAATTCTAAAATTTTGCTTAAGACCAAAAGTAAACTAACTGGGCTGTAGTTTCCTGCATAAGTGCAATCCCTGTTCTTATATACTGAAATTGTACAGACAACTGCTCAATTGTCTGAACATAACAATGGTTTATAAATAATGTCCCTGATTTTTGTGGTACTCTGGGATGCATACAGTCATGACCTGCCAAATATTCATACTCAGCCTTTGTAAAATTCCTAGTGCTTAACTGTCTCTTCTTCCCATATTATCAAATACTTCCAAGGTATCAAATCTAATTATAGGCATATTTGTAACAAAATTATATGTTTTAATACAAGCAATCCAATTCAGTTATATTATACATACCTGTAGGCAGTTTTATGTGATAGAATATGGTGCTTCTAGGTCACATGATATGGAAGTAATTTTCTCATGGAGCTTAGCTCTCATAATCACTGCTTGCAGCTGTATTTATAAAATACCTTGTTTTATTATTTCCACAAACATACACTGATTGCAGGAGAATCACACTCTCTCCACCACAGTGTTAAGTGTTGTTGTGCTGCTGAATTCTGAAGCAGAGATAACCAGTTGGATACCAAACATCTTACTGCTACACTTTTGATGGGTCACTTTGCACTTAACCTCTTCTGGTGCCAAGATAAGAGACTCCCATCCTCTATTCCACTGTGCCAACCCATTAACCCCAATCTATCAGAACATGTGCAATTGCCGCCTGCTGTCTGGGGAAGATGGACACACAGAGCCTGGACTAGTGATTGCCCATCAGTCTCTGTCTGCAGAAATGCAGCACCAGTGCAACTCTACTATGACAAGCTCCTCCAGGTCACCATGGAGGAAACGTTGGTGGCACACTGATTGAGGCGGTTACCTTCTACTGATGAGGTGGCATGGACACCACCAAAAACTCTAGTATCTGAGTACAGATACACAGCACCCTTGCCCCCATCCCAACGCCCGCTAAATCACATGGGGAAGAAGCTAGCATTCCAGGGGAAATGCTTTAAGCACTGAGAGCATTCAAACAGAATGATGCTGTCTGAATCAACGGTCATCCCTATGCCCTGCCAACAGGCATATTTGGGGTCATAAGGTCCAGAAAAGACTCATCAGCTCCTAAGTAAGGCTGTTTTGCTAAATGGCTAGCAAATAGAAAAGAGTGGTACTTTCAGGGAGAATGATACTGTTTGAGTCAAGTTCTTACTTATGTACTGCCCATATGGGTACTTGTGTGGAAAGTCATATTAAAGACTTCATTTTGTCCTGTGAGGAAGGTTATCCAAATGCATTGCTAGCCTAAGCACATAGCAAATTGCTTCTTTATGATCAGAACAATGCATTCAGTTAAAAGAAGAGGTCTTGGTAAAGGGTAAATCAAAAAAACTGTTTCAACAAAGGACACAAACTGTAAACAGCTAATGCAGGGCTTAGAATTGAGTGTGTGTGGTTCATGGCTCAAACAGATCCTCTCTTCCTCTCCACAGACCTGTCCCAGAAATATTTTCTGAGTATCACACTTTGCTGTTGATCAAGGCCTTAGCACCAGCTACAGTTCTGTAATTGGCTGAAGTGGAGGTTATATCAACTGGTCATTGCATGTCACAGAGCAAACAGACACACAGGCCACATTTGTCCACATCACACACAAACCTCGAATAAATTCTTGTAAAAGGTCCGCTCACAGCTTTAAAATCCCAGAGCAGGTTAGTGCTATGGCAGGTCAAAATGAGATAGTAAAGCTAACAAACTGAAGACAGCTTAGTCCATGTACACCTGCAAGTGGGACGATGTTTCACAATGCCTCTTACCTCAAAGCAAAAAGGTTTGTTTTGGTGTTAAAACCATAAAAGAAATGCAACGTATGCAGTCTGGAAAAAAGATTTCACACAGAACTGACAAACATTTGCTAGCCCCTACAATCCAAAAGCCTCAAACTACAGCCATATGAGCTTACCTCATTCTTCATTAGACATCTAGAAACTTAGAAAATTCCCTTTAATTTTGTGGTGTACAAGAGGCTTATCACTTTGCAATAGCAGCACAAAGTCTGCCTATATGTTTGTATCACCGGTGGTTCTATTGTTTATTTCAAAAGAGCTCCAGTTCATCTTTCTTTAATGACTGGGACACTTCAGGATGTAGAAACATTTTATTTTTTCACAAATGTGGGTCTCATGCTGTATACAATCCTGTTGTGTCCTGACAACTGATTGAACACCGTGTAAGACGTATAAGACGCAATGTCCTCCTATTGATAGCTGCAGGGTATTCAGATGCATATCTCTCTCAGTTCAGCTGACCATGTAGACAACATGAACAAATTCGCTGATTATTGAAAGTGTTTCTTTTTTCAGTACCATAAGTGAAATATTTCAGAAAAGTTTGTTTCTGAAATATATTAAGTTTTTATTATTATCCATTTGATTGCAATCACTTGAATGTATATAGTTACTGGTATTGAGTATTGATCTGATATCATTATCTATGTCAATAGTTATTTATTGGTGCTGTAAGGGGGTTAACATGACAATGTTTTTACCTCATTTTCACCTCTCTGAGCCTAATTTTGCCTGGCAGTCAATACTTTCACATTACAAAGCAAGGGAATGTCCCTATCATTTTTTCAGTTTTTATATGTTTACAGTCCAGACAATCTATAATATCAGTCTATGTAAGAGATAGTTGAGCTGATACATTGCTTTTCGAGGGGCATTCAAGTAAACACATTTTTTCAACAAGTGAGAACTACTGCACCTCATTTAATAAAAAGGCATACCAAATTCCTTATGTCATGGTCAGGGCTGCCTGTGGCATTTCCAGTTCGACAGATTAGTTATGAACAAAATGATATATGTCATGTGTGAACAGCTACAGATCGTGAGTAACTTGTCTAAATTTGGAGAGGAGTCCAAAACGTGCATAGGGATAAATTAAGTTCATCACAGTGAAGATGAAGCCTGCATAATCATATTATTCAGCACAGATGTTTGTTTGCAAGTCTCAGGTTATAGGCACAGATTCACCTACACAATATTTTTTCTTTTGTTTGACAACAAACAAGCAAGTGCTTTTGTAAATGAAAACCTGTTTTTTTTTCTCTAAAGTTAAGGACAAAGCGTTTTGCAATTAAATTGAATGTGGGTCACTGGCAACTATTAATAGAGTTATCTGCAAGCTTGGAAACCCTCCTAAATAAATTAATTATCAAGATGCCTACTTTATTCATTGACTTGACCGTGGACCTATAATCAGTTAGAGAACTCATAATGACATGTCATGGAATTAAATGCATGTACAACATTTTGAAATACATTCAAATGGACAAATGGAAGACTTTATATATATATATATATATATATATATATATATATATATATATATATATATTATAAAACATTTGCATTAACTGGGCTTACTCACATAGTCAAATTGACCTAGATGGTAAGATTCAAATGACTTCCAAGCCATAGGTTTGGGAATGTCAAATAAACTTGCCTTTGAGCTTGGTGTTATTCTTGTGTATGTAACTGGTGTTGAATGGGTTAAGGAGCAAAAAAGCTATGATGAAAAAAGAGAGGTGTCCCCACAGGAGAGACTCACCTCTGGGAATACGCCTGTTAGATCTGTGCCACTGGCCCCAGCGCAGTCACCCCCCCTGAGTGTCTGCAAACAGAAAACAGAGGGGGCCTACTGTACAACAGCTCTGCTAACCCAGGAGCTGCCATTTCCCAATGCCACCCCCCACCCCCAACCGCATACACACATCCATCTGTCTCAATAGATCATCACAACAACAGCATTTAGGAGGCCAGTGTAGAGCCTGCATCTTCAGTGCTGATATATTTGCAAAAAAAGTGAAGCCTTGCTGTTATATATTAGCAAGATTATTTTTTGTTGTTAAGGCTGAATTAATTAATTTATTTAAAAGGGACCTTTCAAAATGCTTTCCTTCAAAAGTGCTTTGCGCAACATTTTTTAACCTCTTCATGCGTTTATGCATGCTTCGTGAAGTGCTTCGACTAAAATTTTGAAAAGATGTCAAGTCAGTCGTGGTCAATGATTATTCTGCTCTGCAAGGGACCCAATATTGAAAACTTTTCCATCTTAACACTCCTTTAACTAGACAAAGAAATCCAGGTCAAGGAAGCTTGGAGTATCTGAGCTCTGTTTAGCCTGCTGACATTTAGTAGGTTTCATGCAGAATACACTGCGATAGCTCCAAATATTATGGGGTTAGGCAGGCCAAGCAGAATTACATTGCCCTAAATTTTAAGACTGTCAAGTGATAGAACTTGCTAGACATTTTAGCAAGTATTGTTGGCAGGACACTAGAACAGAAAGTTATTAACCCCACCACCACCAAAAAAAAAAAAAAAAAAAAAAAAAAAAAACTTCCTGGAGGCTTGTGACATATGAAAGATCTTGATGTGGATAAGGAAAAAACCTTAGCACACCTCTGGGTAATATTCATAATTACTGCCTCGAGTCTGAAACCACAGCTGATGAAAAGGTGACAGACTGGTTCCCGCCCTGAGACAGAGATGAATTCCTGATGGGATTCTGTGAGCACAACTGTCATTATCTGCAAGACCCCCCCCCTTACTACCAACCCTCCCCAAGAGCCCAGACTCACAAGATGCTTTGAGTACCTATTAAACATAAACGAGTCCTGCCAACCTCTACTAATGGAATTTCAGAGGACAAAATCCCTGATTTCCAGTCTCGCTTCCCCCTCTCCAGTCTTGACACAGTCTGATGCCCTTATCATTCTCTTCTTGCTGACTGAAAACAGAGCCTGCAAGGATCAATTAAACCACAATCATTTGGAAATAAGAGCAGAGCTGTTCAACGGCCGAGACTGCTTTGCAGGGCTTGTGTGCCCTGTTGTCGTAAAATTATTGCCATTCAATGCAGTGCGAGTTGCTTAGTCAGTATGTGAATGAATGAGTAGGAGAACAGGGAACACAAAACATTAACGACTGCCTCCTGATTAGAGTCAAAATTCATGGCACAGCCTAGAAACTTAACAACTCTGAGCTAAAAAGGGCAGTATTTGAACCAGAATTCTAGAATCTTTATTGCAGTTGTAAAGATGGACAAAATGTTTTCTCACACTTTCCCACTCCACGCTTAAAGAATTTTTTTTTTATATTATAAGCACTGACCCCATGCTTCGCTGGACTAAATACGTAAATATAACAGAGTATGACAGAATAATTCCAATCATTAGTACTATTATGTTTGTCGAAATATGGATTTAAACTTATAACCATTGCACGTGAAAGCAACTACCTTTTCCTCTACACTAATACTATACCATTTTCAAAAAAGCATATTCATTTCTGAAAGCAATACTTTGGCAGAGACAACTATTCCAGTAAAGGTTCAACTTGAACTCAGTTTGAAATTGTGATAACTTTGGTTCAATTTATTATTTAGTTAGAATATGATACACAAAATAAATACATAAAATAAATATATACTAAAATGCATAAAGCAAATATTTGACCTGCAACCTGTAATTACAAAGTCTTACCTTGTCTTCAACATTCTTTGGACCTCTATTCATGCGCATTATTGACTGGTATTTTGGTTCATCCAATGCCTCACTGCTGGCCTTTGAGACAGGAGGTGCTCACGAGATCCCAGACATCTACTTGTCATGAGGGCCCTTTCTGAAACCGATATTTCCAGTGTGTAGAATGGGAAGATCCTCCCTGATGACTCCTCAAAGAGAGAAGGCGATGCTCTCATCTCTTTAACAGACTTCTCAGTCCTTTCAAAGAAGCTGCACACTTGCCTCTGGATGCAAGGCACCTCTAAAGGACAGAGGTGAGTCATTCTTGATTCTCCAGAGCTTTAAGACATTGAAGATGATGACTTCAGAAATGGACTTCAGCTTCAGGTAGGATAGGGGTCTATCAGCGGTAGCCACTTTTGGCTCTTATAAAGAGAGCTTGTTGTTTTTCTCTATTGCCATGAATGCACTGCTCAACAAAGCGGCACAGGATCTGTAACAAACACAAGCACACATACATACATCCATAACTTACGTACACACTTTTATAATTGTGTTAGGCCATTTAGCCCAGTAAGTCGCATCCTTATTTTTATCTAAAGCATATCAAGCCTTGGTAGCTAAGTGTATCTAACCTAGTCTTGAGCATTCTCTGCTTCTACTTAGTCTGAGGTCTCTTTGGGGGAGCGTACCAACCCTTCCACCCTCCACCAATTGATACATTCTTCAGGAGACAGGATTAAATAAACAGCAGGTTACTGTGGAAGGTTTCTTCTGTTATTTTTAATTTCTGTTATGCTCAAGGCAGGGACAGTAGCAGGCGCTCTCACTCTAACTAAACCACATTTCTCTTGTGTCCCATGTGTCCCTCCTCAATGACAGACTGTGGGTAAACATATTCTAATCAATCATCTAAATTGCTGTAGCAAAACACAATGTTAGTGTTTATAATAATAATAATAATAATAATAATAATAATAATGCAAAATATTTTCAAATAATATCTCTTCTAAAATTTTAAGGCTATATTGCTACGAGGCTTTTCTGTGCTATTCCATGTATTCATAACTTTCTGGAGCCTATTCAAACAAATTTTGGTATTTTGGTATCAAATCACGCTTTTGCATATTACTAATCAGTAATCCCACACACTGGAGTCTAACAGAGACAATCATAGAGATCTTGAGGTTGTCACAGCACTTGAGCATAGCAGAAAAAAAGAAAAAGTGAATCATTGATATGCAACAGAATATCCTCTTACTTCATGCATTATGAAAAAGCACACTCAGTAAACTGCTAGAGCTTCATCTCATCATCTTGCCAGAAAATGCTGGGTTGTTTCTGAGACACTTTATACAGTGAACAGTAAAATGTATTGTGCATTTCATCCTTCTGCACTCCCAGTTCATACACAGCACAATTTCAGTCTTCCACTGACAATGCACTGAAATGACCGGACAACCCACAGGGCAAATACCTGCTCTCAGTTGTACAAAGAGACCTTTGATCAAGGCATTCCTCACTACGCTTTAAAGAATTCCCTTGCTAAAATTAAAGTTGCCCAGATCTCTATCACCAATACTCTGGCAAGTGCAGCTAAAAAAAACATCAAGAGCATGGTTAAATATGGTGATTTGAGGCCTGAAATTAAAACCAGCAAACCATGCGGCCGGCCAAGTATAGGGTTGAGTTAATGGTAAAATAAATCGTACAACATCTGAAAAGATCATAGGTGATTAATGTCATTATTTTGAAAACCTGAGATCAAGTATAATAAGCTCTTTCAATAAATTAGCTAGAGAAGATCAGAAACTCTCTGTTCTGCTCTGTTTTCTATATTCAAGAATCGCATTTAAGGCCCGAGGGCTCCAAAATTTGGGAAAAGAATGTTTATCTCTTCCTAATATATTGTGTCATGACCAAATGGGTGTAATATGTGGAGTCACCTTTGCATCTTATATGACAAAACATATTAAGAAGGGGTAAAAATTCTTTTTCCCAACCTATTACAGAAGCTGTATTTAGGTGATGATAAACATTACTCACCTAAATATAGCGTCTGTAATAATTTAGAAAAAAAAGCATATTTTAGTGATTATTGTTTATCATCACTTACAGCACTTTAAAAAAATCATGTCAGATTTGTTAACAGAATGTTAAGTTTAATGTTGCCTCATCTCAATAAAAAAACTAATGAGTGGCAATAAGCTTCTTGGTTAAACTACAGAGGCAAAATCCTTTCTTACTTACTCAGTGCTCTGGCAATGAAAGCGCTGAGAACCACAAACCCTCTGACCCATTTCATAACAGTGAACAGATGACTACATGAAGTGTGGCAATGCTGGAATTACATCTGACCTTCACCTAATGGCTGACACAAGCATACGTGTTTCAGTGCTTTGATTGATTTCTCTCCAATCGTTCTTTGACCATAAACAATAAAAACAAAAAAAAAAAATCTTGCTAGGTCTTGCTCTGACTATTCCATTTGTAATGTTTCTCTTCCCCAATACATGCTATGAATAATGCAACTATAGCTGTTATGCTGACTGTACAGTATGTACATTACTATTGTGGAATATTCAATTTGAAAAGGAATTTATCTGGAATTTGATTATCAAAAAAGTCCAAAGACTCATTGTAATATCTCATTTAAGTTACCAAACACTATAACCAATAAAAGGTTGATTCTACTCTACAAATCAGTTGTAATTATTGTAATATTTTAAGGGATTATGTGCAAAAGAGCAGTTACTGTCCTCATGGCCCATATTAATTTAATTTTTTACTGAAAAATTAAACTAATATGGGCTCCCAAGTAGCCCAGCAGTTAAGGAGATTGCTTTCAGTGCAAGCTGAGACCTGGGTTCTACCCCAGCTGTGTCATAAGATGATGAAGACTGGGAGCCCACAGTAGTGGAACAAATTGGCTTCTCTGAAGATAGGAGTAGATAGCTTGGCCGGGTTCCCTTAATCTCATGGGTCCCAGACATTCTGAAATTCTCCAGGCAACCACAAGTTGTTCAGATGGCATCAGGAAAGTAGCACCTATCCTCCAATGAGTGTCCACTCTGCTATAGTGACTTCCAGTGAAGAAACCGCTGTTTGCTACATTTGAGTGCGTTGGAGGGTGGCATTTGTCTCACTCCGGTGCTCCTGCACAGGTGCAGTGGTTGTTGCAAAGACACAAGCTGAATATACAATTGGCGCTTCTGAAACATCATCCTAGTTCTACGGGTACTGCAGGGTTTTATTGAGATTTCCACTGAAATGTGTTAGACAAGGCCTTCTTCCCCGGCCTCTTGTTTCCTCTAACTTCTTTAACTATTTACTTACTGCTCTGGAATATCGCAGATTTCTATGTCTAATATTTATGCTCTTTCGATTTTGTCTTCTGATAGTGACCAGGGTGAGATTTCATATACTGATCTGTTTTGCATGGTCAACAGTATTGGGCTTATTAAAGATTTTGGCAGCATATGAATAATATGACTAATATTGTTTAAGTTATATTCAATACAACTGCATTGAACTCCATTGTCTCACAGCACATACTTAAGCCTTTCAAGTCATCCTGGTTGTAGTCAAAGTTCAGTTTTATTTTCAAACTTCTGAATGATTGCTTGGTAAAACACAAATAAATAAACGTGCTGCTAGCTGAAATAATTTTAACAAAAATAATGTTACAAAATTAATTGCAATGCTGTATTTCCACACTAAAGTAATCAAACTAGCTATCATAATAAAATACATCTGTGCTTCCCCCAACTGAAACCATTAAAATGATTTAATTGTAACACCTGTACAACAAATGAAAACAACTCTTGATGTATATGGAAAGTGATTCATTATGTTAATTAATATGCCTACTAATGGACCTACTTTGATGACAATTTGAAATAATTGGCATTGGACAGACATCACTATTCCATTAGATTTATTATTGGAATATGTTGTGTGTTTATTAATGAAAAGAAATTAATGTTGAACACCTGGCTCATTTATTTCATTATTTTTTATGCTTTTTGCCCCTTAATGCAACCCTATTTTTGAAATTAGCAATTATCAGCAATTTGTCTCACCACAACAACCTCTGTCCTTGCACAGGAACAGTAAAGCCAGACAACTACAATCCTGTTGCACTTGCATGCATCAAACGGCTATTCTATGCACTGCAAGTCACACAGCACACTGCAGAAGAGTGGATGCTCATTGGATGATGGGCACTTCTCTTCTAATGTTATTGTTAAGAGTTTGTTAGCTGGAAATTGATTGCTTTTGCACTTGGTTGTATTTTGCACTTTCTACATGTCCTTTGTCTTTTTGTGTATTTTTTATGCTTATGCTGTCTTGTTTTGTCTGAAACTTGATGTGCTGCTTTTCTTGGCCAGGTCACTCTTGTAAAAGAGATTTTAATCTCAATGGGACAAGCTGGTGAAATAAAGGTTAAATAAAAATAAATAAAATCAGAGCAACTGGCAGGTGCCTGGTGAATCACAGGGTGCCTGAGAGCAGTGGGACTAAGGGAATGAGGCCAAACTATCAACACATATCCACAATAGAACAAAGCCAATTTATTCCACTGATGTGGGCTCTTGGTCACTATAGTCTAATGACATGCCTTGTATTATACCCAGGCCATATTATTATTATTGGCATTTAGCAGACGCTCTTATCCAGAGCGATTTACATAGGTTACACTTTTTTTTTTTTTTTACAGTGTTATCCATTTATACAGCTGGATATTTACTGAGGCAAGTGTGGGTTAATTACCTTGCCCAAGGGTACAACAGCAGTGCCCCAGCGGGAAATCGAACCCGCAACCTTTCGGTCATGAGTCCTGCTCCTTAACCACTATGCTAGACTGCTGCACACCATAGAGCTCAGCTTGCACTCAAGGCAAGTGCCTTAAGCACTGAGATACTTGGGACCTCGGCTCATTTATTTGTTTATTTATTTAAAAAAAAAAAAAACTTCAGTACTCAAAAAAATACAGAGTTCATTCCTACTGCCAGCACGTGGGAGGCCTGGAGGGAGTACCATGGGGAAGTCTGATGCCTGAGTGAAAAGAGGGTCATACTCCCTGCTACACTGCTGCTGCCCCTGGCTAGGCATGAGCCAGGATTAATACCAATGGACCAGTGAATGCCAGAGGTGAGTGCCCTACTTGAGACCGTTTACATCAGCTACCCCTTTGAAGTAGTAGGGTTATATTGTCGATCATTAGATAGACTCATTGACACCTGCCTATACACCCTTATTTGTCTCTGTGCTAACACATTGTGCTGCAATTACCACCAAGCCCAGCAGCAGTAAATAATAAATGTGGTATGCAGTGTCTCCTCATTAATGTGAGTCAACATGTCAAAAAAGTATCATACCCCTTGTCAAAAACAGACCTTTAAAAAACAATGCAATCTATGTTGGAAAGGCATGATAACTTCTAGAGAGAAAAAAACCTTTATCTCCAACTGTTTTCACTTCTAGAGTAGTACAACTCAACCTGGGTATTGCCTTGATTAGGTGAATTTCCCCGACCCTGGCAATTAACACAAATGAATGAAAACACATTTGTAATTATCTCTACCTCTAATGAAAATATAAGTCCTTCTCCACTTTGCATGTGAAGAGTGGAGATTGTATTGATTGTCGAAGCAGTTATTAAGTAGACTGGTGTCTCTCCAGGCTTTTACACAATCCCCATCAGGTACTTAATATACATATAGTAGAATAACATGCCAATAATCACCGACACCATGTTACATATAAACACCAGCACATTAAGATTGCCTTATATTGACTCAGCAACTAATCTTTTAATTGCACCAGCCTGACTTTACATATGTTTTATTCATTTACGTAATTCCAGAAAACACTATTCAATTCATCAGGTTAAGCAGCACTGGTCCCATCGATCCATATGTGTAATGACTATGTTAATAATGAATTAATTAATACAAGTGAACAAGTTCTTTGTCTGGAGCAAACCACTCCAGCCACACATGCTACTGAAATGCAAAGCAAGGATGGTGTAAACTGTTAATTGCATCCCTCAAAAAAGAGTCCCCTTCAACATCAAAGCAGAGAATTCTGATTTTTTTTCCCCCTAGTAAGATGGCAGCAGTCTTTGGCGCAGATGAAGGCACAGAGCAGAATAAACAAAGAATGAGTGACTCCACAGAGCACTACTGAGGGGAATTTTCTCCAAGAGGGAGAGACATGCAGTCAATCCTCTCACAGCCACGTGCCCAACATCACACACAAACTGCGGGGAGAAGCTAAAATATTTACAATGCCGCACTAAAGGAAACAGAGATACGTCTCCTTCAAGCACATCATTAGTGTTTTGAGCAATGGGAAATCTTAATTACTGGGATTCGCTCTGAGACTCACACTGGTGCATTCGAGGCATCTGTGATGTCGTTCCCTCTTTAAACTTGTATGCTTCAAACAAAGGTGACATTCTGCAAACTGGAACCGCTGCAGGCTTACTCTGCATGCGGCACTCTGATTGTCAAACTCTGCATACACACAGTAACATTTAGAATTTTGGTACTATTTTATGTGTAGATACAGTTACATATATGAATTTAAATATTTGTCCTCAGAAAACATGCATTTATGATTGCATCATTGCAGTTCTGGCTTGTCCCCATCTTTAGATATTAGACTACAGCAGAATATTACACCGTACTGAACTTTAAAACTTGCTATCGTAGGAGTGAGGCTTTTCAACACACATTAGCTGGAACTCACCTCCTGCTTTTAATGTATTTTTGGAAGAGAATATTGCACAAACTATTTTGCAGTGTCAGGCGATCTGAGACATCTCCAGAATAATTAGGTAGCAAAGTCTAAAAATCTATTCAATAATGCCTCTATTGTGCATGCTGACCCCAAACGCCCACACCCCTCAAAAATCTTCTTACCATCTGTCATAGGACCCTGGCAGGTTTGTGGGTAGTTGACAGTTTATATGACCGACTCACTACTGGAGGTCCAGTCAGCAGTGATTTGAGAAGTTAGATGCATGGGAGTGAATCAGCCCTGGCCAATCACAAATGCCACATCTCAGACAGCAAGAAACAATATCGAGCGCCAGGGGAAATAATGAACCCAAAGCACCTGTATTGCAATTTTCTTTTATGGCTGTGAGGCGAGGTGCTGTTTTAAAAGGTTACAAGGCTTCTAATGTCATGTTGGTGATTCCTCTCACCTCCTCTTTATTACACCTTCAATGGATTTTGCACTCTGACTATTGAGATTCAATTAATTCGCTCACTACCGGTTCTTTGTTTCTACCTGATCATATATTCGGAGGGTTTTGTCACAGACATATCTCTTTCCTGTGAATCATGACGGAGTGTGAGCAGCCCCCCCCCCACTCCATAAGGCGTTACGTTAAAAAGAGAGATCTTTACCTTCTGTCTCTGTGGTTGCCATGGAAGATGAATTTGGGGTTATGGACTTACTGGTAAACAAGTGTCAAGGTATTGTGGCTTTCTGCAGCCATGGCTACCCCTGTCTCATTTGATCTCATGCATGTGAAAATGTTCTTTTGCTCACTATGTTGTAGGATATACCAAATACTATACATATAACATGTAGTATTTGGTACATGGTATATATAGCATTTGCTATTTTTGTGTACATTTATAGTAAAACCCAATAAAAATAATAATTATAATAATAACAATAATAATAATGGAGCAGTGAGGTATCCAAGCAAAAACAGAATAAAATAACATCATTACTGAAAAGCACACATTTTCTGAATGCTTATCTACAGTACTTTACAGTACCGTTGGCTGGATGCTGAGAGGCTTGCAAATATGTGTTACCGCTACTGCATAGAAATGCATTTTCCATCATGTGGCTATCAATGATTTCCCTTGACACTCAATTTATTAACAAGCTAAATGCTCTTACTAATGGTTGCCAGCTGTAAGTCCTGCTAGAAGAGTCAGGGGAAACATACTTTTGGGGAACCTTTATTCTCATATGGAGATGTGTTTGGAAGTGCATGAACTGAAAGCAATGGCATGCCTGGTGAATGACTAGCTGTGTTACACTGATTTTCAGGCTTTGAAATATATAGTTGTGACTGTAGAACCTTAATCAGGGGACAATGGGAACTGTCTTAAAAGATGGAAGTATTGTTGTATATTAATAATGGATATTTCTCTGAATTGTTACATATCCCTTTGGATGAAAGTGGCTGTTTTAAATGTCATGTTTTGCTCTTATTCTTTGCATGATGTTTTCAATATTCATTTCTGAAAAAGATGCACAGACACCAACAGAACAAAAGAATGCTGAATACTTCTGAGACTATGTCAAAGATGTTCACAAAAAAAGAGACAGATAAAATAAATGCTATTGCTGAAGTATATACACATTGTTTTGGAGACTGTTGGGGACAGCTATTTTAAAATAAATGGAATTAACAAAAATGGGTCTCTGTCTCGACATGCCTTCTGAACCCGTAAGCATCTCATTGAACAAGCAGCACCACCGCCGGAAAAAAAAAAAAACTGCAAATAAGTTGCTCTCATTTGTCATGCAAATGGCCTGTCAGGGACCCTCAACCCTTGCTGGAAGATTATACTGTCAGCGTTAACTGTCTAGGCATCACTGAATGGGACTGGATGTGATTGAAGTCAACCTGCATGAGGAGGAATCAGATTGCTGCCATGATGCCAGTTCTGTGGTGTCATGGCAGTTTAGCAGTTTTAAAACTCAACAGTGTTCAATATCTGACAAATAGTGACAGATAAAAAATAAAATGATCAGCAGTGAAATGGAAAAAGGTCAGATAGCACATTTCAATCAGCCTTGTGCCATTTTACCCCTGCCTGGTTGCATATTTCTTATTAATCAGACAATGTACATACAGGCTGAGTTACAATTAGAATTGTTTTCATGATTTAGTGCAAAAAATATATATTTTTTGCTTGATAATGTGGCTTTATGCAGGAACATGACACGTCCAGGACCTTCAATCTGTAGCTGACATGATTTGATGCTATTTCATACTTTTATAATTTATTTAATATAATTATTAATAATGTTTCAAATACTGTACCATATAGCTTCCTTATTTATGTGCTGTAAATAAAGTATCCATTGTCCTCATCAACTCACAACTAATACTCTCCATTTTAAATCAGTAATAAGTTTTTGGTGGTCATATATTATTGATAATATTTCTCAGCACTTGCAGTCAGTACAGGGAAAGAGGATAGCTTGTGAATTTAGGTCCCAGGAAAAGCTACTCCATTCTGTTATTAAAATGATAATAATGCAAGGCATTTATTAGCAATAAATTGCTGTAATTTTGTCGATGTTTAATATCCTAGGCTAGTATGAATAAGTAAGTAATACAGTGTGTTTTATTGGAATCAATAAAAAAATGTATTCACAGAAATCCTGTTGAATTATATATAAATGTTAGACACTACTAAAAAATGGGAAGGGATTAATAAATTGATGAATAACAATGTGGCATGGTAGACAATATGAATTTGATGCTATATGCGGGCTTAATTTCGAGGAATTATATTTTGACTAAAGGTGAAACATTTATGGTACAACAGTAGATGTGAAAAGGACATAGGGAGACTACAATAAAAGGCACAGTGGCTTCATTTCAGCAAAACCTATGATAAAGAGATATATATAACTTCTTATAGTATATAACTTCTTTTTTTAAAATGCTGTTACAAAAACATACTTACAGACAACCAATACTTGCGGACTACCTTATCCCAACAACATTTTTCTACTGAAGGGATTTACCCTGAAGATCATGTATGTTCAGAAAACATTTTGCATTTATTCCGTAAATTTTCTACAGTGATGTACCAGTATTGTTTCACTGAGCTGCGGCATTCTAACGTAACGGCTGTATTCTCATGAAATCCATTCTATTCCGGTGGTGGTGAAGTGGTGCACACTCAGAACATATGTGGCATCAACAAACAAACGCACAGCCTTGATTTGCTAGCTAGCAAGCTATGTAAGTATGGTGCATAAAGCAATGCATATATTCAGTTTGCCACTCTTGCAGAAAACAACTATTGCTGAATTAATCCTGTCAGATGAATGGCCATCCATCATAAACCATCCCCACTGATAAGGAACACTATTCATCGTTACAGAGCCAGAAGCAGTTTATTTGCTCATATTTTTAAGACCAGTGTCTACTTCTCAGCCGCTTGAATTATTGCGTATCACGCACTCATCCAGACAACACCTGATGCCCTACATTATAGTTTTGTCACACATACTATTTTGGTAAACTGTATTTTTAAGAATTTTGGGATTATCAAAGCTATTCTATGTTAATGTACATGTTATGATCCACAGAAAGGAGTGTACATGCTTAATTGACACAAATTTCTGCAGCATTTTCATATTTTTGCATTCTAAAACAGCTAATTTGTTCTTAGATCCTGCCGTACCAAAATAATGCCCCTGAAAAGGTATGCATTGTATCTCCTGTCCCAGTGCAGTGTTACTGGTCACATAACAATATCACACATCATTCTCAAAAGGCTATGGCACTTAAAGTACTTATGAGGTAGTGAGAACAGTTATTAAATTTCTTAAAGGGGAGCAATGGCCCCCCAAGTAGACATTCATCCTGCAAGTTGAAGATTTTGTATGATGACTACCGGTAACAACCTGTCCAGAGGCCTACAACTGCATTAACCCCAGAAAACAATGGAAAAGTTGGACTGATATGATCAGTAAACTAAATAAAAACCTGTCCAAATGACTTTCTTCACTTTGGAAATGTACAACCCAGCAACAGACTGTGTACAGGGGTTATAACTGATGCTTTGGCACAGACTGTTCACCCCCATCCTTCTCAAAGACCAGATTGAAACTTGACTATAAACTCAGACTTCTGTCACACATGGCCTATGAAGGGATGGATTACACAAGTAGCATTTTGAATACGCAAGTACAGTAATAAATTATCCTCATGACTGATCCTGAGGTTGCTTTATACAGTTAAAAGTATACAGAAGACAGAAGTATATAGTTCAATGCTGACACAGTGCAGCTACATTCATAATCAGACATGCATGGAGGCCAGCAAGCAGCTGGGTTGTGTAGTGGTGAGGAAAGGACAGATTCTTCTTTTTTAATTATTTTATTGCAACCCTTTAGTCTGTGATTCTTTTCATTTGATGTCTGTCATTTTTCATTTAAAGTTCCTACAGTAATAGTAATATTAACACAAGCAATAATACTGGTAATACTATTAATAATACTATTAATAATATGGTATAGTAATACTATACTATAATAATTTGTATTAATTGTGGTAGGGAAGAAAAATAGAGATAAAAATATATAAATCATATGAATAGGATCCACATATTTACTCATGTTAATAAAATAAGGTGATTCTTTGATTTCCTACACATGTACCATATGCACTTTAGTATTCAGGATATTGCAATTATACATCATATTCTTAAATACAGTTGGTTTCATTAAATTGTTCCTGTTCTTGATTAAAATGAAATATTTTCATTCAATTTTACACTTAAGATTCCTTACAGTTCATTAACATTTGTACTAGGCATCCACATTCCATACAGTTAATCCATTTACTCCACTTGTATTTAATAGAACGTCTTGGTTTCTTATCCTATGTGTTATGTGTTCCATTGTTTATACCTTGGTGAAAGAACCTGCACACCCTCCAGTTCCACGTTCACAGATCTCCTCACTCTACAGGCTCTGTCTGAGAGCAGTGGAACATGAACAACAAAGGTCACGCTTTGATTGTAAAAGACATCCATGGTGCTTCCGCTAAGCTCCAACAGCACCCATGCAAATCACAAAAACAACCTTCAGCTGGAAAGTGGGCCATGCATCACATTTACAGTGCAAATACACACATATAAAAATGCGTTATTTCATTTTTTTTCTAAATGGTTTCTCTGCTGCTTGGAGATTTAGGGGAAGATGGGACACAGCTGTTTGGATTCATCTATGATGAAAGCAGTCATAGATAAGTTTAATCAAAATAAAACAGCTGTAGGACATGTATTGTAATTTAATATCAAAACAGTATTACACGTTCTGAAGTACAAGTCCTTATAGGTTTATCTCTGGGCCTCCTGCTCAGCAATATTGGAAACAACCTCACCATATTGGCGAGAACAGCCAACAACCAGCAGACTTTTACATCTAAATTCTGTTTTTATGTTTAATACAAAACGCATTTTGTGTGCACAAACTGAAGATGTTGACATTTTTGTAGACTTGCTAATTATGAGTACTCTGTCTTTGGTTATTTGGACCAGATAATTGTCATATAATAAGGCATATAATAAGCATATAATAAGGAGTACTATTATCCTATGTTAATCATCACTACGAATAGGCAACAGGTGCCACCTCCTTTTGAGCTCATAATTGTCCCAAATGATAAAACATATTAAGACAGTAATAAACATGTTCAAAAACCATTTTAGGACAGGATTAATCAAGGAAATGGTTGTATATCTGCAACTGCTTATGTAGCACCATTGGGATAAAAGGGATGCACCTGCCTTGTTCAGGAGAGCAGTCATTCACTATCTGTCACATTTTGAAGCCTTGCCTCTTCAGACTGCACCTGTGTTTGTATAAATAAGACCTCCAAGACTCTCCTTCAAGTGGGTAAAATCCAGATTTATGCGGTCGATACTCAGCGATTTGTGCTAACTGGATAAAATTGCTGTTGCCTTTAAGGCTGCTGTATGCCACAGGGTGTATTATACATGTTATTTGTACTCTGTAATGTAGTTTCTAATGTCAGATATTGAATTAACTAGTAATAACAGCACACACATGAATCCCACAGAACTGAATACACAGAGGGGAAGAGTTTTACAACCTGTGGTGAACCACTCTGCCCTTCATTGTATTTTTCGAAAGCCCGTGTCTGTTTATCCTCCAGTAGTTGAATATTAATCTCTGAGCTACAACTGACTTTTGCTGTTTGAGTAGGGAATAAAACATCTGATTGACAGTTCAAAAGCAATCCAATCCAAGTTTTCCTGAGCGGGACTGTAGTGGATGACAAACTTGCAGATTCATATTCTGCTCTTGTCACTTCACAGCATCAAAAAGATTTGTGCTGGCTGAGCCTTTTATGCTTTAGTACTGAACTACATAGTCCTGCTTTCGCTCAGTGTCGAATCTGGAAGATAGCCGCGTTACACAAGTGACTCTTGAATATGCTCTTAATAGATTACACAGTTTGATTCAAGTCATCTGTTACAATGGCAGTTTCCCATGTATGTTCAAGCTTGATTGTCAATCAATCACTCTGTTCTGACTGGCCAAAGGCAAATTAAGCTGTGGGATGTGTAGTTAGCTGACGCAGCATGTCTGTTCAAACTCAGAGAACATCATCCATTCATACCTACTACCTGACTCAACCAGGGTGCAATTAAGCATTTGTGAATCCAGTTATTAAAGTGATAGTCACTGAAGACTTTTTCCTTTTGTGAAAATCATACTGCCGTCACTACCACAGTTCACTTCATGAAATTTAATGTCTAAATCAGACATCATAATTTACATTTTCATGGCCATAAATCCCGGGCTAGTTCTGAAAACTACATTTTATTATGCTATTATAAAGCTACAGTTTAGCAAAACACTCAGCAGAAATGCATGTCAACTGGCATCACAATTAAGTAACAGTAACTATTGAAGTTATGTAGCCAATATCTGTAATATTGCTTTTGTCCTTTCTGTAATGTAGTGCAGTAAAAATCTGATTTGGTTATAGGACAACATGATATTTTGGCCATGTTATTAAATTGCATTCTGCTGTGTTGGTTACATACTGCAGCAATATCATATATTAGTACCACCCCCATCTTGCAAAAGAATGCTTTTTATTCAGTTGTATTCAAGACACATTTAAATGTGCAAAGCTAGAAACTGCATTTGATGCAGCCTTCTACTTAAATACTGATGTTAAATTGCTATCATCAGTATGTGAAAATAATGTAATATAATCTCTTCCAAAATGTGTTAAGTGTGAACACAGTGCACCTTTGTTAAACAAAGACAGCCACACAATCATTCCATCCAAGTGTTGTGGTGTCATTTGTATTTATTCCTTAAATTAAGTTTAATTCAGTTTAATCATCTGAGATTTTATGGTCTGATTTAAACTGGTCATTAAAAGTCAACGCTAATCTACTGTTTGTTTTCATTGTGAAAGTGGAAAGAAAAACTGCACGTGTTCATATAACAGTTTTCATTTTTGAAATTATAACCATTTGATTGTGGAGAAATGGGGATTGTTGTTTGGATTCTGGATGCCAGCAATGTGTCTCAGTCTGTTACCGACCAACATATTGAACATGATACAAATACTTGTCACATAAATATTGATTCCATTGTCTTAATGGGAGACTAAATCCAACAGGAGAAAAATGATTAGCCTAGATTCATGATTACAATAAAGATCAAAGACATGAAACAGCTGCAAAAAATGACTAGTTTGTTATGATTTTTACATAATAAGGAAAAAAATGAGATTTGTGAGTTGAGTTAAAATGAATGCAGTGAGTTCTTATGTACATTGGCTGCACCTGGGGTAAATTTCTGTAATCAATCTTTCATTGTGCATTACATGGATTTACTTCTATCCACAATTCCACAAAAAGGTCCTGACAAAACTACTATTACTGTTCTACAATTGTACACTCATATTACATAATAGACATTGGGTAATATGATTTGCTTTTTCCTGTACTTGTCAAATGTCAGACCATTTTAAATCCATTTTAAGCTATTTTATTAAATAACATAATTTGTTCTTTCACACTCCTGTTTAGAGAACTTTTTTCTCTACCATTGGCATCACTAATGTCTATAAATGCTTAGTACAAAAAGATTGAAAAAGCCCAAAAACTCAATGTATTAGCAGACATTCTTTTTTACAACACTGAATCTCACAAATTCACAGTGGGAATGCTTGCATAGCTGTCAATTATAAAATTTAGCTTTCTTGCTTTCATTTTCCTTTACGTATTATTGCATTCTCTTAGAGGAATAATAGGATACTGGTCTTGTGAGCGGAACTATAATCCCAATTAAATAGAAAATACAATAATCATAATTTGAAACTGTGAGGCAGTAACAACAATGAAAAGCGGATTTACTAGCACTAGCAAAAAGAAAAAAGGCACAGACAACTGGCACTGGAGAAATGTGTGGATTCAATCATTTAAGTGGATTATTAGCAGCATACCTAACAGAGTATGTCTTTATGGAGCACTTAATTCGTCTGCGTACCTTGATATGAAAATCTAATTTTGAATTAATAAAACACAATCCTAATCACCGGAGAGGCACGACACTCTGAATACAATAAATTGCTGTACAAGAACTCAGATTCAGAAAGATTCCATTTACAAATTATGTGAACATGAAGTTTAATGTGATGATGAGGAGGGAAACACGTGATAATTGATGGGAAACAGAGCATTAATAGGAAGGAAAGCTCCCTTGAAGGACTTATTGCTTTTTATTAGCACTTTGAAGAGAGAGGGCCTGAGGTGGCGCATTAGAAAGTGTGCCAAGGCAAGCACCTGTCTCCTTGTGACACGCACACAGCTGTTGAGCCACTGGAACAGATGGATGTGGTCACTAGAATCCTTGAAGCTGACACAGTGCTGAACCTGCTAACAAGATGGTGTGGAACAAGGACCTCTATCACATAAACAAATGGTGACACATGCACATGGTTGTACACACTTGGGTTTTATTACATGACCTTGTTTCAGAGGTTTTTGCATACAAAGAGGTTATGATTCAGAGCTCAAACCTGCAGTGTCTAGAGAGCTGTTATTGTTATAAAATGGATGCCCTACTAGTAGAGTGTCTGTACTAAATTCCCTGTACCATCAACTGCCTGGTTTAATCAGGTTTACAAAACATTTTCATAAAATCAGTTAATGTGACCCTCGGAATTACATCAGATCATGTCAACATTATGTCAAAAATGTTGCCACATAGTGACAAGACATAAATCTGCACATATATGCAGTTCCCATTTCAAACACTAGGGTGTAATTTCCTTGGCTCTGCCTCTTAAAATGAAATTTTACCGTTCATTCTAACACCTTTGTTGTTTTCTATGGGGAGAAGAGCAGGCAATTAATATATTGCATGGTGATAACTTTTTCCTCTGTTGAATGTAGCCTGTGGGTTCATAAACATGTCTTAAAATGTGGGGTAAACAACTAATTGACATTCTAGCTTTTTAGTCAATTATACTATTATACAAGACACAGCACCTGACATCCTTCATTAGTTTTGTGTTGACGTTTGAAGAGCCTGTCTGTCAGTATGGGCTAATCCTCCCACTTTCACTTTATCTGCTCACTTTCACATCCTAATCAGCAATTACCACATTTTGAAATGCACAAGACTTGGCAGCCATCAAGGGTTTCCTTTTTAAATAAATGGCATGTGCCATCACTGAAATTTCACCACTTTGTTAATATGGACCTTTGATTTTCTTTGAAAACACCGGAGTAAACTGCGCTTGTCAGCTCAAGCCAATGAAATCCATTGTTTTTGAGGCAGTGTCTCAGGTGCCTCAGGCAGTGTGTGAAGCAAAGAAAGTCCAGTAGTATATGTGCATTGAATGTTCAAGACATGTAGGTAGTAAATGTACAGCAAATGTAGAAGCTTGTCAAATTTCATAAATGTTATATACCGAATAGGGCACATTTACGTATAAGACACAATCATTCATGCTGGTCTGACCTGCCTCTAGAATCTCCCGCCTGATGCCAGCAGGTAATAATGTGACAGGTGACTCTTCACCCTAATGATTGACAGGATCTTGTGCCTATTAATTTTCCCTGGGGTGCCTCATACTGAAAGGTAGCTTCAATGAATTCAAACAAAAAATGTCCATGTTAACATTTCTATGATATATGGACTACATAGTTATTTTTTAAACAATATGAACATGCAGCATTTTTGATGACGAAATTCATTAAAATGTTTGTCTTCTCAGTTAGTTTGTCTTGCAGTTGGTTAGCCAGCAGTGTAGAAAGCTATATTTCCCCAAATCATTGGTTTCTATTAGGAACAGAAATCATTGAGAGGTCAAGTATGCTGGAAAAAATGCAGGCTAATTCAGAGCATTTGAAAACTTATCGATAATCTGATCAGCTATCCTCACAGAGGGAGAGAGAGGGAAGATCATAAGTATGAGTACCAACATCCACACCTCTGCCTCTGTGACACCATTATCAAAGGAGAGCTGCCACACAGCAAGCTGTTGTGTCCTCCATTTTATCAGTTTACCCGACACTAACCCTGCTTGCCAGCAAATTAATGTATAATTTCTTATCAATTCTTTAAGTGCACATCAGCCAGCAACCTAGATGGCTAGCTAGTTTCCTTATATTCTGGCTATCTAGTTTTCTCATCTAGTGTTCTGGCTGCTGGCTAGAAAGTTAATTTCAAGGCGAGAGGAGACTGATCGAATCATACTGAATGTTATCTAAATCTTAAATCAATTTGCAGCTGAATAACAATTCTTACTGTGAGTTAAACACTATAGCCTGTGACCTTTACTTTATTAGCTAGCTCGTAAACTATAGTTACAAATTGATTGGTATCATTTTTCACATTTCTTCAAAACAAGAACCACTATAAACAGATAAAAGATTTTATAGAGGAAACCATGGATCTCATGAACTGCATGTTGATGCTCATCGACTTCTTATCCAACTGCATACTCTGAGAGAAAATGAATAACATTAGGTAAGCAGTTATCTAGACAGGCTTATCAATGTACAATTACTTATGTGTTGAATTTGGATTTACTAGGTCTGCTTCCCGGTTTATGCATTGTGGAATTTGAAGGGATACTTATTAGCATTCATCTCTTATTGTCTTTGAACTGAATTGATGAAAGCAGAAAAAAAATCACTTCCATCCTGTACTTTACAAATTCCCGTCATTTCAGACCCTATATATAAAGATATGTATATCACATATGGCGTTTTACATAAAAGAAAGAGGTTGATGCTTTTGTCAAACAGAAGCAATTGCCACATAATGCAAACTTGAGAACATAGCACAATTTCCAAGGTTTAATAACCATCAGAAGGGAGTGAAGCTAGTAGTGAGCAGCTTACAGACAGCTCAGTTTTCCAAGTATCAGTCAGTGTCAGCAATGCTCAAATCTCAACCCGGATGCCTTTTCTGATAACTTCTTGAAAGCAGAAGAAATTGAAGACATGTTTTTTGCTTACTGTTTCTAACCCTCTGCTTCCCACGTTCCTCTGTGTCAAATCAATCCGTGTCTTCTAACACCCCCAGAAGACGCCCACTTGTTGTTTAGCTGTTTACCAAAAATACTACAAATTAGCATATTGATGTTGTTTTCTCCATGCATGGCAATAATAAAAGAATAAGTTATTTGGAATTGCATCAGAATAATTTGGCTCACTAGGGTCTCTCACTTGCTTATTACGATGGCAGTGTCACTGACATCAAGGCCTTTGTCAAAGGGAGAGTTGAAAGGGAGCATATCAGCTCCTGTCAGACTCTTCACACCCCAGGTCCTCTGTGTTGTTTCTCATGTTTGAGTTACTTCCTCTGAATACAGCTCCCCCTTAGGCAAGAAAAAAATGTCACAAGCGTCAGTGACAGCAGGATTTCATCCTGCAGTTTTATTTTGTCTTTATTTTTCACCTTTAAAAGGGTGTGCTCCCTTGGCCTCTGCTAAGCACCACATACATTACTTGTGGAAGCTCATACTCACAGCATTTTAAACAAACACACTAACAGTAAAATGAAATTATGCAAGTCCATTTTTTTTTACTGGATTTGACTGCAGAAGTCAGGGAAGGTAAAGGGAACATCCTAAAATTTGTGACGAGAGGGTTAACTTTCATTTTCTTTCATTCCAAAATCACTGAAGACTTCATGTGCTATCAGTGAGTAACTGGTTTGAACCAACCACAGTATTTTGATTGATTAATACAAGTCAGTGATTGATATGTGACAAAGGCACTATAAGTTTTATGAACCTGCCCTCTACCACCACTACCTGCAAATAAATGCAATATTGTCTAACTCAGGTTGCCCAACAAGTTAAAAGTATTTTATCCTTCTCTTCCTCTCTTTTCCTTCAGCCTTATATGTTCACAGTGAGACACAACTTTCTTTGTTGGTCAGGCATGATGCTTTTTACCAGAACACCGAAACAGTGATACCTCCACAAACATTCCACATGATCCTTTATTTATTTTCTCTTTTGTGCAACTGATATGCATAAACACATTTTGTTTTTTGGAATATTCTGTCTCTGGTGAATTGAAGCCTAAGGACTTTTATGAAAAGCCAAGGAAAGTCATTCAGTCAGCATGTCTATTCCCTTTTGAAGATTCCTTAAATATATTGCAGTCTTTGAGTTCAGCTTATGATTCTCCTCTGCAAATAGATACAGAGAAAGTCGAACTATGAAGTAAATGCAATGGTCTCTTTGGGGGAACAGCTTCCATCAAAGAGTCATCATGAGGCACATTAAAAGTCAACACTTTTTCTCCCTCAGCAGTGACAGACAGTCTGCTGAATGTGCAGTCTGTTACTTGGCTTTCCAGGGCGAGGGCTGTGAAAACAAAACTAGATACATGCCGAAAAGATACATGTCATTGAACACAAGCCAAGTTCCTCAAGGCGAAGACTGACAGGCAACAGACTGAGTGTCCAATGCAAGGCAGACCTTGCCATGTACCTAAGGTCCCCAGCCGTGACATGTAGTGATTGCACTTGCTAAGATATTGATACAGAAGGTGTAGTCTTCTACATCTCAGTGACTTAACACAGTGATGTGTAAGGTCACTGAGATGTATCATTATAATACAGAAAATAGATTGATTAAATGTTCCCAGACCTGTTTGGATCTCAAATTATACTGAAGATTTGTGATTTTTAACTTCCAAATGCCTCTTATTCCAGGCACTATTTTACACATTGATGTTGTTTTTACAATGAGATAATACATACAAAAAAAAAAAAGATGAAATAAATACATTAATTGTACCTGTAGGTCCTATTCTTTTTATTTCAATGTTCTCTGTCAGCAGATCAGCAGAAAAGAACCGGTTCCTTTCATGGCTGGATTGGAGTTACAAAGCACAGGACTGCAATTTCATTTCCAAGTAGACTTCATGCACATTAGTGCCAGTGTCTGAGGCCTAGGCAATTAAAAGCTATTAGCCTCGCTGACATTAGACAGTGCCTCTGTTTGGCATTGGGAACAAAGGAAACAGACTGCAAGACATGAGTCAATTAAATTACACACGATTTCACCATTTTATTTATTTATCAGTAATATGCATCATTACATTTACAGTTTGAAACATAATAACATGCATTGACATTGAAGGTATAGGCATTAATTCATAGTGCACCTGTATCGGCTGCAACAAGGTGCATCAGTACATGTAAGACGATTAGCTTCAAAATACAGTTCAACATACTGTGCACACACAGGGGAGTAACTTTAATGAGGTCCTTTGCACTGCGTTGTAAATGTGTTCCTTCAGGGGATTGTGTGTGCCAGTTTACGTTAGATGCTACAGGAAACTGAAATATGCCCACCTGAACTAATGTTTCAGGAGTTATGTTGTCAGAGCGCGCTGTGATGACGGTCTACTGACCAAACCGGAAACCTTTATTCAGTGAGAGTTAATTATTCTGATACTATAAGATGTGTCTAATATTTTCAGGAGACATCGCGTTTATGATTATTTTTCCGCAAATTCTGCATAATTCTCGAGGCGACCATGCGTACCCTATTTAGGTGTGCAAACATCTCCACTCATCTGACTGAAGGGAGACAACTACCTAGGCTTAGACATGTGTTCTGTACCATAATACATGACAAGTTATGTAAATTCAGTATCTATTTTCTAAAATGAACAAAAAGCAGTGCTAAAAATTATGCTCACAAAATTAGTAACAAAATGTAGTAATAAAAAATTGAAAGTTTTCAGAAGTATTACTACAGTACATATAGCATAGCCTTCACAACCAGTCATCCTTGTTACATCCAGCTGTAGCGTCACAAGGGGCAGGCTAGCTAATGAATGGCTACACATTATGAGAAAGACTGAGGAATGAGGTGAAAGTAGAAGTAGTTGAGAAAGTGTACAAAAAAGAAGGCTGAGGGATAAGGGGGCAGGTGTAAAAGGGAATATTTCTGAGGATGTTGATGTTAAAAAATGGACACTACACAGAGACTGTGAAGTGGAGAGCTCATACCGGAGTGTAACATTTAGTGATAGACTAATTTCAGGATGCCTTTGACAGTGTAGTAGGTGAACATCAGAGTCTTGAATTTGATGTAAGCGCAGCAACTGGAAGCCAGTAAGGGAAGGTTATTGTGAATGCCGGTATACTTTGAGAGGTTAAAATCAAGTTGCAGTGTTCTGAATGGACTGAAATGAAATTCTCTCTAACCTGACGTAACATATTGTTAACAGTATGAATAGGCGTGTGAACTGTTTAGTTTTCTCACACATCAGCTGTAGAGGAACAACAGATATAGGAACACCTATTCAATCCCAGTCCAAGCAGCTAGTCTAATTGACAGAATGACAGCAATGACAGCCATTATCCTTAAAGATTGAAGCAGAGGGGGCAAAAGAAAAGCACACTATTTCTACCTCATTTATTTTCATTACATGTCATGTCAATACACTTCCAAAATTTTTACACATGTTGGCATTGTAAAGTTGATGATCACAATGCAATTCAAATGAAAATAAATATTTTCATGGAATGTAGTGCCTTCCAAAAGTTATTATATTGCTATATGGTTATTTTATCTAGTTAAATAGTTTGTTTTTTTTTTACAAAGAGAAGATTCTACTTGTTTCTGGGGGATCAGGAAAGTTTTCCATCATTCTGAACCTGGCTGTGCTCAAGGAGTGGCATTAAGAAAATATATATCATAAATGGACATACATTAAGTATATAATAAGTATATAATTAAGTAAAGATACTTACCTATACACACTCCATTTGTCAGGTGATGTGGTTTCAAGTATAGAGATAGTTACAAAAATGCACTTCAGTCCAGTTTTCTGATTAATGTACTTTGACAATATGACCAGCCCAGGGGTGATTAGTAAATAAGATCTGGAAGTTTAATTTGCTTTCTTGCTCTAAGACCCTAAGCCCATGAATGATGGCAGGCAATGGGAGTCATTCCACCACCAAAGAGAGATCAATTCTAAAACCTTTCTGCTTGAGTGCTAAATGTGCTTTGCATTTTACCTCTGGAAGGGAGTAATAATCTATAAACTTGTTCCAATACAAGGACGTTCCACACTCAAGTGGATCCCATTTTCTCTTAGGGACACTTGTGATTGTGAGTACACAGGAGCATTTGTTCAGAAATGGTGAATTTCAAACAAATGCATGCATCCATCATGAATAAGATAATGAACATAATGATCTCTGCCCTTTCCCCCACCATACAGCAATAATGGGTTACATCAATAAATAATTATGACTGTAATTATACCCTCCTGTACAGCACCTGTAATAAAGATTGTATTTTTAATGAGTGCATTTAATCACATAATTCCAAATAAAAACAAATATTTTAAGTGACCTCACCTTCACTACACTGTCCTACCAAAAGTTATAGGACATAGGTAGTTATAAATAAAAAGTGTCATTATTCCAAGGAATTAATAGTGTTGGCCCACCTTTGGCCTTAATGTCTGCTTCAGTGGCTAATGGAAATGTCTACTAATTAGAGTGCATGAAAATGCACTCTATTGTTATCTGAATTTTTCTTATTCTTCTTTTTCTTCTTCTAACCAATTTTGTGCGTTTAATACAGCTTCAACCATTTAACGTAGAAACTTCATTCAAACTGTGCGTAGGTCTTACAAAGGACACTTATGCTATGTATTTTTTATTTTTGTAACGTTTATACTTTTTAAACTATTAATTAAAAACTATCAAAAGTTTCCCCATAGACTTAACATTGGCCTTTATGACATCACAATAGAGCCATTAAGCAATTAGAATCTTGTGGCAGCTGTTCTGACCACCTACATCTGTTTGATGTAGGCCTATATACTTTTATCTATGTAAAATTAGACTGTTTGCATTTTCATGCACTCGTAATTCCCTGGAATTAAATTCTCTAGTTTCTGGTAGTGGTATTCTGGTGTTCTCCTCCTTTACAGCATAAGTAAGATGCATTACTAAAGAGATCCTTCTTGGCCTTGCCCTAATTTATACCAATGATGTTCTATCAGATTGAGGTTGGGCTCTTTGGTGGCCACTACAATAATTTTATTCTCTTTAGAGCATGCATAGTTATACCCATAGTCCTCCATTTTCCTAAAATCAGATGGAGTGTTCAACTTTTGGTAGGACAATGTATGTTTGCTTCAGACCAATATGTCTTCTATTTTTTTACAGGATTATAACTGAGACAGTTTTTAACCAAACATGGGAAAATGTACATTCCTGAAAATATAAAAGGGAATATGATATTTCAGTCTATTTCTTCAACAAACAATTCAGATAGCCAACTGAAAAAACATTTTGTTTATCATAGTTTAACACAGAAACCACGAAGAACTCTTTTTCCCCACAGTGCTATCGTATTATGGGAATTCTGAATTGTTTTAATGGGACTGCCTGGTTGGCCTCTAATTACTGACAATAAATGGAACTAGCACATAACATCTTTCACAGCAGGTCTGATTTCCTGGGTCTTAGATTTATGTTACGTCCTTATTGATGAGTACCGCAGAGAAAACCATCATTCAGGTCTTTTACTGTATCGAACAAACACATGCATGTTGGGTCAATACTCTGGACTCTGCCAGGTGATAAATTCACTCTCCTAGAGACACATCTATTCCTTCAGAAGAGACATTTTATTGGCATTGCCGTGTGGTATTGCCCATCAGTCTAAATGCAATGTCATTATAAGGAAGACTATAATGACAATGACAGTTGTGCAGAACAAGATCAGTCTCATCAAGAATTATGCCAGTGCTTTACAAATAATTTTCCAAAACACATCTAGATGTGCAATGATGGCTTAATTTCATTAGTTTAACTATAATAGCTTGTAATTCATTCTAACAGCTGCATGAACACCTATTCCACAGAGCAGGAAAGTCACAGAAACCATCTTACATGAGATATGGACTTGTGTATTGTGTCCTATGAACATCATGATTCAAATACTCCTGTAGTGTCATCTATGCTTTTCTTATTCTCTTTTTTCTGTTCCATTCCCATTAAATGCATCATGTTATTACTGGTATTTTTCACATCACAAGAATAGCCCTGCACACCAGGAATCCATTTCCCTTTTTTGCCTGTTTGGTCTTTGAACTGCTTTAGTTCTGACCACGAAAGAACATATCCATTATTAAATAAGTAAAACATACATAGAGTTTGTTGTCTTTACTTTGCCTGATTATTAATTTAAACTGACATCTCTGCCGGAACATAGCAAGCACACACGCCCATGACTGGTGTTCTTTGTTTCAGGTTAGAAAAGAAAACTCAGATAGGAAACCCACCACAGTCAACAGTGGCATTTCTTTCTTTCTCCCTCTCTCTCTGCCATCTTCTTTACTCCCTTCCTCCCAGTTCTCTGACACAGGCAGGCTGTTAGTACAGAACATCATCAATCAAAATGCTTCTAACCAAATAAAAATGTAAAACACTGGTTGTGTGGAAACTATATACCATATCTCACAAGCTGCTGGTAAACATTTGTTGTTATTCAAGTTTACTTTCTTTGCTATCAGCCATATATTGTCAATGATATATATCTGTAATGGAAATGGAAGGATATAAATGAAAAGAACAGAGCGAGTACAAGACAAATGATATGTGCTCAACTGCTTTTTTTTTGCTTTTTTTTACAAGGACTCAAGCATGCGGCCCATTGTGACTCCAGGAAAGCACTTGCAGAATGCCTTTGCTTAAGGTAAAAGTAGAGAGTATATTAAAACCAACCTTTCATTTTGGTTACAGGCTTTTCTCAGATTCTTTGTTATTTGAGTATTTTGTTATATTATTTTAAACAGGGGTATGTATGACATTAGGCAGAAAATGTTTCTTGAATTTTGGGTTCTGACTCATCAATGTTGTGTATGATACATTTCATTAAACTCATTTTGAAAAGAGGTCAATGCATTAAACAGAAATTGAGGATTTGGTTATTACAGTTCCAGTGTTTAAGCCTCTAACATTAGAATATTTATGCTGCAATACAGAACTCATAAGGCTGGCAGATGTCAGATTTTTATGAATTAGGACATGAGTAATGTTCCTGCATGTGACTATAAACATTGCATGGCAGCACCCAGAAAGTGCGAACAGAACATTCCCCACAGAATGCCGCATGAGCGATGACAGCCAAAGCCCATTTCCTCTGAGAGGTAAGAAAAGTGGGCCAAGGACTCAATGCAGAGATCGACATTTGAAGAGAACACTGCCATTGGACACATGGAGCCACAGTGGAGCACTGCACAGATTATGTTTGCAAAGTACACAATGTGGTCAGAAAAGAAAGCAAAACAAATGGGATATTTTACTACACTCAACTCAACATGAGCCCAAGTATATTAGGCCTTCCTATGTATCTAGCAGGTAAATTAAATGTGATGTGATTTGTGCAGCACATTTTGTACATAATCTCTCCACCATTTTAGGGTACCACAAGTATTTGGACATATTAATATTATAGTTCAATAAAGTGCTTATGTTTAATACTTGGTCACAATGACATGGACTTTTGCAACTGATCTCCTGAAGTCCACAACCCATAGACGCGACCAGACACTGGGTATCATTCCTGTTCTGCCAGGCCTGTTTGGATTAGGGGCAGAGGAAATGTATGCTGTATTTCAGATCAGGTGATTGCTTTGGCCATTTACATTTATTCATTTGGCAGATGCTTTTATCCAAAGCAACTTACAAATGAGGCAGAGTATGACACAAGCAAAAAAGCTACTTAAGGAGTCAACAATATTAGAGGTGCAACATGACCAAGTTTCAACAGTTGGCCAGACAAGAGATTCAATTTTTTATGGAAAACAAAGTTTACAATATAAGAAATTGTTTTAGGTGGTTTCAGGTGTTCAGGTGAAGGCGGAAGAGCTGTGTCTTCAGATTTTTCTTGACTGGCCAGTTGAGAATTGTGCACTTTTTGGCCCTGAAAAACTCCTTGATGGCAATGGAAGTTTGTTTGGAATCATTTCCCTGCTGCATGATGAAGTGCCGTTCATTGATTTTAGAGGTATTTAGTTGTATCTGAGCAGACAAGATGTTTCGGTACACTTCAGAAATCATCCTACTGCAGCCGTCAACAGTCACATCATCAAAGAAGACAAATGAGCCAGTTCCAGTGGCAGCCATAAATGTCCAAGCCATAATACCATGTTTCACAGCTAAGGTGGTATGCTTTGGATCATGGGAAATTCCGTTTTTCCACACTTTCCTCCTTCTATCATTTTGGTACGGGTTAATCTTCATCTCATCTGCCTGTAAGATTTTGTTCAAGACAGGTACGTTTTAGCAAATTGTGATGTGACAGTTCTGTTCTTGAGGCTTACTAATGTTTTTTTTATCTTGTAGTATACCCTCTCAAGTTCAGCTTAGACACATCTATGCCTACATCCTGGAAAGTGTTCCTGATCTGTCAGACCTTTGTTAGGGTTTTTTTTTACTACTTATATTATTCCTCAGTCATCCACTATAGTGGTCTTCCTTGGTCTGCCTTGGTCTGATTTTTCAGCCTCATAATGGCCAGCTTTACTTGCATTGACACTCCCTTGGTCCTTATGTTGTCAGTCACTAGCAACAGACTCCAAAGGCAAATGCAAAGCCTAGAATCAGGACTAGACATTGACAGCTCTTTTTTGCATGAACTAACAAGGCAAGCAAACACACCTGCCTTAAGACAGCTGTAAAACCAATTGCCCAAATACTTGTGGTACCCTAAAATGGGAAGACTACATACAAAACCTGCTGTAGTTTCTAAACTGTTCATTCGATGTGGATGAAATTAGCCTCAAATTAAAGCTGAAAGTCTGAAGTTCATCATCATTGTGTCATTTCAAATTCAAAGGGATGGAGTACAGAGTCCATCCAGACTGTATACAGACATTTGCTCACTGCATGGCCCAGCTGGCCACTGCCCTCTCAGTACTGCACCACAAACACATAAACACATATACAATTTCTCAACTAAAAAGGAAATAAAAACACCACAAAAGAGGTGCTCCTGGGAAACTGCAATTGCAAGACCACCCTCAGTACTCCAGTACTACAGTACTTTTTCCCTGACAGCCCCTGTCTTATTGTGCCCAACAAACTGCTTGAATGCAGCCACAGAGCCCAGTTTCACTCTCAAAAACAGGTGTGCAAGATTATCCAATAATCAGATAATTACACATACCTGATGTGTTCTTGATCCCTGTTTCACTGTCTGCCTGAATATGCAAGTGTAGCAAATAAAAATAAAAACCATATATGCATGTCATCAGTTACCACTCCTTCTACTAAATATTTACTGCAGTGGAGATACTGAATGGTGTAGTTATTAATGAAAGAGCAATGCCTACATAAATAAATATATTACCAGATGAATACCATGCTTCTCCAATGCCAAATTCTGAAATAGATCCTGTTTTAGTGAAAAATACAACACTCTCTCGACACTGGACACCACCAAATAGAAAAAAAAACTAAATATATCACTGACCTATTCAGATGAAAAACAACCAAGAAATTGAAATTAAAATATAGTGCACCTGTTTCGCAAATTACTACTACCATTTATATTACAGAAACTAGTTACTAGGACACACATTACCATTTCACAGCATGCAAGAACTATGATTTTTTTTTTTCTTTGCATTTAAAAACACACTGAGGTGCTCTTTACCAAGATTTGTAGGAAAGGTAATGCATTGAATGTGTAACAAAAAATAAATAATCAAACAAATAGCTTTGTCACTAAAATATAGTCCAATGTGCACTGTTGTGATCTTAAAGGTGACATTTTTTACCTACTTTTACACAAGTTGACACAGTTCCCTTAGGTCTGTGCTGTGATATTTTTGGTCGATAAAGCACCACGGCACTATCTTCACCTTGCAAAAACAGCACTGTCTAGAATGGCAGCTTTTGAGCGCTACTTCCGCATTATGATAATGAGCCCCTGATAACCATACCCCCAACTTCAGCGGGGTGTGCCCACGCCGGTACTTTTCCAAGATACCATAAACGACCGTTGAGCGTGACTCCTGAGCAAGAGCATAGAGCGGAGCGTTCTAGAAACTTTGAGCGAGAGATGGCTGCTGGAGGAGACGGAGCGGTGCAGCCCTATATGTTTGAGCCAGAGTCAGACCCAGAGCAAGAAGAGGCACCCGAAGTAACACGGATACATTTCTGTCAAACACAACTTTTGTTTGCACTAGCGTAAAGTTATAGAGCGTATGGAGGCTAAGGGAAAGTACACGGAAAGTGGAGCTGCCTGAACCGAAGAAACACATTGCATACACATACTTACATTTTCATCATTTGCCTCGTTCAGTTGGTATCGCTCCCTCGTTCAGGAACAACGCAAATCCTGCGTTGTACTGTCCAAGGTTGAGAAAGCACTCCGGCTTGAAGTGATTAGCGCACACAAGCAGGTTTTTGCTTACTGTTCCTGGGGGATTTCCATTGAAAATAAAAATAAATCCACTGCTCTCTTGCCTCCTCTGAGGCTGGGACTCTAAATAGTGATCTGTGCTGGTCTGTGCAGCCAACGACAGAACAGTTAGCATGCTTTGCTCGAACTTTGGCCATGGCGTTAGAACTGGTACACCGTTGTCGCTTGCGAAAACAAAATGGCGGCGCCGTGGGTGGAAACGTGCAGATTAAGGGGCGGTAATATTATAATAAGATCCCCCTCCTGCGTCACTACGGGAGCGAAATCTGAGTGGCTCGTTTTTTCACATGCTTGCAGAGAAAGGCTGACCAAAACAAAGTTACTGGGTTGTCGTTTTTCACGTTGTCTGGGTTGGTAGATGCACCGGGGACCCGATTATAGCACTTAAACACGGAAAAAGTCAGATTTTCATGATATGTCCCCTTTAAATTCCTCGGTAAAATGTCAGCATATAGGGATAGCATATATCCTACATTTACAGTCATTTAACAGATGCTCTCATCCAGAGCTACTTACATAGGTTACAATTTTATGCATTTATACAGCTGGTTATTTACTGAGACAAGAGTCAGTTAGGTACCTTGCTTAAGGGTACAGCAGCAGTGCATCAAACCAGGAACGTTTCGGTTGCGAGCCCTGCTCCTTACCGCTACACCACACTGCTGTCCATTGCTGCTGTTTTGAACTGTTACAGACCAACATACAGGTTGTTCAATGATAATGCATACCTATGGTAATTTTCAGGGTTTAAGGAAAGTATATCTATGTGAAAAAGAGCACTGAAAACTCACTAAGCATTTATATGGGGTAACCCCAGATCACTGTGTGAATCTAACTCACATTAAACGGCTGTGTTATCTTGAATGAAAGTACCTTATTCATCAAGAGGGTTCACGGGAACAGAAGTGAGAGTGAGAGAAATGTAATGGACCATAGCTATTAATCATGTGAAAAGCAGCCTTATCAGTCAGCTGAAGTCACTCATGAAT
The DNA here is from genome assembly GCA_019176425.1 of Megalops atlanticus. NCBI lineage: Eukaryota > Metazoa > Chordata > Actinopteri > Elopiformes > Megalopidae > Megalops > Megalops atlanticus. Next base: position 30,460,838 of record CM032879.1, read on the forward strand.
ATTTATACAAACGTATGATTACATAGCCAAATATCATCTGGGCCATTGGAAATTTCTTTGAGTGAGTATAAGCGAATTACTTGTATTTTATAAGATGGAATTTTGGCAGTAGCTCCAGTACTTCTGTGTGTCACTACAGCCACAGAGGGGAGCACATCTAGACTGCTGTAATAATCCGGTGCAATCCAGCTAGATCAGGCCTTCAGAATTCCGAGGTAAGGAGCCATACTGTGAGCATGGTATGGGTCAAACCAGCCTGCTGTGAAACTTTGGGATGTACAGTTATCTGCTCTTTCCTTTACCTTTTGTAAAACACTTGTCAAATTCCACATAACCTTCAGAGAGGATCAGCAGTAGATAGTCCTGTCCTGCTCAATACATATCGTATTTGACTCATGGACAAGAAATTATACATTTTTAATGTGAGTGACTTAGTTATGTTCAGATATCTGCAGACCAATAAGGTGGTAATATTAGAGTAAATGGTCAACTAATGAAAATATCTCACAAAATTGCAGAGAGAATGTGTTTTTGGACACCACTGGGTGGTGACTCAAGTTACATTCCCCAATAACAATTTGCTTAGTTTATCCATTTGCCCTCAATTAAATCATCTGAACTAATTTATTTTGGTTTAAAATAACTTAAGTCATCATGATGATTGACAGAAATCAACCTGTAAGTACATATATCAGCAGCTGTCCACAAACTTACTTTATGTAAGAGGTGCTCCTAATAGATTTTGTGACACAAATAATGATTATAATGATTGTGATTATGATTTTTTAAAAGGTGTTATTATTATTTAAATGGTGAATCACAGTGGTTGGGTACTTATTAAAATTAATTTTTGATTTTAAGGATAAATATGGGTGCTGGCTACATCCTACTATATTAACTTAATTTACCTTGATGTTGTGGTTTACATTGTTGCATCTACCTATCAGTGCTGCAAGAGCCACAGGCGTCTGAGTCACCTGTATCAGCAGCCCATGTCCAGCTGCTGTCGCTGCTCTCGGCATGACCCTGAGGTTCTCCTCCTGTAAAGTATTGCACTTACAAAATAAACCATACCAAAAGTCATACAGTATTGACTCAGATATAATGTACACACATTGGCTGTCTGCAGACAGCAATACATTTTGCTCCCTGGCCAAATGACTGTAGTGTTTACATTTAGACTTATATCAAAATATTCAACAAAACTGGCTAGTGACAGTGGTTCTTTGAGCACAAAGGTGTTGCATATTGATTTTATTATCAACAAAAGCTTGATTTTATCTGCTAATCTGAGCCGTGGCAACATATACATTATGGGACACCTTCAGCGTGTAGATGTGTTGTATTATGGAGAGCTTATAATGTTGCACCGATTAGACATCAATGTCCTATTCCCAGTGGCCGAAGTCCATTTAAATCTGTGGCCGGTTATTTTTCTCAACTCAGTGTAGTGTAAGCCAGTTTAAGTCTTTACAGGGTATTGTGAACTGAAAGGCTTATTTGATCGACATTGATGGGATTCTGATTTTTTTCCAGACAGACAAAGTACTTGCAAACTGATGCATAGGTAAAATACTGAGCTTTCATCAGAGTGCCCAGATTGTGGGAGTGAACATTTGTATTTTCAATGACTACACAACAGTAAAAGGAATTTAAGCATATTTTAAGTGTAAGAAAAAAAAACTTTCTATAAAATTAGTGGGGTTTAAAGCTCTTGTATGGTTTTATCTGTGATATTTTCCATATTCATATTTGTATTTTCCATGCTTTTGTATTTTGATTTGAATTAATTGGTTTTACAGCATTCTTGAAAAAATGGGATAGGTTCACTGACAAGTTGGATTAGGGGCCGAATTAAATTTCAGTTAATCAATTATCCTGTGACCTTGAACAGAGATAAAATAAGCAGGGTAGTTTGTTAGGTAAGCAGAAGTCCATTCCTGTGAAACTCCAGCATGTCAAGTTATTGTGCTGAAATTAAGTGTTTTTTTGTGTGCAAAAGAAGGCAGGATAAATATTTTAATAAGAATAATACAATGGTAGAAATTAACCTGATTGTAAACTTGACATTGACAAGATTATCAGCAAACTGAAAATTTAATCTGATGAAATTTTAAGTCAATATGAAAACATTCCCTCAATAAGGAAATTGAAATTATGATCAAATCAGCTATGGCTTTCGTCTCAAGTCATCTCAAGTTAGAATGTTTTGGGCTACTACAGTGAAATATCTGCACTGGAGAACGCACAAGCAATTCACAAAAGCAATCATTTGCCTAACTTAGAGCATCATTTGTTTGTTTTGCGCTCTCAGTTTAGGGACAATTTTGGCTATGAACGCACACACCAACAGATGCTAGCAATTTTTGTCATGATTTTTGGCTTTAGTTTGGATTTCCTCATGATGGTATTTGCACTGTGGTTAGGTCACCAAGACACAGCTGTAGTCAAGGACAGTATAAAAGATAACATGTAAGAAATTTCAAAACATTCTATGTTAGGGTGTGCCAAGGGTCAACGTCTTCTGTGTCCTCCACCCTTGGCACACCCTAACATTCTACATAAAGGTTTATAAGTCAAATCTGTGTGGGTCCTTTGTAGAAAATGCAACATTTCCTTCATATTTCCTCCATTTATCCCGTGTTTGACAGTGATACTTGTGGTTAGAGAGGGATCATGTTGTGATTTTGATTGAATGTGTTCTGTATGTGCTGCATGGCTTTGAAACAGTGCTTATGGCTGTGGCATGTGACTCATCTTGGCAATTTTTTAGCACGATTTCCCCAGCTTTCTGCAACCACGCTGTGTTTTTTCGTGTTTATGAATAAGTTCAATAAGCTGGGAGACTATCTGTTTTTCTCACAGCTGATACATAGGAGTGAGCTGCAATATGCTTGGTATCCCTCTGATTCTCCTGTGCTGAAGACAGTCTGAGGAGACAACGCAGCAGGAAGCCTCTCTCCTGCCGCCCCGCGGATAGGCACAGCTCTTTTAAACATATTTGGCGAACTCATCCATGTATAAAAAGGACTTAGTTATTGCCCCATGGGAAGGCATCAGCAACTGGAGTGAGAGCACTGCTGAGACACAATGCTCCATGGTTTAGCCTAGCTTTGGATTTGTGACTGAAAATGCCTAGTGCATTTTAGATGTTGCCTTTCTTTTTTCCCCCTGATTTTTTTTTCTACTTCTCTGTACTTTGGAGGCATATTAACTCACTTTGTCTACATGTTTCCAGATATGGAAGGCCCTGAGCTTTTGGCGACCCGATTTTATAGCCTTTAATTCATTCCTTCAGCAGCAAGATGCCAATATAGTCGCTTCATGAAGCCACCTGTTGAGGAATCATTAACATATCTTCTCATTACGATACCTGAATAATATAAGTCATTGTATGGTTACTAACTGCATGGGACTGCACATCAATTCTCAGAGCAGTGTTCAAGGACATTGACATTTATGTTTTATTCAGCATTATTATATGATTACAATACATTAAAGTTTATGGTGATTTTGGACATTTTAATTATTATCTGGAGAAAAAGAAATACTAGGTCAAACATGTCCATAGGCACTGCATCAAAATACAGCAAAAGACAATCTCTTACTGTGTAAGATAAAAAAATAAACATAGCATCTCCAAAGCAATGTGTTAAATCTTCAAAATAAATCAAGAAGGCACCTGACAAACCTAATACGTTTTGCCTTGTTACAACATTCATGCTTTTCTGTCATTCCCAATGTTTCTTAATATTTCTCATTAAACTTTGCTACTTTTTGACATTCTCTTATATGCCACATGACACCTCTGCAGTGTAAAGAGGAAATATGAATAATGAAAGCTTGTTTGCAAGGAGTACATGTCATTTGAAGGAGAAAAAACAGACTATTTCAATGAATCATATCTGGCTAAAAAATTTAAGCATTGCCATTTGGTGAACAAGATTGTATGTGGTTTAAGATGAATCCTCTGCCATGATCATTTGTATAGTATTTGTAGCTGTCCATTTATGATTTTCAGTCAACAATAAGCCCTTGAATTGAATATAATAGGGGGCACGGGCTGTATATACAGCATACAAATGGCTCAGTTGCTGTGGGTTAGATAGGTGAACTCTTTACAGAAATGTTATGCTAGTTTTTAAAAAATGGCTTCTTTTTCACACATAAGCATCATATGTTTTGTTTACATGTTTTTTTTATCCTTAACATCTTCCATGTACATTTGTTACTTAAGTGAGTAATTGAAGTAACTACAAGAGCAGATAATATAGATAAAATATAGGTAATATAATCTAATATACTACTTATAATAGCAATTGTGAAGTACAAATCATGGCAGAGGTATAGCAAAAAGTCAAACACAATTTACCCTTGAGATGACAGGCATTTTATGTATTATAACTAGTTATCAAGTCAATTCATGAGAAAGTCAGTATATTACTTAGGGTCTCTTTCAGTGAGAAAAGTTTAATCAACTTTAATGCATAATGTGAACATTTAAGACACAAATCATGCTAACCCTTACCTAACCTGAAAGCCACAAATTGCAGACATGAGTGTACCTCATTCTCTGAGTAACTTGGTCATTTTTCCATGTAGAAACTTCCGAGGTTTGTTATTGCATGCTTTCAATGAAATATGACATCTGTAAATGGTCAATATAAATGATCATGCATACTTGGTGTACACGGGGTCAAAATAAGTTTGCCAGATCTTACTGGTGACGACACGATCTTGGCAAATCAGTGGCACAGGCAGAGGCAAAATGAGGATGGTGAATTGGCCAGACTGTCATGACATACTCCAGGCAGTGGAGGTCTCTAACTCTCCACAGGAGTGCAGGTCTGTGTGTTTTCACAGAGCTCAACGGCATTCGTTCAGCCTTCGGTGGTGCATTAACACAGCTGCCCACTCCTGGAACTAAACAGATTAACAGAGGCCCTTTGGAGAGAAATGTTGCCGCTTTTCCGCAAATCACACTGTGTCCTCTGTGAGCATCCTTGTATGAAAAGAATGACATTTCTGTAATAAACTGCGGCACTTTTCTCAGACCAAATCTAAAAGTGATTGCTTTTACAGTGACTTCCTCTGTGCCAAGGTGCCTCTAGCAGATGCACTTTTGGAAAGTATTGCAATCCAGAACTTTAGTCTCAGGTGCCGACATACTGTGCCACATTATGGTGTAAACAGGCATTGGTATAAACAGGAACTCTATCAAAACAAATGCCTTGCATTCTTTTTATACTGTATTAGTTCATGTCACAATTCTCTCAGTTTTAACACAGAGTTAATCTGCCATAAAAGGCAACCACTTTGCTTTTAACATGGTCAGTCATGCTGTTACACTACCTGACACAAATATGTTGTTCTCTGTACAGAGCCAGCTGATTTAGACTGATGTCCATGTTGAAGTACAGCATCATTACTTTTCGGTCACATTAATTTCAGTAGTTAAATAATCATCCATATTTTTATTTAACAAAATATGAAAAAATATGATTCAGAAGTAAATTAGAAAAAAAGTATTTGTTGAGACAATGTTGTGCTCAGGTGTCTTTTATTCCTGTTCTGCAATGAATGTTCTCTTGGGTATTCAGTTTATCTTCATATGTGAAAGACAAGATGGCAAACTGGTCAAATTACAAAGACAGTAGGACTTGTGCCAAATGACATCATTAAGCACTATAAAACAAGTAGTTATAGGGCAGTCCTTGTGCTTTTTGAGACTGTAAATGATACTTTGGACAAAAATTATACATTTAAATAATAAAATAAGAATACAACAGCAGATAGTTTTGTCCAAATTGTTCAGGCTATAGCTCTGGGATGAATTATTCTCTGTCTGAAGAGATTTCTTCCTCTGCAATACAAGCAATTTGAAATCCTGTCTTTTTCATCACGGTGGAAAGAATCATGTCAGCTCCATATAACCCGGTGGGTAAAGACTGAGGACAGAACTTTAATTGACTATGCCACTTTGTCAAGTCTAATTAGCTTGAACACTTTCAAAAAGGAAGGCCAGAAAAAAGTTCAGTGAGATGCAAAATACAGAAAACCTTTTGGTCCCATTTTTGGATACAAGTAGACAAGTTCAGCAATATTGCCATACCTAATTAGCAAGAGTGGCTGTGAGAAAAGAAGTTTGCTTTTACCCAACAACCACTTTTCCTTGCAGAGTATATCCCACATCCAGAGAAATATACGCTAATGTTTTCCATGATGTTACAGAAGGGAACTTGCTCATAATCTCCAAATGCACATCACTACTTTGAGACAAAAAAAAAACAGTCCCCACTCACGCCACACAAGATTGGTACACTCAGATGAACTCCAGCAACCATGGAGTTCAGCAACAAAACGTAATCCCACAGAACAATGTATCTATAACAGTCTGCGGTCAGGAAAGAAAGGGTGTTCCTAAACATCCTAAACATCTAAGACATTCTAGCTGAGGTACTCATTAAATGTGTATCTTACATTTCCAGAAAAAGTTCCTCCACAGCAAGGTGATAGATGTATATTTTCATCTATTTCAAAATTAGGCATATACCAAGCCTGTTACACAAGTCAAATTAGATTACAGGATCTGCAGCCTGATCAAAGCCTGCAAAAGCCCACTGCACTAGTAATCCCCATCGAAAAACGATTATATCACAAAAAAAAGCTTGATTATGATAAACAAATTGCATTATATAGTCTAATTGTCTGAACTCAGATCTCTGTTGCTGTAGGATATGAATAACCCATTTAAGATACATACTGAACGCTTTTTTTTTCTTTTGATCCCCCTTTTTGAACCCATTAGCATCTCTCTGTGTTACCCTATCCAGTCAGATTGAGTTTTGTGGCTGCACACCATCCCAGCCAAATCATTCTCTCTGTAGTTACTCTGTAAAAATGCTGGCAAAATAAATGCTATTTGCAGATTTTATCTCCAGAAATTAACTGTTGAGTGCAACATTTTACTGTATGCGGTAGACCTGGGGCAGTATGTACAAAGGGTGCTGTGTGAGACAGAAATAGCTCCCTCTGCTGGGGACATGGCACCATTCCAGGCTCAGCTCAGAAACACCACACCTACCATCAATTGTTTATGTCTACCCTGCTTAAGACAAACCAACAACACATTCATTTGCAATGCAGGCAGAATTGGAAGATTATGTAACCGTCTCTAGTGAGGGGTTTAGAATGTTCTGTTGCGACTGGAATCAGGCATTTGTGGAAAGAAGGTACAGCTGAAGTAGCAGCTGTTTTTCAGAGAAAAGTTCTGTACTGAAAAGTGACTGCACATGGTAACCAAATGATGCCATTAAGGGGAATCCAGTTTTCTAACTAACCAATTTATCATGCAATTTATCCATATAGATAAACCCTATTAAAATCTGGTCATGCAATGCACTGTATGTATAAGAAATACTGAAAGAATCGTTCCTATGATAATGCTGCTTAAAAACTCATTAGAGTGCAGTGGTGGCTCAAGGCAGAAGTTGCTCATAAGTTCTGGTCTAGGACCAGATTCCCCATCCACAGTTCAAACTTTAAGCATTTTGAGCTGAACAGAAAAACTGTTCGTAGATCAGCACTTATGGGTAACTTCTGTCTGAAGCCACAATGTTGCTTAATTATTTAAAAAATCATTTTGAATTTTATTATAGTTTATCTCATATCTCACACTAGTTAGCAAATCTCCCAGCAGGTAAAATATTTTGAGAAAAGGTTTGGAGTTTAACAAGTGCCTGGCTGCCAGCTGATATGGAAGGAATAACAAAAGTGCTTTCTACAGATGAAAACTGCTGTCTCCTTGAACCTTACCATAGTTTTAAGACCAAAGCAAGAAATGCTGTTGAGAAATTTGACATTCTACAGCCTACACTGTGTAAGACAGAACAGAAACTAAGGAGGCATCACATCATGAGGAATTACATTGCAAATGTAAACCTCCAAAGCACCAGTGCCAATTTCCATGCAGAGACTTAGTTAAGAATGTTGACTGGGGTGTGACAGTGTAGCTCAAACAGTGCCAGCAATTCACTGTTTTATACAGTGAATACAGAGTGTATTTTCTGTATGTACAGAGTTTTATACAGAGTGTATACAAATATAGAATACTTCAAATACCTTTTCTTCCATGTCTATAGAAGTCAGCAAATTACATTTTTATTATTTATTTACAGCATAAACATCCATTCTACCCCTTCATTTGGAAATATGTTTTAAAGAGTAAACTGTTCATAAGAATCAAATCATTCTTGACAGATGTGATTCTTGTGAGAGGAGTGCTTTCTATTTTACATTTTATAAGACAGATATAATCCTCTGTCCTCTCTGTTGTGATATTGTTATTGAAAAGATGCTTTTATTCAAAGACTTAACCCAGAATATTTGCATAGGTATGTAATACAACTATACACAACTAACCATCAACACTAAGGGCCAATGTCACTAAAATAATGAATCCTTATGCAATAATATCAGTGCAATGATATCACCAATGTATGCAGTCTCACTGACAATGTTTTACCTTTAAAATACTTGTTGGATAACATTTTTTCACTAAATTGGAAGCATATTTATTTTTTTTTACCATTGCAGAACAGTATGTTTTTACACCACAACACTTTGTCTGATTAGCACATTGTAAAAATGACAAAAAAAATTAAATTAAAGAACAGCAAGCAAGATCGCTGTTGGGCGTGTTTCATGTTTTGAGAACATGATTCTCGTGTTGACCAGTGTCTGACTGAGAACAAGATTTTGAAAACTGAATTTGGATTGATAGGATCTGGCAATGAGTGGTGGGTTCTAATGGTCTCTCTCAGGTCAGGTCCTTTCTGAAATCAAACGAAGGTATCAAACATACTTATAAGCATTTATTATAAGCAATTAAGTACAGCTAAAAGCAAACATTAGCACAAATGTTTAACTTCTAACAAAACAACCAAGTACACCCTGCTTTGGAAACTGGCATGTGTGCTATGTGGTTCTGTAATCAGGTCTGTCATTTGAAATGATTTACAAATAATCATAAGACCAAATTTAGACCTTATTGTGCCTTACTGTCTTACTGTTTACATTTATTCATTTAACATTAAACCAATAAAATAACTGCAACAACAATACTACTACTACTACTACTACTAATAATAATAATAATAATAATAAACTAAGAAATCTGCTGCAAATGGGTTGTGTGAACATCTCCTACTTAATTAAAAAGCAATTCCAGATGGTACTAAGATGACATTTTGATCTTTCAAAATGTGACTCTCATTTCAGAGGAGTTATTCTACTGTTTTGCCAAGAACCATGCAGCAATTAAACTGTCGGTTTACAACTAATGTTTACATGTAGTTTTCAGAGAATGTAGTTTATACACAGCATCTGGGAATTTTCAATTGTAGATTTGTTTCAACAATGTCACACTACTTTTAATTGGTCACACAACCTTGTATACACGCTTTTGTAATTTATGCGCATGCACACACACACACACACACGCACACGCATGCACGTACGCACGCACGCACGCACTCACACACACACCATTGAACGCTGTATTGATATTCATTCAATTCCACACCTACTGTAACATATATGTCTTTGAAAATTGATGATAATTTATGTGTGATATTTGGTCAACCTTAACCATCAGCTAATTAGCTGATATACAATTATGAACTAATAAGGTTAAAGGTTACAGTAAGAAAATGGATCTTTAGTCTGTATTGGCGCTGCTGAAGGGGGCAACTGTACAAAATGTTATTCTCATAAACGTTGAGAGCACACATATCACAAATGATTTTTCTGCACACATGAGCAATGTCAGAAGGGATAAATCTAGCTGGAGTACCAGCACATGGAAGATTCACCCTATCTTGGTCAGATATCATTACCTAGATAAATCTAATTCTGATGTTTAATCCCTTTCCTCATCAAATTAGTCAGCAGGGCACCTGCTTTTGCCCAATAGTGCAGCATACATCTCCTCTCCAATCCCATCCTCTCATATTTGCCAAGTTCAGACTCAGCAGTCAGAGTCTGGGAAAGTATCTTTAACACTAAAAGAGCGCCAATGATTTTTTTTTCCTTGTATCTTTCACAACAGAAATTCAGTGTAACATTCTCAGTTTGGTTGTTCATTATATGAGAAGAAACTGAGGTAGGGGAATGTATATGACTTGTTTTGGGGGTGGCAAACAATGGTCAATTAGGAAACTAATACTGAAAATAAATAATGTTTCAGACGATAAAGTGCAAAAGTAGACAGTCTGAACGTATAGACATGTATTGCAACATTATGAGCTGTAGCGACACTTGTCTTTCATAAGAATCTGTTAGAACAAACAGTCATTTGTGTATATTGTATTGTATATATATATATATATATATATATATATATATATATATATGCTTGTTAAAAAATCTCCAGAAATCACAAGAAACCATTAAAACAGAATGCAAATTCCCTTGCTTTTTCAAAGAAAACAAATGTTATTTGTATATATCATATTAAAAGCCAGCCTGTGAAGTGGCTTGCAGACCTTGTTTTTAAATAAAGCATTCTTAGCTCAACTCTCCTTTTATCATTTCAGCAATTAAGTAAATGTGGCATCCAACTGGCCATCCAACTGTGGGTGGCCATCCTGGACAAAATGGAGAAATGTAAATCAGTTTTTCTAGATGAAAAAAATGCAGATGAGGTGGAGAGTAGAATCAGTAAACTGAAAAGTGAGGTGATGCTTTCTTATAGATTAACACAGCCACAACCGGATTAAATCCAGCAGAAAAGGAGACTCCAATGCAGCATGCTAGAGATACTAATAGTTGGCAACAAAGTGATGCTGAATACACCTCTGGCTTCAAGCAAAATTAGTGTCAATGAGACACACGCTTTCAATGCAAGCTGCGCTCTATGGGCGAGTGCAATCCCAGCCGTGTCATCAGGTGACGACGACTGGGAGCAAACTGTGGCAGAACAAACTGGCTTTGTTCCATCGAGGAAAGGGGCAGGTGGGTCAGCCAGGTCCCTGTAGTCTCACCGCACACAGCTCACAACCAGGCTCCTTCTAGCTGTTTGAACGACGTTAGTGGAGTAGCATCTATCCTCCAATGAGTGCCCGCTCCACTGTAAAGCACTGTGTAAGTTGCAGTTTGAAAACTAACTGTTGGCTGTGCGCGAGTGTATTGAGGGCTACATTCATTTTGCCTCATTACGAACACATGATTTTATGTCTTTAGTAGTTAATGATATGTTACTCATCATCCTCATTCACTATGCCCTGGATCACATCCCTTTATATGGGATGTTACTAGTATCTAGAGTAACAAAATTTCTGATAACAAAGTGACCTTATGAAATGTATCTACTTTTATCTGAGGCATACCAGGAAATTTCCCCTGAATTTCACATACAATTTATTTATATAGCTGGATGATTTTATGGAAATAGTCCAGGTTCATTACTATCATAATGCAACTTCACTGCTCGTGTGCAAATGGCAACGTGTCGTAATTGATGATTTACTTTTCTATAGGCATACACTACAAGTTACAATGTACCTCCAGTCAAAGTCTATATGTGTTGCTAAAATGTGTTACATACTATCTGAGAAAAACAGAAGAACTGGTCAGTCATTGTTCTGTTTTACCTTCCTGTAATCAAACCTGTACTGAATTCATCACGGTGAGATAGGTAGGTTTTATTTCTGCCAGAGGGTTTCAACTGAAGATAAAGAGCATTGTCATTTTGTGATCCTGCTGGCTATGATAGAAATCTCTGTCTAAGATCTGCTTGTAAATCAATAGTTTCAGCAGCAAATATCTGAAAATTGAAGCACAAGGCATCAAGGTGCCCTTTTTTTGAGGACTTTGCCCTGTAACATCTCTCTGCAATACACATGTACTTTGATGAAACTTTTCCTCACTGTAATGTCAGAGGGAACCCAGGGTCACAAACATCATTGACAGATAAGGCCACAGGTAAAAGTATGGTTCTACCTTCTAATTGTTACCATAGTATATACTTCAACAATATTACATTTATTCATTTGGCAGACGCTTTTATCCAAAGTGACTTACATAGGTTACCGTTCCTTACAATGTTATCCATTTATACAGCTGGATATTTACTGAGGCAATTGTGGGTTAAGTACCTTGCCCAAGGGTACCAGCAGCAGTGTCCTCAGTGGGGATTGAACTGGTAACCTTTCGGTTACGAGCCCTGCTCCTTAACCACTATGCTACACTGGGCACTTGTGCAAGAAAACTGCAATTATTGAAGAATGAATGAGTTTATTTGTTGGCACACACATACTTGGCCTGTACCAATTTTAAATAACTTAAAAAAACATCGATATTATTTTGATTCATTTTGAGTGCATAGCTAATGACCAGGTATAGACCAAGGGTGGTGGTTGTCTCGATTCAATTTTCATTGTAGCCTATCAATCTATCATAGTTTTTCCTTAAAATATATTGATAACTGTTGCTGTGTTTCTGATACTTAAACAGCAAAGAACTAGATCTTTCTGTTAACACTGAGAACCACTGGTATAAATGCAGAATGAAAGTTTGATACCTAATCATTGCTAGATAGGTGGGTGTTGAGTTTAGCTGCAAGCTTGTGCAACATATAATAAGAAACAATCAAAAAGGGTTTGCCATTCTGAAAGACAGAAAATCAAGTAGTGGAGACATGTAGGTGTTCCCTCTTATCTGCTGTTAACTATTGTGACAAAAGAAAACACATGAACTCTCCTTGGTGACTGATGTAATGGTACCAACCGATGAATCATTACTGAGAGAAGTTCCTCTGATCTAATTTTTCTTTCTACTTAAATGTGAGGTCCACAAATCATTTTTCTTTAGCCAGAAGTGTTTTTTGTGGTGCAGAAGACCATGGTATTAGAAAACCCACATCGAAGGACCGCCCACAAATAGCATCACTCCCTTCTGAAGTGACAAATTAATATCCCTTTTCACATCCAGAGACGCATGGTCTGATTAACCTTTTTTAGCAAATACTTATACACAACACAATACTTCTGAAACAGTAAATGAGCATTAGCAAACATGTCAGTGAAAGCAGGCAGAGGTAAATTCACTACAGGAATATGCTAAGGTTTAAGGGGTTCATAATTTAACGCATATATTCTATGGATGTGAGACTTTGTCCATTGTACACCATCAGCAAGTTATGTGATGTTCAAATATCAGATGTAAATAAATATTGTCCAAAAATGCCATCCATTTGACAATAGTGTGTGTTTGGGTATTATAAGTAATAATTTTTAATCTAATTTCTAACTTTTGATGTAATAAACCACATCAAAACCACATCAACTGCAAAGACACTCAAGCTTTTTCAACTATGTCATGGCACAGGTAAATAACAATAAAGTAGCAGTACAGGAAGTACCACAAAATGGTTCAGGTTTGGATATTTATTATGTGGCAGTAACAAGCTGTATTCTTTTGAGTTATTTGTGTTTAGATGGTACAGAAGTAAATTGTCCCAGAAATCAGGGCCATGATGTATACTTATGGAAAGGGCTCTGGAAAGTGCTTAATACTCGGTTTTGTAACTTAGCAGATGGCATAGCTGCCATCCCAATAGAGCTATGTTAATTTTAGTTTACTGTTGTTTAACAGGAGACTCCCCCTCTTGTTTGGAGAGTAATCAAATCATTGCTTTTCACAAATGTAGCAGGTCACAGAAGAAAATCCTTTATCAGACTGCTAGAGCGAGGTATACGATGGTGGTATGAAAGCAGCATTGTAAACATAATTGGATCGATATTTAAATTATGGACAGAACTGAAAAGAAGGCAGTTCAATTGTATGGGGGAGCGTGGGGAAATGGAGCTCCTCTCTCCTAGCTCGGTGGTGGAGACACACAGTCGTCAGGCCGAGTGGCCATTTGCCGCGGTTGTTGTTGCCTTCCTGAGAGAAGCCTGCTGTTCGGGTGGAGCTGGCACGGCCCCAGCATTATAAATCACCGACTCTCCTCCAGCCCGGGATCACGGCGCAGAGAGGAGCTGCAACGTTAAATTATGCATCAGTCCCCCTTTTAAACTCATCATCTCACGCAGCCCTGGGCTGTGAGCACTTCATCAGAGCTCTGACAGTGCATATTGGTCGCTGTGAGATAAGCCAGCGCTGGGATGTTTTGGGGCGAGGTGAGAAATAATTATTTAATCATTACTGTAAAGTCATGTCAGCCAAATACGAACAGCTCAAGCTCTTGGTATCTAATAAATTGAAACCCTGCTGGAACAACATGAACAATCTCAACAGAAAATGTGTGAATACAGAAAAAAAGGCAGCATTTCATTTGTTGTACCCAGTTAACATGAAATATGACTTAGCACATAAAAAGGAAAGGAGGGAAAGAACTGCACTAGCTTAATGTATGTTTTACAGTTTCCATAACGTGACTGGCTCGTATTGCTGGACTTGTTGCATCTACTGGAGATCCACTGGTTTCTCTTCTGTCTATTCTGAGTCATGGATTTGATGGGGGGACACACATTGTTTAAGTTCCTGATTGAAAGTCATCTCTGGGACTTTCAGATCACTACATAATCGGTGGACAGCACTGTGTTAGCCCAATGCCGTGGATACTTTTTATTTAGTCCAAAATCAGTTGGACGTTTTGGTGTAAATTAAATCTGTGTCTTCAAGATAAAGCATTGGTTAGTACTTACTTCAGTCAGTTAATTTTTAGGCATGCAGTACCACCTTCTTATCATGAATGAGCAACCTCAATGCACCATTTGATTGTGCGTACAGTTGGAGTATGCCAGTCTGATAAATTAATAATTGGATGTTTTAATGCTGAACTTGACATACACATTACTGATAATATTCCATGCGTATTTGTTTTTGTTTTATTTTATCCTTCAGTGGTCATTGTCCTCTCCCCAGATGACACCTAGGCCCTAGGTGTCCAGGTAAAGTCTAAAATGATTTCCTGGACATGTACGATGTAGGACACACTCAGCAGGGCTTAGACAGTAGCCAGCTCTGCTCATAAAATATAAAAAACAAGACTAGGCCAGGAACCTTTCTGTTTCTTACACACATACTAAAATTTTCGTGTCAAACATAGTAAAGTGGCTGTGTGTATACATGTATATGAAAAAATTACACACAGAATTTTATGATATACATGCATTTTATCAACCTGACTGGTCTCTCAATGTGCCACGCATCTTGGAGCAAAGTAGCTCTGTAGCTGCTCTTGTTTCCCTGTTCTCAACTTAATACTGTTTGGCATTTCTAATCTAGTTCCACTGCAGAAAAGCTCCTACCTCAAACCCCTTCCCTTAAAGTCATTTCCAAGTGTGAACTGTTTTCACTTAATTGGAGGAAAAAAAAAAAAAAAAAAAAAAAGAGGGAATGCATCTTCACAGGCTTTTTAATTCCTCTTCATTCACAACATTCTGAAGCTTGGTCAACAGTTTTTGGAATGAAGTAACAGAATACCCAAATGAGGAAACTCCTGTGCTTTGAACAGTTTTTTTTTTTGTTATACAGAATGCAGTTCAATTGCTTTCAGTTGTGGTTCAGCAGCTTGCTATCCTGTGATTTGGAGCAACACAAATGCAAAGCATTGGATTTTGCATGCAGTTTGATTATGCCAATTAATCAAATTAATGGGTTGTTTTTTTGAACACAAAAGAAAGACAAAATCCCTCCTCCCCCTTTAATAAATGCCAGCAAACATAGTGGAGTTGGTAATTGTCTCTCGTGATACCGGAGCAACAAAGCTGAACATTTGATTACAAGGTTACCAACAATAGACACAATAACAAATTGTCAGTGCTTGTAAAATAAGGATAAAACACATTTTCTCACACATCACCAAACTTAGCTACTATAACCTGAGCTATGAATGTCTTTATTTTGTATTATTTATTGCAGACATTGGATTCTATTTTTTATACATAAACATATATAAGGCATTATAAGCTTTGAAGACAACATTATTATATATATATACAGCCATTCATACACATATGTAAGACAGCTTAATATTATTCATAGTCATCCAGCATACAATGAGATTATACAGATTGTATAATGGGCCACCAAATTTCATCTTTTAACAAAATTTTCAATGATTATGAAAAGGATATACCATCCAAAGCCTTATGGAAAATGCAGCTTTCTCATAGCTTTTGAAAAACAAGGTAAGGTATAACTTCTCTTCAGCTGTTACCCTGCCCTGTTAGGGTCCAGGTGATTCATGTATCTGGTTGGGGGAAACAGATTTCACCCCATTGTGCAGCAATTTCATAATTTCTTTATACTTGGGCATGGGCAGGAGTGCTACAAAAACTTCTTCCATGGTTAACTCCTAAGCAATAGGTAATTTAGAAGCAAACAGAAAAGTAAGGCAAAAGAGAGTAAGGTACCTCTGTGTGAACTGTATTCTGTATAATGCATGTGATATTCTTAACATTTTTCTTTGAACATTTTTTAAAAAATCAAGTGCAGAAAATGCTGGACGCATAGTATATGTGTGAGAGAAGGTTAATTGTAAGGTGCATATTCCAGTCAGGAAATTCATAATAAACAGTCCACTGATCTTAGAAATGTGGTCATGAAATGTGTGGTGGTGACCTCCTCTTTGGGGGGGACCTAGTGATCTATGATGGCTGACAGAATGATGTAGTGCTTATTTTCTCATACAATTTTTCATCTTTCACATAAAACACACTATATCACTCTGTCAGCCTTCGTGTAGCACTGCAACAGCTTACAAACGCTTTATAAAATGTAATGTCAAGACCATGGGAGGAGTATGTATGCTACATGAATACCTTATGAAGGTGAATTGTGAGCCAAATTGATTCTTGTGATTCACTCAATGGTGTGACACCCAGTGACTGGCTGAGGAACCAGTCTATCAAATTTGAAGTGACTTAAAGTTCAGTGCCTGACTTCTGGTTGTGGAAGCTGACTGACCCCCAAAGAAGAGGCTGTGTAACAGGCTCACAGTGATTGACTCATGCAGAGCTATGGCCCTCTCCGAGCCATGGAATCATTTGTAATGCATGAGCAGCCATGACATGACTTTAAAAATTTATTACAACTACATGTTCACTAGTTTTTTTTTTTACTAAGATACACAATTTAAACTATAGTGTAACTTGCTTAGTATCACCTCTGAGAAGCATAACAAAAATGTGATATTAAGATTATGATTTTAATGAGTCTCCATCATATTATCTGATGGCGCCATCATTTGGAAAATATAAGAATATTCTCCTCGTGCTTATTCATGCACTGTACAGTTAAATAATGAAACATAATTAAATTACATTTTATTGCCATAATGCATTTCTATAACAGTACTGTATGTGAATTTGTTGATTAAGTCCAATATTTTCAGTACTTGCATAGTGTGCTTGACAACAATGCCATCATCATTCATGTCAGCTCTCATACAGTATTTTTCAAAATGAGGCTAAAGCAAATCCCCAGGTCTCACTCAGATTTTACTGGGTTAACAGATACAAGGTGTATCCAGCTGGGTGAAGTGGCAATGGTGTATGCACACTGTACTCCAAATATCTGGACCTGGCTCAATGAATTTTCAGTTATGCTGAAAATGACCAGTGGTCTCTTGGTCTCTGCCAACGGGTAGTTTCCGAGGATGTTGGTGCCATATCACGACCGCCAATTCTGAAGCTGGAGTAACATTTAGTGATCTGTGGTCTGCACCACCAGTTATCCAGACCAGTTCATCAGTGAGCTAGCATGTGAGCTACCTTGTGGTCAGGGTAAGTTACATATTGTCAGTTGCTCTTGCTATCAAGTTATCCACTTGACAATTAATGTGAGAAAAACTTTGAACCAAGTCATTTTTTAATAATTATTCACTTTAAAGTTTGATATTGACATTTTTTAACTTTACCCATTTTATGCATAAATATTGAAAAGGCACATCTTGGTTCCAGAATGGCTTTCATTGCTATAAAATATCTTGCTATAAGTAGCAAGTGTTTTGCAGCTGGTTCCTCTAGTGAGGGCATGTGGCTGTAATGGAACTTGATTGGAATATCTCTCAGCCACCAGGCTTTTGAAAAAGAGACCAGACCCAGGTTTTCCAGGGGGATATAAATGTATTTAGTCTGCTACTTTCTACCTCCTATTTGAAGAGATAAACACCTGCATGAGTTAAGTATGAATACACACAAAAAAAAAAATCAAAAATAGTGAGGTGTGCAGAAAAAGCACTCAGTGATCCTACATATGAATTGGCCCAGTTGTGATCAAAAACTCTAGGACAGAATCATTCCTATACAAGAGCTGTTTATAAACTTTGCTTGTAAGAATCAAGCAATCTGCTTATAGGAATCATTTGGGCCTCTCTCATGTGTAACATAATACTTGATAGGTTGTAATGATGCATAATAAGAAAAAAAAACTAAATTACTGAGTGGCTCAGACAGTTGAGGCACTTTTTTCTGAGCGCATGCTGAGCCTTACAGCAGGAGATCAAAACTGGTCATGTCATCTGCCAACAATGACTGCAAGTACACAGCAGTGGAACAAATTGTGGGTAGACAAGCTGTGGCACCCTACACTCACCTGAGCACCCCTCCTTTATTCAGCATCTACTGATGCACTGTGGGACTTTCATACTGTAGTATGAAAAAATAGTAGTGACAGACAAGCATATGTATCAGAAGAATCCAAAAAAGCCTATTTATTTAAAAATATACATAAATCTATTTAGTGCCTTTATTTGTCATTTTGAGTCAACCACATATAAGAATCAAATCATATTAGACATGCATGACTCCAATAAGCAGAGCACACTGTATTTTTAAGCATATTTACTTTGTGTAGTAATATATTGTTAAACTTATGTCAAAGTGGCTCATGAATTACAGTTGATACTGGCAGACACACAGATAGGCTGCTTTAAAATAACAGCAATTGATTTTTCTATCACCTCTAGTTTTAAGCAATAAACACAATATTTTGAAATGTTATATATCTGTACATGCTCTTTCTTAATAACCACTGGTTCACATGCATAAGATTCATATTCAAGGGAGTAGATATACACACACATATACACAAGCCTCATGCCATAACAGCCCTGAAGGTCAAGACAAGCAATTTACATTTAAAAAGAAAATTTACACAATAAAATTCCAGGCCTCACACTTGCATGTTTGGTATCTGCAGCTGTATGAAATGTTATTTAAAAAAAGCATTCTGTGACATGAAAGTGTGCCAGTGCTATCAGAAGCCTACCTGTCACGAGAAAAGAAAACAGATGAGGTGAATTTATTTGAATCCCCTCACAAGAATCATCGTAAGCTAGTGAAGTTACTCTGTGGGTTGCTGATCTTTTTTGAGATTAAATCGTCCTCTGGCCTTTGCTACTGTCATTGCTAGTAATAGCTATGCATACTGTAATGTTGAGAGCAGTTAAAGATGGGTATCTTTAGCACTATATATGTCTCAGGCAATGCTAAAAGAAATCATTACCTACCCACAAAACCATTTACATTTCTTGGTAATCCTTCATTGAAACCAGGTCAAACAAGATAAGCCCCTTATATTTATAAAATAAGGCAAAAATATATGCTATACGGTGTTGCTTAAACTCACATACAGTATTTATGAATCATGATATGAATTAACCTCTCCTGGGATTTTTGGCTTTGTTGAGATATTTCGGATTCATGTGGATCCTTTAAAAATGATGAGCCAAATCAGAACCATGATATGGGTCCATGTGTTGCAACGGGTAATGCAAGGACCAATAGCATGTTTGGTTCTTTTCTGAGACAGTGAGTACTTTCATTTGTGCAAGGGAAAACAAGTCCAGTGTATGAATATTTCATGTTGTGAACTGACACAAGTAAAGCAACATTATGCATCCCTATTGTTATGTTACAATACCTGTGTCTGACACAATCTCTGCAGTACAACATTTGCACTGCTAGTGTAAAGCCCATTAAAATGATCTATAGCAGTAGCAATAATTTGCTGACCCTGACATGAAAATGCTACTAAACTCAGGACGCAGAAAGGAATTATAAAACAAACAATGATGCTGGAGTTGCAGACTTGCAGTCTGAAAAGAGCACTGGACTTTGGACAACACTCAGGCTTTAAACAGTCATATAACTGGATGATATACAGCTTTACTCTGTTGTGAACTGGATTCATTTTAAACTGCATGTACTAAGTTATAAAACCACATATTAGTTTTTTTCTTTGACAGAAAAAAAATTACAACATACCAAATTAGAGCCTGACATCAGTCACATTGACTGCATTAGCATCAATATATAATACTGTACATCAAGAATATATGTAAGTCATTGAAACTCCTCTTTGCATATGACTAATACAAACGTATATGTTCTTTTTACAGAATTCTGAAAAATGACTGACATATGAGAGCCATAAAAAATAATTCTGTCAAACTCAAACATTCTTTGGTAATATCAATCCAGTGAAAATTGAAGTTTTGAGTTCTGAGCAAGTCCAAAGATTTATCTACATAATAGAGTTTGCTTGAGAAAAGAACAGAGCAATCAGAATTGAAATTAAGATCTGTCACATCTCACATCACATCAATTTTGAAGGCTGTAGGTAACTATTCCACTTACTTTTCCTCCTCTTATGTAGCTTTTACTTGTCAAAAAACTTCTGCAATGTAATATTATTTTACTAAGATATGGAATTTACATCTGATGTTCTTCTGTGTTAATTACATGTCAATATTTTGACATTCAGAGGAGCTAATATGACATATGATCATTGATGTTTTCTTAGTATTTAATTCGCTGTTCCCTTATACTTTTGGAATCTTGACACATGAGGGGTTTTTTGTCTGACATCCTAAAATGCTCAGCTGTCGTCCACTAATACTACTGTAAGTAAAACTTAAATATGCCACAGTCAAAAATGCCATATGTGGCTCCAATTAAATAAAAAACTCCAATTAAAAACATTTTCATAATTAGTAATGAAATGTGTAATTAATCATTTGCTAATGCTGGAAAAAATGTCTTCTGTCAGTTTGGTTTTTGTGTAGCTGTTCTCAAACGTATATATCATTTGGCAATAAGGCCTGAGACATCCTGGTATATGATGGATATAATCTCAGTTAAAGGAGGTGCTGTTAAGCATGACACAAAGCAGCTTTTATGAAACATTTAATTCATATTAAAACAATTTTAAGGATAAGCTTTGATTACACAAAGTTATTTTAATACGTAAATTATATATTAGGTGGCAATTGCTAGCTGACGGTGCTAATACCAGCACAACTTCATCGTTTTATAATGATTATATTAGCAGAACACTTACATGTTTAAATTGAAGTGTCTAATCTCAGAATCAATAGCTGGTTAGTATAATTTTTAAAAATTCGTGGTCAAGCAGAGTGTGATTATTTACTGCATTGGAAATCTTGTCCTCATAGCTAAATGGCAGTACACAGTTATTGCACACCTACAGTCAAATCTCATTTGCCGTTTTCAGTATCTTCAAGACATTCCAATATTTTCACTTTCCAGCAAGTATTTTTTAGAAACAAAAACTATTTGTTTTGAAATATAATTGCAGTATTTTCTTCTAACTGAGAGCAGGTACAAGGGTAAAACAAATCTGAAAAAAACAGACATGCTACATGGAATTGTGTGAGGCAAGACCATAGAATGAGTTATGTCTTAATCTGCTTGGGGCCAGAAATGTGGCCGACGGCAATAAGGAGGTTATGAGAAATCAGATAGATCGCCTACTGCTTGGATGAGGGAACATGATCTGAAGGGATACTAATGCAATTTCACGACTCAGTGTTCCCCCTGTTCAGCCTGACTTTCATGGGGCCATGTTCACACCAACATGTTCACAATCCCCATTGTATGATCACTCCATTTTTTAATGATCGTCTCTCCTTCTCAGTATGAACATGCCTACGCTTTATCCACATTTGTGATTCTACAATGTCAATTATATTATGTTATGCTATGCTCCAGCAGTAGTGATTGAAATGTACCCCTGATTATGCACCTCACCATTTTATGTGTATACCATGTTAACAGAAATGTTTCAAAACATTATTTCAATATTAGACATCAACGAGATGTCAAAACAAAAAAAAAAAAGAAAACCTGTGAGGATTCAAAACTTGTTTTTATTGTCAAGTGAATTCAACATGCTGTAAATAGTGTGAGTGTTAGTTATTATTTAATATAATTATTTAGTATATCATTCATTTAGTATAGTTACTTCTAAACATCTGTACTTCTATGGAAGGGCTCTGTACACCTGTGGTCAATAGGTAGAATATTCTATAAAAATTCATTTTCTCCCAGAAAAGCTATGAGAGCTGAAAAGAATAGCTGAAAGACCTATTTTACTTGAGCAAATGACACATTGAATTTATAAGAATAATATTCTAATGGTTTATAAGAGCAATATTCTATTTTTTTTTTTGGACATGAATTGTGGGTAATTCATGTCCTTTCCACACAAGGTAGACCAGGGCTCTTCAAATCAGGTCCTTTAAGGCCTTAGGGTGTCAAGATTCCATTATAGGCATTAATTAAATCAATTATTTGATTAGCTGCATTCACTTGGAACTTTTCAAGAGATATAAATGCCTGCTGGACTGTAGTCCTTGAGGACCAGAGTTGAAGAGCGCTGAAGTAGGGTCTGCATGATGTGCTAATTTCATAGTTTTTTTGCTACTCAATAAGGAGCCACTATATATGTAAGATTTTATATAAGATACCAGTATGCATTCTGGTTTTAGTTCATACTGGGCACATTTATTCAAGTCTATTTAAGTTTTACTTGCATCTCCACTTGACGTCTCTTGACGGTTTTTCACTGCAAAAGAAACAAATACATTTGAGGCAATTGATAATCTCAGTTGAATGAACATAATGAATTCTTTAGAACAGTGAATAGATTTGCTGACTCTGTAGAGCAAAATGTCACCCAATTTCCCCCAAAAGTTTTTTTTTTTTTTGGATAGATTTCCCTTATGGTTGGCCTGGAGGTTATGTGAAGTAAAATGTAACTTGTTCTTTTGCTTACTTTGCATAGGACATTCTGCTATGATGAACATGAAATGCTTAAGTGCTTTAAAATTGAAAAAAAAACATCAATTGTTGTGTGTAAACATTATTATTATGATGCACAACAACTTTGCTATTTATGAACGTGCTTCATGCATTTCAGTGACCTCTTCATATTCATACTTTGGATGCGAAGGATGGCATTTCCCAGATAAGCCCCTGAGACTTGGTTTTGCTCAGACCTAGGTTTTTCTCTTTATTTTCAGAATTTGTTTTCAGGGCCACATCCATACCTATGGTCCTGAAAGTACTGAAAATCCTGTCTTGCTCTTTTTGGTCTGTTTTGTTAACCTCGGTAAAACGTGCAATAAACTGTGCTTGAATGTTGCAATCGTGGCAATCAAGTGGAAAATCAACAAATGAAACTTAGCAAGCCCCAACATTTTCACAAGTAAAATAAATGAGCGAGGGGTCACGGTCACATAGTTCACACACCTCACTTAAGTGTTGACATACTTGCCATTGGTTCTATTTCAGCTGTATATTTCTTTTAACTGTATTTGATTGTAAGGCTATTTGGTCTCACTTTAATTATTCATAAGCAGGGGTATGGGGATTTTGATTGTATTTCAAAGGACATCAAGTGCTGTGTTGTAATAAATGAAGGTGTTATAAAATGTTATTAAATATTAAATAAATGCTTCATGAAAGCTTTAGGAATGTATATTTTGTGTAAAGTCTGACCAGCCTTTATAATCACAATAGATGGTCCTACATGTTGTATACAGATGAATTTGAAAGCCTCCAATAACATACAGTGAATTTAATTATGATGTCTGTGGTGGTTTCAACATCAATACATCTGAACCATTACATTCATTTTTCTGTATATTGGCCTGATACTTCTTGATGGTGCTTAGACTACATTTAGGCCCGGAGCATGATGTACTAGTAAGGAGCAAGGGTCGTAACTCAAAGGTTGCTGGTTCCCAGGTGGGGCACTGCCATTGTGCCCTTGGACAAGGCACCTGAACCAAATTGCCTTAGTAGCACTCTGATGGATTAAGACCAGAATATAAATGACATTTCAAAATGAATTTAAAGAGATCTTTAGGAATGTGAAACAGTAGCATAAAGTGTATATGAGTATCAAGTGTAGATGATTGACAAAGATAAAATATATTGTGCCAGTAATTTTCATCAGGAACCTTTCCCCAATACATTTAGCAAATTTAGAAATACAATTAAAATGGACTTATGGATAAGGGGTTCACTGTTCAGATGGGACCAAAACAAATGGATGTTAGAGGCTTTGCACAATAAACCCATTTAGTGAGATACAGTAGACTGCAATTATCCAAATTCATTTCAGTGCATTTCCATTGGCATTGCACTTTGGCATAATTCTTGGGGGTAAGCATGTATTTTAATCATTATTGTAGCCATACTTTGAAATATTGTCATGTTTATTAGAAGAAGATTCCTTCAGATATGCCTAATTTTAATTCTGACTGAGTAGTTACTTGGAGCATTCAGCATTCAGTATTCGGCATATATTTTATAATATGTCATTATATTTACCTATATTGACTAAGTTAAGGATTGGGAAGAGTCTGGATGAGTACAGGGGCTCTTAAAAGAAACGAGGATTCTTTTTCCTTTGGATATTTTACTCCTGTTCAAATGTTATACGTTGGATTGGTTTCAGTTTAAAAAAAGTAACTAAGATATTTAGGATAAAAGTACTTTAACAGATTAATCACTCCTACGGAAGAATCCTGATTAATGCAATGGAAATTAAAGAAAATGAGGCTTCCTTTTTTAAATATTTTACTCCTGCTCAAACTTTCTGCCAGCTAATTCTGCATATTGTCATTTCTATAGAGGTATATACATATTTTATGTTTTAAGTAATAAATCTATGTTTGGCTACAAGGGAATGGGAATGACTGTTGGAAACACCATTACAGATTGAGAAAAGTAGGTACAAAAGAAAGAGTGCTTAACTAATTTAGGATAAATTATCCACAAAATCTAAATAATAAACAACATAAAAAGCAACATACTACAGAATAGCATTGTAATTCACTTGGTTGTGTGATTTTCTCTTTCTCCTTTTCACCAAAACAGCTGATTTGAAAACACAAGATCCAAGATTACAAAAACCTTAAAAGATCCAAGAGTAAAAAAAGTAGTGGCACATGCCACCAAATAGTATCCATAGACAACCCAGTGACAGACAACATTGCAGCTTTAATTAATGCTTACTGTACCACATCTACTAGTAAATCTTGCTCCATTCCAACCATGGAACTGACACTCCTCTTCCCCATCGATAGGTCATGTGGTGTCTACGGATAAAGCCATTTTTCTTCTTATCGGATTTCTATTTCAGCCTCAACTGCTCACAGGGATGCTTTCTTTCAGCCATTCTCAGCAGATGATGGTCTATAATGCTTTTGTCAAATGGATACAACAAATCAATTTAGCCATGTGCCACTGTGGCAAAATGAAGGCAGATGACAGATCATTCAGACACTTGCACAACCCCAGCTGAAGCAAAAAATGTGCTCTGAGGACACAGGAATGCAGCCACAGCTACAACAGAAAGAGGAAAAAAAATGCATGCAATCACCGGTTTGTTATATAGTAATAAATGAGTTGAAAATTGAAATACGACTGGTGATCCAAGCACCTGAAAATAAATGTAGTTACCACCTGTTTCCACATTTGTTGTATTTGGCAGCTGTGGTCATATAACAATACAATGTGTCAGGGGCATGACCATACCATCTGACAAAAACATTCCTCTTTGGTAATACTGAAAGCTTGCTTTGACAATGTGTGGATTGCAGATGTGAGGCTAATCACTGTGCAGATATCTACTTTGTGAGAGAGTAGCAGGAATTCCTGTTTGCTGGGGTAGAGAGTGTAGGTGTGTCATTGGGCTGTACAGGGAGTAAAAGCAAAGACCATTACCTTGAGTGAATGTGCATGTTCAACCACTGACTTTTATGCAGTGCATAAAATAAAGTTGACTTATGTCACCATTTACCTGCTCTTGTGTCTTTGATGGCTGAGGTTTAAGGGGTTTCCAGGGGATTCAGACAACCCATGGCACAGGCTCACATGAAAAACAACAAAACTGGAAGCATGTTTAAGTGCTGATGAAAACTGGGCACAAGTAATAATGGGTAGGACAGGGATGATGAGCAGGATACTCATCCATCTGCCTCTGATGCTGTCTGTGATGCAGCTGCTACTCCACAGCCTTCCCTCAGGCCCTGTGGGCACATACAGTTATTGCACCGTGGATTTCGTCTCAGAAGTGACAGAGAGGGCCTGGAGGTCGACAGGTATATATGGGCTTTGTAGGAGGGACAGATGGCTGTCTAGCAATAAGAGAAGTCCCTTCTGAGTAATAATGCAGAGACCATAGAAGCAGCTTCAGTCCATGCAGACACCGACCTGTTCATCCAACCCCTGTGCAGACACAGATACTCTGACCCGAGCGCTGTGGTACAGGGTGATGATGCATTTATGGTTATCTGATTGATTTGCTAATTTGTATACACAGATGCTAACTTGATTAACTTGAGGGGTGTGTAGAAATTCCTCTGTTTATACCTGTGGGTATTTTGGATTTAGTTGTTGATATCTCTATTTTTGCAACCCACTATCTAAAAACATGAATATTTAGAATGTTGCAAAATAAAATTATATGCCCCCTTGTACTATTGCTGGATGCAAGTTTATTTAGCCATCAATCTCAGAAATGAGTAGGTTTCACATAGTGTCCTGCCACCTGCTGTCCCCCAATACCATCCACCACTGAAATCCATAGCACATCAATCCATTTTCCTCAACTGTTTACCCATCTCATGAGTCATACATGGTGCCTGGCCATTTGACCACCTATGGCCCTAATACCTAATGCTGGAAAACTGATGTAGTATACTTTAGCTGTCTGTCCTCTGGCAAGCTGTTCCAGTTCTAGACATCCAATGTCAGATCTTCTTCTTTACATTCTCCTCCCTCCTCTCCCCTCCTCCTCTTCCTCCTCCCTCATCCCTTTCTGCTGATGACTTTGTCTTCTTCTTTGAGAAGAAGGTAAAAGACATCTGCAACTCCTTCCCCTCGTCTCCTCCCATTTCGGATCCCGCACCCGCTGTCACTCCTCTCTAAAACCCTCGAACACGCAGTCTATAAACAACTTTCTCCCTATTTCCTCCAGTATAACCTCCTGGACCTGACCCAGTCGGCCACTCCACTGAGACTGCACTCCTCGCAGTCACAGAAGCGCTTCACTTGACCAGAGCGAAGTCACTCAGCTCTGTTCTCATACTACTTGACCTTGACTTGACTGAAGCAGTGTTTGACACTGTGAACCACCAGATTCTTCTCTCGTCCCTTGCTGGGATGGGCTTCTCAGGATCTGTGCAAACAAGGTTTGAATCCTACCTGTCTGACCGTTCCTATCAGGTATCTTGGAGGGAATCAGTGTCCTGCCCCTGCCCTTTCCAGACCGGGGTCCCACAAGGTTCCGTATTTGGCCCACTCCTTTTCTCCCTTTACACTGAATCACTTGGACAGGTTATCTTGGCTATCCCACTGTCTTTCCTACCACTGCTATGCAGATGACACACAGTTGTTCTTCTCTTTCCCCCCTTCCGACTCTCAGGTCCAGCCACTCATTGCAGCCTGCCTAGCTGACATTGCCTCCTGGATGTCAGCTATCTTAAGGTCAATCTGGAGAAGACTGAGCTTCTCTTTTATCCAACAAAGTACTCCCCAACAATCGACACTCCGATCACCATTGAGGGTTCTGTGGTGGCCCCCTCCAGGTCAGGCAAAAACCTGGGCTTGACCCTGGACGACCAGCTAAAATTCTCAAGCCACATCACGGTGGTCACCTGGTTCTGCAGATTCTCCCTCTACAACATCAGGAAGATCCGCCCTTTTCTTACCCAACAAGCAACCCAGCTCCTAGTTCAAGCACTAGTCATCTCCCGCCTTGACTACTGCAACGCCTTACTGGTTGGCTTACCGCCCTGCGCTATCAGGTCGCTTCAGCATGCCTGGTATTCGACCTCCCAAAACACTCTCATGTCACTTCACTACTCACTGCACTTCACTGGCTTCCGGTAGCAACCCGCATCCAGTTTAAGACACTGGTGCTGGATTACCAGGCCACAAGAGGCTCTGCCCCGTCCTATCTTCAGTCTCTGATCACTCCATACACTCCAACCAGATCTCTCCGCTCAACCTCCTCTGGGCAGCTGGCGGTCCCCTCACTTTGGGAACCTGGCAGCTGTTCCACTCGGCCACGTCTTTTTTCTGTCCTCATTCCGCAGTGGTGAAATGACCTTCCTCAACCTATCAGAACTGTGGAATCACTTGCCATCTTCCGCAGGAGCCTGAAAACCCACCTTTTCAGAATCCACCTGTCCCCTATTGTGTTACATTTTATGGTATTAAAAAAAACCTCTGTACTAACCTTTATGTTGTCTCTATGTTGCAGGTTTTGCTTGCAGATTTCTGTTCTATTGTTGCAGGATATACAGGAACATGGTACTGTAAATAATTAATCTGCATTCCTACTGTGATCTTTTGCTTATGAGGTAGTTAGCCAAACCTGATTGATGCACTAATTGTAAGTCGCTTTGGTTTAAAAACGTCTGCGAAATACCAGATTGTAAATTGGTGCATTGCTCCTCTCCATCATTTCTATGTACATTTGCTGAAAGGCTACAAAACTCAGTGTCGTCAACACCTCCACCTCCAGGGTCAAAATGTTGTCCACCTGTTTGCTATTAAATAAACAGCTTTGGCTCGAAAAATAACTTCACTGTATAATTGTTTCATTTTCATCACTGTATGTAGAACTACGGTGTGTAGACATCAGTTTCTCATTGTAAGATTTCCACACAAGAGTTAAATATGATGTTCCCCCATACCTGTTTTTTTGTTCATGACAGATCTCTCTGTTGTATTTCTATGACCAGTAATATAACTTGCACTGTTTGGCAGTGTGACATGGGAACAAGTTATCTGTCAGAATTTCAAATTTCCAGCATTGTGCTGCCAAACACAACAGCAGTTGGAAGCAGGCCTCTAGTGAAGGGAAGAGTATGCAAACACACATAAACAGTGTTTGCCTTTTTTCCAATTTGACTGCATTTGCGTCACTTGTTGTGGTACTGATTAAGTCAACATTTTACATAGAGTTTGTGGAATTGTTTACAGATATGCAGTACCACCACCATTGATTGTGTCATTTCAGTCCATTGTTAGCAACTGAAGAAAATCAAACAGTGCATTGTGTTGTTTTTTTTTTCTCTCAGACAGACACACCAACCAGATAGTTATAAAAATCTAGTTGAAATGTCCAGAGAAACTTACTAACAAACTATCATTAGCCAATCAACAACAATGGCCATTTCTGTTAATCATCAAAATGTTTAAAGTCATGCTACAATCAGAGGTGATCTAACAATATAAGAAAGCAGGAACTACATTGCATGAATTCCATTATATTGTACTTGCAGTGATATTTTGGATGCATCTTGGCTGGATGCATCTTGGATGCATCTTGGCTTGGCTTGGCTTGACTTGACTTTTGAGCCACTACTGCAATCAGAGACACCCCCAGCAACTGGTTGAATGCCTTGGCTTTCTAACACAGTACTGCTACAGATTAGTACAGGCCCATTCACCTACTTGGATGAACCATTTAAAAACAGCTTGATCCAACTGTTCATTCTGTGCTCGTCTCAGCACTTTCTGTTGCTGACAGGCATAGACACTGTCAGCGCCATATATAAATTTTCTCCTATTAGCTGCTGATTTAAAAAGTGACTATGTGCTTTTCTATACTAAAATCACAGGATATCTTATCTTCCTAGTTTCTTCATTTTCAGAGGCATTTATTGCTGTTGTTGGTGTTTCCAGTATTGTACTGACATTTCTGAATTCATTAAAATGCTGAAGCTGTTTAATGTCATTAATGACTTTGATACTATTCCAGATCAATGAAAGTGTGAAATTGGTAGGGCAAAGATGAATATGTGAGGGATTGCTATACTTGTCTGTAATTCTGACATTGACTGTGTGGATTCAACACATAAGGTGATAATAGAACATAGGGAGAGAATATTCATCTGCATATTCATCTGACACACTTTACTCTAATTAACTCCATAAGTATTTGCCACCGTAAAAAGTCACAGGGAACTGCATAATTGCATAATTGTATATATCTTAATTAAATCTGTCAATTGATTCTAGCTGATGGTGGCATTATGCCTGTGCAAAACTAGCTATATATGTAAGACTTTAAGTACTGTATTACAATATATCTGACGGCCAAATAAGACTGAAATTAGGATTAAAGAATTCATTTCCATGCCACAGTCAAGTTTTAATTAACTAAAGTCTTTGATAATACACTAATGAACAATGTGCAATAGCAGTAAAAATTGAACTTAGCATAATGTGTGTGCACTTGTCATTTCTTCAAGCCTTCTTTATTATTATTTAATTCTTTATTGTTTCTCTCACAAGTATCATGGAAACGTCCTGCCAAGGAGTGTTTCCCTGTAATGTGAATGTGCTATTCATAAAAACAGAAATAATTTTTGTATAGGTTTATATGTGCAGAGCAAATTAATTGTTTTGACTAATTGTGCAACTCACTACCACCAAGTAAAGTTTGTCAGGTTTAGGTTAAGTGCAGTACAGTGGCCCAGTTGCATAAACACTCTGACACCCTCTGTTGTAAGTGAGTCTCTTTGCCAGAGCCCACAGCTAAACTCTTGCCCATTCACGTCATTAAACTTCTTATGTTCTTAAATAATTAAAGACTCACTTGCTGATTGCACGCTATGGGTATACATTTTCCATTCTTTCTATTTTAAATTGTGTGCAATGGAGGCAAAAATAGCTAATCTGAATTATGTAATCAATAAAGCACAATAATCGATTTGCATTGCCACATTCCCAAGGGGGCTGGGATGAGAGGACCACACACTGCTACAAGCACTGACAGATTTATGTAATGAGAAAACTTGCAATCACATCAGCCTTTTCTTAAAACATCCTTTTCTCCCTTTTTGATATCTTTGGACCGAACCAGCACAGTATTTTACAAAATGTGTTAATTCATACAGAGAAATTTATACAGATAAAGTGAAAGGGATGCAACATCTGACAAGGATTAAGTTGAGGGCAATTGGAAAGGGTAAAACAGCAATACAAGAAAATCAGCAGGCCACAGAGCCAATAAGGACAATGATACAGTGAGGTCATGACGTTTGTAATCTCGGGCCCGAATCTTGCCTCGTCAGCCATGT
Organism: Megalops atlanticus; assembly: GCA_019176425.1. Classification (NCBI taxonomy): domain Eukaryota; kingdom Metazoa; phylum Chordata; class Actinopteri; order Elopiformes; family Megalopidae; genus Megalops; species Megalops atlanticus. The sequence continues at coordinate 30,492,258 of CM032879.1, forward strand.
TCTCCTTTCTGTGAGCTAGAATTACAAGATAAGGTGCAAACACTGTAGGGCCTGCTTGGACTTTCCTTCCTGCTTTATCTCAGACATCCCCTCCCTGTGTAAAATATGCTGCTTTTCACTGCTAGACTGCTGTTGTCATCTGTTTTTGTTGGTCTTGTTTTCTTCTGTGCCCTTGTTTGATTGCTTTTGAGACTTTGTTGAAATGGAGAAAGAAACAGGATCTCTAAACTGTTAAAACTTATTTTATTTCAATTGTTTTGTCCCAGAGCACATACTTTAATCACATGTGTTTATGCATTTTTCCACTGTTAGAAACAATAATGTATTTAGGTTCACATTAAATTGTCTTATTGTCTTTAAGTAGACATTTTCATCCAGAGCAACTTCCATAGGTTACAGGTTTTACAGCAATTCTGGGTTAAGGGTACAGCAGCGCCCCAGTAGGGAATCGAACCAGCAACCTTTTGGTTATGAGCCCCGCTCCTTACCACTACACTAGCTCTACCCCTTTAGACTTTCTAGATAGACAGACACACACATAGACACAGACACACCCCAGCGGCAGGGGGAGGGGGGACGCTATAGCTACCTCTAGAAAAGACTTAGCTACCCCAGAGAATCCCATCACTCAGCTGACTGCTTAGGAATTTTATGTTATTTGAGTTATAATTTTTAGCAAGTACCTACCTAGTGCCCTAAGACTAACATTATACACATGGAAAACAGATGGTTTCATTTTTGTCATACCAAAAACAGCAGTGGGTACACTTGGACCAGCAACCTGGCTGTATTGCATTTACATTTACATTTACATTTATTCATTTGGCAGACACTTTTATCCAAAGCGACGTACAAAAGTGCAAATAGTGGGCAAACAACAGGCACAAGAGCAAGATGTGTACAGGTCATACAATGTAAATAGTGCTGAAGCTGAGCGCAAGGTCAGTGACGCGAGCCAACTAATCTGAACTAGGATTGCATCTCAAATAAAATTACAGGAAAAATAGAGTACCGCTATACCGCCTAGGTAAGTGAGGAACAAGTACAAGACAGGAGTCAGATTCTCAACGTCAAAGTTACAAGGTCAAAGAGGCAGAGGTATCAGTCCAGGTAGAGTCTGAAGAGGTGTGTCTTCAGCGCACGTCTGAAGGATTGGATTGAAGGAGTTGTTCTCAGGGGGGTGGGGAGTTCATTCCTCCACTGGGGGGCGATGATGGAAAAGCGTCGTTGTGAGGAGCGTGGGCCTTTCGTTCTGTTGGTGGGTGGAGCGAGGCGTCCGGATGTAGCAGAGCGAAGTTGACGAGCGGGTGCGTAGGGTAGGATGAGGTCCTGGAGGTAGGTCGGGGCAGTCTTTCTGGTATTGGCGATCAGTTCCAGAAGAACCAAAGAACCGGGTAATGTCAATGTGACTGACCACTTTGTTGTGACTCGCAACAGTTGGACCTTTCTTCAGTGACTGGTGAGTACACCAGTCTTGTCTGTTTGCTGGTCTAAATGACCATTTCAGTGTATAAGTAAGCCTATCATGGAGTCAGCATCACAGTTCAGTAGCATGTGTTTGTGCATACAGCATTCCTGGGGGGAGAGTGGGATGACTTTTGTGTGCATGAGTATGTATATTTGGTGTGCTTGCTTTTGGAAAACGATTATATTTCTTTTCCAGCATACAAAACTGAAACTTTGACCTGCACATCTTAATATTGTCATGACACAGAGGCACAGTGTGCACTATTCATAGCCTGTTAACAGACAATGTTTTCTGTCATGATTAGGGTATTCTCAGATTTGTTTTACTGTGACTTTTTTGTCTTTTTTTTTTTTTTTTTTTAATGAAGCTACTCAGTGCCTGAACAAGCTGAAGAGTGTGTGTTACTAAATCTTCAGGATATGTTTTTAGTGGTGACTTTTCTGTGATTCGGCTACTAAATGAATGTTGTTTGTTTGATGGAGCTTGTCGGTGACAGTGTGTATAGCCTATTGAACCATGCTTTCAACAAGAGAAATACACTGCCTGCGAGCCAATTGCATCCTACCTGTCTTCATTTTATTTATTTATTTAAAAATTCATTACCACCTGCTAGAAATTCAGCTACCTCATAGCAACCCCAGTCCTGCATGTCTAGTGTGGCCCCTGACACAAAAAGCCACACATGTAGAAAAAGATTTGATTGATTTTGTAAATGCTACTTTTATCAAATGTTCTTTTCGTCAGTTTGACTTACTGAAGAATACAAATCAGATTGTTGAAAAAAATTTGGTTATGACATTTGCCTCTGGTTCCAGTCTGTTAAACAACTTCAGCAGATCTCTTAACCCCAACAACCTTGATCCTTTTTCCACACAGAAACTTCCCATTCGATTTGCAGGTACAGAAGGCTTGTCACTTTCAATGTGTTGCATACATCATCAGTGAATGTAGAACTGGCTCCACAATAGCAGTGTAAATTCTGCCCATATTTTTGTGCCACCAGTGACTCTCTCATTTAATTCAAAAGGAGCTTCAATTCATCTCCATTTAATATCTTGGTTGTTGCAGGACATAGAACTTTGGAATGTGTACGGCAAATGTCAGTAGTTGCAGTGTATTCAGATGCATGTCTCTCTTACCTCAGCTGACCACACAGATGACAAGAGCAAATTTGTTGATTATTGACAGCATTGTTTTTATCAGTAATGTAATTGAGATATGAGCTCATTTATTATCACATCTATTTTACCTCATATACAGGTGCATATCAAATCCCTCATCTCATGGTTATGGCTCCCAGGATATCCTGATATATATATATATATATATATATATATATATATATATATATATATATATATATATATATATATATATATCAGGTAGTTTTACTGAACCATTTCTAACTCCATGACACAATTAAGCAAAATCATTACAGGGGGCATTTGTACATGCTCATGTAATAATGGAATGGATTTTCTATAGCTTTCACAAGCATAATCAGAACAAAGCCAGGACAAATGTACACAACAGTAACAGAATGCACAACCTGGCAGTTGGAATAAAGTAAAAGTGCTTGCCATTTCACTTCCAGTAAACCATTCCATCTGTAAATGTACTGCGATATGATTTGAAATACTGTTTGTGACAGCAGCCTTCAACAAAATCGAAACAGAAGAAATGTTACAACTCTCGGGCTGCTATGCTTTGCTTCTGTCACAGCGTTCAACAATGTTCGTAATGTTTGAAGTTTGGGGACATTACAAGGCTGGGGCTATGGAGGTATAACTCCGTGATATGTCATAGGCCTCAGTTTGAGTTTGGGGTTAGGAGTGATATTACTCTTTAACCTCCACACTAGGTACAGAATTTAACAGAGCATTTTCTAGTCCCAAAGAGTATACTACTCAAGAGCACACCAATATCACTGGACACTGTTATCATATACATTGTGAGGGAAATATCTAAGGCCAGCAAAATAATTACAGGCTTACAAAATAATCCCCTTTGAAAGGCTAATTATTATCCACTTACATTAACTAAAGACATGATAAATTCAATTGGATGTGGTAGATTTTTATCTTTAACAATTAAGCAAAATTGTAGAAACATGTGAAAAACAAGCACAGGAACAGGCCTCAGTGTCCCTGCTGTGCAGATATTTAACAATAATCATCAAAACACTTCAAGCTGTGTAATTTCAGCTGTCGTGGTACATAAAGCTGGTGATTTGGTTTAATCCCATAACATAAATTATTTGCTTCCACTCTGAGTTGAAAAGTATTATTTATTTATAAAGCCTAAACGTTTTTGTAAACGTGAAATTGTGTTCAATGTGATCTTCCTCTCTCTGGCTAAAGTGGCATTATATAATTTTAATATCAGGTAGAAACAACACATCAGAAGATGAGAGTGGTGGATACATTTTCAGACATCTGGCTGTCTTTTAATTTGTCATGAGTCTTGAATAGGCCTGACATATCAGTAATACAATACTTTTGAACACAATACGTTTGGGATTATCAGAATAGGTTTGAAAGATTTTGTTTTTTCTCAACTAGAAAACAAATTTTCCCTGCTAGATTACTTAGTATTCTGCCCTTGTTCCAAGCTTACCTCTGCACAATGTAGCCTGAGTGAGAACTCAGAGGGCAACTGAAGTACTAAGACATGTGTGGTTTAACCATACCTAGGTGCACCAGGGCAAAATGGAAACCTGCTTTCCAGAAGGAAACATGTAGTCATGCATCTTGGTCAAGTGTAAAGTTACTCTCAAAATAGGTAGGCGACTAGTAGTGTTCCCCAGGCCTCTCCATTGTCGGTGAGGCCTCCTGGTACAGATATACCCACAGTTAAAATTCATCATGCATTCCATACAGGAAACCACATTCAGCCTGATAGATGAATACTTAATCTTCATGAATGAAGCTGTAAAATTATGTTAGAGTCAAAAGTTGAGGAAGGGCATAATGCATATTGTATTTAATTAAGTAGTATGTTTTTCATATATGTGTCATATATGTCATGGCCAAAGTGGTTTACAAATTCCCCCAATGGGATTAAGAATGTATAGTATTATCTAAATCTAAATTATGAATATCTGTTACATTAATCCTAAACGGTATTGTTTATGCCATTAAGCCATAAAAAGGAAAAATATCAACTCCACCAAAGTGGAGCTCTCCCATCTCTAAAAGTAATTAAACAAAACAAAAAAAGGTAATCAACATTTTAATCAGGCAGAAGTTTTCAGCATGTGTGGTCTCATTTGAATTTGTGCTTAATGGTTTAAAAAATGGATTTTTTTAAATCAAAGAAACAAAACATTAGCTCTGGAAATTCAAAGGCCTGCCACCCCTTTATAAACGCGCTCACTGTAACACATGCAGTATAAATTACAATTTTTAGCTGTTCTAAATGCTGCAGTTTCTTTTAAAACAATGGTGATTTCCACTGTTTATTTACAAATTGACCAAAGCACAAACCTTGGTGGTGCTATGAGAGTGAAAGTCAGAAAACAGTATTTGTTGGATGGAATAAGCATGTGCAAATCTACCTTGTACAGCTCATTGACCTGGTGTGCGCTTCCTCAAGGGTGCACTTCCAAATTAGTTTGAACTTTTTTTTCCAGAATATTTAAATTCCAAGCCATGATTACATATCCAAGGTAAATAACTGTTGGGTACACATTTTCAGAGAGCAACCTCAAATGCCTTTTTAAAATATTCAAGGTCAAAGCCATACTTATTGAACAAGTAATAATAAACTACACATGTCCTTACTGTATATTCATTTATTTTGAACCATCCATTTAAAAATAATTTTCATATATGTACTAATTGTTTTGTTATGCTTTGTTTGTCTCTGTAAAATGGCCATTGAGACCATTATCTGATCCCTTGAAAGCTAGAGGTAACCTTGGACAGCCAACACGGTAAATATAAAATCTGAACAATGTAAACATGATGAATTTGCTCACTCAGAGCTGTAAACACTTTTTGTTATATTGTCCTTTTTCATTAATATAGCGCATTAATAAATATATGACACCAAGTCAACCTCATTCCAACAATGGACATAATCTGAGCTGAGTGAAAATCACCATGTTATTCAAAATAGAAGCTGCATTCCTTATATCAAATCATGATAATATTGGTGGTTTGTTAGTTGTTGCTTCTCATACATTAAGCCTCAAGTTATTTCCCACTCAGATTGCCTTTCTTTTCTGGATAATATAAATTACACTTGTCAAATAGTACAACATCTGCATATTTTATATACACACATACTGTAGTCTCTGTTCACTGTGTGATTTAAATTCAATGCAAGGATTACAGACATAAGAGCAACTCATGACTGGAACTGTAGATACAGCAAATACAGACATTGCCCTGTGTCAGATATGAAGATAGCCCACAGAATGGGTTCTGCCTGTTTTTCATGATACAGGCACACTTATTAAAAAAAAAGAAAACTCTGGCAAAGTATTGTGACCTACCTCTAAACAATGTGACATACTTTGGATGTTAAAGCCTTTATACACCTGTTTACCTTTCAGTCATCCTAAACCTGGGCTGCTTTGAGTGAACCCAAAAGTGACATCATTGGATGTCTTTACTTCTGGAATTTTATTTCTGTACAGGGAGTTTTTAAAAGTGTAATTACTAAAGGTGCAAGGCTAAACAGAATTAATAATATTATTGATTCCACATAATACACACCCATTTCTCAAGGGTGGGTGTCTCAGCTGTAATTACATGTCTAATTTACAAATTGGATGCTAATTCCTCTTTCATCCACTTGAGAATTTGTTGAGTGGAGGTTTACACAAGCAAGAAATATAAATATTGTCACAGTTACAAATATTCTCACAGAAACATTATATTTCACTATGGGTGCGGTGGGACATTTGACTTGGCTGGCCTTAACAAATATTCAATAAATACTTTAAAAGTTCTAGATTTTTAACCTCATATATATGTCAGTGGTATATATAGGGGAAACTTTGACATATTTACATTTAAACCTGTAATATAGGGCCATATCATTGAAGTGTGAATAGTGATGTGGTCCTGTGCATATGAAAGCTGATGTTTTAAATGCATTTTTTAATTTGGTTGGTTTAGAATATGTTCATTTTTTACACACAAATGATATACTTTATATCACTGCTTCTTTAAACTCAAATATTGCACAAAGATGAAATTAACTCCACACTTGTAGTTTGTTTGTACCCCAGTGACAGGCAGGTCTGTTTTGATCAGTGGTGAAGGTTTATTGCTGGCTAGCTAATTTAACTAGCTGATGGGATTTGGGAGGGATATCAAGTTGTGTCACTAGTCAGATTGATATCCTGTGTAAATAAAATAATGAAACAATATGAAAGCCACCCAGACTTTCTGTGTGATGAACTTTTTGATGAATGTGCAGATGCAAAACATGCATCAGAAAATTTAAACCAAGGAGTGCATTTGCAGAGGAATGTTGTAAGATTGTTGTAGACTACATTCACCCACCCCACTGCTGACAAATATATTTCTTTTCTGCTGCCCCTTTCCTGCTAAAGAAAAGTAAGATGAGGCACAAATGAATGCATTTTGTGCATTTTACTTCAACAGGAAAAAGAAAAAATATTGAATAAAAGGACAGAGTGAAGAAAACATGCTCAAGGCAACATACCTTTCATAGCCCGCCACAATATCTCAAATATAAAGCTGCTCTTAGACATTTAACCTTGCAGCTTGCACATAGAACTGCAGTCTGTATATAGAGTACAGTCAATGCATACAATTTCATGAATTCTCTCCTGCTTGTAATTCAGCAAGAGGGTTAGAGAAAGGTCTGTTGAATATTTATAGCTTTTGTGGTGGCAGACAAAACTACCTACAAACTGACAGAAGTGCAGTCAGCCAACGATTTTTCTCAATTAAGACTTACCCATGTCAGTAAATACAAGTCTGTTTGTACGTCAAATTTCTGAAGCTCAACGACATTTAACACAACCAGCAGCAGCTGTGTACAGCTCTCTCTCCCCCCCCACTTCCTCCCTGAAGTAACACACACACACACACACACACACACACATGTACAACCTCCTCAGTTTCTGGAGGCCCAGCCACCACTGCTCTACACTATCTTCTACTGTGCCAGTTTACAAAAAGAATAAGTGTGAAATGGCATGTTTCATCTCCATTGTATGGATAAAATGCATGGCATCCAAGGTATTTACAAGTGGAGTCACTTGTAAAAATAGACATGGCTTGTTATTTCAAAAAGCTTTCACATTAGAGCAGGACGGAAAAAGCCAGGGATGTGTTCCTCTGTCTAGACAACAAGGATGACATCACCTGGCTCTGATGTTCAGCAGGGCGCTACGGTACCTGAATACTAATGGTCTGTGGTCTGATGTCTCTTCCGCCCTTCTCACACACAGGTTTCATGGGGAATACTGCACATTGTCTGATGAAACCTGTGAGACCCAGAAACATTAGTGAAGATGCTAGCTGCGATATTATTGTTTGTAAAGATTTTGACAGAGAACTGAAATGCCACAAAAGAACATTTTAACATGCAGTTTGTTAATAACTATTATCACTTTTGTTGTTCTATCATTTGTTTGACAGATTTACCAGTTACTGAAATTAACTAAATTAAACATAAACATTGTAATAGAAATGTATTACAACTATATGTTGCACAATTTGCCCAAATGTATGTAGTACTGTAGTACAAATGTATGTAGTACAAATCTGTTGCTCAGCTTTTTACAGTGATATATTCTTTTCCAATTCTCACACATTACCCTTCCTCTAATTAATACTTTATGAATTCAAGTATGGAGTACAAATGCATGGTTCTAGTCAAAATGAATACAGTGCCCCCCTCCCAACCCCCTTAGCTCAATCACTGAGGTCTACACTGTTGTTCAGTTGCTAAAGTGACTGTAATAACTAGAAAATGTACTGGAGGTTATTGAACAAATAACTCAAATGTGAAATGGGTATCCATACAGCTAGGTATAATGGACTCAAAGTTTCAAAAGTAATCTCTTATGCTCAGTAAAGGCTACTTTTGCAATCAGAGTACTCACAGAATAATTGTGATTCATTCACCTTTTTTGATGATAACAACTGAAGGCTCCATGTATGATTATGAACTGGTATTACATACAGAATAAGACAGCACACTTATGCCATTGTTCACGTTGTTCATGTTGCCTGAATTAAAACCATAGAGCTCATGTGTTTGAGATGTTCCAATTTTGAAGCCAGCCAAACCTCGGCTCTCCAACACATCTTTAGGCAGACTTTAGGATTACATCAGTGAACATTTTAGTAACTTTCTTACGGATAGTGAGAATTTGGCGACCATCTTGAATCGAATAATCTATATGCATAATTATTAATTGACAAAGTTTTGATTAAGTTTATAGACAAAAAACTTTTTGTACTACAGCTGACTGTCTGTAGAATAAATATAAATTTCAGCTCTTCTAGCCTGTAACCACCATGGTCTATCAGCATTTATGGATTTTAAAGGCCTAGTGCTCATTAACACTCAAACACATGAATACCAACCATACTTAAAAAATGTTGTGACAACCCCTCCTTACTCACTGGATGTGTCCTCACTGAATTTAAGTAGGCCTTTGTCTCACTCCTGCTTAAAAATCAACCATGGACCCCTCCACAGCACAGAACTGTCAACCAGACTGAAAACTCATCTGTTTAAACTGTATCTTGTTTCAGCTAATACCAAAGACTAAACATTCATGCGGTATCCTCAAACACATTTGCTATATCCTCAAATTTCCTCTTGCACCTACTATGGCACTTAATAGAGTATGACATGTTATGTAATGACTCCTACTTTTGTATTCTGACACTTATGATTTAGAATCTCACTCTCTTCTCTTCGCCAAACTTTTTTTGCATGGGCTTTTTGTAAGTGACTCTAGATAAAAGCATCTGCTAAATTACTAAATGTAAATGTAATGATGGAATCTGAATTCCACAAGATGTGTGAATTTATCCTGCTGCAATAGGTGCTATTATCACTTTGTAAAGAAATTGTAAGAAAGAATCATCATGGCAGAATGAACCTCACTGAAATAGATGGACTGTATGAAAATGTGTAGTGGTTCCAGAGTCTATTTACAATTGCTTTGTCGTTATTGCCTGATCCGCGATACACACTAAAAGTTAAAATGGCACTCTTGGTAATTTCAGATGGTTATTTGAAATTGGATGGCAGTAGATTTATGAACTGTCGCATTTAAAGTAAACTTAATTTAAACTGCATCATATCGGAGGTGACAGATTACTTATTTTTACCGGAAACGTGAAACAAAAATTAATGGTGAGGGAGGCCTCTTGGAAGTAAACAGTACCGTGGACTTTAGAAAACAGTCACAAGTAATTTGCTGTTTCATTACGCAAGTGTCCTCCGGAGTAAATATTGGTAAACTAACCAACGATGAAATAGCAGGGCTGGAAACCTGAGGGGCAGAGACAAATTGGTAAACAACTTTAGGGGAACACTGAAACCTGACATGTATATTATTTAGTTGAAAAGCAATTAATTCCATTTTTTGTTTGCTTTAGGGAGACAGGATGTATGCATGCGAAACACAATGTAGACCTAGATTAAATGAAACATAAATTAAAACATCCCTGGCGGTAATTATTATTTACCCATCTAGATTTACTTTCACATTGTAAGAGAGTCTGATGGCATTGTGGGGGCTAAGACACCGACTAGCTGTGCATGTAATTGGAACAGAAAACCATGTGTACCGAGGGTTACACTTCTCATCTGTAGCACACTAGCAAATAATGGATTAATTCTGTACAAACGGAGACACAATGTTGTCATTGGAGCTGTGAAAGAACACTGCTTTACACAGTAAGTGGAACAAAACAGGACTATGAAATTATAGGCTTCTAGCTGAGCAAATCTCATACCATTACTCTGGTGGTGATTTGGACTTTAAAACTACAGGAGTTAATCCAGTCAAAATGAATATATTTTATGCTTTATTATTTTTGTTTTATTTATATTTGTTCTTTTATGTGTTTTCCGTTCAAAGAATTAAAGTAGTAATTACATACTAAATAAGGAGTATAACAAATGCAAAAGCTAAAAAACTAGACAGACAGCAAGAAAGATAGAGGAGGCAAAGGGAGGCTTCAGGGGAAGGAAAGGAACTAAAATAATAGCATTTCAATCACTGTAAATAACAGAACCAGTGATCCACACAGTGCAGTGTTGACATCCAGGCAAATCTGACATGTGTTGCTTCATTTGTGCTGCCTGCTTGGTTGTGGGTTTGTGGTGCCAGGCTTGGAAAGTGGCTTCCTATCTTGGTTCAAAGCACTACATTTTGGATGACCTCTACTGCATGCCTTCTGTGATTCATGGTTCATTAATCCAAGATGTAAATATAACGTAGATGGAAAAATCGATTGTTGGACCATATCAAAGCTTTCTTCATACACCCCTCCCATCACCGCTTAGTCTGGCTGATTTGCCTGCCTTCTTGCGGCATCAGGGGGTGTGAGAAATCTAAACCTGGTATTACCCCATTTTAATGAAAGAGAGTGTAGCCAGCTGTCTGGTCAGTAGGCTAGCTAGCTGGGCCACTAACATAAGGTGGCCAAGTAGCGGTGCTCAATTCTGTGCTCCTAACTCATGCACTGAGCAATTCTGTGGAGCAAATCTACATGTTTTTCACTCTTACAATTTTAATTTACTAGTACAATATGCTTATGAATGCATGTACCATATGGCAAACAATGTACTTAAATTACCGCAAGGTTTATGCACCGATCTAATCAAAATACACTGATTTGAATCGGAGTAATTACTTTGCTTACGGTTGTTTCACTTGATGTTGCATTTTTGAAGAATGTATATGATGTAAAATGAAGAATTCCTGTACCTTATGCTTTGCATCCCTCCCCTTTTTGTAATTGGCAGTTGAACAGTAGGTTCATCTCACCATGACAACCTTTACACTCCCAGCGCTAGCCAATTTGTTCTGCAGCTGCTCCCTTTCATTGTCAGCGGATAGCATAGGTGGGCTTGAACCCTGCCTGTAGAGTTCCACTTGCTTTTGGAACAAGCACCTTAACCAACTGAGCTGCTTGTGACCCATGAAAAGGTATAGCCTACCTTTTAAGGCAAAGCAATCAAACACAGTTGATTTCAGAATGGCAATTTTACCTTTTAAATGAACAAATGAAAGCAAATGTAACTCAGATATATACCTGACAACAAACAGAACATACAGAAATAAAACAAGCACCACTACAGCACATCTGTAATTCTTTCCACTTTCAGATCATTATGAATATACTATGCAGGAAATAGGTCTCTGACCTCAAGGAATAACTGGAGAAAATCACCAAGTTTAAAAATCACCAAACTTCCCAAGTGTAGACAGGCTCCTTCCTGTATGTTGCAAATATACCATTCTCAGCTTGAGTAAGTACAGAATAAGTAGAACAGACCAAGCCTTAATGTTTATTGGTTAATGAAGAACTGAAATACTGTTGTGACATGTTCACTCCATTCACTCTGTTGTTTTCATATGATTGCACATGACCTAGTGAATAGGTAAAAAATGAAGATATGATAGTGAAATAAGGTGTGTTTGAGCTACAAAGTGAATGTATTGTTTTATCCAGTAGTTATCATGGGTCAGGTAGCTTTACTTCAAAGAGATCATGCTAGCATTTAGCCAGTGGAGTGTGTTTTAGGTATGCTCTGTGTATTGCAGAATGAGATGATAGGAGAGGTAGCATGCAAAAGATTAAACGGTTTGGGATTAGGAAAAGTAGGGCACATCACGTTATTTCACACTAAACATCTGTCCTATTATTATGGCATACTGGAGAGCAGCCCACTGCCAGATTTACCTTATATAATTAGCATGCCCGAGCTGTTACACTCTACATGGTGCGTGCAGAATTTAAGAGGAACACGGCAGTTTGACACAGCACACAGAGACAATGCAGTGTTTCACCTATCTTTGATGTTGATGTCTTCCATTGTGGGTTTGTAGAGATGCCCTTTTTTGGTGACCTTGTGATGGCAAGAGCAGAAGATCAAAGATGCTTTCTTCCCCTTTTACAACGTTTGAGTGGCAGCAGCAACTAGAGATGCAGCAGAGCCTTCATGTCATCTGCTGTGCTGAATTAGTGATTGTATCTATGTGTGTCTGGGGGTGTGTCTATTATAGTACAGATTTCAAATTAAAGTACATATGCCTGAACAGTACCCTCTGTCAGTGTAAAATATGTACAAGCAGAGATACTGGTATATCTTTGGCTCAATGAGTGGAGGTGGCTCCATTAGAAACACTGTACCCCATTTAAAAAAAAAAGTGTATTACAGATGCACATATGCAAAGAAGCTGATCACCTGGAAATATCCTCAAGTGATCAGCTTCTCTACATATGTGCTTCTGTCAAATTAAGGTGCTCACACATTTTTCCCTGCCCCTATTTTGTTTCATCATTTGACAGAACTTTAAATCTTAACTGCGTTCCTGTGTGAAATATGTGGCTTCTTAAATAGCTGAAATGTGAATCAAAGAAACTACTTGTTGCTGCTCAGATGATAATTAGCTGTCTGTTCATTAAACCAAGGTCGATATCATCTAATTTATTACCAGAGTATTCTCATTCATTAATATATACCACCTGTTATGCTTCCTGCGCCTCTTAAATCACAAATGGTCTTGGAGCCACACTGTTTACGTTTGATGGAAATTTTGTCTGGCACATGAAAGTATGCATGCCAATGTGATCAAGAGCCTTTATTAATTAAATACAAAACTGACAATAGAACAGACAATGAAAATTCATTAATATTTCAGTGTGATCCACTGAGCCACAGTTTATCACTGTAGGTTTCATAACTGTTATGTTCTACAATATTACACTCAATTATAAGCACCTGAGCAGAAGAGAATACACACAGAATAATTTGTGGGATATATTTTTGCAGCATATTTTTTACACAAACACAGTGTAGGTTCAACACAACTGATTTAATTATATTGATTACACCTCAAGAAATGGATATGTGCATGTAAGATCCCACAGATAAAGGGAGAAAAACTTGGATGATAAATTATTTGAGGCTCTTACAAAGTGAGTGGTTGAAGATGAACAAGAAGTTGCACCTTGAAATGAAATCAGTAAATCAGTAAAGCACATCTGACAAAGCCGTATGTTCGCACTCTCTCTCTATAATCTCTGAACATAGGCCGGCCTGTGCTGGTTACTGTATGTGTATGCATCAAGAGTAATAACATTAGTCATCTGCACCATCATCTCTAAAGCCCAAATAAACCAGCTTAATGTGTGCACAGCATTAGAGCTACCATCATTAACACCCGATACTGGCATGACAGCAATCAGAATAGCAGCATCTCTTATTTTCAGACAAGCTCAAGGGGAGCTTTTGCACTAAATGTTTTTCTCCCACAGAATTAATTAAATTTGTCCTTTCCAATCCATGTGCAGAATTGGCATTTGCCCTTAATTACACAGCTTCTTTTCTTTCTGCTATCACTGAGGAATCTGAAAACAAGATCCTATAAGTATGAGAAATCAATGTGAAGTGAACTGAAGTGAATTGTTCAACTGCATTGCATTTTCTGAGTGACAGATGAGGTTTAATTTAATTAGTTCTCACTCTTCACCCTAAACTCAAGACCAGAAAATATGCATTTGGATCCCTTAATTGGTCCTAAACAGTGCTGAATGCAATGCAATCACAAACTATATTAAGCTACTAAACAATGATTCTGTGTGACTGACTTCATGATTAGTTAGCATTATATATGTGGATGAAAAAGAGGATGATCTATTTACTACTTTTGAACATATCCATATGATAGCTTGGCCTTGCCCTGTTCATCAAGATTAGATTTGTTACTCACACAAATAATACCACCCCCTGAAGCTGAAAGTCCTGAAGTAAGCAGCCTAGCTAGTGGCTTGACCAGCCTTACAGATCAGACCAGGAAAGGTCATCTCATGGAAATGGACTCACTACAGCTTTTCTGCCCAGTAATACCATCAGTGCTCAACGGGTTGGAGACAACCTCCAGCTGTCTCCTCTCCATTTTGTGTCTGAAAAGAAAGCACTGCCCTCCATTATTACTTTGATAATTAAATTAGGATTCATGAAGTTTATTTTGAAGCTTGGAATGAAAAATTACTTGTTTTTTCTTTTTAAAATGTTCATTATTTCCTACTTGTTAGGAATTACCTGTATGGCAGTCGTTAACCTGCAACTAAATACACAAATATTTGTTTACATCTGTACATGACACCCACTTAATTGAATAGAATGAATTTACTTTCAGCAGCGTGTATTATTATTATTTGCTGTTGTTCTTGGCAGGTATCCCTTGGCAAACTTTACAGTGTCAGTGTATGGTATTGTCAATGTTCCCCTAATAACAACAGTAAAAGTGAGTGGAAGGCTATAACAGGCAGTTCTGTGTAGACCAGTACGTTTTTGAAACCACACATCCCTGACAACAAAGAAATTTGAGAGAATATGAGAGTCAAAGGCAGAGAGGGAATTGAATATCAAGTGTTTTGTGGTATTTGCGGCGTTATCATGGAAGTATTAGCTAATCAATAATTAATTCATATACTGATGATATACATCAGGATTGTCTCCCTCCCTCTCCCTAAACAAAGCAAACTAACAACAACAAAAAAGAAGTGTCCAGGAATTATGCTACGTGGCATGTGGTCTGTCAAAGCATCCTATATTTTCAAAATGATTGGCACCAGTTTCTCTGGACATAAGCGCGAGTGTATTGAAGAGATAGGTGGGTGTTTATGGCAGCTGTGAAATGATAGAGCATGTGCTCCATCTACTGGTGTCTGCATTGAAAATGCAATGACCAACAGTTCTCTCTTCATAAGGTTTGGCAGTCCAAGGTCTTTTACAATCATTTAGATTATAATTCTCCAACTAGGAGCCCTGGAAATAATGTATCTTATCTATATGCATCATAACATCATTATTACATCCACTTCATAGCCGTGGTCACAGTGCAACTGCATGTTGTCCTTCTAAAGAAAACTAACATGCATGTATGTATACAGACCTATAGAAAGCATTTGTCAGACTTGATCTAAAAATGAGCACTGCACCTTGTGTAAATGCAGTGTAAAATGACTCTTGAAATGAAATTAATCCATAAAACATGTAAGAAAAAAAAACAGTGTTTATTAATTTCATCTGTATTAAATATTACCCATGTAATGTATTATGTATGTATTCATCTCTTCCATTCTGGCAGGTTTTTCGGTACAGTAATAAGGCAAATAACTAAAATATGTTCATTTATTAATTTAAGGCAAACATGTGAAACTATTAGATTTTAGTGCTCATTCTAATACTTATTTTTCAATACTTTATTTCTTAAATTTTATTTGTACTTTTGTACTTACTCCTAATCAAATATCCGAGCTTTAATATTTTGAACTTGAGAAAAGTGGCATCAACTTGCTGTTTATTTGTATATTTATTTTACACTAGAATTTTGATTAATATTTAACGGCATGCATATTTCAGTGTCATCATTTCAAGAACTAGGCTCTCACAAAAACTGAAGTCATGGGATCACATCGACAAATTGCAGATACCTTTCCCACAGTCATGCAGCAGTCTCTGCATGTGAGAAAAGACGAGTTGTATTACTGGTTTCATACAATGGGAAGGCTTACACAGCACAGTCACCAAGACTCAGTGGGTGGACTTTTTGCTATTCTGTTCTCTATGCTATTCTGTATGATTCCTTAATCACGTTTTCATTATTTACAGCACATTTTTACAGCTCTGTATGCACTGCGACCACCCTCTCTGGTGGTCAATAACAGTTTCAGTGTTTTGGCAGGTTTTCTTTGGGTTTAACTAGAGGAACCTTAAAAGCTGTTGTCTGTTTCAAGGGCACATTTATCCTTCAATGGTGATTTGAAGTTTCGATGCAATTTTTCTTTTGAAAAATTCCAGTAGTTCAGCAAGCACACCGCAGAGCAAATGGATGTTCTGCGGCTTCCTGGACCACACTGGGAGACAGGAGTGGATGGTACGATAATCCTGCAGGCTGTTACAGAGGTACTCTACTGCCCTCATCTGTGAACAGCTGAAAACTCATTGGCAGACTGTGCAACATTAGGTGAGTTAAATGTTCAGAGAATAGAAAGCTGGAGGCAATCTGGGTTTTGTCAATACTATCAGCAGATTTTTGTTTCTTCTCCTTCACATCCTTTCCAAATACACTGAGACCTCGGCCATTACATTACTATGAAATCATGGGTGTTTATGAAATTGTTTATTGATCACTCACATTTTATGTAACCATATTCTTCCTTCTGTCTCTGACTTTGTGTGTGCTGACAAGTATAACAGTAAGGTATTATGAATGACTGGGAAGATTATGTCACACACAAACATACACACACAGCACATACACTCATTCACAGACCCAAACACATGCATGCATGCATATATGCACTTGCTGGTGCACACAAACAGACACACACATACAGTAAAATGCATGGCAAAACAATTTTTTTTCATTTGTTCTCACAGTCTGACTATGCTTAGATTTCATACAGTTATCGGTCAATTTCCAGTAGTAGTCACACTTTTAACTAATGCCACATTTTCAAATATTGTGCACTGTTATCGTGCTGCAATTCACTAGCCCTATGACTCAAGAGCACTGTGCTTGCCTGCAACCTTTACTTTAATAATAGAATTTCTGCTATTGAAATCCATCAATGAGGTAAAGTGTTGGGGCTTCACTGCCTTAAGAAGAAGAAGGGAGAAGCAGACAGAGACAAATATTCAGGCCTGTTCAATCTAGATTGAAAGGTCAAGGAGGATGAGTACATAAAGCACCCTCTGCAGTGTTTCAGAGAAGTTTCCATGACCAAGGCTGTGTGATTTTCATTTAATGGTCGTCTGATTGTCCTATTGTCCTCCACTTTCCATTCTCCTAACAAAGATCATCCTGCATATCCTGAATGAATTCTGACAATCATGGCTGGCCACAGGCTGTGTGTTTATGAGTGTGTGGCTGAGTACATTCCTCTCTGACCATTTCATCCATAAAAATGTCTAATACTTCTTTTTAAGTGCCCTGCCTGTGCGTGCGTGTGTCTGCCTTTATGTGAATGGCATACTGTTATGGCTTGTTTCCATGACAACACCTGCACTTAAGCCAGCAGACCAAGAGCAGGGACATTTCCATTGAAGTTAGCCGGACCTTCGCATGGACCAAGCCATGCAGAAGTACACAAGATATGACTAGTTATCCTTGACTGTCCATGGATAAATCACATTGGGCAGAATAGGTAGCTTCCAATTTCCATAACTGTTGTCTTTAGTAAGCATTTTGGTAGACTGACATGGAAAAGAATGTCTTCTAAAAGCTACAGACAGTTGAACTGATGTCATAGATAATTTGAGAAGATGAGCTAGTTCTTGTGCTAGGGTTTTCAGATTTCAATTAAAAATAACCATTTTTGATTTGAGTCAGAAAGTTGGGATATAGTTTCTTATAAGTACAGTTTCTTACATTTCATTTAGTTCTATTGTTTACACTGCATATGCCTTACCACTGATCAGAAAAATATGTGCATTGTTTATTGATTGTTCAAGGCCACTGGCTCGATACTTATAAAACTAACTGATTTCAGAATGAATGTCTGGGAACTTCTGCTCACACTCAGTTACTGTATACCTGTGAGAACTTACATAAAATATTAGAGAACAATGTGATGTGGTTGATGAGCTGTGTTTCAAAGGAAGGCATGCAGGACTAAAGAAGGAGACAGGAGAGCTCTGCATTAATGCAAGCCTAGGTCTGAAATTGAATAGAAATTGGCTGATTATTCACACACCAGAGACCACATGCCACCATCAGGGGAAGCAACCCGGACAGATGTGCTCATTAGTGTATCGCAGCTATATGCTGCTTCCAAATTAAACACATATATCAAACAATATTTCACTGATAAATATTGTCCTATCAGCATGTGGTGATCATTATTTTGAACTTTGGATATATTTTTTTTGGGTTGTAGAAATTTATACTTCCTTACAGTACCTTATTATTAATGCTTTGTGCATAGACTGTACAAAGTTACCAGTGACTTGTGCTGTAAGGATTTCATTTTAAAGACTTGCATTCCCATGGGAACATGTTGCATCACTCTACCTTATTGCTGTGTTAGAATTAATTAAACGGGTAAATATACTTTTGGCTCAGAACAAGGTCAAATACGAGGCGTAATTACAGTTTAATATGACAAATTAATAGAACCTGAATGAATAAAAAGGCTTACATTCTGTGTTTTATTGAAAAGGTTATTGATGTTTTGAGGTGACATCCCCTCGCCCTCAAGGTTTGACCGTAGCTTAACTTTGAACCAGCCTTGCATTCAAACTGATGAAAATCACTGAAATATCTCAGCCATATCATAATTTTAATATACTGATTCTGACCATGACTAGCAAAAAATTGCAACCACAGTTGCAAAAATCCATGTAGTAGTTTTTGTAAATTTTGTTTTTGAAAAAGAAAACACAGATACGTTACCATTTTTCATCAATGAGACATTTAATGGCAAATAGCAGCAATTTACTGAACAGTTTACCCCCAGTCAGCTCACCCCCAGCTCCCCCTACCATTTTGCTGGGCTGCAGCACCCTACCTCATGCCCATGGCCACCCCCGGCACCAGTTCCAGACTTACTATGCCCCGACTGCCCTGCCCACACTACCACTTGTGGGGAGCTCACAATTAAGCCCCCCTCAAGCAACACATTCCTCAGTTTTGAGAAATACCTAATTAACTAGGCTAATTAAGCATTCTTGATTCGTCCATTAGTCCAATTTCCTAAGTAGTATTGTTGTTGTTGGCTTTGTTATTTTAAGGTCAAATCCCATTTTGAATAGAAACATCTGAAATTCATTAACAAAAACTACTTTTACATTTAGTTTTAATGCTGACAACAGCCACAAAATATGGAAAATTCATAAAATGTACAAAGCACAGAATGACTTCAAAACATTAATTAATTTTATGAATTTTCTGTCTTATGTAGCTTTTGCCAAAATTTCACTTGAAAGTTAGTTACTTGTCAAGAAATGTTGCTTTTCAGTGTTTATAAAAATATGGAGCAGCGTATGGAACCCATAAATGACCTATCTATAGAGACATTTATAGAGTTCACAAAATGACAGGTAGTGCTGTGGAGATGGGGATCTGACAGTTGAAAAAGGAGTGAATATTTCCATGAATAAATTTGGCAACAGCTCCAAAAAAGCCAGCCCCATAAGAACAGCTTGTGCAATTTTGTGCAATATCTACTAACTGAGGACTCATATTGTCATATATGCGATTCCAAGCCTATTATCCTTGGGGAAAATTGGGAAGTAAGGCAACATTACCCATACTGAAAACATTAAATTATATAGTCCTCAAAATCATTTTTTAAAGTGATTAAAGACAACTTCAAACTATTATTTTTGTCACTTTCAGTTTGACTAAGAATAGAAATCATCCATGCTAATTTGCTGACATTTATTTACTATCATGAAATGCGCAATCATGTTCAAAAAATTACAGTACTATAATAACATTACTGTGTTCAATGACTGCATTTATTGGGCAATATCTCAACATATGGGACAAACCGTGAAAAACGTCATGACTACAGGTTGTTTGTTGAAATTCACATGTGGCAAACATGAACTGAGATCTACTTGTAGGACATGGTCTTACCCTAAGCTGAGAGAAAGAGATTAATGCAGGCCCAGATGCAGAAAAAAGTAACATTTGACTCATCAGACCATATTACTTTCTTCCACTTGTCTGGTTCAGGTACTGCTCGGGCCAAGTCCAGGTTTTTTTTGCTCATTACTCCAGGTTATGCGTTGTTGCACACTGGCCACAGTTAAAAGTAGTTTCTGAATGTCAGCTCTACCACATATATCATCTTTGTGAAGCTTATGACATACCATTTTTTTGAGACTGGGTCTTGGAGATGTGGGTTCAGTTCTCTGGTCATTTCTGAGGCTGTTGTTTTGTGTCGGCTTAAGTGTCTTATCTCTGACTGTGAGCTTCGACTTGGGGCCACTGTTCTTTTCAGATGCAGTTTTTCCTTGTTTGGCGTATGCCATAATGGCTTTTGACGCTGTTTCCCTGAAAACGTAAAATAATTTTGCTAGTTCCGTGATTGACACACCTGAAGCAAAAGCAATCTCAAAATCTGTTAGACCTCCCATTTTATGCAGTCTAGAATGCAAGCTAAAAAGGAGTGAATCCTCCATTCCTTAACACTATAAATTGTAATAGCGTGCACTGGGTTTGTTGTTGTAAATACGAGACAATTTGTACTTGAAGAAAATGATTTTGTTTATGACTTTGCTGTAATGGAAGTGCCTCTGGATTGCTCCTGTAGTTCTGCCATAAGTGGAGCCAGACCGGCAAAATGGCAGAAGCAGCACCGAGGTTAGCGTGCAGGTTCATACCTGGGGCACCACAGCCTATGTTCCGCAAGTATGCTAACAATCTGCATTATTACAAATAACATGCCTTGGTGAATTGACTGAAACATTGGTTAAATGTATATGAGAATGTTTAGGAAAAATGTGCACAGTCAAAGGAATTTTGTAAAAATTATATAAAGGTAACATAACTTGCCCCATTGTTTGGCAGGTTTGGGGTAGTCAAACCTAACCTAACCTAGTCTAACCTAAACACAAAGTCAAACTAATGTGTGTGTGTGTGTGTGTGGGGGTTATATCAACCTAATAAATGTTACAGTGCAACTACTAATTGTATTCTTAAAGCAATGTGAGTAATATTGTTGTTAATAATAAAATTCATGTAAATACTATAATTTATGGTGATAATTGATTTTCCCAGAGTTGGTATGTTCTGGGGGAGGAGTTTCAGAGGGGGACATTGATAAACCTGGTCACAATATTCAGTTGGGAGCGTTTGAGGTGAAGAAATGGAGTGGTATTATGTTAATTGAAAAAAAAAAAACAAAGCAGTTGTTCGTGTATGTGTTCAAAAGTGTTTTTGTTATTAGTAAATAGTCGGCTTGCATTTCTTGGAAAAATAAATCTCTCTGCAGTGGTGTGCATTGCAACTCTTGTGCTCTGCTCACTACTTCTCCAGCTGCTTGGTCATCCCATGACACAAGCATGAGTAAGGCTTTGCTTTTCCTGTTTTTTTGTCCTTAATATATACGTATGTATATGTGTGTCACATTTTCAACTTTCACTCATGTGTTTGTAGTTTGTAGTCAGTTCTAATTCCAAAACCTTCTGACATTAACAGAAACAACACACTAAAGAGCTTTGGAGTGACGTAAAGGCTAATATCATGTGGCCCCAGTGATATTGGCATTATTCACAGATGTCAAACATATTCTAAGGCATTCATTGAGGATATTAATCATGCTGAGATATATCTATATCATCCTTGTGCAGCAAACATATTTTTACACATATTTGTATTGCATGTATTATTGCTCTTATAAATATGTATTTCCTCTCAGGATTTATGACATGTGGTGACTATAATGATAAAATAAAACCTTGTCAAGGTAGTGACTGCTGTAGAAAATATTTACACACCAATTACATTTTATGTTGAAACAGTTACCGTTATGAGTGACACCCAGATCTGAGGAAAAATTGCAAAGTTGTATTCGCTATCTTCATTACTCATGTTTTGTTCTTCCTGTCGAAATTTGTATTTTATGACAATACTTTCATTTTGAACAACTCATGCATTTCCACATTTGAATTGGAGCCTACTCTGATGTATTTCAGACACGACAGGTAAAAAACAAGTGCTTGTGCAAGCTCTGCAAAGCTCTGCACATTCTCTTTCTGTTCAGTTGTCTCCTAAGCAATTTGCGGTGACAAATGGGTTAGACCCTGCATGATATTCCTACACGTTGATTTCAAGATCAGAAGGAAACAAAGATTACATAAAATGTCACCACATGACACACATTTAATAACAACTTGACATTGGTCGGACAACCCCATATATTTAGGCATGATTTATGTTTCC
Source organism: Megalops atlanticus (assembly GCA_019176425.1). NCBI lineage: Eukaryota > Metazoa > Chordata > Actinopteri > Elopiformes > Megalopidae > Megalops > Megalops atlanticus. The sequence goes on from CM032879.1 coordinate 30,514,868, forward strand.
AGGGTGAAAGGTTCAGAAAAATTAATTGCCCCTGCCAAGTGCAGAAAAAAAAATGTTATTGAAGGTCTGTACTCATTCATGACCTTTGGTTTAGTCAAATGACCTGCTGCTCCTATAGCTTCCTTTTTTGTCCTGTAAAACAACAATTCAAATTAAAGTCAAGGCATTTGCAGATTATTTTGACATTTACCATTGTCTAATAGGATTTACACTTTATAATATTTAAAGTGCATAACCTTGTATTAGTTTTAATCAAGGAAATGTGGCTTCCTCACTGCAGATCTTTTTCTAGGCAGGCTTTTCTCAGACATATGTCATTACTTGATGTTGCATAGCACCCAAATTCAAATCAGATTCAAACTGACAGTTTCTGTAAAATCCATTCAGTTCAGTAATCAAAGATTAAATACATTTCCTTATAAACACTATGTGAGTAATGTGCAATTCTTCATTTTCAGAAGATGTCCCCTCGGCTTAAAACTTAAAAGGTGTAATGATCTTCAGCCAGGAATGATTTCCCACCAGGTCCAACTAAACGCAACATTACATACCCAAAAACAATACAGCAGGGTTGAACCTGTGCCATAATTGGACTCTAAGTTTAATACACCTTACAGTATCATATACAGCAATGCTGAAGGATGGACCAAAAACCACCTGGTGCAGCAGATAGCATGCATTCAGACCATAGCTGTGGCACATAAAGACAAACAGACTTGAGTAATGTTTTGTTTCCCAAGACATTAATAATTGCTGTGTTGTGAAATAAGAGGGAAAATTCAGTCAGGTTAGTAGAGTAATAATCCAGTCAAATTAGTAGAGTGATAACACATATTTGAAAATGGTGTTCATAAAAATCCTGGTTGTAGAGTGGTCATGCATGTATGTATTCATACAGTGACTATTGAGTTGATGTCAAACCACATGTTCCATGATGAAACAGTGGGCTCAGGCTCAGTGTTTAAATTATACTCACTTTGGGGACTCTTGTATTATACGTGCTGTCCTTGCTGCTTATGATTTAAAGAGAGTGCTGTCTAAACAGTATTGCACAGCTGATATGTGACAGCTCTAAATGTGGCTGTACTCTCTTTTTGAGAAATTGAGATTGATAAGATTACTTTTCCTTCTATGTTAGTTTCTTCCCCCTCTTTTTCTATACTTGTATGCAAGCATTAGTAACCTCATGGGAAAGCAGCACTGCCAGAAAATCATATGAGCACTTTTCTTTTGATGTCAGCTCTTGAGAAAAATGTATGCATCTACAGGGATTGAGAATGGTGACTAATTTATTACTGTAATTCACTGCTATTTAACCAAGAAAAAAGGATGATGACTGTTATGCCAAAACATGTTTCTCTTATTTTTCGTCGCTGTCATCAAGAACAAAAAGATAATTATATTGCATCTTCTCATGGGCCATTTTCAATTATTATTTGCTCAATGACCAACCCATCAATGACTCTGGTAAAAACTCATACATTTTAATACAGGTTACTTAAGACTGGTGTGGATGTACGCATAAACAGCACAGTCTGTCACTGAATTTATGAAGCAATAATTACTTATTTATATGTAACTATATAGCTGTTTTCTTGTCTTGCTAGTTCCTCTCAATATGATTTATTTAATTGTTTGCTAGAAGGGAAAGGCACAGCTAATTTGGGGGCTCTGCATTTGGTCTGCATGGTAAGGATGTTTGACATAGATATATGTCAGAGAACATCCAAATGTTAGCAAGAGCCCCTGGGCCCCCAAAAGCACCATGCACTCCACTAGCTGAAGGGAGATGGTAATTTCGTAAATCCTAGTGGGTCATCACTTCTTAGATTAGGTCCAGAAAGCAGACATGTTCACCTCCATTGACTCTTGCTTTGCATTAAGCCATACCTTTTCCCCATCTACTGCCCCCAGCAAAGACAGTGAAGATGCTGGGACAGTCAGTGCATTCCAAATAAAAATTCCACTACAGTGCAACAAGTCTTCAGAATTTATCATTAATAACATTATGGCTTCAGCAGAAAAAAGATGAATAACTGTGAACGACAACCTTGTATTTATTTTGGACAGCATTTTACTCATCAACATTTATCTCTGTTTGGCAAATGCAATGCAAACAGCATGGGAGAATTCTCAGAGGCACACGTGCCAGGTAGTGAGGCCAATGAAACCAATCAAACACGGTTACAATGAGTTGCTTGTGATCACTGGAGAGTTGTAATACAGTATTTGTGGTGGTTAATGTAGTTTTCCTGAAAGTCGGCAATGGTCCTCCCAGGCAAAATTTTCAAAACCTTTAATATCCTAGCTGCAACCTCCCAGATCCAACATGTTGCACATACAACATTACCACACTGAAAATACATTTTAATCCTTTTCTCCCCTTTTACGGAACTCTATTTTGAAAATGCTAATTGTATATCAGGCTTGTCTGTGACAGATTCTGCATTTGAGCAGGGGCACTAAGGTGAGATAAATGCAATACTCCAATACACTTACACAAAGCCAAAATATATTTATTTACATTAAAGGCGTTACTCCGCTGATGTCCTCTGTGTAATGTGCAGGTGTCTGACAGCAATAAGATGAGTAACCCTTGCTGACATACCCATCCAGTCCCCAAAGGATCAAAGCCAATTTGTTCTGCTGCTGTCAACTTCCACTCATTGTCAGATGACGTGGCTGGGATTGAACCACAGAGCTACTTGGGAGTCTAATTATTCAAATTATTGTAAAACACTCCTATGTCTATAATTCCAAAAACCAATAAGTAAAGAAAATGCATTTGGTTTAAGCCTTTGCGTTAGTGCTTTGAAACAGGTTATACCATAAACCTGCTAACAGTGGATGCTCTGGGGAAATTATGCAGAGTTTCCATAAGGACTTGTCACATGTGATAGAAACATTACTTAATAATGTTCCTACAACATTCCTTGAGTAGAATGTCATAGTAATGATGTGTGGCAATGCCCATGAATTATTCTACACCAGCCCATAACATTTCAAGGAACATCCGAGAATTGTTTTGAGATAATAATGTGCATACAATCAGTACTTGAGGGCTTGAGAATCAACCATGAAATAGTGTACAGGCAGGCAATTTTGTTTGTTGTCATGAAGCAAATCTTGGATGATGTGTGTTTGACCTTTTTTGGTCTTTAAATGCACTATTTTTGTTAAATGTAAATTCAGAAGTGTGTTTGGTATTCTGTGGAAAATAGCTCCCCACCTGTTTCCACACCACTCCCCACCAAATTCCACATTTATGCTTTTCTCAGTGACTGACCAGACGTGGGTTTTTTAGGCTAAAATATGGTTGATTCTTGCGACGATCACAATTTTCCTTTTTTTTCCACTACTCAGCAGAGGTGTGCAGAATCCTGCAGTTGAATCCACCAGGTTGCAGTACATTACTAAGAATAACTTGACTATAACCATAACGTGAAGAGAAACTGTCAATGCTCACTACCATTGTGCATAGGTCCTGTAACTACAATGTGCTTGCCTAACATTCACATGTAAATATGATGCATTATGGAACTATTAATTTCCAATTACATGCAATGGCGTCACATCAAGGGGACACTCTATCCAGTACACACTGCATAAGAATGTGTACTTACATAGTACTTATGTAGTACTAAAGTGTTATTACACAGGTATAAGAACTCCGTAATGCAAAGTGTGCCCACAAAAACCAGAAGTCATTATGTTTCAGAGAACACCCCTACAGGTAGGTGCCCTTGAACTGAAGTCAACTGTCAAACTATTGGCTAGATACCCTAATAAAGTTTTACTGTAATTAAAAAGCTTTTCTGTCCAATAATTGCTTAATTTTCTATGGATTTATTTCTGTAATGCAGAAACTAATTGTTTTTTTCCACAGTGAATCTACTACCCCAGGCTACTTAAAAATGCATGGCATGACAATGTTGGACTCAAGAAGTGGTTATTATAGGCACACAGACAGAGGGTCTCAGTCAATCTTATATCTACCTCAATATTTTTAATCAAAATGAACACATATCAACTTTCTGGGTGACACGTTGTAACAGTGATTTTTTTTTTTCTGCTCCGACTATTGATGACAACATTAGGGAGGCGTATCAACAGAAACAAACAAGAAATGTACAGTGCTTGTTTTCTTATCAACACCACAACATAAAGTAGATGTCATTGATCGGAATCACATTGTACATAACTGATGTTTTGGAAAAACAAAAAAACAAAAGTCATTATACTCTACATATTGCACATGCCTATGTACTATGTAAGGAATAACCCATGACAAGCTACGCAGTATTGAAATACATTCAGGACAGGGTAGTCCAATTGCTTTAACAAAGTGATTTATTTAGAACAGTACAGCTTGGGGTGTGTTAATTTGTTTATTCCATGGCTACTTGCCACCAGAATAATGATACACAGCTTAAATAATCGGTTTTATGTTTTTAACGTTACATCTGTTTTCCTACATACCTGTGCTATCTTCTCTCAACTGCAAACAATATTGATTTGAATTGACATTTAGCCTGCTGGCTAACAATAAACAACACAAAAAGGCTGGTTGCATACAAGTTGTCTGATAAAACCAAATACAAACATGCACTTGCTTGGGGATGGAGCACACTATGAACGGCAACAAGAGGACCCTAGAATCCTCCAAATTGCTCCAGAGAACAGGAGTATGATTCAGACTTGCATACAATTAATTGAGCGTCTTTCAGTCAAAGTATGAATTTTTAGGTCACATGATACAATGTAATGTTTTAATTAATTTAAGTCACAGAATGTGATGATATATATTTTTTACATTTAATTATTTAATGATGCATGCACATATACATGTATTTCACTTGCACAAACATTCTTAGACAATTATAAATGCTGAGGTAAATACCTGAAGCAGAAATGTCCAGAGTTTGGGTTTATGTCTTATAGAGCAACAAGCAACATACCAGGTACTGCAGAGTTGAACTGAATGCTAAGTAGGTTGGCAGAGATTACCAGATGGAGGAAAAAAAGTGAGATTTGTAAAGTACTGCATAGCAAGCTTTTCCTAGTCATTCTCGATGATTGGTACCGCAGTTCTTCCAAAAGGTCATCAGTACATTAAAACACAAAATAAAAAAGGAAAGAAAAAGTTTCAACTTGATGTATTCCCAGAAGGTCAGAGAGATTTGTGAAGTCTATTAGAGAGAAAAGTCAACCACTAGATCATTCCTCTTGTGGTGGAAATCTTTTGAATCAATCTCTGTGCTGCTGCTGGGGATTTCAGATTAAAGCAGGAAGGGGCAACAATTTGAACCAGAACCCTTTGCCTTCAATTTGCTTGGTTTTTACTCTTCAAGTTTTACAAACTACCTCATTTATTTTATTGCACAAAGAAAAAAAAAAACATTAATAAATAAATAAAATGACCTCTTCGGGCAAAGCCAAGACATGGTCATTACTTCCCTAGCTATCTGGTCTTTCCTGCAGGTAGGGCACTTGTGCCACTTGGACATTGATCACTCTTCACTCCTTCCCCCTACAGTAAGATGGGAGCACCTACAATACATATCATAGTAGTTTAATTACTGCCCTTATATTAATAACTGACTACCCTGAAATATATAACTTGGAAGAAATATACCAAGATGGCACAGATTCTTGGTCTAGTTATATATGTGATAGGTCTGCTTTTGAAGTCAACTAGGAGGCCTGCTGACACAAGTCATCATTTAAAAACAATTACAGAAGGCAGCCCAACTGTTGGATGGTCTCGTGTTCATAAAACTGTAGTTTGCCAAAATTCTGTTAAACGTGTTTAAATATTGAATGTATTCATTTAGTTCCTGTTTGAATAACAAGCATGAATGCAATGCCTGAGCAAACACAAAGTAAGCAGTGGTATCTCAGTAGTGAATACTACTGAAGAGAAACACCTTGATAATCACTAAAAATGCATGTGACATAAACATTGACACTAATTACTGTTGTTTTACTTCAGTTTACATTGAGTGTAATGGTTCAAAATGTCACCTCCTGTGTCAAAGGGGTGTTCTGGTTTATATTAAATGACATGGGTATCAAATTACATGAAGTTTTATAATGTTAAGATGATATTTTCCTTGTCAAGTTGACATCATTAGCTGAATCAATTGCCTTACGCACTCGGTATGTTCAGATAGAACAAGGCAGAACTGCAGAGCAATATATTTATGAAGCCCTTTCGCAAAACCAAAGTGCTGTTCTAACCTCAAGACACAGCTTGAGACAAGGTTGTGTTGGAATTCCCAACACCAATGACATATGGCAATAGTTTTAATTTCTCTGTGAACACACAGCACCATAGTTCTTCTTTTGGTGTTTCATTTCCCATTCATAACAAATGTTTAAGACTAATATTAATAATTACAAATAATAGTAAAATCATAAATAATAGCATGTCCCTGCACAATAATATTGAATGTTATGGTTATCTGTAACTTGGAACATACAAGGAGCCCACCGTTAAGAGATCACCCTTTATCATTTCAGGTGTCCTCCAACAGCACGTTACCTGAATAAGAATGATTATATCAGTTATGATATTTCGTTTCTAATATAATTGGGGGATATAAATGTAAAGTGGTGCTTATTTTATTTTCATACTGCTCACATTAAACATTAGGTATTACATTGATTTGGATGTTTATGACATTTTCCAAAAAGACACCAACACACATTTCAGATTTCTTATTTCATAAAGTGTAGTGTAAATCTGAATTTAAATACTAATTAAATACCACTCTGAAGTTATACAGGTTGACAAAGTCATACTCTATTATCACTGAGCTCATATGGGATTTCAAAGCGCTGTAACTTTACATTTTACATGATTAATCAGCTCCACTATTGCCAGAGTGTATCACCAATCTCAGTGTTGCACTGCGGCCATTTTGCAACAGAATGTTCACCTGTTTTACTCAAATATAGTGAACATGAGGAGTGAGGGATTTATTGAATCGAGTGTACTGTGGAATGATTGTATGTTCAGACTGGGACTAGGTACACTAGGTCTGTCTTCTTTTGATACTAAAATAACTAATGTATGCATGATGAATGTATAATGTGAATGAAAAGGAAGCGCTTCAGAAACCTACTGTTCCCAAATCCAGTAAATTGTGGGCTGAAACATCACTCTCAGATGTGCCAGTTGACTAAATGTGGTATATTTCACATGCATTCTAATTGATTAAATTTTTCTTTACACCTGAATAAAGCTTGGTTTTGCTTGGTTTGTCTGTGATGAATGCCTGCTGTGCCCTTGCTATTTTAATGCTATAGTCATTCTAACATGGCTTGTTTTTTGCTGCTGTAGTCTAATGTACTCTTCAGGAAAATAAGAAAAAAAGTGAAGAACCATGTAAACAGGCCAAAAAAAACAGTCCTGACCTGGCAGTCAATCCCCAAGAAATGATGAAATCTGACAGCATTCTTCATCCTCAAGTGTTGTCTGAGTGCAAACAGGAGTAAACAATCCTGAAATAATGCACTGAAATGCACACAGACCTGTGCTTTGTGCTGTGTGAAACTACTGCCATCTCCTGGCTATTTGTAGCCAGGTGGTCCTTCAAGTGAACGTGTTGTTCAGTGATCTTCTCCTACACAGTACCAGGAATATACCATAGGGTCTATCATGCTCAGGAGTGAAGTGATGCACATGAGTACATTTCTGCTTTCATTAAGAGGAAATGACAAAGCTCTGTGGTTACGTTCGTATCAATGAAACTGAGCATCTTGTGTGCATGTTAAGTGTTTAAAGGCTTACTGTGTAGGTGTTCAAGTGAAACAGCTTGGAGATAAAGAGAGGGGGTACCTGATCTTAGTGTTGGCATTCATTTTAAACAGATCGCTAATGGATTTCATCTGCATAAAAGCAGCACTCCTTTGAATCCATCAAACGTCAGCTGAACTAAATGTTAAAATTGTGTTTCCTCCCAAGGTGTGATCTCTTTGTTACCCTGACAGCTCTTTAAACCAGCCCTGAACTCATACACATATGCAATACACAATCCATGCATTAAGCCTTAAATATGTACATATTCTATTGTTCTATGTCTTATACGAAGGAAAAGAGCCAAACTATCCATCCATCCTCCTTCTTAAGAATGTAAAACGTACTGAAAATACTAGGGCTAAATGTATTTCAAATCTTAGGGCTGATTTTCACTGATTTAAGAAGACAGAGCATATTTAGATCGCTTACTATCTAGACCACGCAACTAACAAAATTCAACTTAAATTACAAACTAAATAGGACTTTGTTTCAACTAGTACACAAGTTTTACTGCTGGAAAAAGTTAAATGAATTTAGAGGAAATTTTCCACATTTTATGAAATAGCATTTATGTTTTGAATTGCTCTGTTGCTATTGTCGTTACTAAGAAGTGCAACAGGAAAAAAAGCACTTTCTAAGCATATCCACAAGTTCACTGACAAAACTGCAAAGGAACGACACAATGTATTCTATTTTTGTTCTCTCTTCTCAGTGTCTTGGTGTAAAGAGAGATTACTTAATTAATCCGTCTGCAAAAGCAGCCACTGGACAAAACTGTTATCTTATAATTAATTTCTTAGAGAAACTCCTAAAAATGTCTTCGGATTCAAAATTCAAGGGCCACTTAACTGACTGGTGAAGGAGGAAGTAGTATGTCTTCAGTCACAGCAACATAACTTTTTTTTTTTTAATTTTGTGCGACGGAAGGGAAGATTTTTTTCTTGCTCTTTTAGCTTTAAATATGACAGCTGTGGCTGAGATGTCAAGTATGCTGTCCGCTAACTTACAGACTAGAAGGGCATTCCCCATACCTAGGCAGCACCTGGGCCCCTCCTGGGGGCTTCTACATAAATAACCAGTGATCCTGAGGTCTGAGTCCTTACAGACATGTAATTTTGAATCATCTATCTTCATTACTATAAACACAAATCTCATACTAATCCAGAAGGCCACACAATAAATGCCCATTATGCTTTTCTTCCTGCACCTCTTCTCCATCTTAATCTTCCTACCATGTTACATCATCACAAACCTTTAAGTAACCCTTGTAAAATTTCTCATCATTGGCCTCTCCTGTATTTATCCGATTGCAACATCTGTTCATAACAGCAACCAGATCAAAAAAGACAACACTAACACCTCATACACACACATACATGCTGTTTCAGCCTTTACGACACATAAAAAATGCCCCCCCTCTTTATTGTGCATAAAGTTAAGATCTCCACTCCACCCTTGCTATTTTCAACCAGTTACAGACATGGCAATCAACCAATCACACCTTGTGTTAAAAAGGGTAACAATCTGTACAGCATACCTTGTCTATCTGGCTAGGAAACTAATAAGGCTGAAAATGGACTGAGCTTGCTAGCTGAGCTAGAGTGCTAGATAACAAGAAAACTGTCAAATAATGTGTATACTTTCTGAGCTTGCTAGCTTGCTTTTAACTAGCCAGCGAGCTGGGTCTAAAGCTTGCAAATCAAATGAGCCAGTTTTACTAGTCAGTAGTTAAAAATCAACTGAGGTTGCTAGTTAGTCAGCTAGGTTTGTCTCTAATCCATGATTTAGTCCTGTATAAATATATAAAAAAGCACCTGTCACACAATAGCATTGTATTGGGATGCATTATTTTCATACTGAAATCCCTGTACATTTTTTGTCCATTTTGGTCTCACTTTCAAAATGATTGCAACAATGTTGTCCAAACTGACAGATCCTTGGTATGTGGATTCCATCAATAAAATGTCAAGGGCTTACACTTGCACTCACAATGAGTGTTAATAATATGCAATACAGCTATGAGTGGCTGCATGCACATAGAGCCAAAAAAATAGCCAGAACCATGGCCATGCTGTCTCAGAAAAATAAATTACACTGTAGTTTCAGTCAGGTCATTAGGGTCAGATGACAGACACTTTGGATGAAATTCAATTCAGATGCACTGTGTCCTCAACTTTAAAGTAATGGATTGAAAAAAGTGTCAATTTTCTAGAAGCAGTAGCACAAGTTTGGCAGTGTATGAATAATAATACTAATAATAATAATAATAATAATAATAATAATAATAAAGGAAACCCAACAAACAAAACAACATAAAAAGGATTTAAGGACGATACACACACTTTAGTTAAACCGAATACTTCCTACAACAAACCTGATCATAGCAGCTCAATGGCATCTTCTCAATTTGCTACAATGATTCATTGTCTTACGGAAGTCATGCAGTAGAATTTACATACAGTATTTTATTTTTTTTTTAATGAAGTCAGTAATTGTAGACTGCAGTGAGGACTTATAATATGGAAGAATTTTGTGGTGATGTTGCAGTATTTGAAATGTTCTTCTGTAATTCAAAGGACATTCTAGAAATACTATCAAGGGATTCATTAATCTGTATGCAAAGCTTATAGTATAAAGACTTAATATAAAATATTCAAGTCTGGCAAAACATTCAAGGAGGGACCAGTACACCTTCTGGTACACTCTAAATATTTAATAAGAGAAAGATGGGGTTGTGTTGTGTATAAGTGTAGATGTAGGTATATGCATTCCTGTATGACACTGCACATTGGCTCTGGGTTTCAAATGCTAATCATCTGAATAACTCCATGCTATGTGTATGAAAGCAAGTTCACATCATAACAGCCATCCACCTGTCAAAAAAAGAAAATAGAACTTAGATAGCAATTTCACAATACTGTATTATTACTTACATCAAGATCTGATATAAAACCTTCCTAAAATGTGTATTTTACAGTCCTCAGATGATGAGGAGGTGAGTTTCCATGGGAGCTCATTAACACATAATATCTCAAGTGAAATCTCATTAATGAGGTAACAAACATGTTGTTGTTGTCAAGCATCAGAGTTGTGTAACTCACATCAAATCGGCCAATGGGCGCTGCTGTCTGATGGGTTTGCATTACTTCTGTCAAGGCCCACATCTGCTGGATGCTGGATGACACAGTCTGTGGGTCAGGTAGTCCCTAAATAAAAACATCCAGAAATGCATATATAATGCTTGAGCACACATGCGCACGCACACAGACATTTTTGAATTTTCAGTTTTTACATTTTCTATTTGAAAACACCAGGGGGCAGTATAAAACTATGAAAATCACCGCCAGGCCAAGGATGTGAAGTGCTAAGGCGCGTGTTGTTCTGTGTTAACAGAAAAGTAGTAATCCAGACTTGCCATTAAAAAAAATCAATTTGAAGATTTTTAAAAGTTCTTGCAGAATGAAATAAACATGGAGTAACAAAACATTAAAAATTATATTCATGAAGACAGTCAATCTATTTGCTCTGATTTGTCCTTAACCATGAGTTAAAATTCATGCAAGTTCTACTTTTTAAATATACTTACACACAACTACAAGTTTAATAGACACTAACATGAATGACAAGAACATAAAATGGTTAAAGTTTTCAATAAATTGTTTGATAAATCCATGCTTTTCAACTCTTAATCCTTCAGAAGGGCCTTCCACTGCTGATTTTAAAGATTGTAGCAGGAAAATTTTTACTATTCTAACCATTCCATTAACATATTTCACTTCATTTCCAGCCTTTCCTAGGAAACCAACTGTGAACCACTACACAGTCTTGGTAAATAATGTTATAGCTCTTGGCCACTACCAAAAAGTGAGCTATTGATGTAATTAGGGACTGTATTGATGGAGACTTTCAGACAATATAGATGTATACTGTCCACAGTATCTTCGCTGCAGCAGCTGGAAGTGCCCTTGTTCACTTAGCATACAGGGAGTATTTTTGGAGTCCAAGAGCTCCCAATGTGCACTCAAATGTAAAGAGCTTTAAATTTAAAGCATTTCTGGGGAGTACTTTCATAATGTGCAATAATAATGTGAGGGGTGATGGGGCACCGGACTCCAGCTGAATTTAACAGCAAACAATTGAAGGGTTATAGCCATACATCAACTAGTCACCCCATTCACTGACACTAACACCATTTATGAAATCAAATCAACATTTTAATCCATCCATGGATCAAAATTACTACGATAACCTTTTCCCTTACACCGCAGTACCTCATTTGAAATCTTTATTTGCCATTCGTTATATATTTGACTACGAGTTGATATTAACATGCTTGTAAACAACATCTGAAAATCCAGAACACGTGGCCAGTGACAGCTGTGTCTCTCTGATAAGGTAAAAAAAGATCTTAATTCTGTTACATGACATCTGAAGTAACACATTTAGGTTGCCATGCTACTGTGGCTAAATTATTCATTCAACTTCTCACAAAACCGTGGTGTGATGCATTGCCTAAGGGGAACAGAATCGGAAAAAGAACTTGCTACCTCACCCTTTGTACCAAGAAGAACAGAAAAATGCAAGTTCAGTAAATCCCCCGTAATGAGAATAAAACTCATTTAAGACATAGGGTCCTGTTTGCATATAATATCCTCACCCACATAAAGTAATGTTAATATTGTAAGTGTATGTGACTAGATGATGGATCAAGAACAACAAGAATAGTTTCCTCATTTGGGAAAATGCCATGAATTATATGCTTAGGGTTGAAAACAGTGAAAAATCGACATCACCCGCTCGTCCATCCAGAAGCTTGTTTGTTTCTGTCATGTTGAAACTGTAATTAAACTGGCCTTATAACCTACTTAAATTTTTCACTGCAAGCTCTCTTTATTCTTGCAGCATTTTGCAAATGTTTACAGCAGACCAGACTCAGTTTGTAACAACACCAGCCTACTAATTTCTAATGTTGCAGTGCATTATACACACCTTAATGGCAAATCGGAAACTTGGCATCATGCTTCAATTTCCAGGTGATAACATTTTCTAAGCAGCTGAATAAAGCTGAGAATATCGTTATAGCAGATGTTTGTTGCACAATAGTTTCATTTTGTACCACCACTGCATTCAGACTGGTGAAATGCAAGATATCTCAGCCATTTCACCATACTTTTTTGCAGATTTTAGCATTTTCATCAGTGCTCTCAAATACTAAATAATTTACTGAATGGTGTGGTGTTAAAATCTCAAATGGTCTGTGCTTTGAACAGTGCCAGTGCCTTTTCCTAACCGCAGATATTATGAAAATGAATGAAATGTTAACTTTATTCCCTCACTGGATTTAATAGCGTTCGTATAGCAACATACTAACATTTTGCAGCCTGGATGTAGAAGATGCTCCCTACTGAAGTAGCTGACATTGCCAATATGGCAACGAGTGTACTGGCACTCATCCATTTACCACTGACTATAGTGGAGAAACTGTTGACATTTTCTACAAAACTTAAGACATTCACATTGGTATTTCCTGCCCGATTGCATTAATAATAAAAATAACAATACAGGACGTGTGCTTTTGAATTGACATGACTCCAAAATGTAGATCAGCTGATAATCTCTGAACGTGATGGGTCAATAAGGACAGGCCCACAAAGACAGTGGAAAGGACTGTGTGAAAGGAATTACCATGCTGTAACGCAAGCAGAGCATAGTTTGTTTTCACTTATAATAATATTACTAATAAACTCCGTCCATTGTAACTGCATTTTATTATAACTGTAATGACCCTTTTTCTATTAAAAAAACAGTGTTTAACATTGCTCTCGATCTTACCTACTGCTATAAAGGATGGTAAGCACTTTCCATTTATCAGTAAGCAGGTACACATGCATCTTTATTCACGTGGTCATAGTGATATAAAAATGCTTGGACAACACAATGGATGCTGGATGGTGAGTACACAAGAAGTGGAATAACGTCACAATGCAGAATTCAACTGCAGATGACTGGCTATTAGTATTCTATTTGAAAGTGCTTTCAAGATAACTAGCCAGCAATAGGTATACTTGCTTCCTGTTCCATACCTGTTGCTTTTTAGCTAGATCACATTACATTAGATAGCTAGCAACACATCCTCAGTATCAACAAAATGACCAGATGTAGCTTTCACCACTGGAACCCAACAACACAACTGAACATAGAAGTAGTGTGGTATTACTGAATTATATATATATATATGCTGCAAAGTCAACACATGGGGACTCCTCAGATAAATTAATTTTAGCTGACAGTCACATGTTTTTGGACAAATCAAGACAACTGAAAAAGTTAATCTCAATACTAAAAGCCATTTTGCAATATTTGTTATGGTAATTTTAGCATTGCACTGCACTGCATGGTGACTTTTTTCTGACTATGGTACACAGAGACAAGAATAAACTAGATAATAATATCAGCTTGATAATGACTTCATTAACATTGCAGAAAAATCAAAATACTGTTTGTGAAATGTGGCCTGTTTGTGAAGTTTCTTTACATTATTAAACCATTATACAAATTTCATGGCCAGGTTTTGTGTCTCTAGGCTAAGGGAACTTGGAATTCAATAAAAATTGAAGTTTCTTAAATTAAGTATGGAATGATTAACATGCCTATGAAAATAAACCTAGCAACAACATAAGGCATTTCCTAAAAAAATGTTCCTCATTGAGTTTTACATTTAGCTTGCTTATTTAGCACCATCATAAGTGCTATATAATATCATTCACAATGATATTCATAAATATTCATACCTTCTTATGACAAGTGATAAACTGTAAATATAAACGTGGGTAAGCAGTCCAATATTCAAGCCTGTGATACAGGCAGCGTCTGTGTACATATTATGGATGTTGGCCAATTTTCATAAGCCAAATGCCACACCAACGCACCTCCCCAACTGGCAACAGAGTAGTAAATATGATATTTTCATTACTTGAGAATAGAATAGATCCAATGAGGTTGAAATGGCCTATGCAGTCACAAGCTTGGGGAGTCATGAGCGATGTAACACTGTAAGCTTTCCATTACCGAACGCTGAACTCACCCAAAATGAGCTGCAAAACAAACAAACCTTAAACAAGCAAGGAACAGTGACGCTCTCAGATATGTCTGATCATGAATGCTGTGATGCTGAAAGTAGCCAGAACTTAAACCAAATCATCACTCCAAAGACAAACATGAACAAAAACTTTAAATTTATCATTTACTTTGTGCTCAACAAAATGTTTGGCCTATATTTTTCTTCATTATCTAGCAGTAATACAGAGTAAACTAAAAACAACTGATGTCAAGTTTGCTACCGAATATCAATTGTCAGAATTTTCCCTCATTATAACAAGCCAAGCTAGGGACCTTTGAATACATAATTTTAACATTATTATGCACAGATATAAAAAAGGTGTTTGAACAAAGTAAATATTTATGCAAATATGAAAATAATTAAAAATCACTGCAGAAAATAAATTACTGATTAACTTGCTAGAATAAAAATGCCCCTGAAAAGTATATATGGTAAATTAGCTGAATGCATAGAAGCTGATTCCTGCAGTGTTCTCCATTCAACGGGACAGCATGGATAGTTGTGTCAATTGTGGCATACAGCTAATGTAGAATCTGGATGGAGGTGTGACCTTTTCCTGTATCTATGATTCCACTAGGAACCTCACTTGTTTTCGTGACAGCTTCCCATCCTTTCAAAGGTAAGCCTTTGATTACTCAACGTTGAATCTGCCAGATCTCATGAGGTTCACATTGCCACGCGCATGAACCTGTACTATTAAAATGCATTCTTTCTATAATCTGCTGGCACCAGAAGCAACGGATAGGTGGACTTAATACTGAGCAATTACAGCATCCCTTACAACTGAAGAAAAAGCGTGAGCATCAGCCACTACCTAACTAGTTTTTCAATATATGTATAATGGAAGAAATGAGTCACACCAAGAAGTCAATACCAACGGTTCTGCTGGTATGTTTCCGCCACAAAGACTTCTATTAGCTTCAGTGATTTGAAAAATCCTTCCCCACCCGCAGTACATGATAAAGATGTTGCAAAGCAGCACTCATGATATTCACTTATCTTTGTAGATTTTCTTCCTTTTACTGAGATGTGTATTGCACTGGGGAACACCTCTGGAACTGTAGTTCCCTCTACCATATACAGTATGTTTGCCTGACTCCCCTTGCCTTTTTGCATTTGGTGAAATGGGTGGCCTGCTCCTCTCCTACTCTACTCCTAGTTTTTCCAATGTCTTGCTCATTTCTGTTATCTTGTTAGGTGGTTTGAACATTCGTATTTCAAATACAAGAAAAATCTCATTTCATATTTCATTCTTTTAATTTTCCCTGCAACCCACAAATCAGGACCTTATTAGTTACTTGTGCTGTTCTATCACTCCCCCTTAGCATTCTGATCACTTACATACATTCATGCCAGATCCGTGTATTATGTCCCCTCCTGTTCCTACTGCTATGACCCTAAGCTGCCACCATACAGCTTTGTCTTTTGAGCTCTGAAGACCACTTCAAGTCATGTTCCACTGAACTGAGAAATCCATTATGCCATTCTGTCATTGGCCTCTTCTAAACCTACTGTCAATCTGTCATGCTATATAATTTGTCACTCACAAACTAACACAACTGCAAACCATTTCAACATTTTATTGATGACTGTCTCCCATTTCACCACTAAAATGATCTAAAATATTTCAGACTGTTTACAGCGTTTAAACAGTCTTGTATCATGCCTCTTCCAAGAAAAGCAAATCTCAGTCCTCCAAGCCTCCAAAATTACTGACCTGTCTCTTTACTGCCTCCTCTCCAAACCTTATAAAACAAGTTCTGCATAACCAAAGCCTCTGCCTTCCTTTCTAGGGACTCTCAGCTTGATCCTCCCCAACCTGGATTTTATTCCTCACACTTGACAGAAAGTGTCCATACCAAACTCTTCCTCTGCTTCTGCAGTTTCTCTTTCCGATGTCCTAATTACCCTTAAGCTTTTGATCAAAGGGAGACTTCTGTGGAATTTGGGAGCAAAAATCCAAGTGCAAGACTTTACTCTGTGCTTCAGTTATTTTTCTCAGTTAAAAAAAAATACAAATAAGCAAATACATTCTGAGGCACCACATTACCAGTAATTCTAGTCAGATGTGAAAGGATCTTACAAGGCATCAAGGGTTGTGCTCTCCTCTCGTCAATGAGCTTCCCAATAAAGGAAGACACAGTTGATGAAGCAATTAAAGATTCAGTGTGATTAATCAAAAGAGTATATAAACCATTTTCAGATCCGGAAATAATACGGTTTGCTTGCAAGATTTAATAAGGGGAGAGAAACATCAAAAATTACAGTCTGATGATCAAAACTGTCCTACTTCTGAGGGCAAAGAGGGATGACAGAGCAGAGGCTATTCAATTGCTGGGTGTTAAATGTGTGACCATGACCTGAGTCTGGACTAGAATGTTTACTTCTGCAAATTGTCACATTTAAGACAATTTAAGCAATTACAGAATATATTACAGGAGAACATTTTGCAGAGGAAACAGCAAATGTTAAAATTAAAATGTAACAGAATTTTATATTGTAAGAAAAAAGTAATCAGAATTGAATCTTGTTCTCCACACATGCAAAGGAAAATCTTTGAAACTGGTCCTAGATGTATTCAATGTATTCTTGACATAAAGAGTAGTCAAGAATATGATCAATCACTGAGAGAGAATGGAGCATAAAGTCAATAGCTGCTACTTTGCCATGATTTACAAGTAAACCTTACGCGCAAATTAGGAGGCTGGTCTACAGGAGTCAGATGAGAAAACCAAGGAGGAATGTCCCTTTCTGAATCCTGGTTTAAAAAAGAAATAAATAACGTTACTCCTTCTTTCAAAGAAAGGAATAATATTTTCACCATGCTTTAGCACCATTTTTAGGTATACTACTACTACTGATAATAATGATAATAATAATAATAATAATAATAATAATAATAATAAACCAACTTCTCATTTCAAACCTTTTCTTCCTCTGGTGGCCATATTAAAAGTTAAACTTGTTCACATTATAAAGCACTCCTCTATTAAAATAGCAAAAGTGAAAAATACAGTTTGCAGACATTCATTTTAACATGATAATATTTCTGACAATGTTAGTGATTGCCCTCACTTGAAAACATTTGCGCAAAAAAAAAAAAATCTGTACATACATTTCTAAACAGCTATATGTAAGATGTTAAATAGGTTCAGGTCTACATATCATGACAGACATATTCCTGACATAACTACTGGGTGATATTTTTGGGTCATATTTGGCATGGTTCTTTAGTAACATAATGCATAAAATAAACAACTTGATCTCAAAAGACTGTTACTTTTGTTACTTTCAGAAGATGTTCCAGCTCATGTTTTAACAAAGCCAGTCTTTAGGGTTTCTATTTGTCAGTGTAATATCCCTAGTTAACAGGAACAGTAAACCTGAAAATAGTACTCTTTACAGTATATTTAAAGGCTGCACACAGCTGGAGGGTGACTCACCTCACTCACATATTGGTGAATTTTTATATCTTCAAGGGTGAAATTCAGCCAAGTTGAAGATGGCTGTCGCAGGATGAGACGTATGGAGGTGATATCATCTGGTTCTATCAGCATCTGACATGCAATACAAAACAGATTCTTAGTTTATTTAAAAACAGTAAAACTGTGTAGGCTATTTATTTCTGCTTCATGCATAAGAGCCTTTACAGCTATATTTTGCAGTGTGATAGACAAAGTTGAAATAAAATGAATAAATCAACCAAGACTACCTTATCCAATTTTAACAGCAACTTCTATTTTTTTCAAACTCCAAATCAACCCAGGCAATAATTTATTCTACTGCCTAACTACTGAACCCGTTAATAAAATCTCACTTTAGACTTAGCATGAATTAGCTTATGCCTCATATTTGAACTCTGCATTTTGTAGTTTGCAGGCTACATCTCTCATGGGCATCAGTAGCAGTGGAAAAGCTCATAACAGGAGGGCTGGAAACAAAGAATGCTGCAAGGTTTTTTCAGAAGAGATTAGCTGTCTAGCCACAATCTATCACCTGTCTCCTCAATACACTGACTTCCTTTCAGCAAACCACTGAATTGCCTTCCCTACTTGTCAAATACAGTGGGGAAGTTACCTGGCTTCTCAAAATGTGGTCCATGTGAGACCAGAGAGGATATAATTCCATCAGCCATCTTATCTGGCCAAGAACGGACCCTCTCTCTCTCAAAGTTATCATCTGATGGCTTGTTTTCAGGGCCTACCTCATAACTATTCCCCGACATCTCTATCTGTCAGCAGTTGGTGAAAGTACTTCTGTTCTCTCAACCACAACATACTGTATCTGGACATTGTCCATTTCAGTAGATGCCCCTCACTGCTCTAGGTCATCTTCTCTTGCCTTTGAAAACCAGCTAATGTTACTAATGTTTCTGTGCCTCTTCTTCTCCTTTGCTGGTGCTTACTCTAACACTTTCCCTGCCTATTTTCCTTTGAAAGCATTTTACTAACCTCTGACTGAGCTGTGAAAGACTGATCAATAGACAGCCACAACAGCTAACCAGCTAGCTGTGGCTTGTAACCACTACATGGAAAATAATATACTCTTGACGTGTGATCATTACACCGAAAGAAACAACTCTGGAACAAACACACCAGAAGATGTGTCATTTTTCTCAGCCTGTTCTTTAACTCATCACAGTACAAAACACCTCTGACCTAATGTGGACAAACATTCAGCCTTAAACTGGAACGGAAATACTGTGGTTGTTGGAGCAGGAGTTCAAATCCATGCGTGGAAGGAATTCCTGAAGGATCACTTCACATATACAATACTTCTCCAACCCAATGTAGTTTGTGCTTGTGAAAAACACACATACACAAATACAAATGAAGCACAGAGGTGAGACTCTTCCTGAGGTTTGGTTCACACTGCAACCCATCAGTGAGGGACTTCCAGATAAATATGTCTCAATCCTCCTGTGTGATCTGTCATTCTATACTCAGGGCAACAATCTGACATCATTGTAACGGGACCTTTAAAAATGTCGGCTCTGTGGCATCAGAACAAACTATTTCGCACTAGAATGTCAAAAACCTAAGCATTCTAAAAAAAATGAAGGTAAGTCTTCATATTTTAGAGACAAAACACAATTTTAAAACCCATTGCTTCAGTAGTGAGAAATGGCCTGAAGAGAGTATAAGGTGGCTGGCACCATCAAAAGCTCTTCATCAAAACACAATGCAATTCATCCAATCGAATCCTCTGCCCTTGTAAGCAGCGGTCAAAACAAGCCAAGGCTTCTCAATCCACTCCTTTCACATCAATGTCACACAGGCCAAATTATAAAGTCTTATATTAAAAAAAGAAGACATGAAATATTTTTGACACCAATATTCAGCATGTTTTTGTTTCCCACATCATGATTTCCTCCTCATCTACCTGACAATACCAAATACCCAAGAGGTAACACTTTCACGTCTTTATATTTAGGTTGTTGATGTCAAAGCCTCACACTTGGTGCTGTTTTGACACAGCCTATGGCACACATATCTGTTGATTTCACCTTAATACCAAAGCTGGTATTATTTTATCTTACTGCAAAAAACAATTCTACACAGCAATTGTCTGATAATTCAGACAAGACTTTAGACAAGAAATGTATATGTGGAATGTAATACTTGAACCAATTTACCCATTTCAGCCCACCGACAATAATAGTTACCAACGAGTATACTTCTCTTCTTCCTTGTCTAAATCAGTATTACTGCACCAGTTTACTGAATTGAGCATTTTGCAATCTGCTGTAATCTGGTTGACTGACTCACTGATTCGTGCAGTCCCTGAAGTTCAGTGGTATACAAACTTTTCTTAACTGCTGTAGTTCTTTCAGTAGGGGGACTACAAAGTTCTGGTTCACTGACCTCATTGATTCATTCAGTTCTTCCAGTACATTCAATTCCTCTAGCTCTTTCAAGTACTCACTGCATTGCAAGCCTGTAAGCCTCATCTCTGTGTTTGTCCACTGAACAGATCAGTTCAGTTCAGTTTGGTAGAGAGATCCAGGACACTCACAGAGTCAGTCCAGTGAATAAAAAATCTAAAATCCAGGTCAGTGATGATAAAGGCTACATGTAGCCAACAGTGACTATACAACACTTAAAATTTTAAAAATGGTCATGCTAAAAACACATATGGAATTATTTTCCATTGGCTGTTGGAATTTCAGTTTTACATGCTGTTGGAATATTAGACTGTTGTATTATTCTGTATTTTGTATGTAGCAAAGAGTACAGTATTACTACTGAGTCACCCTGTGGTTGGTGAAAAAACACACACTGAATAAATTAACAAGATCCATAAAATCAAGTAGTTAAATAATTAAAGGAACTGAAGAATCAGTGAACCTATATACTGGATAAGATCTGCATACTGAAAGACATGGATAAACTGAACAAACTAGAGGAACTGAAGGAATTACTGTACTGTGTACTAAAATGGGGGGGTGTTCTTACATACAGTGATTCTGTAGTTTTGATATACTACCTGAAGAGCAGCCTGCACCACTGTAACATTCTCACATTTTTGGTTTTGTGGCTTCCAATGTCCCGGTTGCTGAAAGCATTTGGGCCTGTTTGACCTGTGACTCAAATTAACAAATTTTCTTACAACAGCGAAAAGCAATACATGCAGTGGACTGAAAAGATTCATTCAACAAGGTGTGTCTGCACCACTACAAACCGGAGATGCAATGACCCTGCCACCTTGTAATGTTGTGCTCCAAACTATGTTTAATGGCATATTTTGCAGCAAACTTAATTAAACTGAGGAAGACTTCAAAGCAAAATCATTGATAAGTTCATTTAGGGGCAACTACAACACTCTTTGGTCTAATTAGCCTTTTTTATCTTATGTACAGACTACAGGGCAGGGAATAAATGAAAAAGTGCACTTTTTAACCATTGATTACATTAAGAAAATGAATCAAAGTGGTAAATGCCTGGGGACTGTACTCCCTGGTGAGATGTGAATGATCTGAATAACTAAAATGACAGTAAACCAAATGTACTTTTAACAGAAGTCATAATTTAAACATAGCTCACCCTCATGATAATATTGACAGATGTCTCAGGTCTGTTTAAAAATAGATTTTTTGATGAGCTGTTCTTTTATAAGCCCTCCCAAAGAGTCCATATAAATAGCAACACACAATAAAATGGTCAACTGTTCAAATGAAAAAACTCGACTCCCCCAGAGGTGAGATAATGCAGAGGGAATCATTACTGATTTTTTTTCCATTTTAGAAATCCACTAAATACTAAGGAAGATATCACATGCAGACATGCTCTTCAGGCATGTAAAAAGCACTGAGTGCCATCTTTGTTACAAAATCTACTTTCAGGGTAATTTTTGCTGTATGTATTTCTTTCCCATAAAGTGATGTAGCTACATCCACTCATCCTTTTGTTGTGCCCATTTATGTCTCGAACAATTCAGGTATTAAACTGTATACTATATAACTGAATGGTTGCACAAATAGGAAATTAGCCTACAGTTTGTTTCCCATAGGTAAAGAGTTTGCCACCCACTGATTGTATTTCGCCAACTGATGCCATAAGAATCAAAACATTTAAATGAATAATCACAAGAAAGGTTAAGCTTTGTTCTGATGAGCTAGTTAGCGATCTAATGACAAAAATCAGCTGTGGTAGAGTAAGAGGTGAGTAAGAGTTTTTTTTTCTGTCGTATCACTTTTAGTTGATTTTACCAGGGGGCACACATTTAATGGTAAATGAATAGATAAATAATAAATCTGAGATTGAGGGTCTAAAAGCTTCATACATTTGGCATAAAAAGACCCACATATGCTACATTAGATCACCCATGTAGCCAGAATTTGTTGGAATTTGTTGTACATTTTGCATCCCTATAATAATCTTTTTGCGCTGCCCTAGTGGAATATGGTTGTGCTGAAAAATGTTCTAACACAACAAAAATTCTGTAAGACCCTCTGAACAGCGCTGTGTTCTAAATGACAAAATATAAATGAATGAAACAACCACCAAGCAAGCTACAGGCTATTATTCATTGTTTTACTCCTGAACTTTTAAAACTTGTAGAATCTTTTTTTACACTGCACAAAAATGTCAACTCAATAGAGCAAAACAGAACTCTTTGAGCACATAACTTCGATTTTAAACACTATGTTATCCTTACAGTGGTGTACTTTAATGCATTTTTAAGTGTCTGAAAAGTCAATGACTTGCTTTTAGAGTCTTCCCTAGTGTTATGTTGAATTTAGAGGTACCGATGAGTGAAATATCCTGACCTGCTGCCTGTAAATGGAGAAGTAATCCTGGGAACCTCCTTCTGTGTGTGGGTTGGGCATGAGGTGTTGGTTTCGCAGACAGGTGACCCATTTAGCTGCACCCTCCTTGTTGGAGGGATTTCTTCTCAGCAGGCGCACCTTTAAGAAGGCAGTGTAGTAGTTCTTAAAAGAGATCTCCTGAACCTGTGACAAAAACAGACGGGTGAGACAAAATCAATTCAAAATGTAACTGCAAATCAAAATATATGTCACAATTGTGGGGGATGGTCAAAGACTTAAGTGGAACCTTCATTCATCACAACATAGAAATGTAACTTTCCAGTTTGGCACAACCACTGAATAGGAGGGCCACTTACTTGATGTGTCATGTGTAAAACTAGGAAACTGAAAGGTAATTCTAAAACCAGCAGGACTCTGTCCTTTGAGTACTGAAATTCTCAGTCCCCTTTCTAACTGCATGACCATGATTAACTTCATGAATCTAGCCCTCTTCCAAAGACGTACTGAACAACCTGATTCTATTCATTGTCAACCAGACTGATCCTAACTGCCTCATTAACATCTCTTCCCAGTCAACACTGAACTAAGAATGATTTTATGTCAACTGGCAGGCCGATGGACACCAGGCGACAATGGTCTGGTGTGCAGCGCTCTGTTTTGCATGCTGGAAACTATGCCATTCCTGTCTGTTTATAAACGTAATAATACTGAAAATAGTGTACAGAAAACTAACCAATTTTACAACTTCTATTCTTTCCTGTTTCTTAAGTGTTTATCAAAGAAGTCACAACGGTGAGAAGTGCAAGTTGCAAAACATAACATCTCAGTTACTACACACTCCACAGATCCCCCCACTAAATACAGCATTTTAGAGCGACTCACTTTCACCGCCTGGCATTGTGGGAATGTGACATCGATGACAGAGACTCCAGGGCGGGATGTATCCGTTTTTGCATCCCCCAGCTGTAGGGCCACAGCAGGCTTTACTATGCATATTACAACGTTGTCACTCATGGTTACACCTGGTAAACAATTTCAGAAATTGAAACAAGCAAAGCACATTACATAAATGACATACGTTTCGTTTTCTTGCTATATTCCTAACGTAACCTATTCGTAATATATATTACATTATTTGTAGTAAGTGTGAGAATTAAGTCTTTTTTCTTTAGCAGGTTTCCCTCTACAAGATAAGGGAACAGCAGCGTCAAAAGTTCAACCCCGCCTATAAACACTATGCAGTGGCAAGTACGACACTGTAAAGCATTCTACAACAACCTCCTAGCTAGGTCATGTATGCAGGTAGCTAGAGAGCCAACTTAGTAAAGGACGTTCCAACTTTGCATTTGAAATTCTCAGAGCTGCATGGAGATTCGGCTATCCGATTAGCATTTTAGCTAGCATAGCGCATGCTCATGTTACATAGTGCAAGATTGATTTTTTTCGCAGCTATTTCCACATGCAAAAATTTGCAGGACGGAGTATGGATTGCATGCGTTCTACAGCTGCCAACTTAACAATATACACATTGTCATAAACTCAGTTGTACGTTTAAAAACAAAAGACTCCCAGCAATGCATTTAATCTTACAACGTGAGCTTGTAACTACAATATTTATTTTGTTCACTCTTCAAACCAAAGATGTAGCTAGCTGGCTAGCTAGCGAGCTAAAGCTCAATCAAAATAATTTGCTGCTACTTACATAATAGCTAGTCCCTTTGTTCTGTTATTTAACAAAGTGCGGATAGGTAGATGTGGAAAAATTTGGGGTAGGGCTTTCTCTCGGACATTTATTATGCAGTGGGCAATATGATTACCTGCTTATTAGAAGAAATAAACACGACGCCCATTTTCTGCAGTGGACTGGCTACCGTTAGTGAATGTTCCTAAAGCTTCCTTCAGCTTCCTGTCTGTGTCCATGGTGACACAGACGCCTTTTAAAGGGCCAGCATCAGAACGCTGGGAATTGACCCATGGAGTGAAGAAACATACATACTGAGATAAATTGTCATCCTCGGTTTTGATTAATACCATACCATAAATTTAAGTACTGAGCACATAAATACGCTGTCATGTAAAACAATTAAGATCACGAAGTTAAGATATTGGGGTAATGAGGATGTGGATGCCTATTATCATGAACGCTAAAAGAAGAAAGAATACTACCTCTCATAAATTGCACAGTCCGAAAATAATATAAACACCTAAAAATAACTAGACTCGTAGTTACTTTAATAATAATCCAAACGCATAGTCCGATACCTCTGTGGAGTCCATTCACCACCAGTAAACTTGGATAGCGTGCCAGCACTGACAAAAACACGGCGACCATGCACATATAACCTGTTAGCTCATGCTAATGTGTAACAGCACCTAACATTAGTCGGATGAGGGAAATGAGTGTAGTAGAAATATATCTCTCAAGGCTTAATATAAACGGATGTGTCCTTGTGTTCAGGCAATGCAAAAGCAAAATGTTTCATTCTATCCAATCTTTTAAAAAGGCTATTCTGAAGACTGAGGGGAAAATAAATGCAATTTTGGTTCGTGTTAAAGGCAGACCAAATAATAATAATAATAATAATAATAACTTTAAGGGCATTAGCTGAAATTACACTTAGTTAAACTACACATTTTACATTAAGTGCAACTACACAAATCACACATAATGCAGAGCATAACAGTTGAATTAAGCATTAGTAACAGGCCAACATTGTGTATGATACATGACACAAAAAATGAAAAACTTTGAATGCCTTGGTTGCAAGTCTGCACAACATTAAATTAATACCTGGTGTAAGCACCTTTTTTGCTTTAGTAACTGCAGCAAGTCTGTTTAGTTAAGTCTCTACCAACTTTTCACATCTATATTTTGCAATTCTCTCCCATTCTTCTTTGCAGGAGAGTTCAAGTTCACTTAAATTGTGAGGGGACCACTTATGCACAGCTCTCTTTAGGTCAGACCAAAGATTTTCAATGGGGTTGAGGTCAGGGATCTGACTGGGCCGTTCCAGGACATTGATCTTCCTCTTTTTCAGCCATTCCACTGTGGATTTGGCTGTGTGCTCTGGATCATTGGCATGCTGAAAGGTGAAATTCATCCCCATCTTCAGCTTTTTTTGTTGGGAGTAGCAGGTTTTTCTCAATTTTTTTTTTTGAATTTTGCACTATTCATTTCCCCCTCTATCCTGACCAGAGGTCATGTCAGTGCTGAAGAGAAACAGCCCCATAGTGTGATGATGCCACTACCTTGCATGACTGTAGGGACTCTGTTCTTAGGCTGATGGGCTATGTTGGCTTTGCACCAAACATCATTTGGAATTAAGGTCAAAATGTTCTGCCTTAGTCTCATCAGACCTCAAGACCTTTTTCCACATGGCAACTTCTTTTCCAGAGTGTCTTTTTGCATAATTCAGATGAAACTGGATGTTCCTCTTTGTGAGAAGTATTTTCCATCTTGCCACCATACCCCACAGCTCAGAATTGTGGAGAACACATGAAATTGTTCCTATGTACATATGGTAGCCCGTCCTTGCTGTGAAATCCTGCAGCTCGTTTAATGTTGCTGTTTGCCTCTTGGTGGAGTTTACTCCTTGCATAGCCATCTTGGAGGCATGGCCTGATCTAGGCAAGGTCCTGGTGGTGCCGTATTTAATCCATTTCTTGATTTATGGTTTTTACTGTGTTACATGAAATACTTAAGCCCTTTGATATCTTCTTTTAACCCTCTCCTGATCTGTACCTTTCAGCAATTTAATCCCAGAGATGTTTTTGTAAATCCTTGTTGCCCATAGTTGTTTCATCACACTGGTATGTGCTAAGAAGCAAGGAAAGAAAGAAGAAACAAGAAACCTGCTGAGAAAACCTACAGGAACAGTTGATTTTATCCTGAACTAATCAGAATCATTTCAGCTGGTCACAGGTGAAGTCAGTTAGATTTGGGCATGTTCTGGATGGTTAGACATGAGCACAATTACAAGTCCTATTATAAAGGTTGTGTAAACCTGCGTAATCAAGGTGTTTTCTTTTTTTACATTTTTTAAATTAATATTCAGAAATGTGTTGCCTTTTCTTTTTACTTTGATATTGTGGGTTACCATGACTAAATGAAAGTGGAAAAAATCTGATTTAATGGGTTTTCATTTCAGGTCTCAAGGAAATAAAAACAAGAAATTTTGAAAGGGTGTGTAAACTTTCTAGAGTTACTGTATCTGGCTAAGAGCATCTGCTAAGGCAAAATGTAAATGTAATATAAAATCAGCTGTGTAGCTAAATGCAGTTATCTAAAAAGCTTATCAACTTGCATCCTAACCGACAAGTTAACTAAAAAGTACTACCTGCGGCTACTAATAGTGGTCAGGATTGTACTGTAAACTAATTACCACATCAAGGCATTTAGAGGGAACATTAGCACACAATCACATAAAAGCTAGTGGTAGTAAAATAAAACAGCTAATGACAACTAGCTTGTTAACTGTGTGAAAAGGCAGAAATGATGGGATCATTGGCATCTCTGCTAATCAAAGTCAGGCTTCACATGCATATGCCATCATTAGATGTTATTTCAGGTGGTGTGGCTAGACCTGCAAGCTTGCAGCAAGACTGTACTCCTTAACACATCAACAAAAATGAATGATAAAAAACAAAATCCCCATTTGAACCAAATCAGCCTGGGTCAAAAAAAAAAAAAAACGAATTGACATAGATCACATCTGTACATTTACAGTGCAATGATAGCACCATCACTGCCAGTCTAATTGTTGTGGGGGTGGGGGTGAGGGCAAACAGATATTAGCCTGTGCTATTTTTAGAGTGAAGGACCCCTGCCTTGTCAAAATTACAGAGTAGTCTTTCACAGCAATTTCCTCCATGACCCTTTCATTGTGGACCTGCTAATGTAAAATGCCAGGGGTTGAGGTAGCACTGATGCTCCTCTACTTGAGTGCTTCAATGCAAACCAATTCTGATTGACAAGGTGAGAGATGGCATTCATGAGAAGCAGACTCATCAAATCTGTTCATAACGTATATTTATTCTACATATTCCTCTGATATATCTGCTTATTTCTCTGATATTGGTTCGCTTTACACCTTTCTTCATCTAAAAATAATTAATATTTGTACAAAGCTACCACTGGCATGCCTGAAGTAGTTTAGTAAATAATTACTCTGGGGCCTATCCAAAAAATGTTACAACCATTAATTTCTGTTAGAAACCCTGAAAGCAATTATGATATACTCCTCTGTTTAATAAACACTGAGTTTAATATTAATCTTGTATTTGCAGGCACAAATGCAGCAAGAAAACATAATATATTTTTGGTGTGGTCAGATGCACAAGCCATATGACTATTTATTACAATGCCATAACATGAATTACAGATTTCCACTTCATTTATAATGTGTCCTGATTAAAAAATGACAGTGAACTTTATTTCAGACTTGTTTTACAGGCTAGTTCTGTACAGTAAAGTTGACAAAGCACTCGTGTGGTTATGGAAAGAGTGGCACTATTCCCTCATAAAATACTTCCACACAGTTTGATTAGATGGAGCTTTTCAGTCTTCATTCTGTGGCAGAATGTGACATCAGCATCAAATGTTGATAGACATTGGAGATAATGCATGAGTACATGATTAATCAGCAAGTGAAATCTACAAAAAAATTGTCAGAGAACTATACAAAATGCTTTATTTTTTATTTAATTATTCAATTATGATGCTATATATCATGGACTGGATACAGACATTTCAAAGCATAAGCAATAAATGGTCAGACAAAAATAGAGACAATGCACACAAACACACATGCTGCACCTCTTAAATGGGCTTCAATGAAAACATCAGTTTACTGGGATACCCTATTCTTCCCTTAAGCAAAATGACATTTCTTTGCTCAAATCTATGATTGGAGACATGAGGAATTACGACAGTATCCCCTAGTTGGGGTTTATAGCTTACCTGCCCTCTCATCTGATTGGTGTGATCCATCTAACCCACAAAGAATCCTTTTAATGCTTTCTTTAACCAATGAAACTATATGAAAACTTGTAGAAAACATGGGCCAAGAGCCCAACACGCACATATTTGAAGGTGTTTTCACTTGCAGTTCTCAGCTCAAGTGTCAAGATTTTGGGGCCTTATTGTATAAGACCTTGGTGAATGAAGTGGAAGGCTTAAAACTTTCAGTCCAGTATCAAACTATTAACATTGTAGGGTCCCACCATCCTTTGGTATCTGCTGCACTTCTCCCAGCTCACCTGGTGTAACACTGGAAAAAAGGAAAAATCTTTAACTCAACGATCCGAATCTAGAGACCACATTATAATGACGAACAGGCACTCAACTGACCCCTTGCCATCTTGAGTCTGAGTCTTAATTAAATTCCCTACTGATGGGACGTGTAAGAACAATATATGCTGTTTGACAGAGAATGAACAATTGTTGTCCCGTATGGGGCAGTATAGAACACCCAGATGTCCTTTCCCTGATACATTTTGGACATTTTGAGAGTGGCAGAGTCCTGCTAAATAATGGACTGCAATTGAAGTAAATCAATACCCACAAGGCAGTTAGTTATCAGACAGATAACAAGTTCATAAAATTGGATGTCACCCAGGGGCATCTCTACTGAGTTTTGCTGCATATTCAAACAAATTATAAATCTAGACTTCATAGTGGATTGTAGTTTTAATGTAAGACTTTTGTGTGGATTTACAGCGGACGCTTACTGACTTTTTCCTGGAAAATATTATTCATATACATGATGCACCTTTCAAAGAATATACTTCTGTGAAGTTGGTCCTTGTTAGCTGTTGAAGGTTCATAGGCTTTTGTCAATATCATCTGCAGAAGGAAAATACACCTTTGAAAGCAAAATACCTCACCACAATTTCAATATATTCATTGAAGGCTTTTCCCTTTACAGATGCCTTTTCTTGGAAATGAGTATTAAGTAAAGAATTGAACAGAAAGTTATGAATTCCATCCATGAAAACAAATGAGTTCCTTCTCACAATATTTGCCCAGTCTAATCCTCTCATTTTAACTAAAGTAACTCTGGATAATAATTTGTTAAATTAATTTTTAAAAAATTAAGTGAGGAATTATTTAGATATATGAATTGTAAACACTTTGTCATGAATGTCTTTATATTTGTATGTAGACCAAAACAGGTTTTTATTTGCACTCATGTTCTAAAGTGAATTGTTTTCACCACTGCTGTTACTGGTTCTAACCTGCGTTGTAAAAGATTAATTTCCATTTATTCCAAACACAGCACTGCATATCCAATGATTATGCAAAATTCTGGTTGTGTCTACATTAATAA
The DNA here is from genome assembly GCA_019176425.1 of Megalops atlanticus. Lineage (NCBI taxonomy): Eukaryota > Metazoa > Chordata > Actinopteri > Elopiformes > Megalopidae > Megalops > Megalops atlanticus. Next base: position 30,545,389 of record CM032879.1, read on the forward strand.
ACTTAGATTCAATTTATTAACACAATTCCCATCTCCTCCATGCTGTTAAGTAACTGATCTCCGTAACAAATATTGACATCATTTAATTTAGACCTAATGATCTATTTATTAGAAGATCATGACTAATTAGAGAGGAAATGCAGCTAAGTACTGCTACTAAATAGTTCATATTTAGTGTTGAATTCTGAATGCTTATGGATCTGAAGCTCTTCTCTATGTTCAAACAATGTTTCCAGTGTTGTGTACCTTGTGGTGCATGTCAGTATCAAGAAAATATCTTCATGAACATTTATTTTTCATCCTAATGAAATCAGTACATCTCTGTCCCTCTCTTTCTCTCTCATTTACTTACTCATACAAATACACACATTATGGAAGGCAGAAATTGTGTGAAAAATATCACTGATTTCAGGCTATATTTTCACCTGGTATTAAATCCTTAAATAGTGTGTGGCCAGTGCTAATTAATTATAGAAAAGGTTAACATTTTGAAAATGCTTAGGTGTCATATTATCCATGAGTAGTACATATTGTCAGTACAATGTATATTTCATCCTGGCTAAAACAACTGAGTCATACCACACATGATGCATAGAGAGTGCAATCCAAGTTTTTCAGTGACAGAAAAGCACAAATTTATTTCCAGACAGAATGGAATTCAGCAGCTGACTTCTCAGAGGGTAATGGGGGGTGGTGGGCAACTGTGGTTGTGTTTTTGATTGTGGTTTGGCACACAGATCAAAGAGAGCAAAAAATGACAAACAATTTTTCTAACACATGCACACACACAAACACACACACACACACACCACACACACACACACACACACAGGAATGTATGTAAAATAAACTACAGAGAAACCTAAAAATGCAACCACATAGCCACAGGCAGAGGGCAGAAAAGTTCTACAAGTCAGAGGTTTAGAGGTTGCAATGAGGTTGTAAGGAAATAAGGAGTCATTTTAGTGGCATTCACAGTATATCTAAAATGTTGTTTCATTCGTAAATTCAAGTATTTAATCAATATGGTCTCCAAGCACATTTGTTTGCTATTTTGCATGCATTGCAAGTTATGAAACAGCCTTGTGATCACAATGTTTATGATTACCTACTCTGGAGTGCTTTCTAATAGGCAAACTCTACCCCATTCCTGAACACTGCCACTACTGCTAATGTTTCTTGTAAGTCGTCACTTTTTCTCAAATCATTGGCAATGCTTGCAATTATCACAATAGTTAAGGTATTACACTGACTAATGAAAATGAAACAAATAAACAATGAGTATTGACCAAAACATTCTATTCCTTTTATATTTTGAATTTTTTACATTTCTATATAAAAGTTCACTGTTTATATGTATGATTGGTCCAGTGTTAGATGATTTTTGTGCATCTCAGTAGATATTTCAATTCTATGCAATGGTGGATTGATTAATTGAACTTAAGTTTAACTGTATATATGTAATCAATCTTTGACATGGTTGCTTTACCATTCATTTAAATCACATGTTAAAAAGTTCACAGGTTTCAAGTGAGAAAAGATCATTTAAATCACTCCCTCTTACATTGTTGTGCAAGGCAGGAGCTAAAAAAAAGTCATTTTGCTCTGGAACACTTGATTAATGCACTAAAGAAATACTGCAGTGAAACCACTTTCAAATTTATTAGCAAAAGAAAAACCCTCTGAAACTTCTTTGGTTCTTTTTAAAACTTTTTTTTTAAAAATTGATTTCATTTAGCCTGTAGTCAAACATGGATGACTCATGACAGATATTGACTTCCCATGCTGGAATAAGCCCGTTCATGGCAAAATGCAAATCGCATCTATTAAAAATGAGGATTCAAATGGAGTGACAGACAGCTGTGCTAACACATTATTTGTCTTTCATTGACTTTTCACGATAGTGGTTCATGTGTAGAATAACAAATTGGGTTTTCTTGTACCCATTTCCCTCCCTAACCTTTTCTACATAAATTTTAATTTCAAGATTTGTGAAAGCACACAAAGTCATTTAATATTACTGTTAATTGGAGCCCAAGTTTAAAGCAGCTGCTGCCACCAAGTAATTAGAGAGCATTATGTTTAAATCACAAACACACGCACATACACACACACACGCATACACACACGCACACACACACACACACACACGCACAAACTCTTAGCTTTGCCAGCCTGTCTCTCTCCCTGTTCCACCCCTCCTTCTCTCTCTCTCTTTCTCCTTCTCTGTCAGACACACACACATGCTGCAGTCACTGGCAAAAGCTTAATAGCACTGTGGGAATAGATGGCTAATCTCTTCATTTACTCATTTATTTAGGTGGTGTATCACGAAGGCATGACGATAAAGAAGAAAACAAGACCAACAGCAGTTTCCTACGCTGACACTGTGCAGGCGAACATCCAGGCACAGAATAAATTTTTTTTTGGATAGGGGAGTGTTTCAAAGGCACACCGCTCAGTTATACTCAGGGCCCTCCAGCTGAAAACAATGCTCTCCCAGCTGGGCCAGCCCCATCCTCTGGGCTTGGGTCTTATCTAGGAGCTGCACAATCCTCAGTAATCATGCCCCAGTCCTGACGGGCTCTCAGTTCAAGAGTTGGCTGATCACAGCCCCTTCTCCTACCCACCATAAAAGCGCATGAATAATGCACATTTCTAAGAGACACCAACGCTGATTTATTAAGGCTGCTTATATGCCACAGTCTTCACCTTAATAAAGTTAAGCCTGAAAACAGTGAAACTGACACCTGGCATGTAAACAGAGACATTTGCTCCCCTTGTAATGAAGAACAACATAAAGTTCCAACTTCTGTGACATCTGATGAGCTCGGGTTTAATCCATGTGACTTGTATATATCTTCAGGGTTAAAAACAAGAAAAAAAAGATAAAAAGTGTTATGTTTTGTTTTTTATAATTTTTGCATTATATAAGCATTACCTTGATTCTGCCTTTCTGGCAGCACATCTCACGCCCCCACACACACACACACACACACACACACACACACACACACACACTACAAGTTGTTAATTGGATATATTGTGGTAAATCATGACATTAATTTTAACAAAATTACATAAAATGTTAAAAACAGAGTGTCAGGAACAGAAAGTAAAAAATAAAAATCTGGTCAAAGTTGTATTGACTTTATCACATTCCTGATATTAAGACATATTAATCAATGCTGTGATTTCCCTCCACTTTACTGTGCATTTATTATTTCCCTCTCACTGCAAACAGCAACACCGAGAAGCTTGCAAATAGCAGCAGGTGTCATAATCCGGTGACTGGGATAATACATAACCTGAATCACATAAATGTCACAGTCCGGACGGTGGCAAGCCAGGGAGGAGGTGGGAGATTAATGAGGTAACAAGTTAACGAGGGAGATTAGTGATTAGTGAGGCACACCTGTTCCCTTGTCCTGTGGTAATGTGTGCCTGTGATTGCTGATGTCAGAGGCGGTCCTGTGTTAAAAACCTCCACACTTGGTGCGCCAGAAAACTGGAGAGTGGCCATGTGAGCAGGGTGATGTAAGACAGCAGGAGGAATCCCCATAAGACATGAGTGAGCATCCTGAGAGCTGGGAGTTGTCGGTGGGAACTTCATGAATGTGGATAATAACTCGGGTCCTTTTGTGTGGGTATTTTTGGGAGAAAGGATCTCGGTTTTGAGAATGATGCACAGAATTCTGCTGTCTTCCTCCTGCATGTTCTATGCTGTGAGTATGTGTGTGTGTGTGTGAGTGTGTTTGTGTTGTATCATGCTTCTGTAATTTTTCACTCTGGGGCAGGAACCCACTCTTGCTGGCCTGAGTGAGCACAGAAGGAAGCCCATGGGCAGGAATGGCAGGATGTTTTACTGTGTTATCCCACTGTATTTCAGAATATATTAATTAAGAATGTAGAATTGAGTGTGGGGTAGAGAAGACTAGAGGGAACCCCTTGAACATGAAACCAGGCAGCTTGTGTAATGGGGAACACTGCAACTACACCGACAGTACCAATGAGTTGCTATAGCTGCCAAGAGTATGGTGGCCTTTTTAAAGTGGTGGTAGTGGTGGTGAGGGATCCTTGGAATTGGCCTGTTTCCAATTCTCCTACATACAGTAAAATGGATTATTTAACATCACTTACATGTTACATGTTGTGGGCACTGGCTGGGCAGTCACTGGTAATGTTTTGACACCATAACATACACTCCAATATTTGTCTAGTATTTTAACAGTTACAATTATACTGATTGGCACTTTCCACACACCATTACCTCAATTTTGTGTAATTTGCATTTCTGCAGGCTGAACAGGTCACACACCCTGAGCTTAAAATGTGAACTTACATATAGTAGTCGATCCTAAAGGGAGGCAAATGAGACAAGACATTAAGTGCAGAGGCATACCCTGGTAACAATATTAAGTCACACAAAAAGAAATTGGAGAGGCATGGTGCAAATTGGAGAAGACTCATTGAAGGGAAGTGGTCATGGAGCAAATCAAAAGGATTATTGCACAATTTAGATATTTTTCATTTATTTACAGATGAACCCTATTATCACCTACATTGGCTTTGCCATACACATAAACTGAAACCATTAAATGGGTTGCAACATTAATAGGGTTCATTTAGCATTCACAGTAAACTGATGGCAAGCGATTTATGAAAAATGTGCTATGAAACAAGCTGATATATTAAGCAAAGGGGTTTTTAAAAAGGTTCATCTGTATTTATATCATAACAGGAGGAACCCTATGCATGCTGCAGTGATTTATTTGTGTGCCAGTGCACTTGTTCCACACATGAATCTGTTGCTCTGGAGGAGGCACTCCTGCATGAATAATTGATATTCTATGTGTGGCAATAGAATAAAGCAGATTTATCTGGGTCATTTATGACTGCATGTTCTGAAGAACATAAGACACTAGGGGCAAAATGTCCTGTGACATGAGAAGAACGTCCTTCACACACACACACACACACACACACACACACACACACACACAGAAATGTACACATAAATAAATATACATGATAAACATTTTATATGTTTACCATTTAATGTACTATAATTTCTATTAAACTATGTTTAAAGTAGATGCCAGATGTTATCATCAGGGGATCCATTAGCTGCCTTGCATTTCAAAGAACATTATTATTGTGGGTCCTTTTTTGGGTTCTATACTGTGAGTCTGCATACATTTGAGACTAAGAAAACCCTTGAGTGTCTTGTTGTAACCACAGATGTAAGCTGTGAGGTTGATTTGTCCATGTTTACCATTTTGAAATCATGTGCTTCTTATCCCATTTGTAAATCATTGCAGTACCAGTTTAAACCTATGGACCCATGCATCCTGGACTGTCTGAAATAAGCCCATGTTCCTATTTGTCAAGTTATTTCTACACACTTGAGCCCATCCCAGCAAAAAATTACTCTTCTCCCTGTTTATGTTCCTTAGATCAGTGTTTCACAACCCTTCTCCTGGCGGCACCCTGTCCTGCATATCTTCTATCTATCCTTGTTGCTTGATTAAATCAAACTGCTCATGATCAGGTGTGTAAAAACAATGCACTCTTCACAAATTCAAAATAAGGACTGTCAGTCGAGACTTTTGCAAAACACTCTTCAGCTATTTAAGCTGATGGTATGATTTCAGAAACAAACTATAAGTACCATTCTCTACATGTGATGCATGGCAGTAGCCTTGCTGGACGATTTATCAAGCAAATGTTCTGATTGGGGTACAGAGCTCTTAAAATGAATTTTTCAGCATTGATTTGGCAGGAAGGCCCTTTAATAAAAAAACAATAAAGCTCAGACTAACTACATTCTGTTCCTTCATTCAGTGAAATTGTATTTATTATTGAAGGTCATCATACATTACCACTATACATTACCGTCTTACTCTGTCTTACTCTGAACGATGCACTGGAAAATTTCATCAATAAAGCAGGGTTAAATCACATTTGTAGTGTAACGAGAAAAACGTTATTGTCACTGTACATTTACATTTTCTTCATTTAGCAGATGTTATTCAGAGCGACTTACAAAGAAAGAGAGTAAAAGTACAGCTAATAAAGTTACATGAAAGACAGTACATACAGGCTGCAAATGACTGAGCATGAAATGTTTGAACATGTGTCAGCCAGTTCCACAGTGTTGTGGTAACTATCACACACATGGTGTGACACATTGTGTAAGTGCAATAAAATAAACCCTACAAGTGAACTACATAAATAACGAAAGGTGAGTTAAGCTTGGCTGAACAAATAATAAAAAAATCACCCATTCACTTAATTACATGGTAATACATCTGTATTTCCTTGGGTGTTTATGTAATTAATGCATAAATTTGACACAAACCATCATTTCTTATCAGCTTTTGACTGATCCCAAACATTTTTATTAAGATACAAATATTAGAATTATTCTTTCATCATATATATATATGTGTACTGTAAATGTAGTGCTCAAAATTTTGAGACCAGTGCCGTCACTGTTAGATCACATGGTAAAGGTGATGTTTTCCTACAAAAAGCAGTCAAGCTGTCTACGGTTAACCCCTAGAACTGACAACATTAACCTCTTGTAAAAGTTCTGAAACTGTACCCATCAACCCTGGAAAGAGTGGTGACTCAATAAAACCTGCAGCTCTCTACCGGTCCTGCACACTGCAGAACTTACTTGAGCTTACCTTACACTGACCTTCAACAAGATGATGTGCCATGCACTTTCCCCAGAATAACAGATGTCAGTATCGCTGGAGAATTGCATTGCCAGCTCAAAAGCATGAAGTAGTGTTGCTGTCAGTTTACAGAACCAAACAGCTGGGAGAGTAAAGCAGAAACCCAGTTATAATCAGAGTTCTCAAGTCTACTCCAAGGGACTTGTTATATTTTCTGTTCGGTGCTATCACTTACAGCTCGAGTACTTCCTGTGGATCTGCTATATAGTTACATATATACGTGACCCAGTGGAACCCCCTCCTCCATTTTAATACTTGTATCCAACACCCCTTCTTTCTTTAAATATGATCTCAACACAGGATGTTTAAGTCTGTTGCTGTTCTCAGGAAGCTAATGTTTCTGGGAAATTCTCTCTGCGAGAGATCAACTAACATGGTGGGTCACATCTGTTGTTTCAGAAATGAATTCCATTTTCAGGTTTTGCTCATACAGAACCTGGATACCCATAGTAAATGCATTTATATCTGTATTATTTTTGTGGTTGACTATTGAGGCATGTAGAGATGACAGTGGATGTCAGAGTAAAAAAAAAATATTCCAGATGCTGTCAAAAAGGTAGTTGCAAAACTAAAACTTACCGTACAATAACTTTTGAGTGATACAGGTACCTGTTTTGGCTGATCTTTACAATGTAGACATAATAAGCAGAAATGTCAAGTTTTCATTCATCTATAGTCTGTATCAATTGTTCCATGCCGTGTTAAAAAAAAAAAAAAAAAAAAACAAAAGTAAATGAGAATGGTCCCATCCCTTCAGTATTTTCTTTCACTCCCCACCCGTCTCATAGTTTAACAGCTGTGCCGATATACCGCTGTCTGGGGCAGGGGAAAGTGACTGAGTTCAACACATTGATTGAGGTCAAATTTGATGGGTTCAGAAAGAGGTAAAATGAGGATCAGTGGCCACTGGTTGAAATGCGTATACCTGCACTGCAAAGCAGAACTGCCAGTTCAGCACACCCTGAAATACAGGAGATGTCTTTTAGCAGGGAGACCTTCCATATTAATTCAAAATTGAGAACTGCTTTTCTTGCACATTACACCGGTACTATCAAATTATGCTGCTTCTCCCAGAATGCATGCTTGCATAATGAAATCATTTTATTTTGACACTTTGTTGTAGTTGTAATCATTAGTTCTGTTTGAAAATGTAATGGGTTCAAAAAGCAATTGGTTACCTTTGTTTTCTGGAATGCACGCAATATATGGTACAGAACTTAAGCTATGGTATACACAATATATTTCCATTATAGTAGAGGGGTGTTGAAAATGTGTGTGTGTTCGGGGGTTACATACCCCCACCCAACCCCTTCTAGAGAGTTGTTATTTCCCACCCACACTTTTTTTGTATAATGGTTACAACCATTATATACCCGAGACAGATTTTGGACACAGTGTGCTGCAGTATATACTATGCCAGTCTTCATTGGCCATGGAGCCCTCACTAGCTCTGCACTAATGACAGCAAGGGCTGGGAAGTTAAAAATGCTAAATCCACTAGCCTGCTTAAGTGAGCCTTAAGCATTCCAAAAAAGGGAGACTTATAGCAATGCACCTCAGTGTGCAATACAATGGTTGTAATTTCACGAACAATGCACACTTTACAGAGTTTGTCACGGTTTTGCACATGCAGGTATTGTTTGCTCACTGACTATCACATTTAGCTAGCTTAAAGGTTAAATCTGTGTGCCAAAAATGAAAGCAATACAGTGTTAGCCAATTTAGTTTATTTGAGTTTGGTATGGATAAATTTCATCATCTTTTCCACAGAATATGACTTTCTCCTTCAGAATCCAAATCACATTCAACAAGCCAGCTTAGCCAATTGCATCATACTTTGAGTATGAGTTAACGTACAGCAGTAGTTAGCAAACCTGGCAGACAGAAAACTTAGCTTGTTATCTAGATAATGTTATTTAATCATTATGAAATTTAACTATCTAATCAAACCACACAGATGTGCTTACTGTGTTAATTAAGCAACTAACATCCCATCATACCAAGGGCCATGTAGAAAAATGTAGAAAAACGGGCCCAGTGGCCCATTTTTTTGACTACCATGCCCAGAGGAAGATATCTCAGTGACTCTGAAAGAAGGGTGATTACTGGGGCATGTTTGGCAGGAGCTTCAGTGACAAAGACTGTTCAATTTACTGATGTTTCAAGGGGAACAGTTGCTAAGGGGATGTTGGCTCTGAGAGAAAGACATTATTAACTACAGGCAACTGTAGTCGAGACTGTGCTCGGCTATGATGTACATGCAGCGGTCTGAGATACCAGGCCAAACAGACAAGCAACTCTGAATCAGTTAACTGCAAATATCAATCTAGGGCATGTGCAGGCAGTTTCATCAATAACAGTCTGTCAAGAACTTCACAGAGAGTGCATATATACCCCTAATTAGATCTAAAAATGCAATTTTGCAAGTGAAGTAGTGCAGAGAACACATGCAGTGGCCTATTGAGCAGTGGAAAAAGCCGTATGTTCAGATGAGTCATCCTTCACCCTGCTCTCAACAAACTGATGAGTACATGTGCGGAGCATGCCAAAAAAAAAAAAACACGAAGACCTGAGTGCTTGTTTCCCATAGTGAAGGGTTCTGTTGGCTCTACTATGTTGCAGGGTGTATTCTTATGGCCGTCTCAGTCACCAGATCTCAACCCAACTGAACACTTATGGGAGCTGCGCCCAAGACAGTTTTCCACCACCATCAACAAAACACAAAGTCACAACCCTCCACTAGCATTGCAGGCACTTGTACAATCTATGCCAAGGCACACTGAAGCTGTTCTGGGAACTTGTCGTGGCACAACACCCTATTAAGACAATTTATATTAGTGTTTCATTCATTTTGGTAGTTAGCTGTATTGACTTTTGGGTGTGGCTATTAGTGAGCAATCACCAAACAATTAAAGCAACATATTAATAATTCTTAAATCCAACTAATCAAATGTTATTGTAATATAATTTGCAGTGTTAATAATAGCAGTTTCAATATTATAACTGAATGAAACAATTACAGTATTAAGAGATTCCAAGGGAGATGAGGAAAAATGGCTGATTTATATTTAATTTCATCTGTCATTTGTAGTATAGTATGACTGAAGGTGAAAACACATTATGTGAAAACACATAAATTAACCACCTAAAAGCCTTTAAAAACCCCATAGACACTCCACTATGTGTCCCCCCAGCTTTTGATATGAAAACTATTCCCCTGTTACAGTATACAGCAGTAGATTTCTGGGAATATATAAATACATACATATATTGACTTCAAAAAAGTAGAGGTTATATTCCAGATTTGTTTTAATAAACGTGTTATGAGTTATTTGTAAGCATATCTGTAATACTTAGACAATGAAATGGCAATGTGTAATTAATATGTATTCATCGTGTATTGATTTGGACATATTACAGAAATTTCCCAATGCAATACACTGAGTATCATTCATTGAATATAATTATTTTTCACTAATTTTCATTAGTTATATAATTCATATCCATAATTAATGAGCACACATTAAACCTTTAAAGTATTTCATATGTTATGACATGTCCATATATATCTGATATCATTAATTGAAATATATTATTGAAAAAATATATATTCTACATCAAATTTTATGGTCGATGATTCCAACATATTGTTAACAAACACATAGAGAATTGAGCATTGTATGCCATACATAATTTATTAAACTATTTATGTTCTTTCAAAACTACTCAAGAAATTATTGACATTGATTAATTTATCTGAATGTTAACTTTAGTCACATAATTAACCCATTCAGACAAGGATTTGAAATGCATTAACCCTATAAGATCTTTTGATGGCCTCTTTTTTGTCATCCTTGAATCATTTGTATTTTGGACATTTGTTATCATTAGGCTCCAAAATGTATAAATGTATCTTATTTGGTCAAGTGTGTCCCCGAGAATTAATTAAGTAAAGCATTTTTATATATAAATATATGAAAATATACATTGAAAGTGATTATTTCAATGAAAGAGTACATATATACTTGATATTCCATATTTCTCATTCAGCACTGTTGAGTATAACATTCAGGAGGAGATACCAATTTGGTGAAAGGTTTCTACCCACCTTCCTCTGACTCATGGCTCTTACAAGAAAGCAAGATTCGGAAGGCACCAGCACTTCTGATGCAGACGGTTAGGAACATAGCATGATTTGAACGTCAAAAAATATGATGAGATTTTTAATTTTTTCATTTCTGAAAAGATGAAGGCAACATTCTACCTCTAACAGTAAAGAACAAAGAAGCCAAAATGGTCACAAAGTACAAGTACCTTGGCACTTGTGCTGACAACCAGCTGAACTGGAACAAAAACATCAGGAGAATTTATTCAAAAAGAAAGCAAGTTCTGTATATTTCCTTTGAGAACTTTGGTTGCTGGAGGTGAACAAGGGACACAGTGTCATTGCTTCACCAAAGTGTCTCACAATCGATGGTCTCCCTTATTTGCATTTGTATGGTTCAATGTTGTATTGCATACATGCATTTGAGAAAAGTCCAGTCCATCACCAAATAAAGATATAAGACATCTGCCCAGAATGCATTAAACATTAACCAAGGCATGCAGTTTATGAAACTGAAACTTATGCATAGACACAAATCTTACTCATCTAATGATTCCACTAAGGGTATGCACAAATGATTGAGGATACTCAGGCTTTTGTTTGTCCCAAGTAAAATATTGCCTATAATGAAAAAATAGATTAGATATGATCAGCTACAAGAAGCTGTTTCAAAGTTTTTAGAGGTCTTAACTTCATACACTGTTTTGGAATTACTCTCCATACATTGTATGCGTATAAACATTTTACAGTTTTACCACTTGCAACTTCAACTGTCAGTTTATGAAATGTGTCTTGTATGTAACCTTGAAATAGGTTTTGTGGTGTACTGTCCTGTTTTTTTTATAGTGCACCAAAACGCAATTTTCATATTCTTTAATAAAGTGGTTGAATCTCAGTCTAATATAATCAATTGCCAATTCAACAGTTTACATTCTTGCTTAGCCTCCAGGCAAAGCCCACAGAAACATGAACTTGAACTTATCTGCCCCATATATTATCATGGAAAACTGTATGTCAATGTTTTTATGCTTCAGAGTTTTCATTTCAAATCCTACCCTATCGATAATCTATCTATGCTATGGCTCTGTTTTCTGATTGAACCTGTCATGCTGCTGCTTGCTGCTCTCTTTATTGCCATTATTGTTATGATGTTGTTTTCAAAATCTTCTCCTTGCAGAAGCATGGACCATCAGTATGAGAATATCACAGGTGCCTGGCAGAATAGATAATGCAATGTTCTTTCACCAGGATCAGCTGGGATTCTTTTTATAGCTCCCCGGAATTTATGTACGCAGGTGAGCCAAGGGTGTGTGTGTGTGTGTGTGTGTGTGTGTGTGTGAGAGAGAGAGAGAGAGAAACAGAGTGTCACTTGTGTGTCACCAGCTTGCTAGGGACAAATGAATCTCCATAATCAACAGAGATGGTGAAAATTGCAAGCAAATGCATATGTTACCTTGAAAGACTAATCTTTCTCAGGTGCTATTGAATCTTTGTCTTACAAACTCAAAAAAGGTTAGTGAAATGATAGATAGATAGATAGATAGATAGATAGATAGATAGATAGATAGATGAAAAAACCATAACAATGCTTGTTGTTGATCATCTATATCTCCAAATCTTCTCTGAGGAAATTGAAAAAACACACATATACACATATGTACATACACATACAAGATGTGTAACAATAACATGACATTATTAAAGTTGAACAACAGACAATATGTGGTGTATGACTCATAGTTCAATCACCCAAACATGAGTATTCACCCTGCATGTATATCTGTGTCTGAATATAGTACACAACATAACAATAAACAATGCCACAAACCTAATATCTGACTGACTGTCTTTTTGTGCACATACTAAACACTAACAAGATACGGTTTTGTGCAACAGAACTTCTTTATCTGACAGGGGGCATTTTTCCACGAGCTTCTTCATGTATGAATAACTTTTGTCAGTTCTGATGTTAGCTGTAAACAAATGGGGCTAGACCTGATATTCGTTACAGTTCTAATTTGCTGACTTCAGCTGACTTCCAAACTGATGACAGTTAATCAAATGCAAACAAGCTCATGGAAAGGGGGAAAAACTGAATACAACATTTTTTTTCCAGTGCTTTGTAAATAATAGAGTATGTGAATTTTTAAGGTTATTACTGTTAATGCTAAGTGTCTGCAAATGTAGTTTCACACTGTGCTGTTTCCATAGAAACAGCCAAAGAAATGAGCCATAACCAGAACAATGCCAATTTAAGGAGAACTTAAAACCTCAGTTTGGTTGAACGTTTTGAAAACATATGGTTCATTAACATTCATAAATGTCTGTTTAAGCAAAGAGAACACAGTCTTCAGTATATGGGAATTGTTAAAACATAAGACACAGTCATGGCTGAAGTTGATTAATGAGACATAATATTAAAGAGTAATATTTTAGAAAGGTAACAACCTTCAGGTATCACTATGTCCACAGTGTCAGTATTTTCATTTTGTTCTTCCGTATATCTAGATTTAATCTATATACATTTAGTTCTAATACAGCTCAGTTCTAAGATGACGCAAATATCAGTATCCATAAAAAAAGAAATGAATAAAATAAAATATTTAAATTACTGATGCAAATAAATAAAAAAGTAAACAGGAGTCTCTCCCCTTGACAGTTTTATTAATTTTCACAATACTTTTTGCTTCTTTGTCTGCCTGTATATTGTGTGTTATAATAACTCTGGCAGCTGGATGCTTCTGGAGAGCAAAAGAATGAAAACACCAAGACTACAACAGGTATTTCAAATGTATTCTTCAAATAACAAAAAAAAAAAAACTTATGTGGGCATAAAGCATACAAATACACATGCACATACATATATATGATCACTCACACTAATTGCTAAAGGAGCCCATTGTGCAGCAAGTTTTTTGATATTGGTACATTTTTGTCTGATGTAGTTTTGAGCCATTAAAGTGGAACCAAAGGCAACTATTATCAAAGTCAGTTGCTGAATAAAGCCGATCATTTTGTCAGAGCACTTTTCACTCTCTTGGAGTCGTCTGCCATTGTCATGGCTTTGCTTCATTTTCGCTCCATGTTAGCCTTTGAATCTCTCAATCAATCTTTGAGCTGACTGGCTCCATGACTTGAGAGAGCACTCATCCAATGTAGTTTTATTAATCTCTTATGGGCCCCTCTTGGCCTTCCCAGCTTCAATGAGATCGTTCTGATGATGTCTAATCTAATCAGTTGGAAGGAAAAATTACTGTCTGTCTCTGCACTGCTATCAGCGAAGACAGACTTTAATGTGAGCTATAATTGTTTCCCATCTCTTGCTGTAATTCAATCACGATACCCATTGTACCCTCAGGAAAGAGAAGACTTTTCTAAACATAAGAGTGGTTACCCATTGGTGCTGCCTCATGACATTGTACTGTATCCCTGTGACATTATGATAATCTATAAATGAGGCCAGCAATTTAATTACTGCATGTGAGAAAAATAAGGAAATGCAATGTGTGATATCAGGTGTTTAAATGAGATAAACTCATAATGGGAAACATGAATCAGGGTGAATATGTAATTGTTTCTATCTGGTGCAAACCCTGGTGATGAAATGTTTGAATCTGTCCATGTTTTTTTTTTTTTTTTTTTTTTTGGGGGGGGACAATGCTTATTACTAAGAAAAGAAAAGGGGTAGTGGACAGTGGTGTCAATGATCCATTACAATTTCAAGAGATGTACAGATGCAATGAGACATGTTAGAGATTAATCTGTCTGAGGGAGGAGCTGAGGCTGTTCTGTATTCTGTTGACTTGTGTGAGATTTTCCCATGACATTTCGAGGGTGAAAATTTCACAAAGTGGGAAAAATGAGAGCCAGGGAGCCTCCATTGTTCAAAGCTTGAGCGGAACATAAAGTTCAATTATCCATCCAGTTGTTCATTTTAAACCTCATTAAGGGAAAAAAAAAAACGGAACAGCTCTGAGGCCTGCACAGTCCCTTTCTGCAGTATACCTGTCACTGTTTTGATAGCTTCGTGGCATTGTTAAAATAGCCACAGTAAAAAAAGGAGCTTTGGATTCCAAAGTAAATACAAGAGGCATTTATTTTTTTTTACTGTTTCAGATGTTTTCATATTGAATTAAAATTGTTATCTTGCATTTGATGCATTCAAACAGATGGTGAAAATGACAAGACTATTGCAGTGCTGTGAAAGCACCACTGGCAATTGCCATGAATGTAGGGTGTTGATTTGGTCTTTTCATATCCTTTTGTGTTTTTTCCTTTTATTGCACCAGTTTTCTGGTTTTCTTCAGCTGCCCACTCCTATAGTGTTTTGGAGGAAGAGAATGATCAATTGTACATTTGTGTATGTATGTACATGTGTGTGTACACGCGTGCGTCTATATGTGTGTCTGCACACACACTTGTATAGATGATGAAAGTGTATTCCCTGATCACCCCATCTCTTTTTGTGCTATTTGTACCTGGTATCTAAATGAACGCAGGAAGACCACAACTACAGCATGGAGGCAACCCAAGGGCTGATACTGCTGTATTAATAAATTGATATGAATTTATTTCATTTTGAGCTGAAACCCATTTCAGCTTACTTTTTGAAGTCAGGTGTCAGCCTCATCACTTCTGAATGTTTGCCTTCCCCTCTCAGAGGCAAGATGTCAATCTTGATGGAGAATGAAGTATGTCTTAATGTCACGATTTCTAAAACTAAATAAAGCTATCGAATTAAATTATGACCCCAGAAAAAGAAATAGATATGGCTAGGCATTAATGAAATGATTACCATTTATCAATCATGGTCCAACTGGTCTGAATTAATTAATTCACTGATTGGAATTGACATCCCTTAACAAGCATCTGCTGTAAGCCACTTGTGGAAGGTGTTGTTGTAGGTGTTTTTCTGCTGTTGCTAAACAGATAAAAATAAAGGTGTATCTTGAGTTATATTTGCAAATTTGTCCTTCTCAGATTAGCAGCAGAATGCATGTAAGGTATTTGATTACAAGTAATTAGCTGTTCAACTGATGAATCGTTAGAGGACTTTTAGCAAACAATTCAACTATTCATTAAGCTTAATCAATTGAGACTGTAGCTCCAAATTTGTTTGAACTGCAGAAGTACCTTTTTAATGCGTTAGTTACAAACACACAACGTACCTGTTATATAGTAAATACCTGTCAAGAACAATCTTCATTTAAAAGTACAGTCAGACCATATGAATTGAGCCCATTTGGAACTAAAGCCAGTATACAAAAACAATGAATGAGACACAATGACCTACGTAGTATATTACAGATTTTCATAATCCATTTAGCCTCACCTCATAGTGCGTATGTCTGTTGGGGGGTATCTCTGGAAAATATCAGGCTGTGCTGAAACCTGACAAACAGTGGTATTTTCATGTTGCTATTGCTATGGCAATGTTATGCCATAGCAGCATGTTTTTCTTTTAAGTATGGCTTTCAACATTTAATATTGTTATTCCTTTTCAAAATGTTTATACCTTTATGTACAGATGTTTTCACTTTAAAACTTCAGGCCATATTTTTTGAGAAAATGATAATACAAATATTTCCGAATAAGTTGCATTCAATTTATTTTCTTGTTATTTTTTATAATATTTATATAATATAAAGTATTTCTTGTTGCGGTGGTGGAATGACCTTCCTCACCCAATCAGAACTGTGGAATCACTCGCCATCTTCTGCAGCAACCTGAAAACCCACCTTTTCAGAATCCACCTGTCCCCTGTTGTGTAACCTTTCTGTTATGGTATTAAAAAAAAAAAAAACTTCTGTACTAACCTTGTCTCTATGTTGTAGGTTATGCTTGCAGATTTCTGTTCTATTGCTGCAGGATAATCAGGAGCATAGTACTGTAAATAATTAATTTCCACTCCTACTGCGATCTTTTGCTTATGAGGCAGTTAGCCAAACCTGATTGATCTACGAATTGTAAGTCGCGTTGGTTTAAAAGAGTCTGCGAAATACCAAATTGTAAGTTATAAATTGTATAATTTGGTTAAATGTTCATTTTGAACCACAAAACCAACATTCTTAATTGCCCCACCCTTTTGACATCATTCAATCTGGGCCCCATAGCATTAATGTGAAACTATGCTTGTTTGCAGAGATTTCTCCAGTTGTATATGAATGGTGAAACCGTATGGAATCCTGACTTTTTGAATCTAAGTGTTCAGAAAATGAGCAACTAATCTTGAAGTGCAAGAAGAGGAAAATACTAGGAGCTGTGACTTCTGTGTAGCTACCTCTTGAGGTGTCAGTACCCCTGATTGAATATAAATGCACCAATGGAGGTAAAAAAGTTCTTGAATCTTGATTCAGTGTAATGCAATTAGTGTGTGCTGCAAGGAATGTCTGTCTGTTTTTATAATCTGCAATAATAATTTAGTGTTTATATATATATGTGTGTGTGTGTGTGTGTGTGTGTGTGTGTGTGTATGTATGTATGTAGGCTAACTAGCTAGTTAAGTCTCCGTGTACAGCTTTCCCCATGAAGCAACGTGATAAAAAGTAGGTAAGTTAGGTAAGTTCACTGACACAGAATTTGAATTAATGTAATCTGGATCAAACTGTGACCTAAATCTTAAAAGAAGTTGTGGCCAAAGCTCTCCAGAACAGATGATGACTCCGATAACTGTATTCTGATGAGGCAGAGACTGATATCAGTACCAGGGCATGATTTGCAGAGGTTTTAAAAATGGTTCCCCTTCATTTCTTTATTGTGTTAGCAAGTGCTTTTAATGATTGCTTAGTTGAAAAGTTACATTTCCTCGAGGACATCGGCAAACGAGGGCAGCCATTTCAGATGCTCATCTGTCATTATGTTAAATGGCAGGGCTCATGCAACAATTTAATGCCCTCCCCATGCCCATCCCCGCATCCTTGATTTATGCATCCATTTTATCTTTCTGCTTTCTGAACACTTGAACCAAGAGGTCTTTGGACTTTTTCATTACTTCAGGACAAAAAAACCTAATCCATCTCTCGTCTCACTTAACATGTGGCAGTAGGCCAACATTTCATGACCTTGTTTTGCTATTTGCTACAACCTGAGGCACGAATACAAGTCGACACGGATAATCAAATAAGAATTTCTCAGCCCTTAAGATGTGTAGAACACACTTAGAACTCAAAACCAAGTGTTTTTTTCTTGTTTTTTTTTTTCTTTCTTTTAAAAATATGAGACTGTCACTTGAAGGTAATTTGTTATTGGAAGTAATCATTCAACGTGTTGATTCCAAAATAAAATGGTCCAAAGGGTAATTACAGTAAAAGACAATTTTGACTGAGGCAAAAATATTCATTCTACTTTGGTGGTGGAAAGGGATGGGTAGTGGATGCTTGCAATTGTCTCCATCCTCTGGATGCATGCAGCTATGATAGTCTCACCAGGCTACCAGCCCAGCACACCTGATGACACAATGAGCCAACACAGCAGTATGTAAATCCAGTTGCAGTTCTCAGGTGTGAAGTTCCAGTCCTGGGAAAACTGTGGAGGATGATTGGTGTGTTGAAGAATTGTTTTAGAAGCAAGATTTTTTTTCTTTTTTTTTTGTGTGGGTACCTGATTTGTGTTTTGTCCTTGGACTGCATGAAGAGTTGTTGGGCATTGACCTTCATTCTGAAAAACCAGCCTTTTGATGTGGCTTTGTGTTTGGACTGGCAAGCAGCTTTGCCCTGCGGTGTCTGACAGGGAACTGATACCAAACGTTTAGATAACCTTCTTTTTGGGTCTAGATGTTTTTTTTTTTTATTCTGCTTTTCCTTTAATTGTTTATTTTGTTTTGTTTTTGGTTTTCCCTGGATATAGTAAACACATCAATAACTTCACTGTTGGTTATTTGACTTCTGCAAGAACAGATTCTTTCTTAAAGAACAGATTGACATAAAAGTTGCTTGATGGCTGCTGTCTTTTAACATATTGTTGAATGCAATGAAAGGTTACATCTAACAGGAAAATAATCAAGTTGATGGAAGCTATTTCCTAATATAGTGTCTGAAGTGAATTTGAAATATATAACAAATTGACCAATACCTTTTTTAAGTTACTTTGTTCTAAAAGCCTCTAAGCATGTCATTTAGCAATGCTGCATTATTTGAATAATACTTTTGACTTGTGAAAAACCTGCCCAATTGGGATTGAAACCAGAGACCATATTGAGTATCCACAATTTAAAGTCACATTGCATATTAGTCTGGAAAATATGTCAATACTCAGGCATCTTTTGAAAGACTTGCAGGCCTCAGCATCTTATTTTGCAGTTAGAGTGGATAGCATTGTTAGGTTGGAACCAAGGATGAACTCATTAGATGCTGTTAAGTGGTAATATCAGACCATGGGACTTCAATTTCAAAGAGCGAGTCAATTAACCACTTGCTGTGATTATAATTCTATAGTGGCTGTGGTTAGAATGACCTTTCTCTACTTGCAAATCGTCCTTCCTCAGCCGTGCTTACAACAGCACTCACATCCCTTCTCCCCTGTCTGGGCCTCCCAGCTTGTATAATGGAAGCAAATTTTTCATTAAGGAAAGTCATTAGAAGTGAGGGAGACAATTAGATGTCATTATTGAAAGGAATATTGTTTCCTTGTTTTAATCAAAGTATTATCACAATTAAATTCAATCAGGAATACAGCTAACATTGGTCATAGAACACTGAGTTACATAACAAGGCTTTAACCCTGCACTCTGGTGAAATCACCACTCCAAGGTAAACTCAACCTGAAAGTGTTATGTCTAAAAGCGATAACGACAAAGGTCAAATGCGCTGCATATCAACATCACCAGCTGTGAAGCTGGTGGGGGCAGGGGTGGGGTGGGTGTAATAAACTCAACCCAGATTAATTTTATAAATTCAGCTAGGACATGAATAGCAACACGGAGCCGGGAGGGAGCAGAACTGTAGATATGTAGATTCATCTTTTTTAATTTTACTGGATGATGAGCTGGCTCTAATGATGTTCAGCATAGCCGCAGCATTGCAGAGAGTTCTGCCACAATTTTTACTATGCTTTGCTTCATTTTGCTGCGCTCCATATATTCTTGAGATGGTAACACTAATAAAGGACAATTACTGGTTGTTCATGATTGCACACTAAGGGTTTGATTGTTAAAGGGTTTTAAGTAAAAGAACTGTCCAATTTTTAACAGTGTAAGTATATATAATAACAAAATAGGAGCACCATAAGTGATTATGAGGGTGACAGGATTTAAAGACACTAATCCACAGTTAATGTGTGCAGCAGAGAACATATGACATATACCATAAAACATATTAAAAAAAAAAACCTTTCTCCTCAGATGAGGGGAGACTATTTGATGCTGTAGAACATATAATAGAGGCATTACCTTAGCCGCTGATATCTAACATGGCATGGTTACCCAGCCATAGGCCAGGGTACAGACAGGTTCTACAATATCCTTGCAAAGCACTGAGTGTATAACCTGTTTTAATGCTACTACCATCCCTGATTATGTCTGACTACCAACAGCAATTACAATGGAACACTTTCTGTAATTACCAAACTTCTGTCTCCATCGTGATTTTCAGTTATATCTGATGTACAGTTTTGAAAGTGTCTGGTCTGCCCATAAGGGCTTGGTTTCACTGACACATGGCTTGCATGTACTTATCCAATATTATTTTCATTCATTCATTCAAAACAACTCGTGTCTATGCATGTCTATGAGCTACAATATGCACCAAACAACTGGTTTAAGAAAACTGTTGTTTGCCCCTGTAGACGTACACTATGAAAACAGTGCCTTCAGTTTTGTAGTATACAGTATTTCATTGCTTTCTCGGGAAATAATTTTATATTTCCCCATGTGATGAAAAGATAACACATCAGAAAGCATTCAATGATGGTTACCCAGGTAAATGCAATGAATCACTTTATAACATTATGCTAGGCTCTTTATCATATAGCACTTATTGAAGAAAAGACATGCCTCCGCAATCCCTGTCTGTTTCAATATTTATATCCCTGATTTAAATGTATGACATATAGCCATTGTGATATCTATCTGAAAGCTGAGCCCAATTTTCAGCAGATTTCGCCATCAGTTTATTCTGCATATCTATTAGGACTACCCTTGCTTTAAGTGCTGCCTCTGACAACCTAGACAATACATACATACACTCATGATAATCTTGCATATTTATGGTGTTATCCAGCATTGCATAAATATTATGCCAAATACCCAAATAATGTGATATTCAGTGCAGAAACATTATATTTGTCCGTTTACAGTTCTGTGAATGGAGGGCCATTGCAAGGATTGTATCTGTCATACCACAGATTTATGATTCATGAAATTATATGCCATAAATGTCATGTTTTTTTTTCCTGGACGCAACTGCAACTATAATTAATCTTTGTTAAAGTGATAATGGCAGGCAGTATACTGTTTGCAGTAGGGTCACGTGACTCATTCTAATATTTGATCATGGTGATCCAATTTATAATTGCTAGTTAAAGAAAAAGACAATTTTAGTTATTATGACAGAAATGATAACAAGGTTATTACTGACAATAATACTACGTTTAGCAAAGATGGTTTAATTCAAAGCTGTAGCATATGTAGAAATCTAACTAAACAACAAAGAAGTATACATAAAATCAGGTGGCCATACATCCATATTTTGCCATTTATAAACAACCTGTTCTACTTGTATATGGAAAATATATAAAATGCCAATCTGCATTTAGAGCATTCATAAACATACAGGGTTTAGCTCGACATTAGATTACAGTTATCAATGATTTGATAATTAACCTTGAAAATGAAACAGTCTGAGGCTACAACATATGTTGACCTACTTTGAAAATATCATATCAACATAGAAACTTGCATTTTAATAGGACATACAGTATGTCTCTTTGCCTTTGTCTTCAAAAGAAAAATATTAATACTTGCATAAAAATCCCATCTATCCGGAACTTTCATGCTCTCCTGACCATGGTTCTCACATTCATTGAAGTCAAAATTATGAAAAACCGTTATATCACAATAAATGACATTTTCATGTCATTAACCAGTTAATATCACTCTTCTGTGAATCCAACATTAAATGTCTTCCACATGCAATGGCAGGAAATGAAATCCTTTCTGCCATTCCACATTTAATTTCAGAGTCATTTGGCATCATTCAGATGTAGGCTTTTTTTGTAATTTTGTAATTACAAGAGTATCATTTTATAGTAAAGAAACTGATAAGTGCATTTTGCATCGTTTTTCCTATATTATTAGCCTTTACTAGTTATTACTAGACTATTGGTGATGCATACTTACTATTCAGAGATATTTCAGAGAGAGTGTGGGGCACAGAAACAGCTGAGAAAAAAATATGGTACTGTCACCATATATGCAGCATGGGTATCAGCTAAATGCTTGCAGTGTGATTAAGCCCTAGTTTGCCTTTCTTGCAGGCACAGCATGGGAAACATCACATAATTATCAATACGGGGGTACTGTGCTTTATGTACAAGGCCTTCCATGTTTATGGATCATGTGTGTGTGCGTGTGTGTGCGTGTGTGTGTGCATGTGTGTGAAAACAGACTTGCTTGCAACATTAACATCTAGGAAAAGTGCTTTATATGTTTTACAGAGAATGTTGTGTTCTGTGACAAACACAATGTTAAAAATTACTCACACTCTAGAAAAAAAACCTGCAAAAATAATACTGCTTCAACATTCTGTTGTCTGAGCATTTATAGGAATTGTGTGGAATTTTATACATGCTTTCAGAAGTTACCTGTTTACCTATGGCGTATAAAAAGAGGTAACACAGTAGCATCTGTCATCATGGCTAAAATCAGATAACTCTCAAAAAATAGCACCTGAAAGATCATTGATCTACATAAGCTGGGTGATCGCTATAAAAATGTTCAAAAAAGTTGAATCTCTCAGTTTGCGCTGTAATGTCCACCAGGAAGAAGTTCAAGGCCACTGGAACAGTTGCTTCCTTGCCAGAAAGAAGAAAATCTTGACAACAGCCTGGCATCACCGGGATACAGTGTGTAAAAAAACTACTGTTTGATGTTGACTGCAAAAATCTGCTGCTGCTGCACTGCTACATAACCTTCCTGCTGGGGTAAACACTGAAAGTCAATGGGTAGCAATCATACTGCAGACCTGCTCTGGTAATTATGCTACAGCACCTGGATTCAACACAATACTGCAGCTACCTGTAGCAATTCCTACACGTTTGCCTATAACCCACATGCCGTAAGTACTATAAAATATATAT